>JAINUG010000070.1:1287499-1887499 GCA_029706075.1 Aldrovandia affinis
TTATGAGCTGTGAGTCTGATGCATTACATTGACATTTTACATTTACATTTTAAGCATTTAGCAGATGCTCTTATCCAGAGCGACTTAATACATGGTATGATCAACCATTGTTCGCGCAAGAGATCAGTGCAGTAATACAGCGATAGACATCATTGTTGGCAGCTGCGTACCATACCTGTAACAGCGGGAAGGAAAAGGTTAGTAATTATTCGATTTTTTCTGTTTTAAACAAGGATACATATACAAAAAGCAGTATTAATATACAAAAAGCATATACAAAAATACATATACAAAAAGCATGTAAGCAGTGGTGATGACAATTAGTTAGATGTATAGATTTCAGTGGTAATGGAGTCTGAAGAGGTGGGTTTTGAGTCTCTTGTGGAAGATTGTTCCCTCACTGAGGGGTCAGGACAGAGAAGAGGAGAGACCGCGAGGAGCGGGTGCCTGGGGCCTTGAGGCAGCTTCAGTACCAAGCCCCTGGGCTATGATTTATGTCATCAAATGAATTAAATATTTCTCCTGCAAGTTGACAATATAACTTATAGACAAATAGTGTGTATATATATATTTTTTTTTTTAGCCATTTTTAGCAGACGCCCTTATCTGGAGCGACGTACACAGTTTACATTTCTTTACATACAATCCATTTATACAGCTGGATATTTTACTGAAGCAATTCAGGTTAAGTACCTTGCTCAAGGGTACAATGGCAGTGCCCCACCTGCAAATTGAACCTGCAACCTCTGAGTTACAAGCCCAGCTCCCTAACCATTACACTACACTGCCAGCTATATAGTGGTGTCCCTAGGGGTTGGACGACACTCACGGACCTTTACAGAGGGCGTAGGCAAGTTAAATAACTTGGAGGAGGCAGTATTACAAACAAAACAATAATTTAATAAACAAATCTTGAGAAACACAAAAAGGGTGGGGTCTTTGGGGGAATACAAACACATAAAGTCCACAATCCTTAGCTTTGTCTTTGTCCAAAATCCAATGTCGCAATCCAGGTCAATTCCTCACACAGTCCAAAAGTCGGTACACAAAGGGGGTCCTCAAAACAATCCAGGTCAAACACTATAAACAGTCCAAAACAGGCCTCCAAATGGCATTCAGCGGTCCCAATCGCTTGACCTCGTTCAGGTGTGGGACTGCAGGCTGCTGGGAAATGAAGTTGCCAGGCAGCCATTTTCCAGTGCAGCCCCTTGGGACGCCACAATATATACTGTATATATCCAGTGAATGCACTGTAACTGAATGATGCAAACGGTGCATCATGTTATTTGAGAGTAAAGCATAAGAAAGCTTGGAGAGGTTTACAAGAAGAACAAAATTACGAGTTCACGATCTGAGAATATTCCCAGTTGCAATTGAAACTTTTTTTTTCCTCTTAAATAAATGTGCTTCGCATCATGGACCAGTGAACAGACGGTAGATTATCCTGTGGCTATTTGAGAAAGCATGTATGAGCCCCTCCTTATAAAACAGTGAGAGAGTCAACACTTGTTTTTAAAAAGAAACGATTCATAATGCATTTAGTGAGATCTGCTGCATAGCTTGAAGCAATATTTGCTAAGACCACGTATGTCCCCTCAGCTAAGCAGTGCAGTACACACGGGTTTATCCCTTTGGGGCGATCAGATGGATGAGGCGTAACCATAGCAATGGACAGGGATCCGAAAGCAGTGTGCTTAGTGGAGACCCTGGTATTGATGAGAGGTGCTGATGTGCATGATCGAACCTGCAGCAAAAGGGCTTCTGCTTGCAACACAAACAGGTCTCTCCATGGCATCAGACAGTGGAGCGTGGTGGCGGCTTGCACAAAAAGGACAAAAAGGATTTACAGAGCCCAACGACCCAAAGCACAATCAATTTTGTCCGCTGATTAAAGGCCTACATTTTCAACTGCTTTTTGCAACTGCATTCTCACCACCATAGTAATCAACTGCTAAATATATTATCAAATCAGGTTTATATCAAATATATAAATCTCTCCTGAGTGTCTGAACACATAACATACAGGTTAACATACAAGTCACACAATGATGAACAAAATACTCCAGGGTTGTGAATACGTTTGATTGTTCTCCATTTTGTAATTGTTTAGCAGTTTTTTAAACAATATGATTTTGCTCTATGCCATGATGGGAGTATTACAACATTTACATATTTTTTATTATTCATACAGACTGTACTAATTGGGTGCTTGCTTTTTTCTGTTGAGTCACCTTTTTGTAACAAATTGTATCAATTATATGAATAAAGACAGAGGCCACATTTACAGCTGACACTCGTGTGCTTTTTTAATTTGGTTTCATGGGCTGTTTGAAACACTGCTTGAGTTTTCTCGATAGTGATTAAAAACAGGGCACTGCGGGGCCTGTTTAAGTATTGGCCCACACGCTGCGTTTGAGGTCTGACTCTGGAGTCTTCAAAGCTGCCTATCAGCCGATGGTATCTGAAACTATATATTGCTCATACCCCAGAGGAAATGATTGACACAGAGGCACGAGCATATTGCTGACTCAAGCAAGTCTCTGTTGTTACAGCTTCACAGACCAGACCCAACAATGTGTCAGCAGTCCTCTTCTGAAAGATTGTTTTTTGCCTTTCTGAGAAAAACAAACAAACATAAACAAAACATATGATAGTTCTGTTTTCCACCTGCGTTTCTGCTACAGTCAGTGACTTCATATTAGGTTTTGTTTGTGAGGAAACCTGAACTCAAGTTAAGCATAACTGAGGTTGAACATAACTGAGCATAACTGATGTTGAGTCTATCTGAGCATAACTGATGTTGAGTCTATCTGAGCGTAACTGAGGTTGAGTATCTGAGCATAACTGAGGTTGAGTCTATCTGAGCGTAACTGAGGTTGAGTCTATCTGAGCATAACTGATGTTGAGTCTATCTGAGCATAACTGAGGTTGAGTCTATCTGAGCATAACTGCGTCTGAGCTGAACTGAGCAGGCTGATCATAACATTACATAGTTTTTTGCTCTCCTCTTCCAGTTTGACTCACATACAGTAGCTTACATTCATACACATTATCTGTTTGCATGGCTAGACATTTGGACATGGTGGACACACAAAGCATTTGCTAAATGTATATATATATATATATATATATATTTTAGAACAGGGACGATGTCAATAGGAAGAGCTTGGTAGCAGTCTACTCACTCCCCCCTTCCCTGCTAACCACAATACTTTAAATACTGGGAAAGGTTGTAAGCTGTTGTTTGTAAGAGTGGCTCTTGACAGCATAGTTCTGCCACCCTTGCCAACCCATGGTATGGTCTATAAGCAGGTGGCAAGGAAGGTGCCTGCATCTAATAAAAAATGACCACACTTTCTGTAGCTCTTTCTGCAGTCATACAAGATGCCTGTTACCTTTCTGTAGGTGCATGCAGGTAATACAGCCAGAGAGCGGTAATGGTGTTGCGTAAGTAGCAAGCCACACATGGCCAGAGTTAACGCAGTTGGCCCTTTTGGCGCTTAGGAAACAGAAAGGATTAGCACCTAAGAGACTGGAGTCACATCTGTCAGCTCTGTTAGTCTCTGCTGTGCTGCTGCTGTCCAAGGTCCTGTATTTCAGCACCGTGGGTGCTGGCGCTGGCTGCCGCTGTGGAATTTGGCCTAAGCTACTATGTTTACGACAGATAGGGATAACTGTTATGGATATGACATTTAGTTTTGTTTGCCATCAGTTGTCATTTTTATGTCTGGGCATGGATGGCTGAGTCACTAATGAATCGAAAATTTGCTAGAAGTGCAGACCTGTGGCATGTTGTGCATAAGGGATGGCTCACTCTGTTCTGTGTTATCTGGCTTTCAATTAATCACAGCATGAACTGCACGGTGGTGTGTTCTCGCTTTTCTTAATCAAAAGGTGGCTGGAGGAAGGTTTGTGGAATATCTGTACACCTTCTATTTTCAGCAGTGTAAAATAAACAGCAACACAAAATAAACTTTTGTTAAGACAGATAGTCACTGGGCGGTTATGAGTTGGATGTGTGGGGACTGGGTTTGTGGTGACCTGGCTACATACAGCCAGGTCCATAAATATTTGGACATTGATAAAGTTATTGTTATTTTAGCTGTCTACCACAGCATATTGGAGTTTAAATAATGACTATGAGCACAATGTGCAGATTTTAGCTTTAATTTGAGGGTATTTACATCCAAATCAGGTGAACGGTGTAGGAATTACAGCACTTTTTATATGTGGTGCCCCCCTTTTTATGGGACCAAAAGTAATTGGATAATTGGCTGCTCAGCTGTTCCATGACCAGATGTGTGTTATTCCCTCATTATTTCATTTACAAGTAAGCAGATAAAACGTCTAGAGTTGTTTAGAGTTGATTTCAAGTGTGGCATTTGCATTTGGAATCTGTTGCTGTTAACTCAATATGAAGTCCAAAGAGCTGTTACTGCCAGTGAAGCAAGCCATCATTAGACTGAAAAATCAAAACAACCCCATCAGAGAGATAGCAAAAACATTAGGTGTGGCCAAATCAACTATTTGGTACATTCTTAAAAAGAAAGAAAGCACTGGTGTGCTCAGAAACACCAAAAGGCCAGGAAGACCATGGAAAACAACTGTGGTGGATGACAGGAGAATTATTTCCCTGGTGAAGAAAAACCCATTCACAACAGTTGGCTAGATCAAGAACACCCTCCAGGAGGTAGGCGTATCTGTGTCAAAGTTGACAATCAAGAGAAGGCTTCACCAGAGTAAATACAGAGGGTTTACCACAAGATGTAAACCATTGGTAAGCCTCAAAAACAGGAAGACCAGATTAGAGTTTGCCAAAAACATCTAAAAAAGGCTGTATAGTTCTGGAACAACATCCTATGGACAGATGAGACAAAGATCAACTTGTACCAGAATGATGGGAAGAGCATGGCGGATGGTTATGGCATGGGCATGTATGGCTGCTAATGGAACTGGTTCCCTTGTATTTATTGATCATGTGACTGCTGACAAAAGCAGAAGGATGAATTCTGAAGTGTATAGGGCTATATTATCTGCTCAGATTCAGCCAAATGCTTCAAACCTCATTGGATGGCGCTTCACAGTGCAGATGGACAATGACCCAAAGCATACTGCGAAAGCAACCCAATACCTTTTTCAGGCAAAAAAGTGGAATGTTCTGCAATGGCCATGTCAATCACCTGACCTGAATCCAATTGAGCATGCATTTCACTTGCTGAAGGCAAAACTGAAGGCAAAACGCCCCAATAACAAGCAGGAACTGAAGACAGCAGCAGTAAAGGCCTGGCAGAGCATCACCAGGGAAGAAACCCAGCGTCTGGTGATGTCTATGGGTACCAGAGGCAGTCATTGACTGCAAAGGATTTGCAACCAAGTATTGCAATTTAATTTATGATTATGTTAGTTTGTCCAATTACTTTTGAGCCCCTAAAATTGGGGGGCTATGTATAAAAATGGTTGTAATTCCTACACGGTTCATGTTCAATATTTTTGACAAAACCCTTAAATTAAAGCTGAAAGTCTACACTTAAAGCACATCTTGATTGTTTCATTTCAAATCCATTGTGCTGGCGTACAGAGCCAAAATGATGAAAATTGTGTCACCGTCCAAATTCTTATGGACCTGACTGTATGTACCCATTCAGATTGAGCTGTATGTCATAAAAGCAGGAGGCCCTGGGCCAGGCTACTGCCAGAACACACTAGAATGCTGATTTCAACCCTCAGTCCAGCCAATGTGAAGGCTCCCCCATCAGTCTATCCAGTGATAATGTTGATCTGGACTGACAATGTGAACTTTGATTTCCCATGTCAGTCCAGCTAATGAGAACTCTGATTTCCCCTGTCAGTCCTGCCAATGAGAACTCTAATTTCCTCTATCAGTACAGCCAATGAGAATGCTATTCTCCCCCATCAGTCCAGCCAATGGTGGCTGTCTGCTGTAAAACATGTTACAGCTGATGTAACTTTGCAGTGTGCAGCACCGATAAGAGTTCTGAGAGCTGCCTGCAGCCCAAACAGCATCAGCATTCGATGACAGGAAAATCGATCAATACCACGGCGTAGACAGTCTCATCATGCCACTTGAGTGTTTTGTTTGGGTGTTTGTTTGCTCACTTTTTGTGTGTTTTTATTTAATAGCTGATTTTACAGAAGTTACTGAAGTTACATGACCTTAATTTTCTTTTACATTTTAATGAGATGTCTATATATTCATCTATTGCAACCAAAGTTTAGTGAGCTGTAATCGAAAATGCTAATTGGCATTGGTTTGCAGCCAGATGTTGTTAAGAGGTTTGGTACACTTTCTGTCATATACTCTACAGCAGGGTTACTGAAATCTGGCCCACAAATCCAAATTCCATCCCAGTTTACCTCTCTCTCAGGTAGCTAATTGAAGAATTAATGCAATTGATTAGCCATGGTGTTTTCATACCTGACTCCCAGGTAAAGGAAGGGTGGAAAAACAGCAGTGCACGGCCCACAAGGAATGTGATTTGGGGAACCCTACTCTATAGGAATCCTAAGGTCCATTGCAGGTGTTGTTTTGCACTGTTAGGCCAGTGCAGTCCATTACCCAACATGCTCTCATGTCGGGCTAGTCAATAAAACCCCCAGGGCTGTAATCAGAAAAGGTCATTGGCTATTGACACTGTGATGTAATCAGTGGGACTGTGATGTGGCTCAGAGGGGCGTCAGTCTGACCTGGTCAAGTGTGTTAAAAGGCAGCTGTGGTGGTACTGTGGAAAAATATCAAACCCAGGGAAAGTGTGTCTGGCTGTGGATGTTGGATGTGTCTGGCAAGGGCCATTGATTTTCTGTGTGCTCACAATGGCAAACTGAACACTATCCCCAGGGGGCCTATTCTCAAATAAATGCTGATTTAGTTTCAAGCTCCTCCCACATTTTACATTTGAGCACTATGTGTGATTTAAGGGACTTGGGCCCATATTCATAAAGTGTCTCTCAAATTTGTAGCGCTGATCTAGGACCAGTTTTCCCCTGTCCATAACCTGTCCATCCATTATGAGATAAAAATGCCAAACTGATCCTAGATCAGGGCCTGTATTCATTAAGCATCTCAGAGAAGGAGCACTGAAGTAAGATCAGGTTTTCCCTGTCCATAACCTGATTGTATCCATTATGAGCTAAAAGGCAAAACGGATTCCTAGATCAGCACTCCCTACTCTGAGATGCTTTATCAATACTGGGCCAGTCTGCAATTCCCCTCCTACCCTGAGATTGTACACGTCATCAGGGAAGGAGGTGGAGGAGGAGGAGGAGGAGGAGGAGGAGGAGGAAGGAGTCACTTGGTGGTGTCATGGACAACCAGTTGCTAACGATTCTTTGGTTGCCCCAGAGAGAGCATGCCAGTTTTTATACCCTTGGCAGTGCAGCATTGGGCAGGTTTATGCAGAATGAAAAAATATGAATGGTTACAAGAAAATAACTATCGGTACAAAAAAAAAGAGCATCAGTCTCCACCTTATAAAACTTTAACTTTTAACTACCCACTACATACTGTAATGATCACTGCCCACATTTTTTTATTATGCACATCAGTGTTTTTTCAAGTAACACCAAGTCAGGTTTCTTTTTTTTCTTTTTTTTAATTGTAAGATCAATTCCCACAAGGATTACTGGTCAGATTGTAGGCCAGTTGAAGAGGGTTCAAGATGTTTTGTGCAAAGCTCAAACTCCAGTTCCACTCTATTCAGGATTTTCTCTGATGGGCGGCGACGATAGCTTCATCTTCTCTGCTCTTACCCGGTCCGGATGTTTTCCGTTAGCGTCACCGCGCCAGACCTCTTTCCCTCATGTTTTATCTCCACGTGATTCCCCTCACCCCCGGTGATTATAAATAACAATCCTGTGTCCAGCTGGATCGCCCCCGAGTAAAGCCCTCCTCCATTATTTTCCTCTGGTTTTTTTTGTTTTACTGCTTCTTTGTGAAGTTATGCTGGCACTGAGGAGCACCAGCGGCGGAAAATCTGAGAGAAATCCTTTTCCCTTAATCTGCTTACCTCCCAGAAGCCAGATGTTCTGGGTACCCTGGCGTCGTCTGTGGTAACAAGCGCAGCGAGCCATGACAGCTGCCCCCACAAGTGTCCCCCTCCTTCCACATACCCCCTCCCCACACACACACACACACACACACACATACACACATATGCCACGCCCATCAATCACCTGCCAGTTCTCCTTCTTCCCTCATCTGCAGTCAGGGGAGCGCTGCCTTTGTTCTCTGGCAGTTTAGGAAGGAATGAGTGCACCCCCATGCCTCTGTCCCCACCCCCCGCCTCCTTCTTTTGTTCCCACCAGCTGCATCAGATTGTTTTCCTCGTTGTATCGGTCCCCTCTGTGATCTATGCGTTAGTGTACAGTGATCTGCTCACAGGCGTAGCAGCTGGGGTGGGGGCTAGTTAACCTGCTATCCTGCTAATACAGTATAACCTTCCCGCACTCATAGCAACAGGTAGTATTCAGTGGAAATGGGTCGTTGTAGTTCACACATATCTGCAAACTGCCCTCTTCACACTTAGCAAACATTGGCAAAATGAAATACGCCACTCTAGCTGTGTCCTCACCTTCTCGTTAACTTCCCTGGTTACAGTACAAGTACTGTACAAGTACAAGGTTCCCAGGGTGCAGTGTGGCAAAATACAAAATACTCACACTGTTAAAATGCACTCAAGAGCAACATCATCTTCTTGCTGTTCCTTGTTTTGTAAAGCTTTCATTTAATTTTATTTTTTTATGCAGGGTTCTGGCCTGGTAATTATTTTGCCTGAACTATTTATGCTTATGGATGAACATTACAGCCATTTTTTATTTTTAGGGCACCTAATTCTCTTTGTTTTTCCATTTCCAAGTCTTTACATGGAGGTTGGAATATTACTGGGTCATTCCTATTATCCGGTGCCTTTTCTGTCCCCAGGAAATATCTCTTCATATTTTCTGTAAATTGTGTAAATGTGGATGTGTTTACGTTTAGGTCTTCCTTGCCATAAAAACACAAAAATATGGATCTCAAAGGACTTTTATGCATTTTGACCACTTAGATGTAAGCGCTTTTGCCTTGTCCCCCAAGTAACTTCCACAAGAAATATAAGCCATAAAATAATAAAATATGCAAAATCTTTCCTAATTATTTTATATTCTTAGTTAAAATCTCTCTCATCATAAATGTTGTTTTCATGATTAGTGTATTTATTTTTATTTTATTTAGGATTTTCTGCATGTCCCTGGAATCACATTCCACCCTGTTAGTTTGCAGTAGTTCTCCTATAAAAAACAGCCTATTCCTACAATGATATTACATTCAGGAATTGACATCAATATTCTTGGTGGGAAAACAAAGATTCAAAGTTCAGTAACTATCAACACTTGTTTTTATCTATTTTTCAAAGTTTCATGATGTTAATCTGTTTGTCTTACTTTTAAATATCCACCCTGTTAGGCTAAGTTATAGAGAACATTTATCAAACTGTATCATTTCAAAACATGTTTGATATAAAAGTTAAAAAGTTAGATGTGTTCACCATCATGTTAGCTCAATCTTGATCACTCACAGAGCTATGGCTAACTTAGGCCCAAAATGTCCACCCTGTTAGGTTCCACCCTGTTAGGTATATGAACCTAACAGGGTGGAAATGTTGTTAGAAAATATAGTAAATAAACTATTTACAATTACATACGTATAATATTTGTAATGCACATATAATTGTGATTAGTAATGTTAATGAATGGCACCACCACTAAGTGCTGCTGAAATGCAGTGGCGCTACAGAGCTCACTGTGATGCAGACCCAGAGAGAAGACACATCTCTTCTGCTGTGAGAGAATCCTCCAGTGACCCTGAAAAAAGCGACTGAAAAGTGTTCTATACTCACCTGAAAAAAGAGACTGAAGTGTTCTATACTATAAAAAAATTATGAAACCCTCACTCACCCCACATATTATTATTATTATTATTATAATTATTAGTTTAGGTAGGTATGTATATTTTACTTTGTTGTGGTTTATTTATATTTGGGTATTTATATGCAATTTAATACTCATGTATTTATAGGGGTGTAGGCCATTACGTTTCATTTATTTAGTTACATTTTACATTTCATTTTATTATTTGGCTTTACTTATTCATAGTTAGGTATTTAAATGGAAAGTGTGCTCACATCTACAGATGCTTTCTCCGGACTTTTGATAAGGTCCAAAGTCGTCAATGATTGTCATCATAATCCAGGGAAGTGGACATCAAGGTAACGTTACCCACTTGGTTTTCCAGAGCTTGACTGTAACATCTTAATGTTAGCAAGCTGGCTGGATCACGAATAACAAAGCTAACATTTAGTCTAACTTTACCAACGTTGCAACCCGGAGCTGTATATGCAGACCGTAGCCACGTTAGCTTAGCTGGCTAACACTTTTCAGGATTTGACTTTGGTTTTGGAAAGAGAAAACCAAAGGTCTCCTTCCAACCTCTCCGGGTAACGAGTGTCACTGTTACAAGTGCCCCAGGCACAACGTTTAACCATAACTAGCTAAAAGTCCACAAAATCAGCTCGAAAATGAACAAAATCAACGGAGTCAACGGAGTGCTGCCATAAACTGTCGGACCTCTGTCGGAGCCTGTCCTATGCTGCGCTGTGATTGGCCAGTCTGCATTTCAGGGCGTGGTTTAGCGAAGGGTCAATTACAACGCAAACGCGTTCCGTTTATTTTCCTTCACTTTTGATCTCAGTTACGTTTTAACGCATTTCAATAAAGAAAACAACCTTTCTCTGGAGCAATTTGCAATCGGTAATGCCACATACAACATTTCCACATTGGGGAATGCATCGCCCAGGCCTAGCTCTCTGAGCTTCTTATTCATGCCCATCACAGATTGTTCACCCTTTACCATTGCGTTGAACAGGCAGAACTATTTTTTTGCATTTTGCTGCACCGAAAGCATTGCTGAACGGACACTGCTAACATAGTAAGCATGATCTGCACTGAACCGGAAAGACATATATATATTTATATATATATATATACATTCAGTGGCCACTTTATTAGTTACACCTTTCTAGTACTAGGTAGGACCCCCCTTTGCCCCCAGAACAGCCTGAATTCTTTGTGGCTCTATTGGTGCTCTATTGGACTGAGATATGGTGACTGTGGAGGCCATTGGAGAACACTGAACTCATTGTCATGTTCGTGGAGCCTGCTTGAGTTGATGTGTGCTTTGTGACATGGCGCATTATCCTGCTGGAAGTAGCCATTAAAAGATGGGTAGACTGTGGCCATAAAGGGATGGTCAGCAACAATGCTCAATTGGTATTAAGGGGCCTAATATGGGCCACGCAATTACACCACCACCACCAGCCTGAACTGTTGACACAAGGCAGGATGGATGCATGGATTCATGTTGTTTATGCCAAATTCTAACCCTACCATCTGCATGTCACAGCAGAAATCGAGATTCATTAGACCAGGCAACGTTTTTACAATCTTCAACTGTCCAGTTTTCGTGAGTCTGTGCCCACTGTAGCCTCACTTTCCTGTTCTTAGCTGACAGGAGTGGAACTCGGTGTGGTCTTCTGCTGCTGTAGCCCATCCACTTCAAGGTTCAACATGTTGTGCATTCAGAGATGCTCTTCTGCATACCACTGTTGTAACGCGTGGTTATTTGAGTTACTGTCACCTTCCTTTCTCTCATTAACGACATGTTTTTGCCCACAGAACTGCCACTCACTGGATGTTTTTTGTTTTTCGCACCATTCTCTGTAAATTCTAGAGACTGTTGTGCGTGAAAATCCCATGAGATCAACAGTTTCTTAGATACTCACACCACCCCGTCTGGCACCAAGAATCATTCCACGGTCAAAGTCGCTTAGATCACATTTCTTCCCCATTATGATTTTTGGTCTGAACAACAACTGAACCTCTTGACCATATCTGCATGCTTTTATGCATTGAGTTGCTGCCACGTGATTGGCTGATTAGATCATTCCATTAACGAGCAGGTGTACAGGTGTACCTAATAAAGTGGCCACTGAGTGCATATTTTAGTCCCTCTGTCTGGGCCTCCCTGTAGCAATTAGATACTAGGCACATGCCTAGTTTTCCTATGCCTAGATCCGGCCCTGGGCAGGAGCATTGTTTAAGAGTTTGTGTACAGTATTCTTATGAGCTGTTAAATGCTGTTAAAACCCTTTGAATTACCATTTAATTAACTTATCAAGTTGATAAAATACCTAAATATCTAAGTAAAATCTAAATATAGATATATACATGCATTGTTGCGTATACTTTCAGATAGTTATGTGTATGTCCCTAACAGGTGGAATAATCTCCTGGTCCATGTGTGAACAATCTTCCTATAATTATTAGGATTTAAGTGCCTGAGCTTGGCCAATATATTTTTCTGAAAGTCAAAAATGTCATTTTTCTGATAGAATATAAAGAAAAATATATACTTTTTTTTTTAAAGGTTTTGAAGTCCAAAAGGCACCGGATAGTAGGAAACTATTACAACTTTTTAGAGTGTATAATTATCGGTGAAGGGTAGAAGTTGCCCCTAAGCACTGGCACAGGACCAGCTAACTCTACCCAAATCCTAACCTTAACCATTAGGAAGAAAAATGCAAAACTGTATTCAGACCAGCACTCACATGCGGCTTCCACATGCACCATGATTATTAGTAAAACTGTGAAATTACCCATCATGCAGTAGTGCAGTGTGGACTTGTAAGTCATTGTTCATCCATGATACTGCCGGTTGTTGTCTGTTATTGTATTTCTTGTGTATACTGTTAATGTATATTGATCTTGTGTTTTGCTCTATGTACTCTTAAAAAAACAATCAGTCGTGGGCTGTCCATTTCTCCTGATCATAATTGTATGTAGTGTGTAGTGTGGAAGAGCAGAATCTTCTATCTGGTTTGTCTTATGAACCATTTATGTCATAAGCGTTTGTTTCATTGACCCTGTCTGTGTGATCAATTTCCCCCTGGGATAATATTGACTTGACATGGTTGTGATTTCTTTGTGCATTTTCACCATTAAAGAGGGCTTATTTCTGTTGAAGAGTTGAACAGTTGAAGGTTGAGACATTTAAATCTTAGACTTACATTAGACACAGCTTTTAAGATGTACTCACTTGCTTTAGTGAACTGTGTGGAGCGTGTATGGAGTAACCAGTATTGCAGTGCTATTTGAGCCTAACTGCTGTCAGCTACCAGAGAGAGAGATGAGACCCAGCTCTGGGGCTTCCTTTGGATCAAACCACAAGACTGAACAGGTTCATGGTGGCCCAGTCTCATTTTGGCCATCAATGTTGGTTCAGTGCCTCAGTCTCATGTTGAAGTGCTTTGTATCACAAAGCGGCACTTCAGCGTGCCTCTTCCAGATAGAAATACTGTGACGGCGCTAATCGTGTCTGCTGTTAAGCGTGACCTCTTTCTAGAGCCAAGTCTGTAAAGAATACTTTGGATTTTTTGTGACTACAGTCAATCTATCAAACATTCCTGAAAAGTACACAGCAGTGGGAGCCACAATTCTGAGAATGTTTTATGACAGGATTCAAAGTAAATATTTGAGGATTCAAATATAACTTCACCTCTGTGGGCAATTCGATATCGAGTGCCAGTCCCTGACATCAAAGGCCAAAGGTCATTGCTTCAGTCACAGTGAGAGCACGGCCTGTGATGTAGGTATTTGCACTACAGAAAGGTAACCAAGCGGGCCTCCCTAACTCTAGTGGTTTCAACGTCTGACGCTGGCCACAGCGAACAGGGTTCGATTCCCCATTGTGCCATCGGGGCGGCAATTGGCTGTCTGCCCCAGGGAGGGGGGAGGGAAGCCGACACACACAGTTTGCTGCGCACAGGAGTGGTTCTGGGGTACCAGAGTTACAGTCGACGGCACGGCGAGTGCTGTCTCGGAGGAGGCAGCGCTTTGCCCATGTCACTGCTGGTCACAGGACTACGGTAGTGAACTATGAGGGAAGGGTTATTGAACCAAGCACAGTGGGTAATTGGCTACCAAATTGGGAGAAAAACAGGGTAAAATTCGGAAAAATGTAATTATAAAAAAAGAAAAAAGAAAGGTAACCAAGCAAAATGGATTTAAGGGATGAGTGACTGACAGCAGACACTGAAAAGGGCTGTTGTGCACCATTTCAGCTTTGGTTTTAACATTCTTAAAAGGATATACCTCATTGATTTAAATGCTACTGTCTTTGTACGACAATTGAGTAACAATTAAAATACATATATAGATGGATAGATAGGTAGACAGATAAACTTTCCATGGGTAATAGTTGAAGCATTAGAACCATGTGTATGTAATATCTTTTCTTTGTTTTTTTTTTTTTTTTTAAATAATTTGTTTCAGATTTTATCCCATTTTCTCCCAGTTTAGTAGCCAATTACACCCTCTCTTTTCATGTCAATCCCCCCTCGTATTGTGACTGGCAGTGACATGGGTGAAGTATCGTCTCCTCTGAGATGGCACTCGCCAAGCTGTCGACTGTAACTCCGGTACTCAAGAGCCACTCCTGTATGCAGTGGACTTCATGTCGGCTTCCCCCCTCCCTGGAGCGGACAGCCAATTGCCGCCCCCTAGTGGCATTCCCGACCAGAACCAACTCTGACACGACCAGTGTAATCGAAACCCCGGTTGCAGTGGCCAGCGTCGAATGTTGTAACCACTAGACTACCCAGGAGGCCCTTCTTTGTTTGTTTTGAGTGATTAGATGTTTTACAGAAAATGTTAAATGAAAAGTAAAGGAAAAATGGTTCAGCTGAGGGCAGGGCACAGTGAATAGGCTTTGCTTATTGTATTCATTAAGTTTGCAGTGCTTGTGCAGTTGTTGGGTAAATATGAATGTGAAGTTAATTTATCACACGGGAGCAAAATCCCTCACATATTCAGGAGCTGACACATTTGATTAAAAAGGGCAGGAGTTCAGTAGTTGGCTTCCATTGTAGTGAAGAACCAGATGACCCAAGTGTTTACCCACTAGCAGCGTGTTTCAGGAAGATTAGTCCATTTCATTTTTACCCTGAAGGAACTATAATAAATGTATTTAAGCTTGTGCTTGAGAACTCACTATTGTGGGCGCTGTGTGTGCATGTGCCTGTGTGTGTGTGCGTGCACGAGTGTGTGTGTGTGCCCGCGCGTGTGTGTGCATGTGCGTGTGTGTGTGTGCATGTGTGTGTATACATGTGTGTGTGTGTGTGTGGCCAGGAGAGAATTGTCCCTTAAATCTATTAATAAATTAGTAAATTAGTAAAATCCATGAATCTGCAAAAAGAAGAAAAAAAAAGGAAGAAAAAAGACAAAGCTTTCATCAAAGCTTTGGTAGTATGTCACGTTGTAATCAAAATTTGGATTAGTAAACATAATGCTCAAGGTCTTACACTCTGTGTCCCAAATGGAGATCAGGGATAGACTCTTTTGCTAGATTCCAAAGCTTCCAGTGGCTACTTGTCTTCATGCTTAGAATGTATAGTATATCCTTAATGACCAATTCATCTCAATTATTAATTAATTAATATGATTCCTGATGATGTTAGTCTAATTTAGCATTTTATCTTATTTACGTAAATATATTTGTATTTTAAAGAAGGCAGCACTGCCATGCTCCCCTTGGTAGTTTGGTAAAGGAAGGCCGTCTTTTGTAAAATACACGCTGTCAGTGTTGACTCCAGTGTGGTGTGGGGGCTACACATCTGATACAGGCAGTAGCTGCTGTTGTTTCCCTTCTCATAGTGCTGCTGCAGGTTTTCCTGCTGTTGCTAATGACTGCTCTTATTGAAGCACTGTAGCTGGCCAAATGAGGGGAAACTGTGCATCATTATGTAATCAAAGTGATGATGCACAATAGAACTTGTGTTTGATTATTTTATGTGTGTGTGTGCGCCTGTGTGTGTGTGTGTGTGTGTGTGTGTGTGTGTGTGTGTGTGTGTGTGTGTGTGTGTGTGTGTGTGTGTGTTTGTGTGCCCATGTGTATGAATGAGTGTGTGGTCGTGGAAGGAAGGAATGTATTTAAAGTAAGTAAGTAAGGGTCTATTGTCCTTTTTAAACAGTAGACAAAAACTATTAATTATGCTTTGTCAAGCATTGGAATCTAAGTAATGATCTGTTCAATTCATCTTTACATTACATTACAGGCATTTACAATCCATTTATACAGCTTATATTAATTACAATCCATTTATACAGCTGGATATTAATTGAAGCCTTGGTTAAGGGCCTTGCTCAATATCCCACCGGGGGATTGAACCTGCAACCTTAACGTTACAAGCCCAGTTCCCTAACCATTATACCACACTGCTGCTCTTTTTTGTGTTGGCTTTTATAACACTCTAATATTGGTTCATATCAACTATAATGCTATTATATACTACAGTATCAACTCCCCTTCCTTACCTGTTAATGTTCTCACCTGATTTGACCACAATCACTCTATTAAATTGAGGAGAGGATTCAGAGGCCTTCCAGTGGTGTAACTCACATCACTGTTTGGGATTATGATTTTTAATAGACAAAAATAGTGCACTCACCTATTTCTAGCCAGCTGGCTAGGTAGCTAGCTAACACAGTCTAACTTTAATATTATATTATCAAATTACCAAAAAAATGTGCATCGGATTTCAGATGGAATTAGTTGTATGCGTAAAACAGAAAATACATCTTGGGAATCTTGGCAGACAGGTTCCATAATCTCACATTCGCTTCCAAATGCCCCTGCACTGCTGGATCAGGTCCTAACAACAATCCCATTGGGAGTTATCAGTATGGTGAACAATCCCTCTCAGCATTGACTGGTGTGGTAACCAATCATTCGGATGTTTGATGAAGTGTCTCTCACACACACACACACACACACACACACACACACACACACACACTTGAAGTGACTTGCCAGTTTTGGGCTGTACAGGATCAGTGCATTTTTGGTTTGGCTTTTCAGCTGTTTTTGTGCCCTCGGTGCTCTGAGATAATGTGGATATTGATTTGTTGAGGAGTTGAGGTTTGTGGTCCAGGGCTTACTGTCCATCTTACTGGAATGCATGGCAGCGCAGGGAGATAAATGACGGGGGGGGATGAGAGGCAGTGCTGGAAGCCGTCCGTCCATTGCTGTAGCACAATAAGCCCTCTCTCCATACAGGAGGCCTTTGGCCTTTTTTTAAACACAGCTGTAATGTAGCATTGTTGTGCAGGCTATATACATTTACATATGCACATAGACACACATACACACACACACACAAATACACACACACACACACACACACACACACACACACACACACACAAAACACTCATAGACACACAACACACACACACATGCACATACATGCACACATACACACACACACACACACACATGCACTTACACACATTCACACAAACATATTTGCACTTTGGCTTCCTTGTAAGGCGCTATATAAATGCAGTGTTCTCTCCTAATCTATTCTACATACACACAGCCACTCATAAACACAATTGGTGGACAGAGATAGAAAGAAAGAGAGAGAAAGAGAGTTCTCTTCATTTCTGGAGTATGTGGCACACATGCAGGTGATGTTTGTCAGTTGATACAGCATGCTCACAGGGCACGGGGGCTTCTGTAGTTGCCACACGTCACTCTGAACGTGGCTCAGAACAAGGAGGTTAGTGTTGAACACTCTCACGCTCTGGGAGTTCTGGGAGAGTGTGAGGGAATCCCCTCCAAACACACACCCACACTGGAGAGTGGGGTGTGTGTGGATGTGACGCTGTAGAGGACGGCTGCACACACACGCTGGGGAGTATGGATAGCATGTCCTGCCTCCTGCCAGCAGACCGCAGGTGCCTATTGACCAGAGGACATCTGCCTGCACCAGTCACGCTTGGCGAGTTGGTGAGCATTCCAGCTCAGCAGGCGGACTGCGGACCGAAACAAAGTGGCAGCTGGCAGCCCATGCTTTGGAGGAGAGCACGTGCTTCTGTGCACTCTCACGAATATGTGATGAGATGCAGGGAAACCCACCGAATAGGATCCGCCGTTCCCTGGATGATCTTACCGCCACGTATGCAATGTCCTGCGAGGCGGCCGGGCACAGCCCGGAGTCAAACCCCACGTCACTCAGTCATGGTTCATCCTGTTATTCCTCAGTGTTTCTACAAGATTCCTGATATATAGATATCTTCACAATATTCACGTTCACACTGTCGATGTGTTATTTATTTATTGTTAACACAGACTGAATTACAAGCCTGTCCTGGTGAGCTACTTTAAATACATATCAGGGGCCAGTGGGAAAAGGTTACAGGTACAGAACAGTTAGTAATACAATTGGAGGTTAAATTGGGCCGGGGCTATCCAGGGTTCAGCTCTGGCACATAGGTTCCCAAACATCATCAGCCTGAGCTCAACCCCGGCAAATCTCACACATCAACACTTAATTTATTTTTCTCTGTCTTTATTGTTAAAGAATGCAGCCATTTCATGTTCACCATTAAAATAAATCACAATTCATTTTAGCTACTGTTTTTTCAAGCTTAAAATGACGCTGCGTCATCATTTTCGCGGGGTCTTCTTCACACCTGTTCGTCAGTCAGTTGGCAGATTAGAAGAAGTGGTGTAACGCTCATGGCATGTGATAGGGAGCCCTCAGATTATTTTATGAGTGAGTACACCGATTAAATATGGAACGATTCGTCTGATATTCTGATTAAACGATGTTTTCTCTAACAACACTGAGATTTTATTCAATTGTATTTACTAAAAATCAGCAACCAGATATCATGAGGTAGCTGTATAGCTTGACATTTTGTTTCAATCGTTTGCTAGCTTGCTATGACAATTTCCTAACCTGTGTGACAGGCATTAATGTAACGTTAGTAGTAATGTTAGTGCTGTCCATTTCATTTCATTTTGGTTTAATAAGTTAGCTACCTAGCTAATGTGTCAAGGGTGGTTAAATGAAAAGGATACTAACAGTTTTGAAATGTCTGCTAGGAATCGTTAGCAAGCTATCCAGCTAACTATATGTATTAAATCAAGCCGCCAAACACATGGCAAGCTTATCACATCAGTCACGTACATTAGCTAGGTACAGCAACGTTAGCAATAAATGAGTAATTAGAATTGTATTTAATCAAGAATACTTTAATTTCAAAAATATGCTATTTATGAAGCAGTATTAAGCCCCACCATCACTGCTGCCGCTGCACACACACATGCCCACCCATGCCAACCCCGCTAACCCAGGGCACCCCCACATAACAAATCCCAATTTAACCCCTGAATACAATACATGAACATCAAACTGAAACAAATTCTAACATGTAACTGTTCTAGAGTACACGGTCTGCTCTATAATTATGCTTTAGAGAAGCATGTCTGTTATTTACCTGAGATTATCTAAAAGCAGACTCTGGTCTAGAATGACCATTCATATACAACCCACTTATACAGCTGAGTATTCAGTGAAGTATTTCAGGTTAAGCACCTTGATCAAGGGTACAACAGCACTGTGCCTCACCTGGGATTTGAACCTGCAAACTCCAGGTTATAAGAGCAGTTCCCTAACCATTATACTACTTTACGTTGTCTCACACACACATGCACACACGCATGTATGTATGTACTTTTCCTTTCTGTCTCTCTCTCTCACACACACACGCACACACACCCACATATACTGTACACGTGAGGTGCGGTCTCTCACCTCCATTATACCCCCAGCACACACACACACCCCCATGCACACACACTGCCTGACGGGGCACTCATCCCTCCCTGCTTGTAACAATCCCTACGGCGTGTGATTGACAGCTGTGACCTGAAGACTATTTCTGATCCCCATTGCGTCACGTAACAGCAGATTCTTCGGGCGATGCCCACAGGGGCCACGCTCGCCTGGGTCATGAGACATTCCCAGCATGACGCACTGTGCGGGAGCTCGGAACGTGGACAGCTACTTAGAAATTAAACTTAGATTCATCCTTTCGCTTTGCACTTTCACCTCAAATAGACATTGCTTATTTCCTGGGATAGAGTCTCCAAAGCTAATGGTGCTCGGATCAAACAATTAGAAAAATCAATATATAGTCATTTCTTGGGGGTTGTTGTTGTTTTGACTGAGTGGTCTGAAATGAGCAGAAAGTGCTGTAAATAGGGGAGCAGTAAAGGCTTCAGCCCTGCGGTAGGAGTTGTGTGGGCCTTCTTACTTTGACACTAGTTTTCATCGTTAATGTTCAGTCAGTGATTTAGGTAACTGCTGACATTTAATTCTGGCCAACCATGTCTCACCTTCCTGTTTTTGGAAAGCTCGATAGTAATCAGTTTTGCCAATTTCATGAACAATTGTACAGAATAATGCAGTGTGTCTTTATGCTTTTTTTGTTACACGCTGTGGAATTAATTAATTATAATATTTTTGAGTGGATTCATTTAATTCATATTCACAAAAGAGATTTTCTACGACATCCTCTGTCGGTTCTGGAGAGTGCAGACAAGCACGCACTAAGGTCTGAAGGATATGCTCCTCAGCACCACTTCTCTTAAACTCACAGCTGAGCTGTGCACTTAATGAATCCTAGGAGTGCATTTCATGCACAGATGGACAATCCTGCCAACTGAAACCCTCCGTCTCGGGGCCACGCTGCAGCCAGTTACACACCACCCCGTGGGGCTGTCGGCCAACACTGACATTGGCGTGCTCAGGATCCAATACCCCGGGTGAATGCCAAGGGTAATCTTCTTCCCATCCTGTTTTTTCTTAGGCTTGAGAAATGCTAAAGTGATTTATCTGTGTGCGAATAGTTATCTTCTTAAAATGATTTATCTATCTGAGAAAAGTCCTCTCGTTATAAGAAAACAGTGTATTGCGTGGCTGCAATGTTTTCTCAATTATGAGATTCTTTTCCACTTTTTTACAGAAATACAGAAGAAGAAAAAAATCTGCTGTATAGTGCAGCCTTCAAAGTCTGTTGAGTGTAGTTAGCATAGCTCCCTCAAATGTATCTGGAGCTGTTTGTACTTAATACTTGGTCCTACTAGTTATTTTCTTTTTTCTTTTTAGTACTATGGTTCTTTCAGTTCTTTTTTTTCATAAACATCTGTACGTTAGATGCATGTTTAAAAGACTGTTTTATTTTTTAATAGGAAACTTCTTGGTTGAGTTATCCGCCACCTCCTCTGCTCTCCTGTGTACTTCGACAATAATTATAATGGCAATATAAATCAAAGCAGCTTGTCCAGGCCAGCTCTTTAAATTGCATTTGGTTTTGCCTGAGGATGTGGATGAGGCATTACGGGACAAAAACCTCAACAAATGGAGCTTTTCAAGAAAATAAGTGAAAAATAAAACCGAACGGGAGGAACGCAGACGTGTCTTTGTTTTTTGGCCTAAAGTGTACACTCCAAATCAGTCAAACCTGCCAACTTAACTAATACACCAGATCACGTAGAAACACATATATTTATTGTCTGATATCACAGATAGCAGAAAGCACACTTTTACTTACTGTCTGTGGTCGCACAGAGACATACTTGTTCTCCAGTATTGCACAGAGACAGACGGATACGTTTGTCCAGAAGGGCTGTGTTGTTGAGTTGTGACAATTTAAGCTGAACATCCTGCATGGTGATATTGATCTTGGATTAACTGACAGAGGCGCTTTGAGCCTTTATTTACCCTTCCGGTGTCTCGTCATACCTGTGAGTCACACACCTGAGGTGTGGGTCTAGACTACAGCTGAAGCCTCGGGGTGTCCTGCAGAAACAGCCGCGCTGTAAAAAAAACGCCTCTGTCCATCGGAGGTTTATGTGAGGGTCGGTCAAAATAGATTTTCTATGGCCCCCCCTCCAAGCCCGCCTTGCCCCGTGGCTGTGTCTTGTGGGGGGTTTGCTCTTGCCGTTTGCACTGTCTGCTCTGCGCGAAAGGACAGTTTGGGATAATTGTGGCTAATAGGATTAGGTTTCTATGTTTAGTAGGGATGTAAAGAGGTTAGAAGTGGTTACTCTCCCCCTTCCCCCAGGCAGAATCGGGGGAATAATCTGATAGCGCTTTATATGACAGAAACACCCCAGCCCCCCACTTTCCCTCCCCCCCTCACCTCCACCAGTAGCATGGACACTCTGGACTATCAGACCAAAGGTACTAACACTACATCCTGATTGGCCGATAATGTGCCGAGCATGTTTGGTTGTTTGGTGGGAGGGGGAGCGCTATACTTCCTTAACAGAGCTTGGGGGTCAATGCATTTTTCAGGCTTCATAAACAACAGCACAGCTCTCCTATCCATTTTTCATATATACTGTATGTATATATATATTTTTTATTTATTATTTTTTTTTTTTATTTTTTTTAAGTGCCGTTCCTCAAATCCCTGGTGTGTTTGTGATTCCAGGAGTTAATTAAAGAGAAGCTAGGGGTGCAGAGAAAGGCAGGAGAGGAATCACGATAATCTCTCTCTCTCAAGGCCATGCTGTCAGCATCTCTGTAAGCCACAGCAACAGCCAGCATCTGCCAGGATTGCCTTTTGCCCTTTATTATTTTTAAACCTGATGGGAACAATGCCATTAAAGGTGGAGTTTCACTTCCACAGTTCATAGCTAACTGGGTTTTGAAATACATCTGTTCTCAGTGACAAGTGAGTCTTTACCCATAGTTTTATTTTTGTTGTTGTTGCTTCTCTTGTTTCCTCAGATATTGTCTGACAGTTTATGTTTCTTATGTCTGAATTTTAATATGAAATTTGTGGAGAAGTAAGTCCTTCAAGTCCTCCTGTTTTGTTTTTGTTTTGCTTTGCTTTTTTTCCTGCTCTCATTCAGATTATTTTTATTTTTTTGCACATTACGCTGCCAACAGTTTTTTTTCCAGCACCCTCATCAATTGGGGAACCCGCGAGTCTGTTGTCACGGATACCGTTGTACACCATGATTTTGCGTCCGCGGAGACAGAGGTCTCCCTTCCTGGTTCACATGGCTGAGTTGGCTACCTGGTGCAGCAGCCAGACTCCAAATTCAGGAACCAGCTTGGTATTTCTGTTCAGACTCACGGAGAAGGCCACTCTCTCTGTGACCAGGATCTGAGTCCCTTGGGCAAGGGAGCCATCTTCCCTGCTTAACGAAGTGCCTTGGTTGGCTGCAGTATTCTGTGAGTGAGCAGCAACACGGAGCACAGAGGTGGCCTGGGGTTGTGTGCTGGGGTTGTTTATTTGTTTCAGCAGTGTGGCTAGCGTGTTAAACTACCATTGCAATCTCCAAACTGAATATTGATTATTGCAGAAATTTACTGTAAAAAAGAGAAAAGTCAACTGACGGGACCCTGTGGGAATTCTTTTTTCCCATTTTTTAAAAACTTATGACTGAAGTGTCATTCCTCTGTTTGTCCACCCGAGTCTGGTGCAAGTTGGAGTCTCACTTGAGGAGGAGCAATGCTGCTTTTATGAAGCAGTAATTAAGAGCGTAGCACTGGGGTCATAGACATGTAATGGCCATCAGTGTGCAGGAGAAACCAAATGGTGTGTGTGTATGTTTGTGTGTGGGGGTGTGTAGGGGGGTGTGTGTGTCTGTGTGCTTGTGTGTGGGTGTTTAGGTGTGTGGGTGTGTGTGTTGAGTTAGTAGGGGGTGGGAGGCAGCAAGCTCCTTTTCTGACTTCAGGCTCACTAAGGGGTAGAGCCCCCTCTGGTGGTAAAGAGTGGGATGAGCACTCATACTTAGACACAACCTGTTCTCAGGTAGCAGCAGGGCTCAATTACCCAGCATGAGGAGCAGTGAGATATTCGATGTGAGTTGATATCCATGAATGGGCTAGCCAGTAGCCTTAATAGAAATTGTGCAAGGGTTTCAATGGACTTGCCTTGGATAAGTTTCTGAAATGACTTAATGTGAAGGGCAGGAAGCTGAGGTAAGGCTGTTACTTAAGCAATCAAGTTCAAACATGAAAAGGGCTGGTAATGGGTGATACTATGGGTGAATTGCTTGTTCCCTGTCATGTAGAATGATAGAAAATGAGTTCAGGGCACTGCTATGTGGCTCACTCTGTTAATATGCTGGCTTTCAGTCCAGATATGAGCCCACAGTCTGGTACTGAATCCTCAATGTGCCAGGGCCTGATGCGGTCCATATTCTTGTGTATCATTAACGTAAATACAGGCTGTACTGTCCTCGTATGTTGCAGGTCTTTATTCGGTTTTTTTATTATAGTTTTTTCCAAATTATTATATGTTTTTTCTCCCAATTTGGTAGCCAATTTAACCCTCTATTTATTTAGATTCGCCCTCCCCCATGAACTTTGCCGCCTGTCCTTGGGGATTAAGCTAATTCCCTGAGGTCAGCAATGATCCACCTCCTACGAGATGAAACTCACCCCCCCTTTCTGGAGACATCCTTTGCGTTTTCAGCAAGTTTGTGCCAGCTCCCCCTGGGGCAGGCAACCAAATGTCACCCCCATTCAGGGCTCCCCGCCAGGGCCGGTCTGGCACAGTCGGGATTCAAACCGCGACTGTGATAGGCACCTCACACTCATAAAGCACCAGTCAAAACGAGTGCGTTAGACCACTACGCTATTGGAGGCTCCCCGGTCTTTAGTAGTTTAGCAATTGTGAGGGGCAGTGATATATAGTTTTTCAGAGGCTCAGTTCTCGGCAGTACAGATACAATATTTCAGGAACCGGAAATCCTGGCTGGCCTCCAACAGCTGTGACAATGACATGTACTGCACACTAGGCTGTGTGATGCTGTGGCCCTCACAGTGTGGGGATGGTCAGGACAGGGGTTCAGATATGAAAAAAGCTCCTGTTGAAGTCTTTCAGTGAGAGGAACTGAGCCCCTCTTGCAGATTATACGTTAGTGCTGTAATAACTCTCTTTGTAAGTCAGTCTGGATAAGAATGCCATGATTTTATTTCATGTGATGTGATGTAATGTAATGGGAAACCATGTTTCTGGAAACCCATTTGACGCCAATCAATAGCAAGCCTGAAGGCATATTTATCAGTCTTCTCTGAATCCATCAGTGCTATCACTGACTGACTACTTTTAACCAATCACAGTGTCTTCCTGTGGAGGGCAAAGCCCTCTGATTGATTCACACGAGTCACATGAGTCAAGATTGACAGCACGTGGTGGCTCCAGCCATTTGGGAGAAGCATGGCTCCTCACTCTTATATCGTTACCACACACAATTGACCAGATTCCAAAATGAATGAGAATCAGGTAGCTGTTTTACTTCCTGAAATGGGCAATATACTTGTGCAATTACATGGTAATTGCATTGTAAGTGCAATGCTTTTTTTAAATAACTGGTGTTTGTGATTGTATTTTAAGCATATGTGTTCTGGTTTAAACTAAACTAAACGTAGCTTTGATGTTACTGCATGATGGCTTATGCGGCAGTACTTTTTATTCATGTGTTTACATGTGCTGCCAACTCTGTAACAGGTTTGTACTATAACAGAGTCAAAAAGAGAAAAAAGTGCTACCCTTTATAACAATAATATGGTGATTATTGTTTGGCACAGTTTTGTGCAGCAGAGTGCTTTGCAGTCCCCCAGGAAGCCATTTACCTCCAGGTCTATATCGCAATACAGAAGGACACAGATTTTAACCAGCCTTTCTGTTTAAAAAAAACTGAAAGAAAATAAAAAGACCTGCTGGGTTCTGTTAAGCTGCGTCATAACGCATCTCCTGACAGAGGTGATGTGACACGCTTGGCGGGTGCAGTTAATGTCACGAGAAATGGAGAGCGGAATACGGAAGATTGATCTGATTAGGTATACTCGTCTCATTTACATAATTTTCCAGCTATTAATCATCGCTTGGGTGAAGCCATCTTTTGAGGGACGGAGGGGGATGTGGGGGGTTTCTGTTTCCTGTGTCACTAGGGTGACCCCCCCTTTTAATCATTACAAAAGCCATCATTTGAGGAAGGTGGCAGGGGGCTGTGGGGCGACCATGTGACACAGACCCCCACATACCGCCCCCATAACTCCCCCTCCACTGTGACTCCCTGCCGAAGGGAAAGGAATGCGATCGATGATCACTCTGGTGAAGGAAGCTGCTGAATGCACAGAAACGACAAAACCAAGGGAAGAGGAAACAATCATTTTAAAAAAAAAACACTATCAAATAACTGTTAATATTTAAATAGGCAAACCGATGCATTCCCAACACCGCTGCTTTTTTGACATCCCACTACCTTATTTGTTGTTAAACGGTTTAATTTGTCCACTTGCACATCCCGTTATCAAAACCTCTTGTTGGAGACCACTAATGATTTCTGCCAACCAGTTTTGGCTGTCCTGTCATCTTGATATTTCGTTTTTGGAGAGGTCAACGGCAAGACTGTGCAGGCCGAGTTGTGCCACTTTTAAATGCCGGCTGAGTATTTTATCATCTACCTCGTTCGTGAGGTATTGCTTAGCCGTGTCTTGACGGCTTTCATGCTGTCATTTCTCCAGAAATTGTTGATCTGTGTGTGGGGGAAAAATAAAATCTCTAATGATGAATGGTATCAGAAGCTCCAGAAACAGAAACAGAAGCAGAAGCGGAAATAGAAGCTTCAGGATGTCTCGTACGGCTCAGGGCATCAGGTGTCTAATCTGGACTCATTTTAGCCAGGGATTTTCCGTTGATCCTAAAAATACACCTGGGTCAATATTCCTGATTGGAAGGGAGAACCGTTTAATGTTAGCTGAGGTTAGAATTACATACAAATAGCTCATGCTTGGCATTGAAAACGACACCGCGACCGTGTACTGTGATTGACAGGGTGGACGGGTGAGAGGATGTGACATTGTGCTATTCGTCAGTGCTCCTGAACAAACCCTATTGGCGTGCGCAATCATAGAACTGTGTATGTGCTGTAGACGTGCCCTGATTAAGGCCCAGCCACGGGAACGTGAGGGGAATTGTGGTCACTGGTTTATAACACCGGTGGGGCACTGCTGTTGTACCCTTGTGCAAGAAGCTTGAACCCAAGTTTCTTCAGAAAGGGTGACTTTCACACAATGACCACAGGCTGCCAGTGGTGGTCAAGGAGAGAGCACCCTCCAAATCGGCACTACCTCGATCCTGTAGTACTGTGTGTGGCCTGTAGAGTGTAAAATAGTCACTGGTTCTCTTGTAGTACTGTGTGTGGTATGTACTGTAGGGTGTAAAATGGTCACTGGCTCTCCTGTAGTAATATGTGTGGCCTGTAGGGTGTAAAATAGTCACGAGCTCTCCTGTAGTATTGTGTGTGGTCTGTAGGGTGTAAAATAGTAACTAGCTCTCCTGTAGTACTATGTGTGGCCTCTAGGGTGTAAAATAGTCACTTGTGAGAGTGTCGTAGATGTGTGCACACTTTAGCTATGGTGCTCCTGTCGTGCAGGTACAGGTGGTGCAGTGGTAACTTGAGAGGCATAATTGGAAATTCCATATTTGGGGGGGGGAATTGTTCAGATAAGGAAATTAATGGTTAAGAAAAAGCTCATCAAAACCTAGCCAAAAATGTCTGGCTGTCAGGTGAATTGTGGGATACTGCCAGCTCTGCCAGGTGGTGGTGGTGTGTGGAGCGGCTGAATCTGTGCCTTCTCCTAACCACGCTATAAAAAAGGAGACCACAGTTGGCTGGAACTTGATACCCAAAGAAAAAAAATTCATTGAAGCTACACTGTTTCACGGTTGCCGGTTGAAGCTAGTCATCTTCCCAGTGATAATAGAACATTATTGTACAGATGAGTTGCGGCATGTTCAGAAACTAGTGTTAAATCTGAGGGCACTCAGGCTTGGTACCCCAATGGTTCAAAACACTTCCAAGGTCTTAGAAAAAATATATATCAGTGCTGTATTTCATCTTACCAAGATAATTAACATAAATATCTAAGCGGACCTCTTAAAAATACATTAAGATATGATTAAAAAATGAAAACCCAGAGAAAGTTTTTGGATGTAGCAAGCACACATTGAATCCGCTGAAATTAAATATTTCTTTTTCAAGGGTGACCTGGCCAAGATGCAGTAATACACCGGTTACAACAGATCCAATGCCAATAAAATAAGAACAGTATACCCAACAGGGATATGCACATGGATGTTAAAAATATAGCTAATACAGTCATTTTGGAGTTCTCATCATGATTTAAAACCGGAACACTCCTCTGTTTCAAGTGCTGCAACTGACATTTATTTTTAATGCTTGTTATTCACAGAACCAGTTAATTTAGGAACGCTGAATCACTGTTTCCATGGAAATCTAAATGGCTATGACATCACACATAGGAGCTTCCCCAAGTAAGTTCTCTGAGGTGCAGGGTCAGAGCTAAGGAGCTGGTCATTTATCCGCACATGTGCCGCCAATGAGATTTGGTGGCTGAGTGAACTGAGCCAATGAGGAATGGCCCTGCCCCCTCTGCTGATCTAATTTACTTACAGAAATCCAGCAGACTTGGACTGGATCATTTAGAGCTTCATTTAATCTCTTACTGGCTCCCATTGATCTCTGACACACACAAGTGTGAGCAAATTAACATCTATTCAAAAATCTATTTGTGATATAATGAATGTTTTTCAGGGCGTTGCGCTGCAGCGAGTGCAATCATTGTGTGAAAGTTTTTTGCGTTTTTTAATCTTTATTATCCATTTTAAAATATACCATCTTAAAACGGTAATAGTAAAATTGAGGTTACGAAACGATTATTATGTTGTCTATAACGTACTACTAACACATTTCCGCAAACACAAGATTTTCATTTTCCCAGTAATTGAAAACTGCATTGCAAATGACGTTTCTTGCCGTTGTTTATGAAATCTTTTAACTGTAGGTATAACAGGCTTTTACAGAGTCCTGCGCTATGGTCACTGTGTATGGTTCATTGTGCTCAATGTAGACAGCAACAAGGAAAACAATGACAACACTAACAAAAAAAAGCACTTCTTCTGATAAATAATCAAATCTATGTGGATGATTAGTGCTTTTTGATGATGCAGAGCAGCATACTGGATAACTTAAAGGTGTACAAAGTGCCTGATCAATATGTGCTTAGCAAGGCATGCTCTTGGCTGCCGTCAGTAATGAGATGTTATGAACTTGTTTAAAAGCAAATAAATGGTGCCATCGAAAGGACAAGGTCATTCGTAGAGATAAAAAGGGGTTCATTACTGACGTATGTTTAGTCACTCTGGAACACATCTTCGACATTTGTTCGAAAACACATTTAGGAACCTAACATACTATTGCACAAAACAAACACACACACATGCACGCACACACACGCACACACACACACACATGCACGCACACACAAAATCCATGTGCAGATAGCATCTTTCTCCTCATGCCACATTAACAGACATGAGTGGTCCTTCCAGTTTCTTCACCCAGCGTCTGGCGTAACATGGTGAGGTAAACCAGTGAAAGTGTTTTCAGACCACAGGTCCCCTCCCTGCGCTGTAGGAGGCCCCATCCCCAGCTCATGGTCGGGCTCCACGGTGTGCTAGATTAGCCATGACGCAGTGCACCAGGGCGAGCACATGGCCCGTTCACCTGACCAGCTGACGCTGATGTGACAGGAGATCGGGCCTTCCGGCTTCTTACCTCGGAGCTTGGTTAAATAAAGATGGCTAAGGCCCACGGTCTCTAAATGGTTCAGGTAAAGCCAGACCACAGTGACCCTGCAAGAGATACCAGTTTACAGCAGGGTTCCATGAAAGATGCTTCCTGTAGGACTTGTTATGTGTGGGGAATCTCTTAGCCACAAGGGATAAGATTAGACTTTAAAATGTGTGTGACTTTCAATAAATCTTTGTCTACCACAATTTCACAGTGGACACTTTCTAGAGGGAATTAAAAAAAGAAAGATATGGATTACAGCAGGGCTATTTAATTCCAAGCCTGGAGGGCCGCAGTGTCTGCAGGTATTTGCTCCAACCACGCACTACGCCACCTGATTTCACTAATTAACTCACCTCCTGGGGCAGGGAGGTAAACAAATGATTGAAATCAGGTGGTGTAGTGCATGGTTGGAGCAAATACCTGCAGACACTGGGCTCTCCAGGCCTGGAATTAAATAGCACTGTATTAGACACACTGTGGGAAAAACTTTCAATTCAATCCCTGACCCCTTAACAGTTGAGGAAGTTCAACTCCTGGAAAATAGGGGGATGCAAGCGTTTGCAAAAGAGGAATAACCCATTTAAGGCTCTGAATCTGAATACAAAAAGACAGGAACAACTGGAGAAACACAGGAAACTGGAGTACACCGTGTATCTTTTTTTTGGGAACCGAGGAAAGGACCAAATTGGTCTACCTGGAACTACCTGGTGCTTAATGATGCACAGCCAGGGATCACAGGGTGTTTCATCATTAGCACACACTCCTGATGCTCCCAGGGGACATTTGCCCCGCCACGGAGATGAGCTCCTTATTGGTTTACAGTAAGCAGCATGCTTCTGTGCTGCTGTCACTTTCTGCAGAGGAGTACTGCTGTGGTGGCACTCTGGAGGCAGTGTGCTGGCACTGTGGAAGGGAAACCCAAGAGAAATGGCAGGTTATGATGTTTATGATGTCAGGCTGCTTTGGTTGGTCATATGACAGGACGATAAATAGTCAAATATTCAATGTTAATTCAGTTTATACAGGGGGACAGAATGTATTCTTATCAGAGTTGTGTAAAGCCCTGAAAGTAGCAGGTTCAAATCCTGGGGGGCAGGAGGGGGGGTTGGAGAGGGGGTTGGAGAGAGATTGGAGGGGGGTTGGAGAGGGGTTGGAGGGGAGTTAAGGTTGAGTTCCCTTGAGCAAAGTAGAAGAGTCTCAGTAAATTCCCAGCTGTATAAATGGATATGTTCAAATATAAGCTGCCTAAAGTCACCCTGGATGAGCATCTGCCTGGCAAATTAATATTATCCATTCATAATTATCCACTCGATTGGTAAATTAATATTCGCCTCAATTATTTTAGGTGATTATGGTAGGGCACTGTCCGGCGCCGGGACAGTGGTTCAGTGAAAATTAATTTCCCCCAAAAAACATGCACCGACGGGGTTGTGGGGTTGGGGGAATAGAATGGGAAAAAGAGGGTGATGAAATAAAGAAGGTGCATGGGGTGCGGGACAGCGCTCTTCGGCACCTGAGTGCAGATGTGGCACCTAATCCTGGTATCGGCGGAGGCAGACTTCATCCGCAGATGGCTGGATAACCCGGGGAGGCCTCACTAAGCCGCTGTCTGCTCCATGCCGCCATCAAGGTCACAGCCCTGCTGAGAATACTCAGGGCCCTAAAGGAAAGATGGATGGGCCCAGATATCCATTGACACCCCATTAGAAGGTGGTAGTCTAATTGTTGTATTGCAAGCGTTAATATTGCATATGTACAGGTAACTGCCAAAATAAAGGAAACACCAACATAGTGTCTTAATAGGGCATTGGCCCACCCCAAGCCACCAGAATAGCTTCAATGCGCCCTGGCATAGATTCTACAAGTGTCTGGAACTCTGTTGGAGGGATGAAACACCATTCTCTCACGAGAAATTCCATCATTTGGTGTTTTGTTGATGGTGGCGGGAAACGCTGTCTCAGGCGGCCATGGCATATGGTTTACATTGTTTTCATGCTCATCAAACCATTCAATGACCACTTGTGCCCTGTGGATTGTCATTGTGGATTGCCATTGTCATTGTCATCCTGGAAGAAACCATTCACATCAGGATAGAAATGCTTCACCATAGGATGAAGGTGATCACACATGGCTTTGTATTTATTGGTGTTTACCTTACTCTAAGGGGTTAAGAGGACCTAAACCATGCCAGGAAAATGCACCCCACACCATAACAGAGCCGGAAACCCTTAATTTACTCAAGTGTTTCCTTTAGTTTTGCAGTTACCTGTTTACCTGCATATGTATCCCTCCTGTAGCAGCTGGCTCAGGCATACCGGCTGGATAAACAACCCGGCGCAATGAGTCAACCCGGTTAGCCTGTATCCTCCTCTGCCGATTCGCTGTCCCTCCTTTTTTTGGAATAAGCGGGAGGACCAAAAACCAGTACAAATCATCGGTTCTGATCGGTTCGGATCATCATCAGATTTTTCCAGTCCAGCCGTTTCTGTTCTCTCCACCGTCTTTCCCGATTTCAGGGAATCATTTTCCAGTTTCCCACAGCTGGCTCTGGAGTTTCTGGTTGTCAAAATCTCCTCGGAAAACACTCGCTGTTCAGGGATTAGGATGCAGTTGTATAATGATAACATGTATTTAGAATAATACTTATTACTTATTAATTACTTACTTATTAATATTATTGATTTATTGTTGGCTGGTAGCCTTTTGTAGGTTTGCTCAGGAATAAAAACATGAAGGTGTTTAGACCTCTTTAGCAGGTTAACATTAATATGAATGATTAGAGAAATGCATGATGGGAGTGCATAGGGTTTCTATTACTGTGTTGGCTTCAGCATAAATCAAAAGGGACTGAATGAATTGTTCCTTTGAAACAATCATTTGAGCACCAGGAATACAAGCTATTGTTCACCATCGTCAAGAGGTGTCAATTGGTTATTTTCTGTTCATATTCAAAGCGTATTTCTTGAAATACTCAATAGGAGACACAGTCACACACTGAACAAGTTGATGGGCAGGAAACATTTGCTGAACTGTTCTGATGTAAACACAAATGCAGTAATCCTTTATTTTAAGCATCCTTAATCTGTCATTACATAGTGTACGTCATTGCTTCCAAAGCTTCACCTGAATACAAACATTTCACTGTCTCTGTCAATCTGTCTTCTCTGACATACTACACACAAACGCACACACACATACACATCAATACATCTGCACACAAACATACAATCGCACAGAAAAACCTGAGCATGTACACACACACACACACACACACACACACCAATCAATACATTTGCACACAAACATACAATCACACACAAAGCCCTGAGCATGCAATAAGCACTCAGTGGCCACTTTATTAGGTACACCTTTCTAGTATTAGGTAGGACCCCCCTTTGCCCCAGAACAGCCTGAATTATTTGTGGCATGGATTCAACAAGGTGCTGGAAACATTCCTTAGAGATTCTGGTCCATGTTGACATGATAGCATCACGCAGTTGCTGCAGATTTGTCGGCTGCACATTCATGTTGCGAATCTCACATTCCACCACATCCCAAAGGTGCTCTATTGGACTGAGATCTGGTGAGTGTGGAAGCCATTGGAGTGCACTGAACTCATTGTTATGTTCGTGGAACCAGCTTGAGATGACGTGTGCTTTGTGACATGGCGCATTATCCTGCTGGAAGTAGCCACTAGAAGATGGGTAGACTATGGTCATAAAGGGATGCACATAGTCAGCAACAAGACTCAGGTAGGCTGTGGAATTTAAACAATGCTCAATTGATGCATGGATTGTTTATGCCAAATTCTGACCCTAACATCTGCATGTCACAGCAGAAATCGAGATTCGTCAGACCAGGTGACATTTTTCCAATCTTCAATTGTCCAGTTTTGGTGAGCCTGTGCCCACTGTAGACTCACTTTCCTGTTCTTAGCTGACAGGAGTGGAGCCTGGTGTGGTCTTCTGCTGCTGTAGCCCATCCACTTCAAGGTTCGACATGTTGTGCGTTCAGAACATGCTCTTCTGCATACCACTGTTGTAATGCGTGGTTATTTGAGTTACTGTGGCCTTACTGTCAGCGTTTTCGCCCACAGAACTGCCACTTACTGAATGTTTTTAGTTTTTCGCACCATTCTCTGTAAACTCTAGAGACTGTTGTGTGTGAAAATCCCATGAGATCATCAATTTATGAGATACTCACACCACCCCGTCTGGCACCAACAATCATTCCACGGTCAAAGTCACTTAGATCACATTTCTTCCCCATTATGATTTTTGGTCTGAACAACAACTGAACCTCTTGACCATGTCTGCATGCTTTTATGCATTGAGTTGCTGCCACATAATTGCCTGATTAGATAGTTGCATTAATGAGCGGGTGTACAGGTGTACCTAATAAAGTGGCCACTGAGTGTGTGTGCTGTACTTTTCCCAATTGTCCCATTTTAAGCATTCATGTGAAGAATGCATATCACCTTCAGTAACATGTTACAACATGTTAAGCTAGAATCATTTCAAAGCAAATACGATGCTTTATGGAGGATGACAGAAAACACAATGTCAAATTCCACTCTCAAATGTGACATAACACATGATATTGCATGACTTAAGGTCATTCCTCTGGCTAAGATGGCAACACATAACCTACTTACAAATGATTGTTTTGGTAATAATGCTTCATGAAAGTTAAAGAATATACACTTCTAGTAAAGTCTGACCAAAAATGTAAAGAACTTTATTAGGGGTGAACCAATATATCGGTGGACTGGATCTGTATCGGCCGATATTTGCCTTGTTGACTGCTATCGCCATATCGGCTGATAAAATAATTTACAGATGGCAGTGGCCGATAATTATCAGTTTGTGTTGCGTCTAAATGTTCAAACTTTAATGGAATAGCAGCATCTTTTATTTACAGGCTAAACTGACGATGATGCGATGTAGCACTAGCTATCACGAGCACTCTGGCACTCCACACAGTCTTGCACAAGAGCTGGGCGATATGGCCAAAAATAATTAGCATGATATGTTGACGAAATACTTCGATAACCATGACTACCGCCATAGGTATGGCAAACGCCATACCACTTTTCATGTAGGTATGGCATGGCCATACCACTTTTAGTTGACAGGTAATACAGTTTTCAGCATTGGCCGCAAATTGAATGTTTTTTGACCAAAGAAAGGTTTCTGCGTGTCCTTTTATCTTGCGTTCGTCTTGCGCAACAGAATAACAGCTGCATTGCTGGCTCTCATTTGTTTCTTCCCTGCACTGCTCAGGAGTCCCCACAGTTAACTTGTAGACATAGCCTAATCTATTTTATTTGGTCCTGTTTTATAGTGTAGTATAGGCTATATCCTAACTGAGCGAGTTGTAGCCTAATTAAAAAGACTTGCAGTTCTACTCAAACGTTCAGAGAGATGGGAAGGCGTTATTGAAACAGATACATCTGAATTAGCATATGCTTGCAAGGGTGTGACAGCCTGATAGTGCTATAGGGGAGATTATCTACTGTCTAGCGATACCAGTTATTTTTCAACTCCTAATATTGACCAACTTCACCCTTTATTAGCGGTGTACTGCAGAATTGTTTTTCACCCGCTAATTCGCGAACATCAAGGCAGTGCAGGTTTCGGTTATGAGGCTCAAATCAACTTTCCCCCATTCTCCAATGTCTTGAATTTAGTTTAGCTAGTACATTAAGGTAAAAAGCCATGATATTGCTCATTCATTTAATCATGTAGGATATTGGCATATATATATATATATATATATTCAAATGTAATAGTAAAATATTTTTATGTAATTAATGGCATTCTTGGGGACAGTTGATAGCCCTACTGTATTTAATAGCCTAGGCCTATATGGCACAGCCAGTTAACTTCTGACTTTTCTTATTGAATGGGATGAATAAATAATTTATTGGCACTCAGTTTCTTTTTTAATTTAGTCATTTCAGTAGAATTTCTTTTTAGGCCAGTAGACCTTCTAACATAGGCAGTGGCAGTCCTGGCTCACTTGGTGCCCTAGGCGAGATCAGTCATACCCCCAAGCCCCAGGGAGGCCACACAAAACAAGTACCTATGTTGTAACAAAGCACAATAGGCACCCCTTTTACTCGAAGAAAATATACTAATAGACAAAGAAAAACAGAGAAATACACAAATATTAAATTGTACAAATCCAAGATATAAACAAATAACAAATTTAAAATGAACAATAAATACAAATAAATAGATAAATAAAAATAGCATGCTTCTTTTAACCCCTTCAGACCTAAATTATGTTCCAGAGATGGGAAAAATACAGCTATGCATTTTCCCCATTCTAAATGCAACCAGAAATGAGGTCTGAACAGTAAAATGTAACATACATGATTCAATGGACTTGTATCATTTTTAATAGATTCATGTCTTGGAGCATTACATTTACTTGCTTTGCTTAGTATAAGTATTTCCTCCCTTTGGTCAAAAAAATGAACAACTTAAAAGTGTTAAATTTCACAAAACAAAGGCAAAAAATCCTGTGAAAACAGGACTTTCTTCAAAACATTCCACTGATTCTCTGATTCTCTGTGTTTTTTTATTGGATAAATATCTTAGGACATGAACCCTACTAGTATTTCCCCCTTTTTGTAGACAGACTGAACAATTTGGGGGGGTTGTCTCCCAAACATTCTCACTCTGGGTAAATTCAACACTCCCATTGCCATGTGTAGGCCTATAAGGGCTTCAATCTCACACACTGATGCATGTTTATACATCCCCTAACAGCACTTTGCTCGGCATATATGTTAGTCATGGTGGTCATTTGTTCAAACATCTCTTGGGGAATGTACTGCTTGAAGTATCCATAAGGAGTCAGGCAATCAGTGACCTCTGTGGTCTGAGTACAGGTGTATAGGGGGTACGGCGCCACTGAATGTCCTTCTTCTGTGTCAGATTTGGATAAGGGTTTTCTTCGGGTAATGTGTTTATCTCTAAATGCTCACACTCATTTTCATGTTCTTTCTCATCCTGACCTTCCACTGCCTCAACCTCAACTTCATCTCCTATCATAGAATTTTTGCTCATTGAAAATGATAATGAAGGGCAGAATTGTATTTTTTTTGCTAAATAACAAATTATCGGTATCGGTATCAGCCGATTGTGTTATTTGAAGTATCGGTATCAGTCCAGAATTTTCATATCGGTGCATCCCTAAACTCTATATTAAGGACATTATCATTTGTTAAAAATATTATTAAGACAGATTAAATAGATCAGATGAAATATTCTCAAGTAAATGGTCTTTGTCTTGGATTCCTATTCATTAATATAGCTGGCCTAAAATGCTTTGAATGTGAAGTTTTTGTACATGACGGAAAATTATGAACCATTCCATGTAACCAAATGCCCCTCCTCCTCCTCCTCCCTCTGTCTTGCAGATCTTAGCCATCCTCTCCATCCTGTTCATCGTTCTCTCCACCATCGCACTGTCCCTCAATACCCTGCCCGAGCTGCAGGTGATTGATGAGTTTGGCCAAGCTAATGACAACCCCCAGCTCGCCCATGTGGAGGCCGTGTGCATTGCCTGGTTCACCATGGAGTACTTGCTGCGCTTCCTCTCCTCGCCCAGCAAGTGGAAGTTCTTCAAGGGCCCGCTGAACGTCATCGATCTGCTGGCCATCCTGCCCTACTATGTCACCATCTTCCTGACCGAGTCCAACAAGAGCGTGCTGCAGTTCCAGAACGTGCGGCGGGTGGTCCAGATCTTCCGGATCATGAGGATACTGAGGATCCTCAAGCTGGCTCGCCACTCCACAGGCCTCCAGTCGCTGGGCTTCACGCTGCGGCGCAGCTACAATGAGCTGGGCTTGCTAATCCTCTTCCTGGCCATGGGAATCATGATTTTCTCCAGCCTGGTCTTCTTCGCCGAGAAGGACGAGGACGCCACCAAGTTCACCAGCATCCCAGCGTCTTTCTGGTGGGCCACCATCACCATGACCACAGTGGGCTACGGCGACATCTACCCACAGACACTCCTGGGAAAGATTGTGGGGGGGTTGTGCTGCATCGCGGGAGTACTGGTCATTGCCCTGCCCATCCCCATCATTGTCAACAATTTCTCCGAGTTCTACAAGGAGCAGAAGAGGCAGGAGAAGGCTATCAAGAGGAGGGAGGCCCTGGAGCGGGCCAAGAGGAATGGCAGCATCGTCTCCATGAACATGAAGGACGCCTTTGCTCGGAGCATGGAGCTGATGGATGTGGTGGTGGAGAAAGAGGAGAAACGCTACTTCTACCAGGAGAACCATCTCTCACCCAGCCGGTGGAGCCCCGCCAAGCACGTGTCTGACGTCAGTCCCTCCAAGTCCTTAGACGTGAAATACCAGGAGGTGGTTCAGCTGGGATCGCCGAGGCGAGGCAATAGCCCGAGGGCCAGCCCCAGGCCCAGCCCACAGCGGCTGAACGCCGCGAAGCTTGAGGAGATCTACAACCAGATGACTAAGTCGCCAGCCTTCACCAATGTCCGGGCGGGCGCCTTGCCACGCCATGACCCCCTGCCAAAGCGCGAGGAGGAGCTGGAGATGAAGGAGGTCCCGCCCGCCTACGAACCCCCGACCCCTGACCCCCAGCATAGGGAGCGGGCTCTCACGGAGGTCAGGAGCATATCGAGCGTGGACAGCTTCAGCAGCTGCGCCGCTGAGTTCGGCGACGTCGAGAGGGACGGCAAGCAGCCCAGGGCCCCGCCCCCGCCCCTGGACCTCAGCCAGATCACCGCAGCTGTGGACAGGGCAAGCGGCAAGGGCGGCATCATCAGGGACGGCCTGTATGAGTTTGTCCACAGCGGTGCAGTGGCAGGGGCAGACGCCAGTGGAGGCAGTCTCTCCCCCGGGGACGACAGCCAGAGTTTCGACCGCATGGTGGAGAACATCCGGAGCTCCCTGAGGGGCAGCAACCCCGTGAAGACCAGGAGCCTCAAAGTCAACTTCATCGAGACGCCCGGTGAGTCCCCACAACACATCAGCATCGTTCTGACGGAGGACAGACCACCCCCCTCCGGGGACCCGCCCCCACCCACGGCCGACCCTGAAATGGGGTCCAGAGATCGCTCCGAGGAACGCCCTCGGGAGGAGCCACAGGGCGCCGTCTCAATCCCCTCCGCCTCTTCCTCTTTGGTTCTCAAAGGGAAGAATCACCTGGAGGACCTGGGTGTGGGTACCCCGCCCTCCCCAAATGCCGCTGCGCAGAACTGCATGCTGGGCGCAGTCAGTGCTGTTGGGGAGGGGGCATCGGGCGACAGCAACCAGAGTGGACACAAAGCAGAGAACCACATGTTCTCACCTGACATCCACATACAGGCGGGGGATGGCAGCCTGTCCCCGCCATGTGAAACCAGCATGTGAGTGCCACGGTGAGGGCACGGGAAGGACACACTTAATGTCCCTGTCTGATTGGGGGACAGGGACAAACTTTTTTTGCATGGCATGATGAGTCCCTTTTAAACCTGTCACTGCCTGATGGGGGACCAGTGGGACAGCCGTCCATGCGGACAATTAACATTTTTTTAAAGCGGGTGGACAGTCAGAGCCTCTGTTCAGAGCAGGCGCGTGGCAGAGTTAAGAGATGTGTAATACAACTGTAAATATTAACCTTGTATTATTATTATTTATTTTATTTTTTTTTAGAAATGAGCAGAGAGCAAAAAAATATCTTTTAAGTGGCATGCATTTTTAAAAAAATTCAATCATGGTTTAGTTTCACTGTAAATGTGGTGGCGTTAAGGCAACAGCAGGGATTTGGGCGGTAAAGGAAAGTACATATTCTTAATTTCCTGTTGATAACTTACGGTATACAATTTGTGACATTTACAAGAGGTATGTCCTTTCACAATACACATAACATGTCATTACTTATTGTGGAAGTCAAGAGGCGAAGATGGTTTCATGTTTTTTTTTGAGAAGTGTAACATATTATCTTTGTTTTGCATTAATGTATGTTTTTAATGTATGTCAAGACCATAGACTGAATGACCAGAATGGATTGCATTGATGGAACCCTAATTTTGCTGTTTAGTTGCCAAATACTTTCCCCAATAAGAATTGTACATGGCTAATATCATAATGACTCATGATCGCTACATTTACTCATGGTTGCAGAAATGACTACAAAGAGAAAAATCAACTCTTTTTTTTTGCTTTGATTTTCAACAAAATCTCATGAAGGATTTGAAAATGCAAAAGACAAGCGGTCTGCTCCTGCTTGTATGAAACCGGACGGGTTTTTTCTTAATTTTCATCAGCACTTGTCTGTTCACAGCCACAAAAGATTTAAGTTAGAAAAGAGCTCCAACAAAATAGATTAAACACATTATTAGCCAAGTCTGGTCATTACATGTGCTCTATATAGATTTCCATCTCAGTTCAATTTTACACTGTAGGAAATGTAATACGCTTTGAAAACAACCATGATTTTGTTGGGGTTGGGTTTTCTTTTTTTTACGAGTTCTTCCTCAATAGAGCCCAGCTGTTTAATCGCAGTAAGACCTCTGTGTACTGTACATAGCACATAATTGTCCAATTTTATTTTATTATTTATTATTTTCCCTCATTAATTGCTGGGTTAATTATTCAGTCATATCCGGCTTGGATCCAGATCATATCAGCTGTCGGTTCTGTAAAATCGAATGTTATCTGATCGTGTCAAGTTGTTGCATTCTCTGTTATCTATTTATTTATTCCGCATCAATGTCAAGTAGTGCATCACTATGTGAACTAAAACCCATTTATTACGACTTAATGCCAGAGTCCCCCCCCCGTTTCATTGCAGAATGAAAATGTTGCCTTTTTTGTTAAGAGACTGCTGGGAAATACCTCCTGCTTCAAGGTTGTTAAAACACACAACAACAACAACAAAAACACCTTTCTGTTTCCGCACAAACCTGCACAATACGAAGAGGATTAGTCCTTAGCGGCGGCCATCCCAGTTCAGTTTGGGGGAAGGTGCAATAGGATGCATGCAAATTGCACTGGCCAAGAGTCGTGGCACTTTAATAAAAACGGTGGTAGCCTACTTTTGCTTTCAATATAGCCTACAGTAGCCTATTTGTTGAATAAAAACGGCTGCGTAATTAAATGTAACTAGTTCTACTTTCCCATGTTGTGCGACGTATCAGCACGCCTCATCAGGGTTGCTTATACAAAAATGTAGAACGCAAATATTCTATTAGAACTATGAGGGAATTTATCAGGATGATAAAGTAATGAGTAATCAGATATTACTTAAATTGTACAGTATAAATAACTTCGATTGTATATATATAAATATACATAATTCGCCATATAATACTATTAATACGTGTGATAAATGCAATTTGTTTTTGTGGATTCAACTATTGAAAATGCTTCTATTTTTTCTAAACCAGAATTAAGCAGGACCACAATGTCCTGCCAAAACAGCGGTTGAAATTATGCGTGCCTTTTCATAAAGAGTTATTTATGAGAAGGTGAAAATCATTTGACTTTGGTCATATAGCACTGTAAAGCAAAAAAAAGACAAATTTTCTATAGGATGAAATCAGGTTTATAAGTAATAGATGCAAAGTGATGCTGTTGAGTTCTCAGGTTTTATAATAGTGACACGTGTTAAAATGGCATTGTTTTCTGGTAATGCCAACTATGTTCTTGCATTTTTTTTAAATTATAATTTTCCTCCCCCCAATCCGTGCTACTGAAGAACAGGGTTCGAGGAACAGGTGCATGTTCAGGTTAATCGATATACTGGCTGGCTTGAGAAATCGCAGGTATCGGCTGAATGCTGGCGATGGACTGAACAATTGAACAACGAGACGCGGTGCCCTGGAGTCAAATGCAAAAAACTGTTGGCAAAGCGCCACTGTTTTAGGTGTACACCCGTCAGAGTGTAGCCTAACGTCTACAGGACATGTGATTCAAAGAGGCAGGGTACGTTCCCAAAGCATTGATGTTGATCCCCCGTTACCTTCCATGAGCGATCACCTTCTGCGTTCATAATAGTCGCTATCATTTACTTGATACTATCAAATACTATCAACGGTATTTGTAAGACAAAAACCAAGTAACAGATGTCACCACGCTGGATCAAGTATTTAGAGGCTTGTAGCCGTCAGGAAATCATTAAGTCGTTTGATATGAGTATCAGTTTCCCTGACGATCTTGAAATTTATCTTTTCATTTCGGTCATTTACAGTTTGATATCCAAAATGTGGGGATTTTTAAATTTATTTTTTCGTTCCTTAATTTCAATTTTCTTATTGACATCATAAGCACAAAGTTTATTTTGTTCGCTATCAGTATGTCTACACGTGAACACTTACAGAAACGTTGGTCGCCCCACAACCGCTTTGGTTGGGAGAAGAGACGATTGATTTTGTTCTTTCCCGAGGACGGCTCATGCGCAGTGAACTCTGTTGCGCCAATGGCAAATGGACCTGCACAGAAAGGGGATCGGTCTCACATGATCGGCGGAAGTTGTTTCGCGAAACATTATGAAGCATCCTCTTCTCTCTCTGAAGGATTTATTTTCCCTCTCACTTTTTAGTTTGACCATGTTTATGTCGTTCATGCACTCCATCCTAACCCCTCTGCTTCCTCGCGACGGTGTATGTATCCATGTCCTCATTTAACCAGCCTGTCTGTTTGTTTCCATGTTCCGTTTTTTGGGGGTTCCTTTTCATCTGAAAGGATCCCATCTTGTGACCCAGAAGTATCCATAGATACTTCTGAGCTGCAGGCTGTTTCAGTGTGAATCAGCCCCTTTGTATGCACATAGTAGTCTGTGCAACCGTGTGACCACAGATAACTCTGTTATTGTACTGTGCTATGTCTTTCATTTCTGTAAAAGAGCGACAGTGTTGTGTCCCCCCATAAGGTATGTTAGCATATGCAGGATAAGAAATAAACGTGTATATGACTGACCAGTGTGACTTGAGTATGGGCCTCTCACTCTGTTTCTCATGCAGGCTCTCTCTATCTCTCTCCCTTTCTCATGCACTGTCTCTCTCTGTCTCGCTCTCTCTATCTCTGCTGTTTTTTTCTGTAGTAGATTCCGATTGGGGCGGCACGGTGGTGCAGTGGATAGCACTGTCGCCTCACAGCAAGAAGGTCTCGGGTTCGAATCCAGGCCGGGGCCTTTCTGTGTGGAGTTTGCATGTTCTCCCCGTGTCCGCGTGGGTTTCCTCCGGGTACTCCGGTTTCCTCCCACAGTCCAAAGACATGCACGTTAGCCTAATTGGAGAGTCTAAATTGCCCGTAGGTATGAGTGTGTGAGTGAATGGTGTGTGTGTGCCCTGCGATGGATTGGCGACCTGTTCAGGGTTTATTCCTGCCTCTCGCCCCTATGCATGCTGGGATAGGCTCCAGCCCCCCCGCGACCCTGACCAGGAATAAGCGGCTTAGACAATGAGATGAGATGAGATGAGATTCCGATTGTTGGGGGACCTGCTGAAACTTAAAATAAACCTGCTGAAAATAAATCATTTTTGGGTTGAAGCTGGTCAGTGCTGGCAGGAAAGCTGCATTACTGCTGCCTGGTCTGCAACTCGAATCACCAGCTAGACCATTGGCTGGTTTGTGCTGAAATTTCCAGCATGAGTCCATTTCTAAAGGAGGTATCTGTGATGTTTAAACTTCCCATGTTCTCTCTGTTGTTTATTGCCTGCAGTCCCGGGTACAAAGCTCTATAAAATTATGTTGATTTTTCCAATTTCCGTATAGTGATCTAAAGTCACCAGTAAATCCTGCGGTTCAGAAGAAAAAAGGGGGGGGAAAACACTTCAGGGATGTTAGACCACCCACCCATCATCCGACTGTCCCATGTGACCAGAATCCATTTAAAAATCAATTTCTAGTGTCATCAGGATTCAATGAAAAATGAGTGTTCCTCCACTGTCGGTCAGAACAAAGCGGAAATAAAAAATATAAAAATCCTACTCGGAAGTATAAATGACGGCACGTCACAGGATCTGGGCAAACAGATGCATTGGAAAGCCAGCTTGCTTATTAAGCCACACTTCCAGTATTCTAGCATCAACAATAGGCACGTTCATTGTACTGCTGTGTGTGGACATTTGGATGCATTGGATTTCAGTTCTGTCTCTTTTGTCACTTTACATTACAGGGGTCTAAAGTTATATAATGATTACAACCCTATAGTAGAGCAAACTGCTCTGGGCTCCAGTACATTTCAATCCCCAGCTGCTGTAGTAACTCTTAACTAACTAACTAATTAACTCTGGCCTTGGTTCTTCAGCCACTTACTGTTGGCCAGGAAACATTAGAGAACCTTTGGTGGAAGTGTCTTTGATTCAGTGTATTACATTCAGTGTATTACCATTCAAGGCATTAATATAACTATTGGCATTTCTACAAACAAAATAAATCCTAAAATTAATTGAATGTGACCCTGTAGTTTGTTTTCAAAGCTGAGTTGGGAGTAGGTCGAGGAGAAGTACTGAAATTGCCAAGAAATAGAATTTGGCCATTTTGTAAATGTAACTTAAATACTGTACATATAAATCAAATTTATAAATATGCAACCTAAGCTATATGATAACCAGTGGGTTAGCAATCTGCAGTTTTTCTAAATAATATAAATATAATATATTCCATTTAAAATACCTTTTTATCCAAAGTGACTTACAGTAGTGAATGCATACATTTTTCACAATATGTGGCCCCAATGTAAAATGAATCCACAACCTAAACATTGTCAGTGCCATGCTCTACCTGCTGAGACCACACAGAACCAGCCAGAACTGAACATTTTCTAAATGTACTATACCCATGTTGCCCATCTACTCTCCTCTTTGCACTGGCTCCCCATCACAGCATGCATCAGATCAAATCACTGGTGCTTGCTTTTCAAGCAGCTAGAGGAACTGCTCCCCCTTACCTCCAGACACTCATCACACCCTATGAGTCCTGACCCCTCGGTGGTGGAACGACATTCCGCAATCGGTCAGGACCGCGGAATCACTTGCGATCTACTACAAGAGACTCAAAACCCACCTTTTCAGACTCCACTACCACTGAATTCAGTACATCTACCCAATTGTCATCACCACTGCCTACTTGCTCAATACTGCTTGTATATGTATCCCTGCCAACAATTTTTTCAAAAAAAAAAAAAATACAATTACTAACCTTTTCCTTCCCAGTGTTACAGGTATGGTATGCAGCTGCCTACAACAATGTATATCGCTGTATTACTGCACTGATCTCTTGCAGGAACTATGATTGTTTCTAACATGTATTAATGCACATCTTGTAAGTCGCTCTGGATAAGAGCGTCTGCTAAATGCTTAAAATGTAAATATAAATGTCTAAATGCAGATATGTGTATCAATGTGTATATGCATACAATACACAGTAGCCTATTTGAATCATTATACATTTGCATTTATAAAGTTATGCTTCACTTGGTCATTGTCCTGAATTTAAATTTCAATCTACCCACCCCCACAGACACATACACACACACTCACAAACACACTATCACACACACTCACCCACAAACACACACTCTCTCACACACTCACACAGTTTCTACTCTATGAAAAGCTACATTATATTTAAGATTCTTAGCATTGCCTTAGCCCCCAATCTAATCCTAAAAGCTACAAAGGGCTGCCCTCTTTTGCTAGTGTATGTGTTATTTAAATTTGATCAATACCCACAGAAAGCATTTTATTTGAACTCATTAAGTTAGGCTACTCTCTGGAAACAATATTTTTTTCTACATTATTTATCCTTCACAATCTTAAGTTTAATATGTTTTATTCCTTAAAGACAGGAGATGTATTTTACCTTAAATATTAAACCCATTTGTCATAGACTTAGGTAAGCATTCAGTAGCTCTTAATTTTATTATATTTTAATCACGTTATTATTTTACATCCTGGTACAGTTAAGGAGAACGTGTATGATTACATCATCATTGTGCCTGTATTCGCCTCGACTTTACTTTAATGCAGTTATCAGTGAAAAGATCAGCACGAATCCATCACGAAGTGGGTTTTGGTAGGTGAAAAGGGGAAACAAAATAGGAAACAACAAAACTGGAAAGTTGCGTTTGTAAAGACTGCCATCTGACCCGAGGGTGTGGACGCGATTGCCTGGTGAAACAGTTTATCATTGCGCTCATGAGAGATTAAGCTGCAATAAACTCTCGATCCGAAGAGTGTGCATTTAACCATACCCCTCGCCAAAAGAGAACTGAAGATAAACATCCTCCTTTTAGATTTAGACGAAGATGGGGGGCGGGGGGACCGGCGGCGGTCTTCCCTGAACGGCAACTGTTATGAGCCGAGGTGAAGTTCCGGAGAACTTATCTGACCTCAGTGTGAATGATGGAATACCCTTGGAAAACAGAGCACCTTCCTTTATTTATTCTCGGCACATATTAGCCGTGGCAATAAATGGAAATTTATCATCTAATCACGGAGAAAGCGGCAAAAACCTCACGATGAGGAAATACTCCTAGGGGGCATTTCTCCCTGTGGAAACGGCCCATTAACTAGATTTTCTGCCGAGAGGAAATCTTATCTGCAGTGCGCCACATTGTATACCTACGAGCAGGCACGTGCACAGATAGGGTCCAAGGGGGGCTTGAGCCCCTACCTTTTTGCCCTCACAGTCAAAAAGTGCCCTTTTTTTGGCTGGTGTTAATTGTATTTTATGTTTTCTTTATTTGTTATTGAAATTCTATCAAATATAAAGAGGGAAATGTATCAGTATCCACGAAAAAATACACCTTATGAATTCAAACACCTTCATACACCTTATTAAGTTACGCTTTCCAACCCCCTTCCAAATGGTTTTGTCTCAATCAATCAATCAACGTCGCATCTTCCGACATTCCGAATACAACTTATCATGAAAAGCGCCTCATCCCCAGCCCCAGATCGGTTACGGTAAGTCATATCACTCAGGTAGGCACTGTTTTAATTATGAAACCACGATAAACAACACTTAGGCTACTTACTTTTTATGTTATATATCCGTTAAAAAAACGATGAAGTAGGTCAGTAGGACTTGCCACCTTCACGCTGTAATTTCGTCATTACTAGCCTCGGTAGGTCTACTCGCGAGCAAGTAAGCTAGTCTAATTATCATTAAAACGACGTTATCTCCGTCATGCAGGACAACTTACAAATATGCAATTAATTTCTGAAGCAGGTAGTTACGTTTTGCATAGTTTTGTGTAGTCACCCCCTTTTCTTTATAGCCATTTTTCTAAAAACGTGATGTTTAAACGTGTATTATTGTTTGGCCATGTAGCAGTGTGTTTCCCTGTTAAAATAAAAGTTTTTTGTTTGAATGCCATTAAATTGCATCCTTCCTAACTTTCTTTCTCAAAGAAACCACTGATCTAATGTGACTGAATTGGTCTAAACAACTTAACACTGGCTGACTGCATTGCTTACACTGACTGACTTGCATTACTACATCAAATCTGTGGTTTCTTCATGGAATAATGTGTTTTAGTAGAATTTGGGGTGGGAATAGTGCGTGTCAGTGGGGTGAGTGCCCTTTTTTTTTGATTGAGCCCCTGCCCCCAAATGTCTGTGCACGGTCCTGCCTACAGGAGCGAGTTAAAATCCTCCCAAGAAATAGATAAGGAAACAGTGACCCTGTGACACATATATCAACTTTGTTTTCACTCTGCAGAGAATAGTATTCATGGATGTTTTTTGTTTTGTTTATTAATTTTATTTTAAAAATATGAAGCCTGCTTTTAATGCAGCAGGAGAGGTCCAATGTGGAATGGACAAATTGAGGTGGGATTATTATATTGTTTTTGCTAACAATTATATATTAAGTAACAATTATAAAATAAATAATGAAACCATAGCCTTTAACCTGGTTGTGAAACAAATTCAGATTATTTTTTTATTTACACATTAAGATGAAATCAATGAAAAACATTGGTTAATATTTGAAGAAAAAAATTATTATATACATGTATAATATACTATAAGGAGAAAGCATATTAGCTAGGCTGAGGCCTATATTGCCATATGATAAATTATATATATGGATACACACATACATCAGTAGGCACATTAAAACTTCTGCGCAAATATATGATAGGCCTCCTATATATGCGAAAATATATGCCAGTAATTCAGCAGGTGTGCGTCTAAAACAAGTCTCTCCTGACTAGGAAAGATTATTATTGAGATCTACTGTATGTGGACCCTATGTACACACTGACCTCTAGTGGTCATTGAACAATTACAACCCAGAGCAGGTAGGTAATTTTTTACTTTTTTTTAAATCACTTTAGTCATCACAATTTTAAAGACAAAAACCCAGACACACAATACTTAAGCAAATGAGAGATGTTCAATACTTTGGAGTGACTTGTACTTTGTTTTTACATGCAAGATTTCAGTTAAAATAGCTTAGTTATTCACTTCCAAAATTTGTACTATTGCTGACACAAGTCATTTAACATAACCAGGGTGGCCCAAGCAGGCATTGTGAACCTGCTACCTTAGCAACAATGGTGCACAACATCCCTAAAAGAGATGCCATTAGCTCACCGCACAAAAGAGCTCACAGCTTCCATCTCCACTCCAGGTAGGTGATGTCATCGTCCCCAGAGGTGTGGTACATTAGCATTTCAGTTTTAACAGCAAAAGCCCTTAAAGGTTTGTATCACTGAAATAATTACTTATGTGCTTTTTAGGATAAGTAGAAAGACTGAGAAATAAATTGAGTAAATAAAAAATAATTGAAAGTGTGGGTAACCAACTGAGATTCTAGGGAGTGCCAATCTCCAAGGTTTAACCCCCACCCCCACAAAAGGTAAACTGGACCTTATCTGTTTAAATACACCCAATTTGGATCCTAATACGGTCTTCAACTTACAAAGTGAGTTGTACAAACAGCAAGTCACTTTTGTTTAAAAAAACTGCACAATTATATAAAAATGTACATGTAGGAAATTTGAACGGTGCTACATGGACTATGAAAGCTAGCTCCAGAACAACACAGTTGGCTGTAACTCCACAGCTTTGGCCCGCATATACACTGCTCAAAGAAATTAAGGGAACACTTAATCATCACAGTATAACACCAAGTCAATTAAACTTCTGGGATATTGATCTGTCCAGTTAGGAAACGTAAACGATTGTGAATCAATTTGCAAATGAAAGTGGCAACAGGTGGACAGGAGAGGCAACAGCAAGACAACCCCCAAAAAGTAAATGGTTTTGCAGGTGGTGGCCACAGACCATTTCTCTCTCCTTATCCTTCCTGACTGATTTTGCTCTAGTTTTGCATTTTGCTAGTGCCCTTGTCACTACTGGTAGCATGAGGCGGTACCTGCAGCCCATTCAGCTTGCACAGGTAGTCCAGCTCCTCCAGGATGGCACATCCATATGTGCCGTCGCAAGGTTTGCTGTGTCTCCCAGCACAGTCTCAAGAGCGTGGAGGAGATACCGGGAGACGGGCCATTGCACGAGGAGAGCTGGACAGGGCCGTAGAAGGGCAACAACCCAGCGGCAGGACCGGTATCTGCTCCTTTGTGTGAGGAGGAACAGGAGGAGCACTGCCAGAGCCCTACAAAATTACCTCCAAAATGAACCCAGGGCCATCAGGGTCAGAAACCAAACTGTCAGAAACAGACTCCATGAGGGTGGCATGAGGGCCCGACGTCCTGTAGTGGGACCTGTGCTCACAGCCCAGCACCATGCAGCTCGATTGGCATTTGCCAGAGAACACCAGAATTGGCAGGTTTGCCATTGGCGCCCCGTTCTCTTCACAGATGAGAGCAGGTTCACACTGAGCACGTGACAGAGTCTGGAGACGCCGTGTCAAACGTTATGCTGCCTGCAACATCATCCAGCATGACCGGTTCGGCGGTGGGTCAGTGATAGTCTGGGGAGGCATATCCTTGGAGGGCCGCACAAACCTACACGTGCTAGCCAACGGTACCCTGACTGCTGTTAGGTACCGGGATGAAATCCTTAGACCCATTGTCAGACCTTACGCTGGTGCAGTGGGCCCTGGGTTCCTCCTGGTGCAGGACAATACCCGGCCTCATGTGGCCAGAGTGTATAGGCAGTTCCTGGATGACGAAAGCATTGATGCCATTGACTGGCCCTCACGTTCCCCAGACCTGAATCCAATTGAGCACATCTGGGACATTATGTATCGGTGCATCCGCTGCCGCCAAGTAGCACCAGACTGTCCAGCTCACTTATGCCCTGATCCAGATCTGGGAGATCCCCCAGAACACCCTCCGCCGTCTCATCAGGAGCATGCCCAGACGTTGTCAGGAGTGCATACACACTACTGAGCCACATTATGAGTTGTCGTGATGAAATTCACACAAGTTGGATCAGTCTGTGATCTAAATTTTTCACTTTGATTTTCGGTGATTTTGAATCCAGCCCTCAATGGGTTAATGATTTTGGTTTCCATTGACCGTTCTTGTCATTTTGTTCTCGACGAAGTACACAATGTAATCAATAAAGATTTTCCACTTGAATATTTCGTTTGAGATCCGCAATGTGTGATTTAAGTGTTCCCTTAATTTCTTTGAGCAGTGTAGTTAGTCTCAGTGGAAGAACCAAGACAACTCCCAAGCACGATTTACTTCTCCCCCCAGCCCCTCCATTTCCTGGTGTGAGGACAAAAATGGCCAGTGGCGGTGGCGATGTGGACAGGTGAGAGCAGGCGTACACTTCAGTGCACACAGCAGTTACCTACTGCTACATTACCTCTTACATGTGGTGAGGAGGGACATTACACATCACTGAGACTGCATTTCTACAGATTTGTGACCAATATCTTATTGGAGTTTAAGTTGAATTCATACAGGAATATTAAAACTATGAGTCATTGCTGGCTAGAACATTTTTTACATTTTTCCTCCCAATTTGGTGGCCAATTGGACCATTTCTTAAATTCACCTCCCAAACGAGCCCGCCGAACAAGCCAATACCACGAGGCCGGCAATGATCTGCGCTCGTGCCAGCTCTCCCTTTCCCCTCCCGCTGGGGCAGACAGCCAATCGTCGCACTGAACGGGTCTCCCAACCAGAGGGGATCAATTCTGGCCAGAGTGGGCAACCTGCATTCTGGGTGAAGAATCTCTCCATTTATACATGTGGCTGGCAGTGTAGTGTAATGGTTAGGGAGCTGGGTTTGTAACTCAGAAGTTGCAGGTTCAATTCCCAGGTGAGGCACTGCTGTTGTACCCTTGAGCAAGGTACTTAACCTGAATTGCTTCAGTAAAATATCCAGCTGTATAAATGGATTGTATGTAAAGAAATGTAAACTGTAAGTCGCTCTGGACTAAAATGTAAATGTATAAAATAACACATAAACACCAATGTAAAAACAACATTGAAGGTCAATTAAACTGAATCAAAGTTTAGTCATTAATTTAAAGGGGTACACTACTAGATTTGTGGAATTAGATGTTTCCATAACTCAAAAAATGTTTAGGTTTTTGCAGTGGTCTCATAGCTGCTCCAGTAGCCAGAAAATCTTACGTACAGCCCTCTCCCACTGAATGTACGGGCTATTCTCCCTTCCGAGAATTGCAATATAACCTAATAAAAACAAAATTGACACCTTGATGGCCTATATTTTCTGACTGTCAGTTGTGAATCAGAAAATGTATACATCGTTAATGAAAATACTACATTCCAGAAACGTTGTTTGTCGGCTTCCAACAGACAACTGTTAGACAGGAAGTCTCAAAACCAAGTACTCCTGCAAGGAATTGCAAACCTCGGTTCTGGCTACTCAGCGCAGCTATGAGACCACAGCAAAAAAAACACAAAAGCGCTTTTTTTGGAGACAAGGAAAAATTAATTCTGTATTTCTGGGAGTGTACCCTTTTAAATGACATGGCATCAAATAAAGCCGATCGACAAGGCGACATGACTATAATAATAAATGCTCATTTAAAAAAACCAAATACTATTAAAAGTACCATTTCAATAAAATTGAGGCATTAAACCTCAATGAAAAATATTAGGAAATTCAACATTTCAAGAAAAAAAGAGGATGAAACATTTTTTCATAAATTTTTTCATGTTTATTTTTTTCTATTGTACAGGCTGGCAGTTGATTTCCTGCGAGAGTCCTGCAACACAAAAAAAGACGAATGACAAGTTTATGGAAAGCAAATCTAAACCCACAACTGCCATGGGAGTAATTAAAGTCCCACACAATCGGAGAGCGACCCACAAACTGACCATAACAGAAGCATTATGCAACATTTGCATCTACATGATGTCTACATTGCGGAGTTGGGCTTTAATTAATTTATGGTAGTTGCACACTACATTTTACTTGTCTATTAACTTTCTGCACCATGAAAATATTTTGTACCATTTTCTCTACAAGTCACCCTGGATAAAGGTGTTTAAATATGAAATAGTCCTTTAAATGAACAATCGGAACTAACCGCATGTGGTATCCATACAAAATCTGCAAATATGTCATATAACCTGGTAATTGAGTGCAGTTTGTAACAGGAGCACATGTAATCGCCTGTACAATTGCAAAAAATGTCAAACATTGCATTACTGATAAATAAAAAATGGACCAATCTTACAGCTCAACCCTGGGATATGATATATGAGATGTCATTCTTAGCATGCCTGTACACATTTTGAAACATGCATTTTAGGCACAAACCAAAAGCATGCTTTCAAAGGACGTGGATTCCATGATAGAATCTTTAAGGCTGGTTAAGACTCCCAAGGCATAGAGGCACATTTAATTTATACACTGCAATGACAACACCTGACAAGCTCTTCAGCACCTGTAGTCTTAATGCCACTTTTGTGACTGCGAACAGGCAGAGGGGCAAGTGTGTGTAGCCGGACAGGTGTGTGCAGCCGGACAGGTGTATGTAGACAGGCAGGTGTCTCACCAGGTCAGTTAGTTCATCCTCCGGATGAGTCGGTTAATCTGGTCCTCTCTGTTGCCTGCGTCGCCTCCCTCCACAAAGTGGGTGGTCTTCTTGTTCATGCCCCCACGAGGAGAAGACAGCTTGAATGGCCACAGGAAGTTGTTTGCAGCCTTGAAGTTCTTTCCAACGGTATAGACCTCGTGAATCAAGTCTTCAACGCAGATCATTCCGTATTTCGCTGATGAGACAAAAGCGCAAAAATACTGACAGCTGCAGAAGACCGCTTTCAGGATGAAGACGACTTTCCACGTTACCATAGAAACAGCTACAGTTAACCCCTGATCTCTTTAATATTCAATTCAAACAAGTTTGGCTGTCCACCACCCTGAAGATCACTTCAATCCACTTTAACCCTGTTTACTGATAAGTGCTTCAAGACATCCGATGACACATAAAAATCATTCTGTAAGGCAGATGTCCTACACTGTGGGATATGCATTAATGAGCCGGGAGGCTCTGATGGCCACTGAAACAACACTCAAAAACGGCATTTATTGCAGTGGTTCAAAGAAAATTCACCAAAGGACAATACATACACAGACACTTGTCCACAAGGGCATTATCAGTCAGGGCAATGCGTTGCTTCTTGATCTTCCCATAGCCACGCTTGTAGATCAACTCGCGCACAGATTTCAGGTTGGGGTAACTGAAAGCGAAACATAGTTTGCATCAATAGCGGAAGACGGGTAACGGCCAGTTGTTCTTGGGAGTGTCTCCGTAGATTAAGACATTGTGGGTTATCAGCAAAACATTGATTCGGAAAGATCTTACTGCTTTGTAGCAGAACAAACAGACCTGACTAGTTCAGAAATGCCAATGATTGGCAACATGGTAGCTTCACCCATTATGGTGTTCACCTGATCCTCCCATGGCACATCAAGGCCAAATTGGGGGAGAAAAAGAAGAAAAAATCTCTAAAGATAATCACTCAAGTTTTGACCACAAGGCTCAAACAAATATAATTTTTTGCAATGGGAGAACTCTTTACAGCTCGAGGAAAATTTGACTCAGATTTCAACAGATTTCACTAAATTCAACAGCGTTTGTAATCTCATATACCCAGCAACGGACACGGGACTGTGAGCCCAGACAGACGTGTATTGACCATACCCCCATGCGATGTAGGGCTCGGCAATTCTGAGCATGTTGATGGAGGCCTTGTTGAGCTTGACGAAGACGCCGTTGAAGATCTGGCGAAGACGCAGGAGCTGCAGCACCTTGCGCACCTTGGGGCTGACACCGTTGATACTGTGGGGGGGGGGGGGGGAACTGGTCAGTTAAACTGCTAACATGCAAACATGAGGCTGAGCTAGCCGATGGCGTGGTTTCAGACAATCTTTGGCTTAATTTCAGTGATTAATCACCATGGTCGATAAGACGGGGAAAAAACATGAGCATCATCAACCACAACACAAACTCCATTAAATAGCTTAACTGAAGGAGGAGGAATCAAGGTCGTTTTGTATTCCTTCCCATCCCGTTCCAATCCTTGACTATCCCATTTACGTACCCTCTGATCCTGACCACAAAGGCCAGTTTAGGTTCGGCGGGGACATAGTAGTTCCCAACTTTGCGAGCGGTTCTGGCCATGCGGATCTCCCTCCTGTACATCTCCCTGTACTCCTTGTGGTAGAACTCTGCCCGTTTGTAGATCAGTTTCCTGGTCACTTTGCGGGTCTTTTAAAACAGAAAATCAGCAGAAGAAAAAAACAAACAAAAACAAGACTTAACATGAACAGCAAACTCTGATTAGGAGACTAATTACAACATAATGGGTCACTATTCTAGTGCCAATTTAAGCAATCACGTGTCAACAATTCTTCAAAATGCATGTCAAAGTCAGAAAAGTCGTTGAGTTAGCTACCCATGCTTTCGATCAGTGCTTACCTTTTTCTCAGCCAGCATCTTCTTGATGCGCTGGGCTCTCATAGAGGCAAAGGCCTTCCGCCTTTTCAAAAGGCTTTCAGGGACCGCTGGTACCTTCTTCGCTCTAAGTAAGGAGATATTCGCATTATTAGTTTGGTTAAAGAGGCCGCAATTCAAAATACACCATAACAAAACAAAAAAGACAGCCATAGCATTCGCTAACCAGACAACAAAGTAGCCAAATGTAGCAAATGTTACCATGCAAGAACCACCTTGCCTGCTCAGTTAGGTAAACCGACAACAATACAAAACAAGGCTACTAGTTAGCCAGCCATCGTGCTTGTTGCGTGAACTAGTTTTCAGTACAGCCAGATGCCATTTAGTTAACCAGTTCGATCACAACCATAAAAAACAACAATACATTGGTTTGTTTTTGGCATTGTACAAAGCTCGCTAGCCAACAAGCTAACGGAACTGCGAGGCCGTTTCCGATACATGGCTAAGTTAGCAAGTTCATTTTTAATAACGTTTCGGCTCTAATATTCAATCGGTCACTTTTGGTTAATATCGAAAGAGAAATTAAATCACAAAAATGTGTTCTAATTCGCCACGTTTCTGCTAAAACGGTTTGAAATATTAACCAAATCCACGTTTGCTTGCACATATTTATAGCGACAGCAACTGCTCAACAAATCCAAATTAATAGGTGTATACAAACTAATGTGTCTTTAATATTAATCTTTTCAGGTATGTGCATGTGTTTATTGTACATTCGTATGGAAAAACCAAACAGATGAACGTTTATTTCGATGATGGGAATAGATTGGAAAGACAACAAAATTTCACTCACTCTTCACCCGCCATTATCCCCACCGTAAAAGAGGGCCTTACGCATGCGCGATGAACATTTAAATACTGGGTCTGGGCAAAGGAAGAAAGTGTTGCCTTTTTAATGCCTGGCATATTTTTCATTTTTCATGTCTTTATATACCAAGACGTCTCATCATTGGCGTAACATTGTTTTAAAATAGTAATAGAATATTCAAAAGCTAAATTGCTTCAGATGTCCAATTCAGGGACAATCATATATTTGACTTCAGAGACACTTATTGATAAAACGTGGCTTTAGATTGAATAATATTATATTTAACTTGTATGGAGTGAAATAAACACATAATAAACTAAATACATTCGAAAGTTATGGCAAAGCTTTATTTTGTTCAGGCGACAAAACCGTCGCCTACAATACGGGGTCCTTCAGTTTTGCCTGGCTTTAAAAGAGTTATCAAGAAGAGTTCCACAAGCACTCACTAGGTTTGGGTTGTGGGATGAGTTGGTGAACTTTGAAGACAATACAGCGAGACAAAAAAAAAAAAAAAAAAAAACCTGTGGTGTTTTGGAGTCAGTCTGCTACAAGTCGTTTTTGATCTAGCCTGCTCATATTCAGTGGCTTCTCAATCGTTCTGTTTTCCAGCTAGCCAATAATCATAATTTAGCCGGAAAGTTGCTTGCGATCTATCCAACAGAAATATTTACCTGCTATCCTGTTAAGCTTACACAGATAGCCTACTAAAATAGTATGTGATGGGTAATGTCAACGAACTATTTTGTTTTTGAAACTTCTGGTAGTGTCACCGTTGGGTAGCAAGCTTTCTAGTTGTCTAGGAATTAGGATAATCTAGTAGGTAACTCATTATTGTGTTAGCTAATTGACGTTGGCTACATAACTTGTGATTTCTTACAAGGCTAATCCGTATTTAGACATTAGCAATGTATATCATTATGGAGTTTTTTATGGTCACATTGAAAGTCCTCTGGGCGTTTGTTTTGGCCGGGTGGAAGTGGCTAGTGCGACCTAAAGAGAAGAGTGTTGCGGGTCAGGTGTGTGTGATTACTGGAGCTGGCAGTGGACTTGGACGGCTGTTTGCCATGGAGTTTGCCCGGCGAAGGGCTGTGCTGGTTCTCTGGGACATCAACAAACAAAGCAACGAGGAGACCGCCGAGATGGTGCGACAGGTCCAGCGGGAGATGACCAGCGCTATGCCCAAAGACGGTAATTACTTTAACTAACTAAAATCTTGACCAAATCTAGCACCAGGTGTTGGTCAAAGCTCTACCACCAATGCATGTTTGTAGGTCTCGACCTAGCACATCCAGTTCTCCGCGGGCATGTCCATAGCAAGTGTATGAAGGTAGCAGACCGTGTTTGTGCTGAAGTCCTTTGTAAGTTGTAAGTGAGTAGTGGTATTTGACACGCACATTTGGTGCGGCTATGGTCTTACCCTGCACTATATCTCTGACCACCGGCTTGGCTGCAGGATGCGCGGGTGGCGTGCAAGAGGTGCCAGCATTCCAGCCCCAGGTGTACACATACGTCTGCGACGTGGGGAAGCGCGAGAGCGTCTACTCCACGGCAGAGAAGGTACGGCGAGAGGTGGGACACATCGACCTGCTAATTAACAACGCCGGCGTGGTGTCCGGCCACCACCTCCTGGAGTGTCCGGACGAGCTGATTGAGAGGACGATGATGGTCAACTGCCACGCGCACTTCTGGGTAAGCGGAGTCCTGCGCTATCTGAACACTACGGCGCGTGTCAGTCTACACTAAATATACAGTAGCACTCTTAACACAATACGTCACGGAGCAGATAACCGTTCGCTTAGAATAAAAATGATTTTCTTTGCACAGCCTGCATTCTAAGACCATATATGCCAGGTAGGAGGGAGAGCTAAGCCGCCCTTGAGCCAAGCATCCCATATCTCTGTCATACAGCTGTGTGTCACTTGTCATCTTACCATCACCGTGCCTGATGAGTATTGTAAAGAGGAATCTCCTTCCTCTGGTATAATGGACCAAACTAAGATTTTTGTCAAATCAAAACTAAGGTTCATGAGAGCAGTCTTTAGAAGATGGTGATGACCCCCTTTAGTCATATTGTTTGTCTGAGTGACTCATCTCCCCTTGACCACGTTGAGCTCTTTCACACATCTCACCCTTCTGGGCGCCTGTGTGGCCTAGCCGGTAAATGCACTACCTCAGAGCACTATAGCCTAGACATGGCTTCCTTTGAGGTTGCCACGGCATTGATGCTCTCTAGCCACTCACCAGTAGGCCGGTCACTCGGTTTTATGAACTTTCATTCACACTTTTTAAAATGGTAAATTCAATGTTTCTGACCCAAACTATTAGTAGACAACAATCATCAATAAATAGCTTTTAATAGTGTATTTAAATAAGGTAATGTCACGCAGAAAATGGTTTGAGAGAGATGAGAAAGGGGTGGTGGCAATTGAAATCGGAGCCTTGTCAAACATTCTTTGATGAGACTTATGTCATTATAAAGCTGGAAAGCTGGGTTTTATGATTGCTATTCCTGTTTGAGGGTAAATATGGACAAAAGTAATATTTAAGGGCTAATAGTCAAACGATTACGAAAATTACATGTTTATAGATTTGAGTGAACAACTTCAAATAATCCCAAAATGTACTTTACAAAACTGCCTCACAATACACCTTTTCATTTTCGTTGTACGTGCTGGCTTTGCTAAACCTATGAATATATGCAACTTCGTCTTGTAGCTTCCTGGTGTTGATGAAGCCAGCCTGTTTTGACCATATGCTGGTGTCAGAGATATTGACTCTAGTAGATGATGTTTAGTTCCAGAGAGCTGAGAATGTTGCAGCTGCTTCATCAATGCAATGAAACCAATGATTCGCAGTAGTTTTCTAGGATGCGACTTTGTAAACAAGTTGCACCATGAATCATGTTTGTCACAGACAAGACGATGAGACATTTCCAGTACGGTTATTGAAAGTGAAGACTCAGGGACTCTAGTAGGGGGCTTCTGTAATGGCCTATAAAAAAAACATGAGAATCGGTAGGTTCAATACCAGGTGAAGAGGATTAAATTAATTTTCAACCGTAGTTGGAGGGTTAACTGTTAACCCAAATGTTAAGACCATGACAGCCACAGTACTGGGTCTTGTATTCACAGCATTTCAATTTTTCATCTAATCTATGGAATCTGGCATAATGTAGGCTAAATAAATTGACCACTTGGGCAATGTAATGGTCAGATTAAATGTAGATGAGGGTCTTGAGGAAATGTCCATGTTTTGCAAGTGAGCCGGTATTGCGGAATGCTACCACCTTGTGCTACTAGTTGTATTTCTGGTTGGTGTTACCGACACTATGGTGGCATTGAATTTCAGCAGTATTTTTGTCTGATCTGCCTGGCTGTAGCTTCTGCCAGCTGCCAGAGAATCTGAGAGTGGAATTGGCCTTCATCCACTCCACAATTAAACCTCGTTCTCATTCTTTTCCAAAGCAGAATTTGCTTATGAAGAAGGGAGTAATTGGTGTCCTCCCTTGAAGGGTGAAGGCTCCCCCCCTTTAGTCTGGTTCCTCCCAAGGTTTCTCCCTATCGTAGGGAGTTTTTCCATGCCACTGTCGCCTTAGGCTTGCTTTTGGGAGGGTTTAGGCCTGGGTTCCCTTTTGTGAAGCATTTTATGAAAATGTATTTGTAAAAGGAGCTATACAAATAAATTTGATTTGAAATATGGAAATTATTTTATTTTTATATAATGGCCTGTCCAGATGGGTGTGTCTGAGTCCCAAGTATGGCAAAGTTATGAATTCTACTGTCAGACTAGTCCCTGAAGTGCAAAATGAGATTTGTAGGCTCACTGTTGATGAATGAGAACCTTAAAGGATGGATTTTAGTTCACCATGACTTATTACCATTTTCATTAAAAATGCAGTAATGTAGGGTTTGTTTGTTTTTTTGGTATAGTGGTACTGTTTTAAATCTCTAAGATCCCACCTGCCTCTGCTTTTTCAGGAGACTTGAGGTTCACTCAAACCACACATGCTCTGTTGCTCTTACAGATCCATCATAGAGGTGAGACTGGGTGAGCCATAATTAGCCTCCTGGTCTCTCTAAACCCATTGCCAGACATCCTGAAGACCTGAGCCCTTACTGTTGGAAAAACTTTGTGAATTCTTCTTCTCTCTCTCCCAGACCACCAAGGCCTTCCTGCCTAAGATGCTGGAGACAAACCATGGCCACATCGTTACGGTGGCGAGCTCCCTGGGGCTGTTCAGCACGGCTGGGGTGGAGGTCAGTACGCCTCCACTATCTGCCATCTCCTTGTGCAGCATTCCACACTCCACACACCCTTGGAGTTCTCTTGTTTTTGATTATCCTTGACTATTTTTCCAGTAGTCATTTTTGTTGTTCAGGTGGTGTGTGTCCTAGATGAGCACTCAGTGTGCCAAGTACCCTTCTGTAGGAACTTGGAGAGCATACATTCTTGTGTTCTGGGTTAATTTATGGAGCTGGATATGTAAAAATGGGATTCCGATTTAAGTGTTCTTCTTGAGGATATGACCACAGTGAACCCATGCATGATTCAAACCATCTGGTTGCAAACTTTCCTTATTTAACCAGCTGCCACATTGGAGTGCAGTGACCAATTGCCCTCCTGGGGAACACACAATCCTGGGTTTCGTATGCTTTTCTGGTGCACTGTGTTCTTAGCTGTACATGAATTCTTCTTCTTTTTTTTTCAAAACATGCTTCAAAGACGATTTGGTTTGACTTCTATACTTCTATAATTTTCTGTACTCTGGTTAAGATTTAAGGAGTTGCATGTTAATTTGCTGCAGCTATCAGAGGGAAAGGGCAGTCTTACTGCAATGTCCTTTCTCAGGGTGTGTTATGAGGGAGGTGTGGCGAGAGTAGGAGATTCTGACTAGGTTGCATGTTCTCTTCGGCGTCTTTTCTGCAGGATTACTGCGCTAGCAAGTTTGGGGCCATTGGATTCCATGAGTCGCTGAGCCACGAGCTGAAGGCAGCTGAAAAAGACGGTATCAAGATGACACTGGTTTGCCCTTTCCTGGTGGACACCGGAATGTTCCAGGGCTGCAGGATGAGGTAGGCTGCACCTGCAGTTCACCTTTTTGCATGGGGTCATCTTTGCGTTGGGTCTGAGTCAGTGTAGATTGGTGGTGGTGTTCCCCACAGTATAGCCATCTATTAAATGCTTATTTTTCTTAAATGCTCCCTACCATTTCACACTGTTGTGTGGCTCAGTAGGTAGAGCATGACATTGACAATGCTTAAGTTGTGGGTTCGATTCCCATTAGGACCACATATACTGAAAAATGTATGTATTCACTACTGCAAGTCGCTTTGGATAAAAGCGTCTGCTAAATGGCATGCATTATATTAAATGAAAAGGTCCTCTTGGGTCCATGTTAGGATGATTTATGTCTCTGTAAGCAGCTTTTCCATCCCAAATTGCAGCTGGTATGTGAAGCAATTTCTCAAGTGTGCTGCTAGAGAATGACACTTTTGCCTGCTCCCTGTCTTTCTTGCTGATACTCGGTTTGTTGAGCAAAATTTACAGGTCTTCATGGACGTGACTGCCTTTACTGTCTAGAAATGCATTTGTATTTTCTTTTTAGTATACTACCAATGTATGATTTTAATATCTGAGATTCAACACCAATGTTTTGTAGCATGTGTAGGTTGTTACTGTGTTTTCCAGAATGTAACCCTGGTTCCTCCCCCCCAATGCAGGAAGGAGATGGCCCCTTTGTTCCCCCCTCTGAAGCCTGAGTACTGTGTGAAGCAGGCCGTGAGGGCCATCCTGACCAACCAGCCCATGATCTGCACCCCTCGCCTCATGTACATGGTCACCTTCATGAAAACGTAAGACGTCCTGCGGTGTAGCATAATGGGTAGGGCACTGGGCTTGTAACACAAGGGTTGCAGGTTCCCAGGTGGGGCACAGCCATTGTACTCCTCGGCAAGTTGCTCAACCTGAATCACTTAAGTTTCAATCCATTTACACAGCTGGATATTATGTAAAGAAATGTGAACTCTTAAGTTGCTTTTGTTCATGATTTACATGCTTGCATGTATGATTATGTACCACACTAGACTTCTCTAGAGGCGTGCATTTACATTAAGTTGTTTTTGTTCTTTGCAGTAGGGATGAGTGAATGAGGTATAGTGACACCAAGAATGGGTGGAGCTACCATATGCTACCAGTAACTCACTTATTTGAGCCAATCATTGTTAACAATTCAGTTAAACCCATCTGTTTGTCATGGCCATCTGTCACCCATCACTACTTTGCAGATGTTGTCCTTTGTGATTGGCCCCAATGTACTTGTTTACCACTTATGGTTGAGTAGGTTCTAGCCCCACCCCACACTGCCTCACCTGTAGCTCTACCACCCTCCTACACTGCTTCACCTGAAGTCCGGTTGAGGGCTGCATCTCTGCCCTTTTATTCAGTTTAGACCCAAGCTGCTGTGACGTGACCTCTGACCCTGTGTCTTGTCTCGCAGGATTTTGCCATTCGATGCCATCGTGTGTATGTACCGCTTCCTTGGTGCAGACAAGTGCATGCACCACTTCCTGGCACACAGGAAGGAGGTCACCAACAACAATGAGGGGAAGACCGGAATGTAAGGGGGTGCAAACGATTGGAACCGGACATAATGGAACCCCATAATGCAAAGCTAATATTCCTGTGGACAGAAAGTTGTGGACAATGATAAATAAATAAACTACAAAAAAATGTATAAAACATGATTTGTAAACAAACCAGCTGTCTCTATTGGACCTTATTAGTTGCGTTTGACAATCGCTTTGAAGTCCAAGGTTTCCAGTGACTTTTTAATGTCATTTCCAGTGTTTGTGTCTTTGTGGAATTATACAGTATGTTACTGTTTGAACAGTGAATTGTCACTTTCTTTATAGACATGCACTATAATTTCTGATGTCTTCACAGCACGTTTCATCTTGAGCTCACCAGTGTAGTAATGCCCTGAGGAGCTCGATGGTATGTACACTACGTTCGCATAAAACAAAGAATTATAATGAAGTTCCTTTTAGTCAGAACTTTGGAGCATCCCAAGCTGAACTCCCATAGCAGGGGTGCAAAATCCTTTTTATGCAAAAATGTATATACTGGGTTTTTTCATATGACAAAAATGTAATTCTTTTTTCTAAATCGCTGTACATGCCAATGCTGATTTGCTCCTATATTGCACAATGGTAAAACACTTTCAATAAGTGCAAAACATTAAGATGTTCACTCAAATTAATGTTTGGGCTAATTCAATAATTAAAGCAGAATGAAATTTCAAAGCGGGTCAGCTATTCTCGTGCACCCATGTCCTGTAGTATTTGTTTTGTAAACCATGGTGCCTCCAATGGTTTGAAAACAGTTTTTCCTGTTTGAACAGCAATTTTTTCTCGTGTATGAACTTTGTCTCCAAGTCTTTCCCCTGAGTAATGAATGTATTGAACTGTCATTTGGTCTGTCGCTGTAGATTGTATTTATATTTTTTGACTACCTTGCTTGTTTTCAAAAATGAGTGTGGATTGATGATGCTTGTTCAGTGAAATGTGAATCATGGTTCCCAGCATTGGCTCAAAGGGAAAGAAAAGTGCTGTTATGTTTGAGTAACATATTTCTAAGTAAATACTATTTGTATTTGACAGCTTTCTCTGACATTCCATGGATTTCTTCCCCCACCACACCCCCAGACAGTAATCGGTCTAAACTCTACCTCTTAATTGTAAACCAGGGGTTGACTGTGTAAAACAAGCCTTCTTTCTGTAAAACTATCAAGAGTGATTTTTTTTGTGGTTAACATGGTGTATAACTTAAATCAATAAAGTGTTTGGAACAGACCCTGTGCTCTTGTATCAAAGAAAAGCAAATCTGGCTCTCCAAATAATCCACAGAATGATTTCCTTGAGTGTGTGACTCTTCTGGGGAAATGCTGACCATTCTATATTGGTGCAGTGTTTACATTCAAGATCCCAAAATTGCCAGTCTTCTGATGCCATTCTATCCAGTGTAGTTTTTAAATTGATACTAATTAAACTGATACTTAAAATTCAAACATCTGTTTGCTAATTTTATTAAAAATATGAATGAAGATCATACTTTTTCAATCTTCCATCCAGTGTTTCTCACCAAATTAGAATATGTTGAACTTTTAAATGGACCAGTGCACTGACGAAAAAGCAGTTTCACATGCCACGGTTTTTATTGAAATTGAGATTTTTGGAAACGTTATTCCATTCAAAATGTATTCTGAAAGTCGTTTAGCCATTGTCACTTAGACAAATGCCAAATTAAAGGAAACAAAGTGTTTTAATCAGCATTCAGCCGCCAGAACAGCTTTTTTGGCATAGATTCTACAAGTGCCTGGAACTATTGGAGGTATGTAACAGCATTCTTCCAGGAGAAATTCCATCTTTTGGTGTTGATGGTGGTGGAAAACACTGTCTCGTGCACCAATCCAGAATCTCTCATAAGTGCTCAATTGAGTGGGGATGTGGTGACTGTGGTCATAGCATATTGTTTCCAATGTTCATCAAACCATTCAGTGACCACTCATGCCCTGTGGATGGGGCATTGTCATCTTGGAAGAGACCACTCCCATCAGGATAGAAATGCTTCACCATAGGATGAAGGCGATTATATTGATCTATTTATCTTTATTTAGTTATTGTACACCACTCAGAATGGCTTTGTATTTATTTGTTTACCATGCCCTCTAATGGGTTGAGTGGACCAAAACCATGCCAGGAAAACACACCCCACACCATAACAGAGCCACAAGAACCCTTAATTTACTCAAGTGTTTCAAAGCTATTAAGAGCCATTATGTAGAACCAAAATGGCAGCGTCCAGCCCACTAAAGCCAAAAAAACAGCCAGAGAGTTTCAAAAACACCTGCCCACATTACCTGTAAAAATACAGTGTTAAAAATAATAAAATCGTAAATATATGTAATGTTTAACTGACTTCTCTCCTTTTCTGATCTGTTAGAACATATTACGTTTGAGTGGAGATTAGCTAAAAGTAGCAAAGGGACAATAAAAAAAGTTAACAGCATTAGCCAGCTAGCTAATATAAATGACTGAACTTGGCAAGCTAGTGTAACAGGAGTTGGTTCTGCCTGCAGCAAGTTTCGAACCAAGGCTCCCAACGCAACAAGACACACTATTAGCTAAAGACCCGAGTCCCCAGCGAAGAGAACTAATCGCACTCTTATCGACGTCACTTTATGCAGCGGATGCTCACGTGCTTTACTTACGTCCTCCAAGCTCCACTACACTCTCCCCCTCAAAACTGCTGCAGCAGTAACCACAGCCCGACTGATAGACATCAGTCGTATGACCCGAGTCACAGCACCAATGTAACAGAGTTGGTTCTGCCTGCAGCGAGTGTCAAACCAAGGATCCCAATGCCACAAGAGACACGATTAGCTCGCTGAGCTAAAGATCCGAGTCCCCAGCTAAGGGACATAATCGCACTCTTATCAATGTCACTTTATGCAGTGGACGCTCACGCGCTTTACTCACGTCTTCCGAGCTCTGCTACACTAGCAAACTAGCTAAGGTCAGTATATAGCTAGCTTTAGCGCAAGGGTGGCCAACCTGTCTGGGCTCGGTCTCTCGATTTAGCAACATAGAATACTGCAAATCTGGATTAAATTACAATGGAAAAATTCCATGCAGCAGTTTTTTGGAATTACTCTAATATGTCTAAGTGTTCTCAATCTACCTCAAACTGTGCTAAAAGTCCCTCTTCCCCTCATACAAATGATGACTGCATGTATGTAATCGTATCATCCACCGTGGTTGAGTGTGTATGTATAAAGAATGACCCCCAGACCCCCCTTCCAGATGGAAGGTGTACTCAAACTTTTGATACTTTTGGTACTGTATGTTTGGCTCCCTGTTGTGTTTGGTATAGTTCCTGGTGGCTGACGATTTGTTCTAATAAAGCACTAGTAGCACTAGTCCAACGTCTTTGACAAGGGAGATGGCATCCACATCCAGCTCCCGGGATGTGCTGCCATCACGCTGTCTGCCTGACATGGAACCCAGGGGAGGGAGAGGGAAGCAGCAGCACCACGGCGGGATTGGGGCCTGCAGGTGCAGCCATTGGACCATCGACCGCGGGACAGACCGGTGGGGAAGACAACACCAGTGCCACACCCAACCCAAACCACCCCTTGGATGAGAGTGACTAACATGACCCGTCTGGAGTTTAGTAAGGTCGTGCTCCAAAAAGGTATGGGCCTCAGGCCGTGCGACTTGAACTGTCTGGTGAAGGTCCCGAATGCTATCGACACCTTTGAAGTTAGCTTCAAAAGTGCTAATGTCCTGGAGAGGTTCTGGAACCTCTATAGAGAGGGGAAGGACAGGAGTGTCCTGAACCTTTTTGACGTGGAGCCCCTGTCCGACACGGAGAGCAAAGTGGTCACTGTACAGTTCTATAATGAGGCTGTACAGGACCCTGACCATCATTACGTGGTTGGGCAGGTATGGCTCTGTCCTTGTTTATGTATTGTATTAGGCTTGCATTATTTCCCAGTCTTTATGCTACCTCTGAATTGTGGTTGGGCTAGGTATGGTTGCTCCGTCATGTCTGGCTTTCAGGTAAGGAGGGTCCTTGCCAAATGCCTATAAGGATGGTAATAAGTATGAACTGGGGTCCTTGATGAGGAAATGGCTGGGCCAATGGCTGGTCCAACTATGCCCAGATTGACTGTCAGTAGGCAGGGTGAGACATATCCCCAGCACAATCACACTGGGGAACAATCTGGGTGCGGTATATTATTACGGCATGCCCAAGCTGTACAGGCGATGCAGCGAGTTAGGCCACTTAGCCGCAGCCTGCACAGTGGTCAAATGCAAAAGTTGTGGTGGAGAGCATGAGACCAGGTCATGCCATGACCCCAGGTCCCTGCAACCAGTTCATATGCCCCTCCCCCTCAACTTCAACCACTAGTCCCCAGCCTGATCCACCCTAACCCTCTTCACTACCTGCACTACAGGAGACCCCCAGCACAGGAAATTCTTGTCACACCCAACCTCACCCCCCCAAAATAGAAGGAACCCAGGTACCACTCCCTCAGGCACCCCCTATTGCAGTGGAAGAGGAGGTGTACTCCGAACCCCTCATTATGGTAGAAGAGACCACCTCCTCCTCAGATATTAGACTCTGACCCCCTTTTATTGACAGAACCCACCCAGCTACAGACCCCCTTTAGAAACAGCAGGCCACAGGTCCCCAACCACAAGCCGTCGACCGGTCCACAAAACATTTTCATACCCTTCTCCACCCTGCCCAATTAGCTACTGGCTACTCCAATTCCCCAGACCTGCCCCACCTAGAGAACATCAAGAGCTCATTCAGGGGCCCTCTGCCTCTGGACAGACAGGGGACTCAGGGGCAATGACAACCTGCCCCACCTCTCCAGGACAGACCTTGCCAGGCAGTTCGGGGAGAGAACCGAGGAGTGGACTCCATTAGTCCTCTTCCATTTACCCTTCCCCCTTTAACTGCATGGCTATCTGCTCACGGTTGTTTCCCCAACAGGTCTTCTAAGTCTAGACAGTGCTGAGCCCATGCCGAGGACGGCCCCCATGGATGCACTGACCCGGAACACATATACCATGTGTTCTGGGAGTGCTCAGTGGCAAGATGGGTCTGGGGCCTTTGTCTCCCCAAGCAAGTTCCTGCTGAGATCGGTGTTGATCCTTCCTGACGGCTGGGGGGTCCCGTCCCCCACCCCCCAGAGGGATGTAGGGCCCCGACTACAGCGCCAGTGGGGGATCACCAACACCATCAAGCAGGTCCTGCGGGGGATGAGGAACACCGGGGCCCACTAATAACAAACATTTAGTCACTCTCCGGAGGAGGATTTAAAACCTCCTCCACAAAAGTGTTTTGGCAGACTTTTTAGAGGGATGAGAGAGGGGCAAGAGGGAGGGGGGGCCGGGGATGAGTAACTGGTATAGCTTGCCCCGGTCCACTTCTCACCATCCAGGCACAAAATCTATTTTTTGTTTTCAGATTTTAATATCTTTTTGTGTTTTTCTTCTTTTGTGCAGGCCTCCCTGACCTACATTTTTTTAGTCCATTTTTTTTCTTTCTTTAGTTGACTTTGAAAACCTATATGTATCTTGTTTTGTGATAATATCTAATTGTTTTGAGTTAAATGTGTTATTTTGTGTCCCTGTCTTTGTGGAATTGATGTTTGAATCGCCATGTTTTCCTGAATGTTAATTTTGTTGTTTTTCGTTAAGTCGGTATTCCAACTTTTAACTGTAACTGGTATATACAAAAAGCAATAAAAGATCCAAGCAAGTAGCACTATAATGGAAAAGCAAGTTCGTCCGAGTCTTGATTCCATGGCATTAACCACTACATTGGTGTCGGAAGCAGAACCAACGCTGAAATCAAGTGACTTGAAGAAGTGAGACAATCAGATGGGAAGACCACAAAGCGGAATAAGTCTTCACTACTGGGGTTGCTGAGGGGGTTCCTGCCGCAGATGGGGAAAATTGGCAACGGAGCTGTGGCAGAGACGCCAAAGGCGACTAGTGAGCTCGTAGCGGGAAGCCGCTCAGCTGTTAGCGAAATAGCCATGGGTAGTGAGCTCAGGACGAGTGGTCACCCCGCTAATACCTGCCCGACAGTCAGCACTCTCCTGTCGGCAGCCAGAGATAGCGTGTGTGAGGTACAGGGCCTTCTCGCAGCTATCGATATGCATTGGTGGCGGACGGACTCAGTTCGGGCAGCCGAACAGTCGTTTCGCTTGAGTAGCTCAGCAGCATACTCCGCTGGGGCTCAAAGTAAGCCGCTTTGATGGGAGATGCAACTGGGAGGCGTATGCGACCCAGTTCCGCTTCATAGCGGAAGCAGCGGAGTGGAGTGAAGTAGAGAAAGGCATGCGCCTGCCAGCAGCCCTGGAGGGAGAAGCACTGAAGGCACTTCTGGACCTGGGTCCCGACTGCAAGCCCACTTACCACCTCCTCTGCATGGCGCTGAACATGTGGTTTGGCGAGGTGACGTCACTCCATCTCAGAGACCAGCTGCACCATCGGGAGCAGCGAGAAGGAGAAAGTATTGGACTCCTGGCTGCTGACGTCCAGCAGCTGGTTCAGCAATCCTACCCCCAACACCCAGGGGAAGTCCATGATGGCCTAGCCCTCAACGCCTTCCTGAGGGGACTATGGCGTGCTCTACCTCCGGCATCAGGTTTGCATCGCCTGCCCCACAACCTTGAAAGCGGAAGAACTGGGGGCAATCCTTGGCGACGAACCACCAGTATGCTGGGCGTTCCGGGCGACAAGCAGGAAAGTTGAAAGCGAGGACGAGACAGCACCAGCCAAGACAGCAGAACTTTATTCCAACACCTCCTGCTCTTACTGTGGGAAGCAAGGTCACTTCGCCAGACACTTCCACAAAAGAATGCAGTTTGTTCCTGAGAACTCGAGGACACTGCGATTTCTTTAAAAGGGGGAGGGGGGGCAGTGTAACAGTGGGCAGCTAGGTTAGCCACCAGTAATGCTAACTGCCCGCTATCTTGTTTGTCGTTAACTTCCAGGGTGGCTAGGCCACCTCAAGCGGTAGCCAAGGCTAAAGTTATCATCGGTGTCACAGAGGCCCTTGCGGCCTCTAACTATTGTAAATAATTAGCTAGCTATGTTCATGTTACAATACTGTGTAACTTTGGAAATGTTGTCCGAGTGAAAGTCCCTTTTTCCCTTGTAAGAACGATGATTGCATGTATGACTCGGCGGACAAAGACATAGGAGTCTACCTGCAGGAGTCCACCGAGGGGGGCCAGCTAGGGAGTGCTCGCCACACAGTAAGTATCATAGTTTTGTATCTCCCTGTTCTTCCTCTGCATCTAACACTACATGCTACCTCCCTATCCCAGTCCATGTCTCCTCGTCTAGATTGCCTAGAAGGAGAGATTCTACTCACACCCGAAACCTCTCCAATCTCATCCTCCCTCCTAGATCTCCCAGTGTTGACGTGGTGGTAGCAGGCGGACTATGGAACTGCCAGTCCACTGTCCGGAAGGCCGATTTCATCTCGGCCCAGGCCTCCCTACTCTCCCTGCAGTTCCTGGCGCTCACGGAGACGTGGATCACTCCACAGAACACGGACACCCCTGCTGCTCTCTCCACTGCCTACACCTTCTCCCACACTCCACGACCCTCAGGTAGAGGTGGAGGGACAGGTATACTGATCTCCCCCCTGTGGAGATTTGGTATTGTTCCTCTTCCTCACTTCTCACCCTCCTCCTTTGAATTTCATGCTGTCACTGTCACTGTGCCATGTAAACTGCACATCATTGTTCTTTATCGCCCTCCAGGTCCACTGGGGAGTTTCCTAGATGAGATGGATGCCTTACTCAGCGCTTTCCCTGAGGATGGCACTCCCGTCTTACTCCTCTGTGACTTCAACCTGCTGCTGGAGACCTCTCAGACCTCTGCATTCCTCCCCCTACTTCAGTCCTTCGACTTCACCCTGGCTGAATCCCCATCCACCCACAAGGCCGGTGACCAACTGGACCTGATCTTCACTAGGAACTGCGCATCACCCAACATTACGGTATCTCCTCTACATGTGTCTGACCATTGCTTTCTGTCTTTCTCTCTCCCCCTCCCCTCTTTGCCTAAACCATCCTCACCTGCTCCCACTGTCCTTGTCCGTTGCAACCCCCCACTCCCCTGTCGGCTACTGTTCTATCTTCCCTTCCCCCTACTGATGCCTTCTCTCACCTACCTGCTGAGGAGGCATCGTCCACCCTACTTACCTCCCTCTCCTCCTCTTTTGACTCACACAGTCCTCTATCCACTAAACCTGCACGCCTCCGACCCCCTGGCTAACCGACTCCATTCAGGCCAACAGACTGAAACTGCGAGCGGCAGAAAGGAAATGGAGAAAATCGAAATCCCCTGTAGCTCTGACTGATTTCCACACACTCCTGGCTTCCTTCTCCTCTAACCTCTCCTCTGCTAAGTCTGCATTTTTCCTTTCCAAAATTCAGTCTTCAGTTTCTAACCCTCGTAAACTCTACTCTACGTTTTCCTCTCTCCTCGCCCCTCCTCCTCCCCCACCCCCTCCTCTCTAACCGCGGATGACTTCGCATCCTTCTTTCATGATTAGGTCGATGTCATTCGCAACTCCTTCCCCCCCAACCTCTCCCTCACCCATCTCGCTACCTAAACCTCTCACCCCTCTGTCCTCCTTCTCGCCCCTCCCTGACTCAAACATCCTTCAACTTGTCCTCTCCCACCTGCCCTCTTGATCCCATTCCTTCCCCCCTCTTCCAGTCCATTGCCATGGACATCCTCCCCTTTGTCTCCAATGTCATTAACGCCTCTCTTTCTGATCTCACGTCTGGACTACTGCAATTCCTTGCTGGCAGGCCTTCCGGCCTGTGCCATCAAGCCACTGCAACTAGTCCAGAACGCTGCCGCTCGCCTGGTGTTCAACCAGCCGAAGTTCACCCACGTCACCCCTCTACTCTCCTCTGCACTGGCTCCACATCGCAGCACGCATCAGATTCACTGGTGCTTGCTTTTCAAGCGGCCAGAGGTACTGCTCCCCCTTACCTCCAGTCACTCATCACTCCCTACACCCCTCCGCTCCACCTCCTCTGGTAAACTGACTGTCCCTTCCCTCTTCCGGTCTCGCCTCTTCTCTGTCCTGATCCCTCACTGGTGGAACGACCTTCCGCAATCGGTCAGGACCGCGGAATCACTTGCGATCTTCCGCAAGAGACTCATAACCCACCTCTTCAGACTCCACTACCACTGAACTCTGTCCATCTAGCTAAATTGTCTTCACCACTGTTTACTTGTTCAACACTATACTCCCCCCAAAAATAAAATAAATAAAATAAATGTACACTAACCTTTTCCTTCCCGGTGTTACAGGTATGCTACACAGATGCCTGCAATGATGTCTATTGGTGTATTACTGCACTGATCTCATGCGCTAACTATGATTGTCCCTACCATGTATTAATGCACATCTTGTAAGTCGCTCTGGATAAGAGCGTCTGCTAAATGCTTAAAATGTAAAATGTAAAATGTATTCGTATCGTCCACTGTGGTTGAGTGTGTATGTGTAAAGAATGACCCCTGTATGTTTGCAGTGCGTTTCCTGTACTTCCTGGTGGCTCACGCTTTGTTCTAATAGAGCAAGTAGCACTATAATTAAAAAGCAAGCTTGTCCGAATCTTGATTCTGTGGCATTCACTGCACTACAATACATGCAGTATGCTGCAATAGAAACATTGGCTTAATTTACTACAAATGTGTCCAACCTTGTTACCTCCTGCTGACGACATTAACAGTCCAAAGCATTAGTGGTTCAAAAACATTGTTAACAGCTACCTAAATTACGTTAGTCAGTCAACCAGTTAGTTCTGGTAAAGGATAGACTGCTGTACTGTTCATTTATAATAACCGTCTGTGTTTTGGGTTGTTCATGTAGCAATTGTTGTGAATGATGTGAACTTACTGCTCGTAGTGCTAGTGGTGATATATGTATACAGTGGTAGTGTGGTATACAGTTGTGTGAACATTTTATAGATTTTCATGGCTGCTACCATTAATCTGAAAAATGTCCTGTCTTTTTCGGCTTTTGCCAACCATTGTCTCTCTTAAAATGTTGTTTTTGGGTTTAATATATATATATAAACATTGAACAAAAAGTTCGGAAATTTGTGTTTGGTAGATTATTTCTCTGTTGTAACAATGCTTCTTGGCAATAAATTGTATACCGTTGGAAAGCCTGTTTATTTACCTTTTAAATGGTGCCCCATTTGTAAGGAACATGCATTTGTGGGATGAGCAGCACAGCTGAGTATGTGGGTTGCGCCCATGAAAAATTTGCCAAATCTTCTCTGCCAATGCCAAACAGCTTATTCTGCTGTTGCTATTGACTCTTGTTTTGAGCTTCCGGTACCCCCAGGCACCTGATTGTCAGCACCTGTGAGCATGGGCCCTGCTACAGTGGTCAATTGGTGTCTGCTCCAAGAATCGGCATGCCACGTTTGTCTGATCTCAATAAGGCCCGTGTGATAAGGAAACTTCAAGCTGGTGTTCCGCAAAAGCAAGTTGCGGCATTATTTGGAGTGAGCCCTAGTACCATCTCCAAACTGAAGGCCAAGTTCCATGAAACGGGGGATGTCAGAGACAGACCGACACCCCAAGAAGACCGGTTCCTCACCCTTTCAGCACTTAGCGGGGCTTATCAGAGACTACCTCCAGAATTTGGGAGTAGAGAGAATGGAATGGCCTGCCAACAGTCCTGACCTCAACCCAATTGAACACTTGTGGGATCAGCTTGGGCATGCTGTTCATGCTAGAGTGACCAACACAACCACGTTGGCTGACTTGCAACAAATCCTGGTTGAGGAGTGGAATGCCATCCCACAGCAGTGTGTGACCACGCTGGTGACCAGCATGAGGAGGAGGTGCCAGGCTGTTGTGGCTGTGTATGGTTCTTCCACATGCTACTGAGGCTCCTGACTGTTTGTTAAATGAATAAATTGTAAAATTGCCAATATGTCTTGTTTCTTCCTTGTTACTGATAGACTTCAATCATCCAATCCACCAAACAACACCAAACAAGAGTCAATAGCAACAGCAGAATAAGCTGTTTGGCATTGGCAGAGAGGATTTGGCAAATTTTTCATGGGTGCAACCCACATGCTCAGCTGTGCTGCTCATCCCACAAATGCATGTTCCTTACAAATGGGGCACCATTTAAAAGGGAAATAAACAGGCTTTCCAACGGTATAAAATGTATTGCCAAGAAGCATTGTTCCAAAGAGAAATAATCTACCAAACACAAATTTCTGAACTTTTTGTTCGATGTTTTTATATATATATATATATATATAGGCTAGTGGATGAAATCTGTGTTAAGGTGTTTGTTACACAGTTTATTTGAAACTAAAGCATTTCCATGTTGCTCAGGTATGGAGAAACAGCTACAGTTCAGCATCACTCTATTGCACTTAGCCGTTTCAGCTGCACTGCCCAGCCCTGGAAATGACATCTCTGTATTGGGAATACAGTGGTGGAGACCAGGCCTGCCATGATTCATACATCATAACCAATAACAGTCATGTGGCATGTTAAACTGCCTGTGGTTGTGGTCGTAATGATGTGCAATTTTTTACTTTTTAGAATCTGCACCTGTTCCTGTTATTTCCACGCACACCCCCAAACCAGGATGTCTACAGCTGAAGCACAAACCAGTGGCTATTTTAATGCACAACAGTAAAGCTGAATTTGGGTCATAAACTCACCCACTTCCTTCACAGAATTCCTCGAGACCCACGGCTGGGGCCTTTGCTCTGTTGCGTAGTGCTGAAACGTCCTGTATTCCCTTTAAACTCTCCGCCAACACAGGATCAGTTCGACTTTTTAAATCATAGTGATTGGGGATACTGTTAGTCATGGGTGAAATTCATCCTGGATCAGCTGTGGTGTACTGAGTTCACCTCGGGGAGGGGGGGGGATGTTAACTGGATTTCTTCAGCAAACAGATGATCACACTGTTCCGATTGGTCTGTGAAGATGCCTTGGTGGTTCAGTCTGAGCCTTGCCTTTCCAGGTGTGACCATCTGGGAATTAATCACTCCAGACCTTCAAATTTACGATCAATGGACAAGATACACACAAATGTGGCTGCAAATTCAGAGTTCTCAAACTGATCAAAAAGACACGTATTGGAATGTGAAAACTGATCTGTTTTACACCCTCCAGTCTTAAGCACAGTCTGGATGTGAAAGAGTGCCACCTCCTTTGCTCACTACTTTGTTGTGTACACACGTTTTGGAGCAAGATATTAGTTGGTGTACAGGCTGAAGGGGAAAGAATGGGACATCAGAGTCTCAGTCCTTCAGTGCCAGGGAGAATGAAAAAAAACATGATGCAGAAAAATAAACAATAGACCTCCTGTGTTGCTGGGATACTTCATTCAAGGGATTCACCAGATATCTTTCCGCATTGTGTAGACTTTCCCAAAACACTCCCTTATCAAGAGGCTCAAAGGTCACATTAAAATCAGGCATTGAGAGGCTTTCGTAAACATGTCTGAAGGAAGAAGCTATTCAGTCTTCCACTGGAAAATGGGTTATGAACTTGTGAGAGGCCTGTAGCCTTCAATAAGTATTACGATTGCTCTACTAATGTTCCTGAAATTAAGGAAACACTTGAGGTATACTTAATCACAGAGGGAAGCACCTGCCTCTACACCATATTAAAAAGGATACAATGCAATATGATGTTTCTTTTCAAGAGTTTACTGTAAAGGGACGGCATGGACTCCCCCATTTTTTAAAAGTTATTCTTCACAACCACGCACATACATAAATACACACACACACCAGCCACATGGTCACAAGACATAAACATGCATGAAACATACACAGCACAGTCAACAGAGGCATGCGCGCACGCACGCACGCACGCACGCACATACACACGCACGCACCCACGCGCACACGCACGCACACGCAGGCACACACACACACACACACACGCACACACACAGCTTTAATCATCCGTAGACTTAACTCTGTGATGCTCATTCAGCACGACATGGTAAGGTAAACACTGGGTGGGTGGGCGTGCTTACACACACGCACATATATATACACACACACACACACACGAATACACACACACAAACACACACTTCTTTATTCATCCGTAGACTGAACTCACTCAGCACAGCACGGTAAGATGAACACTGGGTGGGTGGATTCTTCCCTGCTGTACAGAAGGAAGTGAAACGCCACACAGATTTTCAACATTAAATGAGGTCATTTTTTACTGCATTTTGGCCATTGGGTAACAGAAGACTGGTTCTTACACAATGCACCCACAGTCAGGGGGATTTCCAGGACAAAAGTAAAAACACCACACTCTCACTCTCTCTCACTCACTCTCACTCACTCACTCTCACTCTCACTCACTCACACTCACACTCACTCACACTCACTCACTCACTCACTCGCTCGCTCGCTCGCTCTCTCTCTCGCTCTCTCTCGCTCTCTCTCTCTCTCTCTCTCTCTCTCTCTCGCTCTCTCTCTCGCTCTCTCTCGCTCTCTCTCGCTCTGTCAGAATGCAGGGATTAAAAACACTCAGGTAAATATGGGTTCATACAACACATAAAATGGTTTCCATGTGTTTCACATGACATGGGGAGTTTGGGGAAGTGGGGGATGCCCTGACACCCCAACTTCTTTCTCCATTGATAGCACCTCCCCTGGCTGTTTTCAGCTCCTCTTCATGAATTTCAGAACTTTTTTTAGTCTGTATGGTTTTTTGTTATCTATTTGTTGTCTGTATTTTTCCTCTTTTTTCGTTGCATATACTTATGTCCTTTGTATGTGCGAGTCAGAAGTCCGTACAGACAGATGGATGCTCAATATTAGCGTAAGAGATAAGCAGGGTGACCATTATGAAGACAACGACTACAACTCACACTGCAGTGGCATCGGTTAATTCCAAATACTCGTTATTCATAAAGTAATACAAAAATAAACAGAAAAACCCCAAAATTAAACTACACTAGATTTTTTGTCTCTATTACTTTTAGTATTTTCTTTGTCAATGACATGATACATATATATATATACATATATATATATATATATGTATATATATCTATGTATATATATATATATATATATTTTTTTAAACCATATCGCAGGGCAACTAGCGGGGTGGGGGGGACTATATATATATATATAGTCAAATATATATATATATATACATATATATATAAACATCTATTAAAAGGGGAAATTGTCTACTTACATTCGGTTAAATTTCCCGCTGTTTAACATTACCATGCATTGATTCATTCATGTGCTTATTTTTATTTTTATTTTGTCTTTGTTTCACGACTAAGTTTTCTTTGAAAATTAGCGATACGATTTAACGTGTCAGGATAGTGTTGTCTTCACATAGACTTGTTTTAACTGTATTTAGCCTGTCCTTTTTTCCTGGTACACGCCCACTCTCATTGCGTGTTGACAGCTTCATAAGGATGCGATTGCATCCGACGGCACTTTTTCGGGGGGTGGGGCATCTCCTAGGCGACGGCCTTTGAATCCTTGTAGTCCTGAGTGGTAGTGCCTGAGTTAGACTGGATACTGTCCATTCGATCTCCCAGGGGCTTCCCCTGTCTGAGAGAGGGAGGGAGAGGGAGAGTGGGTGGGAGACAGAAAAATAGAGAAAGCCACGCCATCATGTCAACAAAAGACACATTTAAACACACCTCAGAATCAACAACACAGAACATTTGGCAGTGCGGTCATGCGCTGATTGGGGTGATCCACCTGCACCAGCTGCGCAGTCCTAGGCAGCTGGGTTGGGGGATTATAGGATTAAAATCATGTGCTGGTGTTCCAGATTCGCCCACTCCCAAATTGATGGGGGGACATCACTGTAATGGGATGAGCAATTATGTTTGGCTGTTCAAAGTACAGGGGGCAAAAAATGAAAAATGGGGAATGAAAACGTTGTCAAAAAAAAAAAAAAAAAAAGCTAACATTTATTACATTTTCCTAAAGCAAAAATGAATGGAACCATGTGACAGTGAAATAACTGAAAAACACACAAACTTCCCTCCTGGTTTGTAAATGTCTGGAGTTTGCTAAAGAGGCTAAACGGACTGGCATTGACTTGTGCACGTGTCTGGGGGTCAGCAGGAGTAAGGCTGGTGATATCATGCCGGTGTGGGGAACCAGGGAAAACGTGATAAGCCTGAGTTAAGCTGTGAGGAATTTGCATCTCTCTGTCAATACACTTAATATTCTGTTTGTCAGGAGAAACACCTTTGTGCAGATGGAAACTGCAGATCAGATAAGGCCAAGCTGTGCACTATTTGGGGTTTGAGGGGGTCACATTCCAAAATGTGTAAATCATTTCATTATTAAATGATCATAAAGTTGACCCCCTCAAGGGGGTCTTCAAACGCTCCTGAATCAAGCTGGAGACATATTATTTTATGTTGTTCTGTTGAATTCTTTGTGCTATAGATTTGATTTGACCACCTCAGAGTCTTTAGAGAAGAGTAGGGGAATGTTTCGCCATTTTCTCCCACTTGTGTTCTGTATGTTTTCATGAGTGACCAAGTCCGCTTATATATGCACTACGCGGCTATGCACTCCTTTTTGTATTTTTTAATTCAGACAAATCTTTTTGTACACATCAGTTACCACGATGAATACTCACAATTCTGCCTGTGAGTATTGCTCTCCCGATCCATTCTCTGCTGTTATTGGTCCATCCATCAGGTCCAGTCCTTGCTCTGACAGCTGTTTCAAGGCACTTAGAGCGGCCTGTATGACAAACCAAACAACAACTTTTATCTGTCTTTTTCTTTTTTTTTTTTTTTTTTTTTACAAATTCTCTTTCTCTCTTGCCCGAAAGGCATCCTTGACTGGAACTTTTTTTTTTTGTCCAACAAAAGAAATTCTCACTTACGGGTTATAATTCCAATAATGTTAAATCTTTTTAATGAATGGCACAGAGATTTGGTTTCAGTTTAGTTGAATACTGTGCGCATCTCAAGCTCTCTCAGCACAATGAAATCTCTACTCAGGATGAAACTGAAACGAAATGGTCTTTGAGATGACTCCCCTAACTTTATAAACATACCTTAACCAGAAGGTGTTCACTGTGCAGTAAATATATATCACTCATTATCACCTAATATTATGGTCATTACGCTATTTAAAACATGTTGCCTTTCAAATCCATTTGTATGTGAACACCTATATTATTTCAAGTTTATTTAGGTGTATTACCATTTGTTTCAGGTGTATAATTATAGAGTTTGTCCATTTAGGATAAATTAACAGGTTTTACCAATGAAATGATAAAGTAAAACTGACAACACTTTCAAGACACTGAAGTGTGTTAGACATAGATACTGCATTGTCTTCATAAACCAGAGTGGAAACAAAAGAGTTGGTTATGAGTGTTGTTTTCCCAGCCTCAACAGTTTTCATTGTAAAATTGTAACGTGACCTGAAAGAGGCTGGCATTTGTGGAGAACTTCTCGTGTTTGAGCTTCTGTAATATGAGATCACATTGTACGGAAGTTTCCTATAAACACTGCTTCTCTTCAAACATCAGGTGCTCCGTAGAGGACTGACAACAACATGTCTTGCCCCAATTTTGGGAACTCCCTAAAAACACCTCACAGAAAATCACTGATGAGGGGGGGAGAGTCCCTCCATTATGTTCCATCCTGGGACATTCCAGACTTTGGCCACTAACTCGTCCACCCTCGCTTTACCCCCCCACCCTCTCCCATTTGCACCAACTGACAATCAGAGTGAGGGGAGAGGGGGTGGATTACCTAGAAGGTTATCTGTATACAACTGAATCAAGTCTATGACAGTACCTGTCGCCTGCCTTTGAGCCAATAAACAACATATGTCTTCATTTTAAATTATGTTTTGAACAACACTTCCCAGTATCAGGGAAGTGAATTTTGGCCATTCTGCGCTGGCAAACAGAATGTGATCCAGCCTAACCTAAATTCTCATAAACAAGCATGGTGCCATCATTGACAGATGTATTACTCTGTGAATGAAACCAGGGCACTAAGGTGTGTAGCTTTGCCAGCCAGCACTGTCCATATTAGATCAGCATACCAAACTTACAAGCCTATGTCACACACCGTAATTTCAGGGTTCTACCTATGAGCTGGAAATTATGGATCATGGAGAGAAAAAATGATGGCCCACCCAATTGAAAGTGGAGGTCAACATGGTATGATTGGCCTTGTCACCTGGTAGCAATTTGCTTTGCCTAAGCATATTATGTCTCTCCAAATATCAGGTCAACCAAGCTGTATTCCCCAGGCCCTATCGACATTTGGTATCCCCTTTTCCAAACACTTAAAGTGTGACCTGTTGATGGCTTGAGCTCAAGTTTTTGGCAGTTTTAGAGGAGTTCAAGGGTGATTCTGCAGCATTCCTGCTTTCTTGGGAGATCTGGTCCCACATTAACCTAAACCTTTTAAAAAAAAATATCTGGCAGTTTACCGCTTACCTTTGTACCATTCCAGGTTATTCACTGGACTTGAACTGCTTAAATTTCAGTAAAAACTTTTTCTAAAACTTTTGACCAGTAGTGTAAATAAATTAATTATCAAAAGGTTATTATTTTAAAAAAATGTATCAAGAGTATAAATTAATTTGAGGCCACTACACAGCAAAATGAGAGACAAAGAGATGGGGGCGAGGTTGTCAATCCTTGAGTGATGGAACATTCCGGGGTCTCCGGGAAAGCCAGCATCTATGATGTAACAATGGGAGACCCATATGAAGCAGGAGTATTTCCCTGATCTGATATACAGGACTGAGCACGCTTTGTTGATTCGCCCCACACGCTTTTCCACCTGTGTGTGGGGCGGGCAGGTGATAGAAGGTGGAAAAAGGATTCCCTTTACTCTCCATTCCAGGGATGGAAGAGATGGCCAAAGCAGGATGGAACAGTCTATCAACGTACGCCATCAAAGCCTCCCTCCCTCCCTTATCCCCACCCATCATACACCCACAGTTTCCTCTCTGCTTATCACAGCTTAACAACTTGATGCTCAGACTCCACCCACCCTCTTCAGATTAATCTAAAGATCACATTTACATAAATGTAAATATCACGGGTCAGGGAAACCGTTTCAAACCCTTTATGCTCAGTGATATGTTTCACCCACTGACTGTGTGTGTGTGTGTGTGTGTGTGTGTGTGTGTGTGTGTGTGAGGGGGCTGCATGCAAATACATGTGACAGCAATCACGGGAAAACTGTCGTGTCACTTCTGAGAACGGCGGAAAGACATTTACGTCGCTCCGTTAACGCAGAGCCGCAATCTCAGGGCCCGAACAACCAGGTATGGACATCTGAAAGAACAATAAACTGAAATACAAGATGGCTTTGCCTAAACCAATAGACGTACATCATTAATCTTTCCCCACCCCACCCTGCAGCTCATAGGCAGATTGGAGTTTTGAAATTAAAAACTTTAACATGCTATTCACTATCAATACTTAATACGACACCAAAGTCAATTGATAATTCAATTTGAGAATATTACATCTCTAGTTGTGCGCACACAAAGACCTTTGAGTGCAGAAAGGCTAACAGGAATAGTACAGAGAAAAGAAACCCAGTTCTGATTTCCTTTAGAGAAGAAACGGTTAAAAGCTAAAAGGGCGCCGGGGTGGAGCCAGCTTGGGTCTGCTGTGAAGCACGTAAGGAGTCTCCAGAATGTGGGTGGGCGCATTCCGTCTTGAAGGAAGCGGAGTTCACTGCCCTTGGAGAATTAGATCGGCTCGTAGAGACAAGTGGCAGACCCATGTGGGGAGGGTAAATTGAAATAAAGAGAGGGTGTAATTGGCTACTAAATTGGGAGAAAAACTGGAAAAAATCTGAAACAAATAAAACAACAAAAAAAGCTTAAAGGGCAGCAAATAAAACGCCTACAATGAACTAGAATGGTCAGGAAGTTACAAAAAAGAGTTTTGGCACTGGCATACATTTTTTGAAATGATAAATGATAGCTAGTATCACCGCACAGCATGATATTCATGGATATATTAAACATTGCACCCTGAGATCAGCTTGCATTTTTGTCATCTGTATTCTGTGGACCATAATGGAACACTATTAGTTTCAATATGGAATTATTAAAAATATAATCTTCTGCCTTAAATTGACCTTCATTTAAATGTGTTACAGAAATAATAACATTATTGGTGGTGGTAAAAAAAAATGCCACAGCATTTCAGGATCATTAATTGAAAAAAATGAATGTAAATCCACATAGCTGAAGCTTAATTTCCATGGACACCATCAAGAAAAAAAACCTCTGTGTGAAGTCAGTTGACGAGAGTAACAGATCTGAGGCTACAGCAATTTTTTCATTTGCTATTCTGGTTTAGAAATGTAAAAAAAGGGCTGGATCAGCTGTAAAGCAATACTGGGCATACAACGGATAGGCAGGGATGTGCTAATCTCAAACGCTTGGGTCCTTTATCGTCATAGAAGCACAGGCACTGGTCGCACAGGTGCTTATGTTTCAACCGTCTTCCTCAAATCTCATACTCAAATCTCTTACACCTGTTCATGTTAAAACAGTTTCATGGCTGCACATATGCTGCATGAAAGTTTTATACAGAATTATTTGAGCACCAACTTTGTTTCACCTTAACACGCATGAATATATGCTAGCTTGACTCATCAATCACATTTCTCATATGAAAAATAAAATTCATAGTTTACAGAGTGCTGAGGGACAATCTGGGAAGTCAGATCCTGTTACTTCCCTGTCTGAGTGGTTTAGGAAGTTTTTAAATGTCAAGTGCATTTCAATGAGGGGGAGAAAGGGAGAAATTAGTTTCTTAAGCAAATTACATTTACAGAACAATTTATCAAGGTTTTGCCAATGTCATCATGACCGATGTAAAGATTTGGCCATCGATTCCGCAAATGTCAGAATGTTCTTCTGGAATCCATTCCCCCCCCAGAAACAATGTCTTTGTTTATAATATTGAATATATTTTCATAGACTCTCCTGATCACATCTCTGTTCACATGAACTTAGTACGCACCCATATCAATTGCTCACAAATGGCATGCGGTATTATTCAAATCAAACAGCTGAGTATTTATGGCTGAGGCTGAGGCAAATGAGGCCGAGCACCTCAGCTGAAGAGTGCAAAAGCTGTGTCCGACCAGGAATTTGATCTTCCGGATAAAAATCGATCCAGATAATCATCTTGATAGACACAAAAATGGCAGCCCTCAGAACTAATAGACACTGAATACCAGGTTGGGTTTGTTCATTTTGACCTTAAGCTAATGTGCATAATGTGGCTTCCTATTTATTTATTTCCTGATAGGGACATTACACAATTGAAATACCTGACAATGTAATATAATTCCATTACTTGCCATATATTCGGCACTGATAATTTGTTTATATTGCTGATGAGGAACGATTCGGCTCACAGAGTTTTGAGGATTAAGTTATATAAGACAATTACAGTGAGATACATTAGTACAAAAATCATTTTCAACAACCTAAACCTTACATTTGACCTCTGTGAAGGTAAGATAACATATTCCTCTGAAATATTTATTATTTATGAACTCAAAAAACAAAGACGGGGCAGATGTCAATCAAAGCAACATATGAGGCAGATGGTGGGTTTCCCTCTTCCGTGTTGTGTTTCTAGATTCTATCACTCCAGCGTTTGTTTTTTCTATTCTGTCTCTACATTTCCCTGAGATGTAAAAAAAAACAACAAAAAAAAAACTGGATTAACAGCGAGTTTAATGGTTCAGATTAACCAGAGTGATGTTAGGGCATAGAAGCGTTTCCACAGGGACCAAAGCAGCAAAGTGTTGCACTCAGTAAAGAAGCCCCTGCTTGTCTTTACAGAAGGAGAAATTCAACATTACGGCCTGTGCCACTTCCACTGTATGGCTATGATGTCAGACATGACACAGATGCACAATAAATAACAGCATTATCGCAATAAAACCATACATACAAGTAACTGCCAAAACTGCCACCATGAGCCGGCAGAACAGCTTCAACGCACCTTGGCATAGATTCTACAAATGTCTGGAACTCAATTGGAGAGGCGCCGCTCCAGAACCTCCCATAATTGTTACATTGGATTGAGATCTGGTGACTGAGACGGCCATGGCATATGGTTTACGTCGTTTTCATGCTCATCAAACCATTCAGTGACCACTCATGTCCTGTGGATGGTGGCATTATCATCCTGGAAGAGACCACTCCTATCAGGACAGAAATACTTCACCATCGGATGAAGGTGATCACTCAGAATGGCTTTGTATTTATTGGTGTTTACCTTGCCCTCAAAAAATTTACTCAAGTGTTTCCTTTATTTTGGCAGTCACTTGTACGTATGAAAGAGGAGATTGAGACACCAAAGGGGAAACAAATGCTTACAATAGAAAAGTATAATGTAGAAATACAGGACAGTCAGGATTCGGCAGCAGACACTTGAAAAAAGGTGAGAATTTGTTAAATACATTCATCTAAGAGACACTAAAACATCCATGAGTGCATTTGTTCAGGTATGAGAGTTAATTATGGTAAACAGTGGGAGGCATTGGCTACTCTCGCTGCATTAAGTGAAAAGTTGTTCACTGGTGCGGCTGGGAAATAATTCATGCTGAAAAGCCCCTGACCACAACACACACACACAACACCTCAAAAAGAGAAACAGACAGGAAAACTGCATCGAGTATCAAATTACAAGCCAATTCCAAATGCCTTGGTGCTTTGGCGTAAACGCCAACAAAGGACAGCCATCATTAGGAAGCACAAGCACAGCATTGTATCAGTGGCATCGCTGAAAACTGGCCATCACTCGATAGCTCTTCCTTTCCTTGACTCTGGGCTGTGGGCTGTGGGGTTAAATAACCACCCCCCCCGCCCCATACTAACCATAAGTAATGAGTTGTGATGACAGATCACAGCATTATAAATTATTTTATTTGCTTGGCTTTTTTAAGTAATGCCTATGTAAATTTGTTACTTAAGGACATTTAATTTACACTGGATTCTGGATTATAAGGCCTGGAACTGGATTTATACAGAGATTTGGATTTTCCGAAATGAGTATCTAAACAAGCTGAAGCAGGAACTATGACATAACTATGACAGAGAGATACTGTTCTCCTGGTCCATACTCTGTATCTCCATGACTAATGCAGGGCAACCTCAACACAGTAAAATGCTAAGCCCCTTGAAATTGTGGAGAATTTAAAATTTGGGACAAAAAATAATTTGTCTCTGGCACAATTGGCAGTGGTGGGAGATGTTACGCAAGCTTTCCATGATTATTTTATTTTACAAGATTATTTTAAGCTGCCACTTATTTGAGTAGCATCAAGGGCAAAGCACAAGAAACATTCCTAGCAAATTAATTTGAATAGTAAAAAAAATGTAATTCTGTTTTTCTCTTAATTGTGTGGCCAATTGTACCCTCTATTGATTCATATGTTTTAAATACATTAATAAACATTTTTACTTAAATGATAGAGCAATAGTGATATTTCAATTCCATGGTATGTCACTTAGACTGAAATGCTTTGTTTAAACCAGCACTATTTATAGTCTCGCATGCTTGAAGCTGTCAGTGGAAACTCGGCCGGTTGGAGTTGTCTCTGGGTTTCAATGGAATAACGGGTTGGGTTTTGGGGAATTTCATTGGACAATATTGACCTGCCTGGAAGCCGAGCCTCCGAGGCGTACATCCAGTCAGATTTTGACATGCCTCCGTCAATAAGGATCAGGCTCCATCCCTGTCCAATAGAAGATAGCTACAATATTTACAGCTTGGGCCCTGGACGTTTTTGGACAGTGACGTCTGTTACAGGTGAGGTTGGCAATTATTTGGTCTTTATTCCTCTATTATTGTAATTTGGTATTTTAATTGAACTGTTAATAATTTATATTCTAAATGGATCACTTGGAGTTAGCTAAGAGTAGCTAGCTAGCATGGTGTTTTATAAGAAAGTCTTTATATATTTAACATGTCAAATAATAAGCTGCGGTTTTGTTCTAGCTAAAGTCAGCTACTAGTTAATGTTATCTAGCAAAGAATTTGTCTCATCTCGTATGTTTCAACTGAACTGGGCTAACGTTAACTAGCTAGCTAGCTAGCTAACTAACTGCTTGACATTGAGGATTGTGAAGTCGGAGAAAAACCCTCGTCGTGTGAGATTGATACTATAGGGCACTTGGTTAGGAAATAAAGGAGATCATCATCATCATCATCATCATCATCATAATATCATCAGAGCAGCAGGGGCAGTCAGCATTATCACCAGTGTCAGAGAAGGTCAAGGTCAGATCAGCACCACCCCGGACCTCAGCTTCACCTGTTGTGGACCCCACCAGTTGCCACTGGGTATAACATATACAGTATATTATGATTACATATCATGACATATTACTCTGCAGGCTATATTGATCTGCACTGGAAATCTGGTATGTATTTTAGATTCCACTGTATTTTCCTTTAACTGCACCATATGTCCAACAGTACTTGGTTTTTGCTTTGCCTGGTGTGCTTGTGCATCGTGATCCTTATTTAATCTCTTCTATAAATCACACTTGATCAGAACCTCTCTGAACATGATCATTCCTAAATTTGTACTGTAGGTCTGTAGTGAAGGCAGGAACATGTGTGAATACGTTTTTCTGTTCTATTCAATCATGAAAGAATCACAACAAGTAAAGGCGTGGCTGTTTAGTGCACTGTACTGACATCATTTCCATCTCACTGCATAAAAGCCTGTTCCCGATTCCAGAATGAGCAGAGAGAGAGAGAGAGAAAGTGACAGAGCGAGAGAAAGAGCAACAGAGCAAGAGAGAGAGACCAAGAGCACTTCAGAGGGTAAAAACAGCTTAGTATTTTAGGATTAGATAACAAAAGGCATCACATTTCCTGCTTGGATGGCTCCACACAATGCAGCAGATACTGAGTGAATAACTGGACAAGAACACTCCAGAAGGGGATTATGGAGTAATCAATGAAAACAAGAACAAAATAATCCCATCAAGTCTGCTCCAGTACAACGGCTACAATCTAGTAATGTGAGTAATTAAACAACCTTTATCAAGAACGCCGAGGAATTTTGTGCATCACATATGGAATTTAGCAAAAGCATGACTCGGAGCGAGCTACTCGAAGACCAAACTCATCTTCAGTATTCAACTTCCAAATGCAAAAAGAATACTAAATAATACTTCAAAAAAAATATTGATTGCACAAAAATATTGTGCAAATATTCATTTTGTCAATATGCAAACTTTCAACTTACAAACATGCAAATATACCTGGTCATGGCTAGCTTCAATGTGTCAGGTGAAACACACCTTGTCATGACTTGCTTTCATGTGTCAGGTGAAATACACTACCGTTCAAAAGTTTGGGGTCACCTGCTGGAAACTATTTTTATCTCATAATTGACAATGCTTTACACTGTATACATTTCTGTAAATACTTTAAAATGACAAAAAACACATGTAACAATGAACAAAATGAACATCAAAGAAATGTTCAAGAAAATAATATTGAAAATTGAATCTTGTATTCCTCAAAATAGTCACCCTTTGGCGTGAGAATAGCCTCACAAACAGTGGCCATTCGGTTAATACGTTTTAGCAGGAAATCACCCGACATGTTTTCCCAGCTATCCTGCAGCAATTCCCAGAGAAACTTGTGGGTTGCTTTGCTTTGACTCTTCCTTTCCAGTTTGTCCCATACAAGTTCTATGGGATTGAGGTCTGGACACTGGGCAGGCCAGGTCTTTAGTTTGAGTTGTTGTTCACATTCCTCCTTCACCAGATAGTTCTTGTACAACTTCAAGGTGTGTTTCGGGTCGTTATCTTGCTGAAGAATGAAGGAGTGCCCGATTAGCCATAGTCCAGATGGAAGGTGACCCCAAACTTTTGAACGGTAGTGTACACCTAGTCATGACTTGGTTCAATGTGTCAGGTGAAACATACCTGGTCATGGCTTGCTTCAATGGAGTTCCCGCTGCCATGGAAGGTCATGTGCACAGGTGAGAGGGTCAGGTAGGTCATGTGCTCTTTGCCGTTCTGACCATCGCTGTACTGAACCTACGCAAGAGACACAGGGGGCACATCACATGATGCTGTCAGAAGCAGTCAAACAACAACCGAAACACATCGTTCCCCCACACTGTCCAGCTGAGGGTTGGAGGCAGACCCCTATGAGTCAACCAATGTATTACACCAGGTGAGGGCAAGGTAAATGCCAATATGGTGATGCGTTTCTATCCTGATGGAAGTGGTCTCTTCCAGGATGACAATACCACATCCACAGGGCATGAATGGTCACTGAATGGTCTGATGAGCATGGAAACGATATAAACCATATGCCATGGCCTTCTCAGTCACCAGATCTCAACCCAATTGAACACTTACGGGAGATTCTGGAGCGGCATCTGGGACAGCGTTTTCCACCACCATCAACAAAATACCAAATGATGCAATTTCTCATGGAAGAATGGTGTTACATCCCTCCAACAGAGTAAAAGATTTAATAGTGCATCTTCTCTTATTCACATCACACACACACACACACACACACACACATGCGCGCACACACCTGCAACACGCAGGACAGAAACAGTGATGATGAAATCATCCCCAGGGGGCTTACCTGGAAGCCTTGTATGCGGGCCAGGTAGTCAAGCTGCTGAGAGGGCTGTATGGAGGTGCAGGTGAGGGTGGGGCACTTCCACTTCAGGCCCAGGGCCTCGGCGGTGGGGGACGTCCCGTTCAGCAGCAGCTCACGAGCGATGGCCGCCGTGCTGCTAGCACCACTGTAGTAGGGCCCTGTGGACAGGTAGCTCAGAGGGGCCCCGGGGCCCACCTTGCTCCGGCTGGCCTCCATCTCCTGGTATACATCAGGGGACAGGTGGAGGATGCCCTTCTGGCCTGGGGAGGTGGAGGGGGGTGTCAAAACAGCAGAGGGAGAGGCTCACTGTCAGAGCCAAACAGGATGGTCTGTAGACTATCACCAAACGGTCAAGGTCAAGCAGGCACTCTGAAAGAGCATCTGTCTACAGAACTTTGTGAACTTTTCTGGCCTATAGGCTTCTGAGGGTGGATTTGCTTGGTTATGGCAGTTTCAAATACGGACTGATTACAAGCTCTGCTTATAGACTAGATGTAATATAATTGTAGGACATGTAACATATGGACTGATACATTTTCGAAGAACAGTCTAAGTTTCCCTTTAGACAGGGTCAGTGTCCACCTGACCCTGAGACCTACCTGTACTCCACCTGTCTAAAGGGTAGGTTCACTTTAGACCAGTGGAGCACAGGTAAATTCCTGACAAACATCTTCAGCATCAGGAGAAAGGTGGTGATCAAACACTCACTGTTAGGTGTGGAGTCCGGAAACGCTGCCTTCTGTTCATTCCAGCCTTTGTTGTCCATCAGCTGTGAAATGAACGGTGAGGTGAGAGAGACGATACACAGAGTCTGAGCCGCAACGTTAAGAGACTTGTTTTAAACTGATACTGACCTAGGTACATGGAGACCTCAAAATTAAAAGAGAGAACACGTTCGCTGGCCTGATCAGATAATTAACCAATTGCAGTCACGTGATTGACAGGCCCCCCAAACAGAACCGACCAAAGCTCATCACACGTGATTGAAAGGCCCCTGAAACAGAGCCGACCTGAGCTCATCACGTGATTGTATCTCATTATCTCAGAAGAACAGGGTATGTGAATGCACTGTATACAGATTTTATCTCACGCACAGAATTTATCTCAGGGTGTGTGTTTGCCAGAGGTCATCACTGTTACTCCCCTCCTGAAATGGCTTTATTGCTGCTTACCTGCCAGACTACCTGTGGAGAGATTTACTTTGTGCTCAACAGGAACATTTCAGTGATACAAAATGTGTACGTAGATGCAATATGGGGACACGACATGGAAGACATCAATGGAGGTGATAAGGGAAATGTCAAAATAAAGGCAACACTTGAGTGAGATGTATCATTTAAAACAGGTGCAGTATCGCAAGTGTCTGTCGGGGAGTGTCCAGCTGGTAGCTGATAGGCCATCCACTTTCCAACAAGCCCCCTCCCCACGCCCAGCTGGGACTCTCCTAGCCCGGGTCAGGGCCGTTTGAGTGTCCCCCCGGGATACCAAAGTGTTGCCTATATTTTGGCAGTTACGTGTACATTAAACAAACAAAACCAATGAAACAGGTCTGTCTGTTGTGTTAACTGCTTGATAACACAAGTGCTGCGCTTCATGGCTACGAATGAAATGCGCAGGACTAAGACAGTAATGGTGTTTTCCCACCATACAGCACGGTAACCATCCATACCCGTAACTATCCCCTTCACGGGTCAAGTCCCTGTGTCGTTTTTTCACCGAACAACAGAACTGTGAAGATAGGAAGAGTTATCTGAAGTGACAAAAAAGAATGCGACCGCTGTGGTGACATTAGCATTGACATTGTAAACATTCCAGCTCAAATTCACAAAAGCAGAACACGGCTTTCCCCGTAACATTAGCTACAATTTTCTTACCTCTAATTAGGCATTTGGGAGTCATGTCGGGGCAGTGAGCGCAGGAGGTACCATGCGGTGACTTCACACTAGGCTATCTAATCTTTCATATTTATTGTTCGGCATTGGTCCTCCAATGAATTGCAATTTACCAAGATCACATTTAATACCTTATATTTCTTACATCTGTAGCCTACATTTTTTCAATCGTATAAAAATTAAAACATTAACTATATTTGTCTTTGTGTTTACATCTGTGCTTTTATGTAGCTTGTCGCTGTAAAAATATGTCCAGCTTGTCGCTAGTAAAAATATGTATTCCAGTTATTCTGATATGAGCATTTGAAATGATCAATTTTCCACTCATGTGTTTTGATCAATTTTCCACTCATGTGTTTTGTTACATCGCGTGCTATATCGCAATCGCAATATGTAGCAAGATTATCATAATATGAGATTTTGCCCATATCGTGCAGCCCTAGCTCCACAAGCTAAAAGAATAAATAAATGCGAATGTCGATTTATGAAGGCACAAGATTGTTCAAACACTTGTCCAGTTCAGATCCTTTTGTTTCAAAGGCCTGAGTTTAGCTCAAGCATCGGAATGCATCGAAGCAATTCCTATATCTTTCTAAAAATCTATTTATGTGAGGAATGAAAATGTTGTACTATGAAAATGTATATTTTAATTGCGTGAATGAAAATGACAATACTATACTTTGTCCTTTCAAAGAAAATGAGTTTATTTTAGTTTTCATAACACAAACCTAACTTGTAGAATCACACAAACCCGACAATAATGCCAAACCCTATATAATACTCTTTGAATAATAGCCTACCAATAATCGAAGTGAAGCTAAAAAAAACAAAACATGGCGGTTATGTCTGAGCCGGTCTTTTAGTCAGAGATTTATTGTGACGATTTTGGTCTGCAGTATTGTTAGCTCCACCCTGAGGTCCCTGTTCGGCTTGGCAGTACCTAAACAGAGTAGAAGCTAAATTCAGCACGGGTACTTAGGTTCGGTACAGGTCGCTTGGCGGTGGAAAAAGCGACAAAACGAGGGAGCACGGTCAACGCTGGCCACTGCGACTCGGGGTTGGAGTCGGCTCTGGCCGGGAGTGCCATCGGGGGAGGCAATTGGCTGTCCGCCCCAGGGAGGGGGAGGGAGGGGGGGGAAGGTACGGTCGACAGCCTGGAGAGTGCCGTCTCAGAGGAGACGATACTTCGCCTTTGTCACTACCGCTCACAGGGCTACGGCAGCAAAACAATACGAGGGGGGGATTGACATGAAAAATAGAGGGTGTAATTGGCTATTAAATTGGGAGAAAATGGGAGAAAATCAGAAACAAAATTTAAATTAAAAAAACCTGGGATTGATAACCGTGCCGTGCCATACCGTACTGTCCGGTGGAAAAACGCATAAGAGGGGGCGGATCGATGTTCTACCTGCTCCGGGGGCTTCTGTGTGGGGGATGGGGACGCCCGGTACCCCAGCTGCAGGAGCATGGCTTCGGCCGCATTCCGCTTCGACACTTTCTTATTGGGTCCTGTCCCTGTGGCTATGTCACTGCCCACTTTCACCTGTTTTTGTGCGCACGCACACACCATACACCATACACACACAGGACAACAATGGACTCTTTTGGCTGCATAGGGGTACAATTGTTTACAGCTAAACACCAAACATCTGCATGTTTAATTTGTTTGGTTGTTATCTTATTTCATATAGTATTTCAGTTCTCCAGCACCAAGGGGTCAATGGAGCCTCTGTTTCAAATGATGTGTCAAACAATCATTCAATTCATTGCGGCAATCATCTCAGTTATTCATTTAATTAGCACTTAATTAGGCATGAGAAGAATTAAGGCGCAATGTTTATGTCCGTTGACATATCATGTGACAGACATATCAGTGTATTAGACAATGCTGTGACAAAAAATACTGTAAGATGAAAAACAAGGTATTTTCTGCGAGGGCATGTAAATAGAAACAAGGACAGCTGTGAATGTCACACATTTAAGTAGAGGAAGAAGTCCAATGCTCTCAAATTAAAGTTAAATTCAATCATCATCATTTGGTTTACTTTGTTCATAATATGTGATAACCTACCCATGAGAAGGTTCTGTTGATACCAAGAGAAGTGTAACAACTGCCAAGTAGTCTAGCGGTCTAGTTCGCTCTTCCATGTTAAATTGGGAAATATTATTTCAGATGTTCAGAGTGACATTCCTCCTCAAATCTGGGAAAGATTGCTCAAAAATCCTGACAGTCTTCAGAAACGTTTGGCTGGTTGAATGAACCGTGTTTCCTTTTTAAATTGATCATGGTTATAATACGCTGTGAGCTTTTGTGTTACATCGTTGAATGTTTTAAAACTTTGACGGTTTATTCTTCCATCTGTGCTGTGAACCTGTTGTGCCAAAGTTTGATAAGCATTCATAAGATGCTCAAGTTTATTGTAACAGAAGAATTACAGCAAGAGAAACTGAATTTTCCCAGTTTGATCATTTATCATTATGTCACTACAGGTGCCAAATTAAGTGCATCTTACCCTGGATTGCTTCAGTAAATATCCAGCTGATGTAATGTCATCATACAAATACTGGTGAACCAGCTAATCACATACAGGTGGGCAACTATAAACAGGCAAATGAGACAAACACAAACTGGTTCACCAGTATTTGTATGATGACATTACATTACATTACAGGCATTTAGTAGACGCACTTATCCAGAGCAACTTACAGTTTCACATTTCTTTACATACAATCCATTTATACAGCTGGATATTTACTGAAGCAATCCAGGGTAAGTACCTTGCTCAAGGGTACAACGGCAGTGCCCCACCTGGGATCGAACCTGCAACCTTTGCATTACAAGCCCAGTCCCTTAACCATTATGCTAACATTGCCGCCCTGCCCTGATGAATTGCCTGTGTTGTGATTGGATGGTTTGCCTGTGTGTGATCGTCTGACTTGCCTGTGTATGATTGGCTGGTTAGGCTGCATGTAATAGAACAGTGTGTGTGATTGGCTGGTTAGGTTGCATGTAATAATCCACAGTTTGTGATTGGCTGGTTAAGCTGTGTGATTGATCGCTGCACGTGATTGGCTGGATAAGCTGCATGTAATAGGTCAGTGTGTGTGATTGGCTGGTTACCTGCATGATGAACTCTCTGCGGCGGGGCATGCCCCTCTCGGACAGCAGGGTGTACTCTGGCTCCTTCTCCTTCTTAGCCTGCTGGATTTGTGCCAGACGGCTGATAGGGTTCATCCCCTGTCCGTACTCTGGCCCCGCCTGCTGTCAGAGACACATACCCATCACGTGGCCTGCTACTGTGGGCCCACATGGCAACTTCACCTCACACATTACTATCACCACTGGTTATTATATTCAGCAGACCTTCCAACTTCTGTGGGGGGTTGGGGGTTGTTTTCACTCAGTGCAAAAGATTTAAGTCAAATGTGGGGGCTACATAACAAGAGTGTATATATCGTTCAGCAGGGGGGTCCTTTAAAAAGCTTTTGCCATAAAAATGTCACATTGCTTTCATTTTAAATGTGTGAGAAATGCTAGTTCCCTCATTTTAATTAAGAAAAGTAGCAAAAATCACGCCCCTGGTTTCGCTAGTTTAAAAACCTTCAATATATAACGTGAAAGCAGGAAAAGTCCCCTCGCCCTCGTTTTAGTGCGTCAAAAAAGCTAGTTCGCAGGAGCGAGCAATAGGCCGGAGAAGACCTATTCTCTCTCTTCTCTCGTCATTCTGTCTTTGATTGCCTCAGGTCCAAATGCAACGAGTTATGTCTCATAACTATGTTGTAACTGAAGGCTCATTTTGGCATAGTCTAAAGTGAGTATTTTGACCTCAAACAGGTCGGCAGGTCGGCTTCAGTGCTCTTGGTTCTTACCTTCAGTATGGTCTTGGTTCGTTTCTTGAAGTGCAGTTTGGGTTTCTCCACCACAGGGAGGAAAGGCAGTTTTTTCAGTTCATGCAGGACGGAGAGCGCCGCCCGCTTTTTCGAGAGCTTCTTGCTGTTCCCCTCGCCTTCCGCCGTGAACTCGCCCACAGTCACCCGCGTGAGGAAGCTCTTCATGTGAGGGGGGCCGCTCTCCTTAAGAACCTGGGAGGGGGGTGAATGGTCAGCCAGCCTAGAGCTCAGGTAGCACGCCTGTGACACAGTGAAAATCAATGTGTTTGAAAGTGCCTTATCTATCAATCAATCAATACATTTCTTGTGGTGTATTTTTACGATGACATTGTTGCAAATTGCTGAGGTTCTGTGATAGATAAATCATGTTTAGGGTGGTGCTATGAGAAAATGTAAAAAATGTGAGGGTGTGAATGTACCAATAGTTTTTTGCTTTCTTAACACTGCAGTCTGGCTGTAAGACCATGTAGAACCAAAATGCACAGATGACTAATGCTGCTATGTTTCTCCATCCACCAACTTAACATAATTAAGACCGATTCAGAACAAAAAAACCTGAGATTTTTAAAAATGATTTGATTATTCAACACGTTATCTACTGTGCAGAACGGACGCGGTGGGCCCTCTTTTTAAGGGGCCGTAAAATGAGAATGTTTGGGAACCTTTGCTGGACAATATGATCACATATCCTGGGAAGAAATCCAAAATCAGATGTTTGTTGTTGTGGTTTCTCAGTTTTTACCTCAAAGATGACTGGCAGGTTTCTCTTGAGGGCGATCTCGTACACCAGGCTGATCTCAGACTTGCTGGCATCGCTGCTCTCCTCCGTCTCCTTCTTCTCCTCCGGGCCCTGAAAATGGGTCGAGGAAGGGAGGTAAGCTTTTTTTTTTTTTAACGGTTTACCAATCTCATCCCTCCGGTTCAAAACTCATCTTGTGTGAAGAGCTGATTGTGTGTGAGGGTTCTGCAGTGCCGATGTTCTGTGTGAGGGTTCTGGAGTGCGGATGTTCTGTGTGAGGGTTTTACAGTGCTGATGTTCTGTGTGAGGGTTCTGCAATGCTGATTCTGTTCTGTGTGAGGGTTCTGGAGTGCCGATGTTCTGTGTGAGGGTTTTACAGTGCTGATGTTCTGTGTGAGGATTCTGCAATGCTGATTCTGTTCTGTGTGAGGGTTCTGGAGTGCCGATGTTCTGTGTGAGGGTTTTACAGTGCTGACGCTGTTGTGTGTGAGGGTTTTGGAGTGCTGATGTTCTGTGGCTGTGATGAAGGCTGATGTGATGCTGATGTGATGCTGAGCCATGTATGCTGTAACACCTTCTCTTCGACTGGAACGGGCCAAGAGAACACTGAAAGCAGGTTGGTTTCCCTATGATTTATTTCGTTTCCCATGATTCCAGAGAAGGAATCATTTTTACATTTTAGGCATTTAGTAGGCGCTCTTATCCAGAGCGACTTACGATAAGTAAATCAAAAGCCATGGTGATGCGACTGTGAACAAAATGTCAAACCCCTTTCCCTGAAAGATCAGGTCACCCAGAGCAACCTCAGCACTCCAAATAACCTGTGGCCAGTATATGATCATGTGACCACGTAAAAATTTAAAAAACAATGGCACTCAAGGTACACCTTTTAACTGTCAAACTAAACTGCAGGAGTTTTGAGAGGGATTTTTGGATTAGTGCTATTTTTCTCCACTAGTATTTGTGCTATTTAGCGCACAGATTCTCCATGGATAGGAGCTTGCTAGTCACAAAATTAAAAGGTACCGCTGTGTAGGAGTGGCTACCTGAGGAGGCTTCTCTGGGATTGGCTCGTTGCGCAGTACTTGCAGGGCTTTCATGGCGGCGTTGTGCCTCGCCGCTTGGCGTGTCCGGCCCTCGCCAACAAACTCGTTGGTCCCAACCATTAACTGCACATAGAATATCTTGGGCACAGGATAATGGTACCTGCAGCGGAACACAGAGCAAGGGGGAGACATCGAGGAAAAACTCTGTAAAAGTATGTAAATCCAAGTAATCAAAAGAAAACATTAAGTAATCATAAAAAACATCCATCCATCCATCCATTATCTAAGCCGCTTATTCCTGGTCAGGGTCGCGGGGGGCTGGAGCCTATCCCAGCATGCGTTCCGGGCGAGAGGCAGAAATACACCCTGGACAGGTCGCCAATCCATCGCAGGGCACACACACCATTCACTCACACACTCATACCTACGGGCAATTTAGACTCTCCAATTAGGCTAACGTGCATGTCTTTGGACTGTGGGAGGAAACCGAGTACCGGAGGAAACCCACGCGGACACGGGGAGAACATGCATACTCCGCACAGAAAGGCCCCGGCCTGGATTCGAACCCGAGACCTTCTTGCTGTGAGGCGACAGCGCTATCCTGTACTCTAAAACTGTAGAGATTCTACCAGCGCTATGCTTCTTGGAATTCTGAGGTGTTGCTGAAAATGAACGGGAATCAATAGGGGCGTGGGTGACAAATTAATTCAAATAAAATTAAATCTACAGTATCTACAATCATAGTTTCACAAAAAGTGAGTGGCCACTAACACTACATAACACCCTGCCATGTTAGGTTTATTACTCTGCAGTCAAACATAGACAGGACATCCAACATTTCAGCTCATTTTACCCACAGACAACAGAGAAAACATCAAAAACGTTTACAACTCTACTATACACACCACTGTGCACGTATAATATATACAATAATATATTATATAATAATATACTAATAATATACAGGTAACTGCCAAAATACTATGTCACAATGTATGCCATATGTTACGAAATATTAAATACTGCACTTTGATACATGCATTTTTTCATAATGATCATATTAATTGTGCTCTAATGACTAGTGAAAGTCATGCTTTATATATGTAAATATAATGTCCATACATGCATACAATAATCATATTCCTATATTACACAACAGAGTTAATGCATCTCATTCAAACAGACCTCCAGTTTCCCTGTCTTACGTATTATCATGTTATGCAACAGAGAAACCCATTCAATTAAAAAAGAATTATCAAACAACAGGACATAAACGCCTCTACGGGCTTACCGCTCATGCTTTTTCATAATGAACCGCTTTACTTTGTACAAATATAAACACGATTGTACAGATACACAATTACATTTTATAAAGACAGAGACAGCATTTCATCCTTCGATATTGACCAAAACAGTATCTAAATACAATTGTTGTTTTTGTGCAGTGCTGACATCTGTAGTATGTGGATGTCTACAAAGTACTTTCAAAGCCAACATTCTCTCTCAGAGATGAGTTGTTGGACTTTATTGCTCTGAGTGGATTTAGAGAAGCCACTAATACAGTATGTCTAACCAACGAGCTCAACACCACATCGGGAAGATCTGCGGGTGCCGGAATTCCTGGGGCCGGTTTCACAAGATTGGCTTAAAAACAAGCCTTACCCTGCGTTTTAACAGCGGGCAACTGGGCAACTAGTTAAAGCATTAATTGTCTATGAGAGCGGGCAACTACCGGCGACTGCAGGCGATTCAGCGATGTTATATTTGTGGGCATGGCGGCGACACAGAAAAAGTTGAGAATGCTGAACTTTCAGGCAATATCGCCCGGTAAGAGCCAATCAAATTCATGTGTTGCTGTTTTTACCTTCCACACGGAACCAACACAACACACCGAAATTTGGTTCCTAGTTCCGACACGTCAACATGGATGACGACAAACTGATAACAGCGGTCTGCAGTATCCCCATACTATACATTCATAGTTGAAGGGAACAATACTGCTAGCCAACTAATATTTATAATAAAGATTCTCCCTCCAAGAGCATAAACATTATAAGCACTGATGAACTATTTGTTTACCATGCTAAAATTTCATCGCCTAGAATCGCCGGCTATTAAAACGCAGTTAAGTGTAAAATCAGGAGAAGAATACTCATACTCCCTTCTGCTTCCTTTTCCTACTTCCAACTTCCGTCTTATTTATGCTTCCTGTTTATGGTCTCCACTCCTTGTCTTTATCTAGGCATCCTGTTTCCCCATCTCCATTTCCTGTCCCCTTTTCTACAATTCCTGTTTCTGGTCTGTCTCCCCAGCGCAGGATGGGAGTCCCTCTCTGTGGTAATGTAAGCTCGGGCAGCTAAAATTCCTGCAGAAAACCTGTGGGGGCCCTGCCCGCGATGAAGTAACAGAGAGGAGTGGGAGGAGGGGAAACGCCACTAACGTCATTTCCCTGTTCTACCCTCTCGTTACCTCCACAGTGTCCTCACAACACAGTGTCCCCTTTTGGGGGATGACCGCTTTTCTGGAATTGCTGAGCGGGAGCTGCAGAGTCATGGTTTGTCAGGAATGTCACCAGACACCTACATAATTCCCCTCCTGCTGGAATCCTGTCCACTACAAAAGGGTTCCGTTTGTTTTTACCCTCCACTTTCTGTCCCCAAAATAATAGCAAAAAACGTGCAGTGCAAAATTTCTAGGACACGTAAAAATGGCAGATGTTTCACTGGGCCAAATTTTCCCATGAGCAGATATGCAGTGAACGGACTCCTGATGGAATAACTTTGCCGATCCAAACCCCACTCCCCCAAAATTACTCCCACTTCTAAATGTTAGGCAAGTGTGAAAATAAGGCCCATTTGTGAGAGCAGGTTTTCTGACTGAAAGTGACCGCTAAAACTCTTGGCCCAATTAACGCTAATGAGCATAGCATTAGTGGCTTCTTGTCTTCTTGTCCCAGAGGAACAAAAGTGGGACTGGTCAGGTCCCTGAGGAAAAAAACAACAACAGTCGGGTAAATGATGGACCTGGTCATTACAAAACCATGGGAATCTTTGACTTAACATTGCATTCAAGAATATTACTTAAAAATTCACCTCCTTAGCAACCCTATCCTAACGAAGGGTGAACTACCACGGAAAGCCTGGAGTCCTCAATTTTAAAAATTACTTAGATTCTACAAATGCCTGGAAATCTACTGGAGGGATGTAACACCATTCTTCCACAAGAAATTCCATAATTTGGTGTTTTGTTGATGGTGGTGGAAAATGCTGTCTCAGGTGCCACTCCAGAATCTCCAATAATTGTTCAATTGGCACATTGGTATAGATTCTACAAGTGTCTGGAACTCTATTGGAGAATCTCCAATCTCCAGAATCTCCCATAAGTCTAGTCTTCAATTGGGTTGAGATCTGGTGACTGAGATGGCCATAGCATATGGTTTACATAGTTTTCATCAAACCATTCAGTGACCACTCATGCCCTGTGGATGGGGCCATTGTCATCCTGGAAGCGACCACTCCCATCAGGAAAGAAATGCTTCACCACAGGATGAAGGTGATCATTCAGAATGGCTTTGTATTTATTGATGTTTACCCTGCCCTCTAAGGGGTTGAGTGGACCTAAATCATGCTCACGCCATAACAGAATCGCCAATACCCTTCATTTACTCAAGCATTTCCTTCATTTTGACAGTTACCTGTATATAAATTATTAATCTAAACTTCTGCACTTCGGTACACAGCATCTAAGTTTGATTATACTGGATAAACATCCAATCTTGTGTGTCACGTATGTATGATAAAAGTATTCAACAAAACCTGTAACTGATCTGCTTTCTGAACAATTCAGTTACCCGGATGTCAGCCAAGACTGGATTTATTGTGGATTCACCTTAAGATAGCGAACAGACAGATAACAAGCTGCACCTGTTACCGTCAGTGCAGAAACTTCAACCCCCTGACTCTGGGAATAAATGAATGCGTTTGGCAGACAGAGGGGTTGCAGCAGGCTTCCTCCCAGAAGTGTGTCTGCTTTTTTCTAATCCTAACAGAGGATGACGGCTCTGCTCCTCGGAAAACACCCCAGGGGTCCCTACAAGAATTTCAAAGTAAAACATTTTCATTGGTAAAATGAGCTGGCTGTCTGAATGTAACTTTTCTGCCGCATATGTAGCCTTTGTGTGTACATCTGCTGGCATATAGGTTGTTCTGAGAGAGGGTCACAGCCAAACCGAGGCTTCCCTCTGATATTACATTCACTATAGCCTCTTTTGTGACATTTCATCACTGGTGCAAAGTCAGGCGCAACTCTTGTGCTAAGTGCATGAAATAACGAATTAAGTCAACAACTAAATGACTTTGCTTGGACAGCTGTGTTCTGAATTCAGATTAGCAAACAGATTAGTATCATAGCCCAAAGCTCCATGCCCACTAGGGAATGTGGCTAATATGATTCACAATATTAGCATCATGTCTAAGTTAGTGCAAACATTCCAGTGTTCTATCAGTATAGAGGGCCATTAGTGTCCGTAGCTTTCTTAAGAGATGACGTCAAGCCTCACAAGTGTCTGGAACACAAATGATTGAAAGCGGTGTGGAGAGAGACTAATAGTGAGTAATAACTTTGAGCTGCTGACTGTTGTTTGACTAAGGCTGACAAGCCAGCAGTAGCCTGCTATCAGAAGGAAATGCTTCTGAGCAAACAGAATGCTGCGGGCTGCGAGTCACCGCGATTGGACCTTTTCCGACGGGTGTTCCACTGGCGGGGGAGACAGAGGCTCCGTTTATGACATCACAGTACGGCATGTAAAATGTCATCATTCTGGAGAGAGTTCTGGCCTCAGACCATGAGTCACAGAGACCACACACTGCACTGTCCCCTGGATCCTGTCAGCATTGTTAAAGACAGACAGTGAAAGTATCCAGTTATCCGTGCCAAACAGGAAGTACGTTATCCACATTAATAAATGAAGCAGCTTCGTTCCACTTTGGCACCAGTAAGTAGATACGTCCCATTCTCTCTTGACCCTGTTTTCCAATACGGAATTCAGGTGATGGAAGATTCAGTGAAGCAATAGACAAACTGGACTTCTATTGTGAAGTACAACAGGTGTTTTCCTGGCATAGTTTAGGTCCACTCAATTCCTTAAGTGATCACTTTCATCTTATGGTGAAGCATGATGGAAGTGGTCTCTTCCAGGATAAAAATGCCCCCATCCACAGGGCAGGAGTGGTCACTGAATGGTTTGATGGACATGAAAACTATGTAAACCATATGCTATGGCCATCTCAGTCACCAGATCTCAACCCAATTGAAGACTTACGGGAGATTCTGGACATTTGAGATTCTCCAAAAAAGTTCCAGACACTTGTAGAATCTATGCCAATGTGCACTGAAGCTGTTCTGGCAGGTTGTGGTGGCCCAATGCACTATTAAGACACTTTATGTTGGTGTTTCCTTTATCTTGGCAGTTACCTGTATAGAGTCCATCATATTTCTGAGAGTCTATCATGGCACACCTTTCAATAAGCAGTAAATGACCTAATGACAGTTATAACTGTATATTACACATCCTGCCTACCGCGAAATGGCAGGGCCGATTTTTTCCCAGTCCATTAAATGGCTATGGCGCTGTCCATTTCTTTTAAGGGCTTTTAATGTTTTCACATTGTCAGAAATCAAATGTATTAAGCGGTTTGTGTTAACAATGACAAAAGATTACAAACATCAAACAAACAGGAGGATATGAAAATAAATAAATAAAAATAATTTCACAACATTTCCTGGCATAACAATAAAAGCAACATTTTATCCGAGAGAGTAAGAGGAGAACAGGATTGCCATCTGCGTGCTGTAAAATCATCGAAACCCCTCAGTGGATGAAACTTCACCAACCACACCACAATAATTATCTTCCTTGCATCTTTATATAACGTTACAGCCATCAGTTACAACGTTACAGTGACATTACAATCATTGTGTTACAACAGTGTAACAGTCATAATTTTATAGTCACGTTACGGTCAGAAAATAATAGTATTACAGTCACAAAGTCGGTCTAGACTGATCATACTAGTCATTTTTAAAGAAACCAAATGTAATCTTAATTAACCAAGGAATCAGTGACACCCACATATGGCCAAAATACTGTTCATTCCAATGCATTTCCCAATTTAAATATTTTGCCATGGATGTACTGCCCTCAAGTGGTGAAATATGGAACCTATTTCTTTAACGACTGCTCAATACACCAGACACCGATGAAAACAGATGGTCTTTGTCAACTACAGTATAAACTGATTAAATTCTCCTCTACCTACCAGAGCCCATAAATACATTATAAAATACATTTTATCTTAGGTGGGTAATGTTTGATCTACCACTTCAAGCCCCTTTGTCTGCACCTTGAAAATGATTAATTCATTACAGTTTTGAAAAAACCTCTATAAGTGACATTTTGGTGTGGTTTGTGCAGCCATAATGGAGTACAGCAGAACACATCTACATTGTGCCAAAGAGTTAGGGTACAACATGGAGGGAATTACATTAAATTACTGACCAGTCAGGGCTCTCCATTTAGTGAAAGAACCAATCAAAAAGAGGTTTGGCACCAAGGTTCCCTTTAAATTTGGGAGATGTTTCTGCGCAGGAGTTTTTCTGTTAATTTCTAATAATCCAATTCTTTTCACATGCACAGAAGACAGGCCCTGATTGGCTGGTTCTTCAGATAGAGAGCAGGACTCCAACCGCAGCACCCCAATACTTTGAGACAACATCACATTGCAAGATCACAGCAGCCACATCTCAGGTGTGTTTTTTCATCTCTTCCTAGGATTCCTTGTTTTTAAAAAAATGCATTCAATGTCACGTTTGGCTACTTACCTCTGGTTGAACATTCCTCTGAAGTTGTAGTTGGCTCTGTAGTTGGGCATGGGTTTTGGGTCTAATGGTCTATAGATAGCTGGCTCTCCTCTTTTCATAGCCAGCCCATTTAGCTCCACTGTGGGGGTGATACTGCCTGAATGACAGAGAGAAAAACCCATATCTTGTCAACTATAACCAAACAATCTAGCACCCTGAGTCCTTCTCTCTAACAATTCTGCAACAATCTGGCAATCCCTACCCCCATGTCACATTAACAATTATCCAACAATCTGGCAAGTGTTGGATATCTTCAATGAACAAACACTTAAACAACTCAGAAACCTATGATCCCATCTCCCTGTTAGCAACACACCAGGCAATCTTGTTGAAGGTGTGAGCATGCTCAGTGCTGTGCCTGGGTTTCTGTTGATGGTCTGAATGTGCTGAGTGATGCAGATGTATTTCTGTTGAGGGTGTGAGTGTGCTCAGTGCTGTACCTGGGTTGCTGTTGAGCTCCATTTTGGGGGATCGTGGGGATGGTCTGGGTAAGTTGGTCTCAGTCAGGGCTTTGAAGGCGGTGGAGTGCTGGGCCTTTTTTATACTGGTCCCCTCTGCCTCCCAAGTCTGCTCCCCAAGGGCCAGCTGCACGGTGAAGATCTATAGCAAAGTCACACTGTCAGCCCTTGTACGCTACCTTCATGCATAAAATGGCAGGAGCCACACCACCTTGTACCCGCCTCATGTCACTGCTGAAGCTAAGCAGCCACATCACACTGTAACCCTTCTCATGTCAAACTGCTAAAGCTAAGCAGCCATACCACCCTGTACCCTTCTCATGTCACACTGCTGAAGCTAAGCAGCCATGTACCCTTCTCCAAACTGCACTGCCATAACCTTCTCATGTCAAACTGCTAAAGCTAAGCAGCTACCCTTCTCATGTCAAAGCCATACCATACCCTGTACCTTTCTCATGTCACACTGCTGAAGCTAAGCAGCAATACCACACTGTACCCTTCTCATGTCACACTGCTGAAGCTAAGCAGCCATACCACCCTGTACCCTTCTCATGTCAAACTGCTAAAACTAAGCAGCCATATCACACTGTACCCTTCTCATGGCATACTGCTGAAGCTAAGCAGCCATACCACACTCTACCCATCTCATGTCACACTGCTGAAGCTAAGCTGCTGAAGCTAAGCAGCCATACATGTCACACTGCTGAAGCTAAGCAGCCATACTACACTGTATCCTTCTCATGTCACACTGCTGAAGCTAAGCAGCCATACTACTTTGATTCCCCAGGTCATCACTGCAAATGAGAATGTAATTCTCAGTTGACCTAGCTGGTGAAATAAAGGTAAAATAAAAAATTACAATGACTATTAACGCCCCACCTAGGATTCAAACCTGCAACCTACTGGTTAAAATTCCCATTTCCCCTTGCCACTGAGAATAGCACTCAGCTGCAGGAACAGTAAGTTACTCAACGGCAAGGCTTAAATAAAATTACTATGTGGCATCGCCCTTCTGTTTAAGGTTTTTAATTTATTTTTGGTTTTTAATCTCTGAATGTACCGAAAAGACTTTCATCCTGACAGTCACATAAAAAGTCAATTAAAATGTTTCAAGGGAAGCGCTTTTATAAAATGTAATTATATTGTGGCAAGGCGGCACGGTGGTGCAGTGGATAGCACTGTCGCCTCACAGCAAGAAGGTCTCGGGTTCGACCCAGGCCGGGGGCCTTTCTGTGTGGAGTTTGCATGTTCTCCCCGTGTCCGCGTGGGTTTCCTCCGGGTACTCCGGTTTCTTCCCACAGTCCAAAGACATGCACGTTAGGCTAATTGGAGAGTCTAAATTGCCCGTAGGTATGAGTGTGTGAGTGAATGGTGTGTGTGCCCTGCGATGGATTGGCGACCTGTCCAGGGTGTATTCCTGCCTCTCGCCCGGAACGCATGCTGGGATAGGCTCCAGCCCCCGCGACCCTGACCAGGAATAAGCGGCTTAGATAATGGATGGATGGATGGATGGATATATTGTAGCATCCTAAGGGGCAGGATGAGGAAATAGGTGCCTGCCTCTTTCATTCTTGGGAGCCACTGAAGTGGAAAATACTACATTTCCCAGCAGCACTTGAATGTCCTGCACTTCAATGAAGTCAAGCAATTGGGACAAAGAGGACAGCTGAAGGCCATTTGGAGGCCTATTTAAAGGACTGATTCCTGTCACGCTGGGAGGGAGTAGGTTGGTGGTTGTGGAGAGTGTGTTGGAAAGTGTTTTGAATTGCTGTTCATGTTGGAATTGGATTGTTTGAGGACCCCGCTTTGTGTACCGACTTGTGGACTTCCTGAGAAACTGAACTGGATTTGTGGACTGGATTATGGATAACAACAACGAGTATGGATTGTGGACTTTGTTTTTGGATTCCCCCGAATCCCCCACCCTTTTTGTGTTTGTCAAGATTAATTTAATAAAGTCATCGTTTTGTTTGTAATACTGCCTCCTCCAGGTTATTTAACTTGCCTACGCCCTCTGAAAGGTATGTGAGTGTCGCCCAACCTCAAGGGACACCACAATATGTAATTATATTATGTCATTTCTTGGCTATCTAATTCATTAAGGTCTGTCTTTTTTTTCCTTCTTTTTTTTTTTTTGGATTTTCTTCCATTTTTTCTCCCAATTTAGTGGCCAATTATATTTATTTCGATTTGCCCTCCCCACACAAACTCGCCGCTTATCTTTACAAGGCAGGCTAATTCTCCGAGAACAGCGAACTCCACTTCCTTTCAGATGGAATTCACCCACCCATGTTCTGGAGTCTTACGCGCTTCTCTGCGGATTCGTGCCAGCTCACCCTCACCCTCCCCTGGGGCAGACAGCCAAACGTCGGCCCCAATCGGGCTCCCCACCAGGGCCAGTCTGGTACAGTCGGGTTTCGAACCGCGATCGTGATAGGCAGCTCACAATCATAAAGGACCAGCCAATACGGGTGCGTTAGACCACGGGTCTATCTTCTAAATTTGGCCAAAACAACTGTCATGAACACCATGACCATAAAGACCAGACTGTCAACAGGAAGACCATGACACACACCAGGGAACAGCTGACCATGTTCCTCAATGCATGTAAAATGGTTTACAGACAGGAAGTGACAGACCGGAAGTGGGTTGTCTGCAGAAGCTGTGTACCTTGGCATGGGCTGGCCCCCGTTCATTCAGGAGTTTGTACTGAGGCTGGACCCTGTTGAACCGGGCTAACTCATTGACCAGGCACATGGGAGTTTTCTCTTTAGGGTTTGCCATGTAGTCTAGGGGTGAACCTAGGTAGAGACAGAGAGAGAGAGAGATCATTTAAATTAAGAATTTTATAGAACAACATTTACCGTCCATTAACACTCGTCTTTATTACCACATATCTTCTTATAAATCCTCAATATTATTAGCCAGGTGACAGTACTTAAAGGCAATATATATATATATATATAAATACACTACCAGTCAAAAGTTTTAGAACACCCCCATTTTCCAGATTTTACTGAAATTTAAGCAGTTCAAGTCCAGTGAATAACCTGAAATGGTACAGTAAGTGGTAAACTTAGGTTACCAAAACCTGAAAATTTATTTTCAGGGAACAAGTAATGGGTTAACGTGGGTTAACAGTCACTCGCCGACTCTGGATCCAGCAAAAGAGCCCCAGACCATCACGCTTCCTCCTCCATGTTTGACAGTTGGTGTCACACACTGAGGAACCATCCTTTCGTCTACTCGACGGCATACAAAAACCCTGTGTGATGAACCAAAGATTTCAAATTTTTATTAATCGGTCCATAAGACCTTCTCTTCCAGTCTTCAGTAGTCCACTGGCGGTGCTTCATGGCCCACGCAAGCCTCTTTTTCTTATTTTGCCATCTTAGCAATGGCTTTCTTACTGCCACTCGACCTGCAGCTCAAAGTCTTCACTTCACAATTGAAACTGAGACTTCCTTACTTCGACCAGTGTTAAACTGTGCTTGAAGCTGTTGTTCTGTGAGCTGCCTATCAAGCAAGCTGTTGACTCTCAGAAACTGATTTTGATTGTGGCCTTGGGTCTTCCAGACCTCTTCCTGTCAGTTTCCAAGTGCCTTTTGATGGTGTAGGAAACTACTCACTGCCAGAAAATGTACATTATTTTTCAGTTTTTGGTAACCTAAACTTTTTTTTAACCTCTGGCAGTTTACCGCTTACCTTTGTACCATTTCAGGTTATTCACTGGACTTGAACTGCTTAAATTTCAGTAAAAACTGGAAAATGGGGGTGTTCTAAAACTTTTGACCGGTAGTGTATATACAGTATATATATATAGAGATATATATATATATATATATATATATATATATATATAGAGAGAGAGAGAGAGAGAGAGAGAGACATTTATCTGGAGATATTTATCCAACGCAAAGGTAATGGGCATCCTTGGTGACGTTGAACACTGTCTCATATTGATGACATCAGCACACCACGCAATCACTTCAGAGCTTTCAGAAGTTACGCAAGTTAAATGCTCATCTACCTGGGGGTGTTGCATACCTCATGTCTGCTAATGTCTCTTTCTGGCTATATGTCTGACTTTTCAGAGTTCTATATCATATTTGTGCAATAGTGGATGAAACCTAGTCTTTTGGATAATGTGGTCAATGTAGTTTTGTGGTAATTTATGATTTAGATTACAAGATCTCCGGCTGAACAGGTTCCACAACCATGACAACTGTAAATTAGTCATTTGAATAGAACAATGAACATTTTGTCTACATTTTGAATTCCCTCCCATCCCAATGGCACACACCCACACTCTGCCTGTCAATCAACCCATTCAAAAAAATATCATTACGACACCCATCGAGTAGGATTCTGTATTTCCCAGGTGAAATCAGGCTTAAAATACAACCATTTTTCAATGGATTGGATTGCCAAAAATGGCAGTAGTTTTATTGATACAAAAACATTACAAGAGAAATCATCTGAATTTAAAACCATGGGAGTATTCATTTATGTCTGTGAGACCTTGTTGGTATGCCTCTATATTGTATAGATATTCAGCCAGACAAGTCTTGTTGGTTTGACTATGTAATGTCTGTATAGGTAATGAGCTGGTCTAACCTAGTGGCTATACCACTATACCAGACCTGCCACCATTTAGAAATCCAGACTTCTACCACAGATGAATTGCTGGGGGGTGGGTTAGGGCACAGATTTAAGAACCGTTAAAAACATTCAATATATCTGTATTTCCGATTTCGCGTGAGCAAAATTTGATTGGCTCAGGTCCAAATACAAGGAATTCTGTACCATAGTTATAACATTTTAACCGAAGCACCGTATTTGCGCAGTTGAAAGTGCCTGGTACAAAAAATGCGTAGTCTGCATGAGTAACGAACTGGCCTTACCTGGCAGGTTTGGGCACGGGTTTGTGAACAGGGCCGAGTCCACGAAGCCGGGCCCTGGGCTGAGTCGGGCTGGGGTGGTGGGGGGCAGACCCGTGCCGTTGACTGAGGGCTCTAGACCGGGGGGACCCGGGGGCAGGGCGCGGCCGCGGCAATGGGGGGGTGGGCTGGCCCAGACGCAGGGACTGCCGTCTGCACTTTCACTTGTGCCATCCTCTACACCTGCCACCACAACACACACACACACAGTCACAGCGTCCCTTCAAACCCTGCGCCGGACAGAAGAGGATAGGCCCCCTCCCCTTAGTCTGGTCACTCCCCATTATTTAGAAACTCAATAGCATGGAGGGCCGTGTGTATGCAGGTTTTCATTCCAAATAATTACTGCTACCTTAATTGGTTCAACTACTCATTCAGCCATATGCATGTACCTCTGTGCATTTCTAAAGTCAAAGCACAGAATATATGCAACAATTGTTATTAAAATAACAGATTGACATGATATCACTTACAATTACAGGTTGTATATTTAAGATGAGCGAAAGGCTTGGGTACGATCCCTGTTAAACAATGTGTGTGCCAATGAGTCCCTGATGTTGAGACCTGTCCCAGCAGCTGCAGGGGTATTTGGAAGTGAAAGTGAAATAACACTGCTCAGATACCACAGCAATCCCTGAGCCAACTGTAGATGCAGAGTAGAATGTATGCTGGGATGTAAATCTATAGAGAAATACAGAAACGCTCATGGATTCCCTTAATAAAGTCTATCAAGTCTACTATAGTGTAACTCTGTATTCGTTTTCAGAAAAAAAAGATCAACATTTGTATGGATGATAAGAAAGGGAAGCAGAGAGATATAGTGTTTTTCCACCGACAGCACGGTACGGCATGGCACAGTAGCCATCCGTGCCCATAACTATCCCCTTCACGGGATGAGTCCCTGTGTCGTTTTTCCACTGAACAACAGAACCGTGAAGATAGGAGGAGTTATCTGAAGTGACAAAAAAGACAGCAACCGCTGTGGCAACATTAGCATTGACATTGTAAACATTCCAGCTCAAATTCACAAAAGCAGAACACGGCTTTCCCCGTAACATTAGCTACAACTTTCTTACCTCTACCTAGGCATTTGGAAGTCATGTCAGGGGCAGCGAGCACAGGAGATACCATGCAGTGGCTTCATACCAGGCTATATAATCTTTCATATTTATTATTCGGCGTTGGTCCTCCAATGAATTGCAATTTACCAAGATCACATTTAATACCTCATATTTCTTACATCTGTAGCCTACATTTTTTCAATTGTATAAAAATGAAAACATTAGCTATATTTGCCTTTGTGTTTACATCTGTGCTTTTATGTAGCTTGTTTCTGCAAAAATATGTCCAGCACGAGCTACGAGTAGTAGTGAACGATATATCGTATTCCGATCGCTATTCCGATCGTAGCACTCGTTTGCTCTTTAAATATTAGATTTATTTTTATTTTTATTTTGTTTGATTACCGACTTTTTATTTTAAGTTATGTCATATTTATTTTCAGTCACCACTTAACCCTAATTTATTTCTGTATTTATTTTATTTATAAACAGTGCTATGGTGAAAGAAACAGTAGGACAGCTGTGTTCATTCAATAAAGTAATTAAGTTCAACAGAAATAGTTGAATACATTCTTTAAACATTTCAGTAGGCTAAACTAACATTGGGGAAAATGGTATTGTTTGGGTTCCCTTAATTCACTTAATATAATGCCTATTCTATGATGTCTGTAACACATATAATATCAGTGATCAATTTTCCACCCATGTGTTTTGTTACATCGCATGCTATATTGCAATCGCATTATGTAGCAAGATTATCGCAGTATGAGATTTTGCCCATATTGTGCAGCCCTAGCTACGAGCTCGATTTATGAAGGTGCAAACACTTATCCAGTTCAGATCCTTTTGTTTCAAAGATCTGGGTTTAGCTCAAACATCGGAATGCATCGAATCCATTTTTCTATATCTTTCTAAAAATCGATTTATGTGATGAATGAAAATGTTGTAGCCTACTATGAAAATTACAATACTATACTCATAGAATAACATAAATCTGACAATAATGCCAAACCCTATATAATACTCTTTGAGCCTACAAATAATCAAAGTGAAGCTAAAAAAAAATATGGCGGTTGTGCCTGTGATTTAGTGTGAGGATTGTGCTTGACCAATCAATGGTCTGCAGTATTGTTAGCTCCACCCTTAGGTCCCTGTTCACCTCGTTTAGTACATAAACAGAGCAGTAGCTAAATTCAGCATGGGTACTTAGGGTTGGTACGGGTTGCTTGGCGGTGGAAAAAGCGACAAAACGTGGGAGCATGGATTGTTAACCGTGCCGTGCTGTACCGTACCATCTGGTGGAAAAACGCTAATAGAGACCTGATACAGGAAAACCTAGTGTTATACAAGATAATGTGAAATACTCAAACAGAATCAAAGTCAAATGTTAGGTAAGAGACAACTGATGGTAATTATACCCATCTTTGTATACAATTAAAATAAATTAAAGGATGGCATTGCATTTTAAAAATCAACCCTTTTGTTCTCCTTGTTAAATCGCAGTGACTCGTTGGGACTGTCCCCGTAGATGTAGGCTAATGTGTCAGTCCTGAACAACACAGAAATGCAAATGAATACAAAGTTAATGCAGTCTGCCTTGTTGGGGTTCAGGGTTTTGGTGAACACCAGGACTTCCTGGTCTGCACTGACCCCCCTGACTGTGCTGAGGCAGGTCTTTCGTCTGGGCGTCATGAATTAAAAAATGAACATCGGTCTGTGCTGATCTGCTGCATGTCTGGCCTGAACAAAGCCTCTTTATGCTGCTCATTGTCAGGGTGGCTGAGATCAATGGCAAATAAGGGAGCCACAGTGTGCGAGTGCAGCCATGAAGAAATGATGGCTTTTCCACATACACACATACACACACACACACACACGCACGCACACACACACACAAAGGCACACGCACACAAGGGTAAGGGGCATGACCCACCAGTTCTGCCTCCAAACACTTACCAGAGCCATCAGAGCCAACTCTTTGCACAAATATACAACTAGGCTTTCAATTCCAGCCTGAATGAGCAGTTATTTGGTCCAGTGAACACCTCAGTGGAACCCAGCTATCGTATGTTACCACAACCCAATGTACATGCCGCATTATAGAGCAGGGGTATTCAAATCCAGGCCTCGAGGTCCGCAGTGTCTGCAGGTATTTGCTCAAACCACGCACTACACAGAAACACATAGTTAGCTTATTTGCGGACAATATCATGGTATATCTGGAGAACCCCAACTCAGGCTTCCCCCGGCTGATGCATCTAATAAACATTTATAGTGACCACTCAGGATACAAAGTAAATGTAAATAAAACACAGATTTTGGCCTTTAATTTTACACCATCACAAGAAATTAAGAGAACTTTCAAATTGAAATGGGATTCTAAAACTATGAAATATCTTGGTGTGATCTTGACAAAACAATTAACTCATCTTTATAAAGCAAATTACGACCAGATCCATGTTCAGATTAACAGGGATATAGAGAGATGGTTTACCTTGACATTAAACCTCAATTCAAGAATCGAAATGATTAAAATTAATATCCTTCCTAGGCTGTTATATTTGTTCCAAGCACTTCCTATTAAGACTCCCCAAGAAAAGTTTAAAATCTGGGATAGAATTATCTCCAGATTTATTTGGAATGGTAAAACCCCACAAATAAAGTATAGTACATTACAATTGGCAAAGGATAAGGGAGGTATGGCACTCCCAAACTTAAAAGATTATTATCATGCAGCACAACTCAGACCAATGATCAAATGGTGTGAGAAAGGCTACAGCGCAAAGTGGAAAGAAATAGAGAGGACTGTAGCAAGCATTCCAATCCAGTCCCTAATTGGTAATATTAAACAAATAAAGTTACTACAAGACTCATTAAATCCAATAAGTTCCCACACACTGAATATCTGGTCTGATCTAATTAAAAAATACAAATTAGAAAGGGAAGCGAGACTGTTGAGCTGGTTTGCTTATGATGATAGATTTAAACCAGGTTTGAGTGACCAGGGCTTCAGAAATTGGGAGAGAAAGGGGATCACAGCAATGTGCACAGTAATTAAGAATGGAGACATAATGAGTTCCCAGGGTTTGAAAGAGTCATATGGACTAGAAAATAAAGACTTTTTTAGATACCTACAGTTGAGGGACTATTTGATAAAGGAAATACAAAATGTAAAAACCTCAAACGGACTGCTTGGTGTAATGATGCAGACGTACAAGGGGGGGACAATACCCAAAGCAATTTCGATATTATACCAAAATTTAAGAGAATGTGAAGCCGCCTCTACCGTGTACATTAAGGAGAAATGGGAGAAGGAACTTAACACTGACATTACAATGGAAGAATGGATTAACATGTGCAAAACACAACACACCACTACAAACTCGGGAACATGGAGGGAATTTGGGTGGAAAAATCTGACCCGTTATTTCATTACACCTAAAATAAAGAGCAAACAAACTGGTGCACAACAACCATGTTGGCGGGCATGTGGGAACAGAGAAGCAAACCACACACATATATTTGGGGAATGTCAAAATTTTTACTCATTTTGGGAAAATGTGCATGTCATAATGAAACACATTCTGGGATACACAATACCTAAAGAATGCAAGGTTATGTACCTCGGAAATATTAACGATTATGTCATTGGCGAGAACAGATATCTAACCAAAATCTTATTGTTCGCAAATAAGAAAGCAATAACAAGAAACTGGTATAAGATTGAACCCCCTACTATAAGGCAATGGTTAGAAATTGTAAGAGAGATTTGTACAATGGAAAAAATGACATACCAGCTCAAAGTAAAAGAAAATGTGTTTGTTAGTAAATGGAAGAAATGGATGACTTATCATGATGATGCTGTAGAAAATGCTCATCACAGATCAACCGATATATCAATTCAAGATACTAGATTTGTATACGGCCTTTTAAGGATAAGGTGATACCTGTAACTAGAGCCTGACCGATATGGGATTTTTGGGAACGATGTCGATTCTGGGGAGTGGAGAATCTGGGGAGTCATCAAGGGAATTTGGTCGGGGCGGCTGCGTGCCGCTGCCAATCCAGCAGGGGAGGGTTTAAGCGGAAAGCACAGCTCTCCTGCATTGTAATTTGTACACATCTTAAGAAAGTGAATAATGAAGAATGGATGGTAATGGAATGAAGGATGGAATTTGACTGCAGGAAATGTGGAGATGTGTTGTTTGGGGCAATCCTATATGAATGAATATCGGCCGACATGTATGCCAATGCCGATGTATCTGTGACAGGCCAGTATCGGCCGATAATATCGGCTGACGGATATTGCGGTCGGGCTCTACTTGTAACCATGACTGTTTTTTGATTTGTATTCTATTGTTTTTTCATATTTCTTCTTTTTTATTTTGTGCCCTTCTCTGTTCTCTTGTATATTTGATATACCACAACAAAAATGTAGGCCAATAAACATAAAAGTGTTAAAAAAAAAACACGCACTACACCACCTGATTTCACTAATAAGCTCGCTTCCTGGACCAAGGAGGTAAACTAATTATTCGAAATCAGGTGGTGTAGTGCGTGGTTGGAGCGAATACCTGCAGACCTGGATTTGAATACCCCCACTATAGAGGGTGGAACGGTGAGCAATGGGTCACATAAAGAAAATGTATGTCCCTCGTATTGGGGAGGGTTGGACGGACGCGCACGCACGCACGCACGCACACACGCACACACACAGACAGACGGTTACGTTTTCCCCTAATATCTACAAAAGGATTGCCCAGGTTTGGTCCTCAAGATCTACTGGTTCAGTCCTCGGGACACACCCTGTGCCGGCCAGAAGATAGGCTTCCCCCCTTTAGCCTGGTTCTTCCCAAGGTTTCTTCTTGTTGTTTTTTCCAAGGGAGTATGTCCTGTCGCCTTACTCTTCTAGGCCTGGATTGTCTTTTGTTGAGCATTTTGTGACAATTTATTTGTAAAGAGCACTATACAAATACATTTGATTTGATGTGATTTGATGTGATTTACTGGGTGTGCAGGCTTTTGTTCCAGCACTTCACTAACACATGTGAATTAATTAACTGCTTGTCAAGAGAATGAATTCTCTACGAGACTCTCCCCAGGACATGCCCGCCGCCTCCACTTCTCGCTCTGCACTCCAGCAGCTGAGCTGCACAGACATTGTGCTGGGGAAGTACACTTCATGCATAGCTTGCACAGGCAGACTGCAGGTGCCCAATCGTCCAGAGGAATCACATGTGTGTGAAGAGCCGTGGACAATACCGACAGCAACCCTGCTGGTCACAGTCATCTCCAGCACGGTCTGGATCCAATACCAGGGAATTCCATAGCAGGCCGTGGGGCACATCCATAAACTGGAAGATTGTCTTAACAGGAAGTCCTAACCCACCCTGCTGGGCTCTACAGGCTTTAGGGCAGGGGTGCATAACTCCAGGCCTGGTGGGCCAGTATGTAGGCTGGTTTTTATTCAAACCAATTACTTTTGCCATTTGCTTAATTTTCAGTACACCAATACTGGTTTACACATACAGTAGGCTCCGTTTTTATTCATACCCTTGATAAAGATGAACAAAAGAGATCGTATAAAATAGACTATATAAGTAATATTTTATGCTAAAAAAAATCCAATTTTGAGCATAAAATATTACTTATAGTTTATTTTATATGAGCGACTTACAATTTATTTGCTAGGTATTTACTGAAGCAATTCAGGTTAAGTACCTTGCTCAAAGGCACAACGGCAGTGCTCCACCTGGGAATTGAACCAGCAACCTCTCAGTAACAAGTCCAGTTCCCTAACCATTAAGCTACACAGCCACCCATAAGATACTGCTTTCCACTGTTGTGTCAATTATTAGGAAGTTTCAGGCCACTGGAACAGTGGCTAATCTGCCAGGTAGAGGACGCAATTCTATCAAGTCTATCTTGTCCCCACGTGTAGTGAGGCAAAAATAAGTCCAAGGGGCACAGTTCAAGATCTCCAAAATAACCTTGCGGGGTTACAAGGTGTCTAAAGCTACCATTCGACGACACCTACATGACAATGGCCTTATGGCAAAGTTGCAAGGAAGAACCCTCTTTTGAAGCCAATTCAATGAAAAAGGCGTCTTGAATTCGTCAAACTACATGAACTGTGTCTTGTGGTCGAATCTAGCTTTTTGGATATGCACATCAGCATTATGTTTGGCGTCCAAAGAATGCAAGTAATTTTGAAAAGCATGCCTACAATGAAACATGGTGCTGGATCTTTAATGCTTTGGGGTTGTTTTGCATCCACAGGCCCTGGAGCCCTTAAAATAGATAAAACCATGAACTCCATCATATACCAAGACATTTTGTCCAAAAACCTTGTTCCCTCTGCAATCCCAAACAAACATTCAAAGCAACTAAGAAATGGTTCACAGAGCACAATATCAATGTCCTGATATGGCCATCTCAGTCTCCAGACCTGAATCCAATTGAACATTTGTGGTTTGAACTCAAAAAAGCAGTCCACAAACATCAACCCAACAATCTTTAGGAACTAGAACAATTCTTCATGGAGGAATGGTTGAGGATCCCCCCCCAAGAAATTCCATAACCTCGTACGACACTACAGGTGACTACTTGCTGTTATAAAGGCCAAGGGAGGAACCACAAAGTACTGATAAGAGGGGTGTGAATATGTGTGATCCTCTTTTGTTCATCTTTATCAAGAGTATGAATACAAATGGAGCCTACTGTATATCAGACCACAGTAAAACATTTTCACAAAAGATTCAGTATGTGCAGTCTGCAGCTGTAGCACCTGACTTTATTAATCATTTAAAAATGATCTGATTTCAATAACTAAGTGCAAAAGTTGGCATGAAATCACAAAATGACAATCAACCCTCGCTGTGCACCCCTGCTTTAGGGCAAGGCCCTGGCCAATTTGGAAGTGGGTATGTCATGTTGCTTTGCATGTAAAAACAACTATAGGCCTAACTGATTTAAATTTTCACTGACATCCTGGGGACGTTTTAGGATCACTGCTGATATTATACATTATGCAATGTCCAGACTCATACCTCACTCAGCTGAAAAGTGGCACACAGCTCTCCCAGGATACAATAAATTGCATGAATGACAATCATGTTTTTTTTTTTTCAAAATTAAAGTGTGGAATGATATCCTGTAGTAACAAAAAGCCCAATTATTTGAACCAAGCATTTTCAATCACTACAAGGGCATTCAACGCAACTTTACCACTTAAAGGCCCAACCTGACTAGCTTTATACTGACCGCAAAGAGGACAGTGAACAGACAATAACGCATTTCGTTAACAAGTACAATACTTATCTATATTATGACGTCTGTGGGATTTAATACCCAGAGGTTAGACAACTACATGCCATTGCCAACAAGGTCACAGGTCAAAGTTCAAGGTCGACAGACAACTCAACAGCAACAACACACTCAGCTGGAACGCTTGAGAAGTGGTCAGCAGGCTTGGCTTATAACGTGTGTGCTAAATAGCCTATAAAAAGACAATATCAAAATTAAGTAGCCTACCATTGTTGAGTGATGACGTATTGCTGAAATGTACCTTTTGAAATAATTAGAGGACAGTTACAGGAGACTAGCCTACATTAGGTTGCTGGATGCTTGTGTAATATTAACGTTACAGTTACCTGAACAGATTTGTAACCCAATAGCACAAAAGTTCGCTATGCGTAAAGGATACTGAATTCATCATGTCATCACGTTTACGTTTATGCTGGTTCCTAAAAATGTAACCAGCTAACTAGTTTATGTGCACAAATGAGTAGCTAGCGGGCTGGTGTTGTTGTTTTTTTACATTCAATTGGGCTAATCTTCTGTGTTGGTGCTCACATTTCAAACACAGTTAACGCGGACAATTTCCCTAGCTATCCGACATCTAAAATGGCTAATATTATTTTAACTAGCAAGCTACAGTATGCATTGCAACCCAGCAATTTGGGTCGTTGCTCGCACACGTTATCTGAACGCCACATTTTCTTGATAGCTATCTAGATCAAAAACAAACAATTACAGTGTAACATGTAAAAAATGAGCAAACGCACCCAAGCCAGTATGCGTCTTTCAGAATAAATCTGAGCAAAACTCGCTCGCTCGCTCGCTAGCTAGCTAGCTAGATCATCTCTTGAAATGATGTACCGGCTCATTCGCTGACCTGACAGCACCATTCGGCTGAGATCATGATGTGAAAATATTTCCGATAACGTTACGTTGTTAGCAATTACTAGGCCTCACTGTGGCAAGCTGTCATCAAATGCAGATGGGTAAATAACGCTACGTATATAAAGTCCAACACTGTTAAACTGTGACATTTCGCGAACGTAGTAGTGGTACATAGCTTACTTGCTAGCTAGCTGGCTAAAAGCGACATCATGGCTGAAAATCAACCAAATACCCCACTTCACTTGCATCTCCAACGCCCCCCCCCCCATCGAATTCATCCTCTATTTTCGAGTCATCAGGAGCTTAACAGACTATCGACAACACAATATAAAGCTGCTGTATTTACAGGACCCGTAAGACCTGTCGACGCTGTGTGAATGTATATTTAATTACAATATATTTTTTACCTTTTTTCGAGGGACAGACCCCAGTTACACCTCCAACATTGGCAAACACTAAAGAGAACTGATAGGCTGGCGGGGCAAACCATTATTTGCTTTAACGATTTGACGGAAGAATTCCCCAAGTTCCAGACACACGAAAACAGATACTTGAAAATACTGTTTACTATGAAAAGGTACAATATTGTACACGCGCACGTGTAATATATAAATGCAGCCACGTTGTGTACTAACACCCCTTTAGAAAACACGAGTGGTAAAGTCGGGCTTCCTTCTAGTGAAAGTGGATAGTTGATAGAATAGACACTCTTGTACAGCTCGCCAATGGAGTTTGGGATTTTGTAAAGCCTGTAGTTTAGAGTGCCATATTTTAAATCAGTGCCGAATACTCTCGAATTAATCAACCTGAATATTTTCTCTGAAAATACTAGGTTTAAAATGCCCATGTTGAGATGAGAATCAGATGTGTAACTAGCAAGCTCATGTTAAACACATGGTTTGTGGATGTATAGCTGTCAACAAGATAACTAGGAAATTACTCATTCTCACTCGTACGTAGGTCTTGTTTATGATGATGCCGCCCACAATTTGTGCTAAACGCATCTCTTTGATTCTGCTATCCCCGTAATCAAATGTGAAACATTTGGGGAAATCAAAGGGCATTTGAGGTCTTGGCTATCAACGTGATGCTATATTCCAAAATTGATACGAGAAGCAAATGCTATGTGGACATCAGAACAGTGAGGTGCCTTTTAACGTGACACTGACCAAAGTTATATGGTAATTTCAGCTAATGCATTACAGTGTAGTATTATTGCCTTGTTTTATATTTTATATTAAGGGAATTGGATGGATGAGGGCAATACCGTATTGCATAAAATAAGACATGGGCTTGAATAAGGGATCCAAATAATTCTGCATTTGTCCAGCTGGGGGCGCTCTTACATATATAGCCTATAGCGTCACCTGACAAGACCCCGCTGCATACTCGAGTCTTTCAACGGATACACGGAGGGATATTTCACCAAACCAAAAAGCCTGTTTTTAGTTTATTTTAATGGAATTTATAGTAGCAAGATAGAATAAAATAAACATAAATTGTTTGCCTGCACGCACAATGAGTCTATGAAAGCAGTATTGCCCCTTCCAGTGTCGTTCAGACTGAATATTCTGTGGAATTCCTGATTGCTCTTCCACACTCACAATTTAAAGATTCAAGGATACAAATCCTGGCTTGAGCTGTTGACGTAATCTTAATTGTCTCCTATTTTTCTGCATTCATCGTTTTTTTTTTTTGTTGCTTTCAGTCTGTAACGAGGCTGGGGAATGATGATTTAATCTATGTATTTGCACGACCAAATACATTTCCCATGAATAATTATTGCAAGGTGTGTGTGAAATCCTAACTGTTTCGCTTTTCGTCCCATGACACAATAACACTGCTTATATGCAAATTTGAATGATGTAAGTCAAGTAAGAGATTGTATAGTAAGGACAAATCGTGTCAGTACTTAATACAGACTCTTACTTTATAGCAGGGCTATTCAATTACAGGCCTCAAGGGCCACAGTGTCTGCAAGTACTTGCTCCAACCAAGCACTACACCACCTGGTTTCACTAATTTGTTTGCCTCATTGGTCTGGGGGGGAGGTAATTCGTGAAAGCTAATTAGCCATCGAGGCCTGGAATTGACTAGCCTTGCTATACGGCAAGCTTTCATTGTGGAACTAGGTTAGTGGGACTAGAAGAGGCAGTGAGACACAGAGACTACACACCAGGGTTACTCAAATCTGGCCCACCAATACAAATTCAGTCCTGGTTTTTATTTCTCTCAGGTAGTTAATTGAACAATTAGTGCAATTTATTGGCCAAAGTGTCGTAACACCTGACTCCCAGGTAAAGGGAGGGTGGAAAAACAGCAGTGCTTAGCCCACGAGGACCGTGATTTGAGTAACCCTGCGATACACCTATTGGCTGTCCGCCTCCGGGGGAGGGGGGAGGGTGAGCCGGCACGAGTCCGTCAAGGAGCAGGAAAAAGGCGTCCGTGGTAGAACTCCGTCTCGGAAGAGGCAGATAAAATCGGCCCGGAAATAGTGTCTCAACCCGGAGGACGGGCAGCGGACTTGTGGGGGAGGGTGAATTGAGATAAATAGAGGGTATTATTGGCAACCAAATTGGGAGAAAAACGGGGAAAAAATGTGAAATATATATATTTTTTTAAATGCAATGCCTTACGAGAAAAGCTCTTGAAGCTTTTAGAAAAGCATGGAATCCAAATCACCTTCCACCTCGCAAAAGACATGATGCCGATATACACTCAGTGGCCACTTTATTAGATACACCTTTCTAATACTGGGTGGGACCCCCTTTTGCCCCCAGAATAGCCTGAATTCTTCGTGGCATAGATTCAACAAGGTGCTGGAAACAGTCCTCTGAGATTCTGGTCCATGTTGACATGATAGCATCACGCAGTTGCTGCAGATTTGTCGGCTGCACATTCATGTTGCGAATCTTCCATTCGGCCACATCCCAAAGGTGCTCTATTGGACTGAGACTTGGTGAGTGTGGAGGCCATTGGAGTACACTGAACTCATTGTCATGTTCGTGGAACCAGCTTGAGATGATGTGTGCTTTGTGACATGGTGCATTTTCCTGCTGGAAGTAGCCATTAGAAGATACCCATCTTCTAAAGCCATAAAGCCATAAAGGGATGCACATGGTCAGCAACAAGACTCAGGTAGGCTGTGGCATTTAAACAAGGCTCAATTAGTATTAAGGGGCCTAATGTGTGCCAAGAAAACATTCCCCACACCATTACACCACCACCACCAGCTTGAACCGTTGACACAAGGCAGGATGGATGGATAGATTCATGTGGTGTATGCCAAATTCTGAGCCTACCATCTGCATGTCGCAGCAGAAATCGAGATTCGTCAGGCAACGTTTTTCCAATCTTCAACTGTACATTTTTGATGAGCCTGTGCCCACTGTAGCCTCACTTTCCTGTTCTTAGCTGACAGGAGTGGAACCCGATGTGGTCTTCTGCTGCTGTAGCTCATCCACTTCAAGGTTCGACGTGTTGTGCATTCAGAGATGCTCTTCTGCATGCCACTGTTGTAATGCGTGGTTATTTGAGTTGCTGTCAGCTTGAACCAGTCTGGCCATTCTCATCTGACCTCTCTCATTAACAAGGTGTTTTCGCCCACAGAACTGCCGCTCACTGGATGTTTTTTGTTTTTTGCACCATTCTCTGTAAACTCTAGAGACTGTTGTTTAGGAAAATCCCATGAGATCAGCAGTGTTTGAGATACTCACACCACCCCGTCTGGCACCAATAATCATTCCACGGTCAAAGTCACTTAGATCATATTTCTTCCCCATTCAGATTTTTGGTCTGAACAACAACTGAACCTCTTGACCATGTCTGCGTGCTTTTATGCATTGATTTGCCACATGATTGGCTGATTAGATCATTGCATTAACGAACAGGTGTACCTAATAAAGTGGCCACAGAGTGTATACTGTAAGCCAAGAGATCTTCCAGAAATTGATCCACAGGCTTGACAAGCGAAACAAACACAGCAACCACAATAGACCTGTGGTCCAGGCAGACAACTGAGCCATATATAAGTTTAACGATGCACTTTATTAATAAGGACTTTGAGTTGAGAAACTGCTGCTTGCAAATGTCATTTTCCCCTGGAGATCACACAGGGAAAACATAGTGCTAGTTTGCTCTTCGTTGAGGAACAAAGATTTAATCTTTTTTTGATTACCGACCTTTTATCTTCATTTATGTCATATTTATTTTCAGTCACCACTTAAGAATTAAGTTCAACAGAAACAGTTGAATACATTTTTTTACTAAATTAATATTTTTTAAATTAAAATAATTTTTGGGTTCCCTTAATCCACTTAATATAATGCCTATTCTATGATGTCTGGAACACATATAATATCAATGATCAATTTTCCACCCATGTGTTTTGTTACATTGCGTGGTATATCGCAATCGCAATATGCAGCAAGATTATTGCAATATGAGATTTTGCCCATATCGTGCAGCCCTAGCTATGAGTTAAAATTATTATATGCCAGTGGTCGATTTATGAAGGAGCAGGGTTGTTCAAACACTTTGATTTGACACTGTTCAGTTCAGGTCCTTTTGTTTCAAAGGCCTGGGTTTAGCTAGAGCATCAAAGCAATTCCTATATCTCTCTAAAAATCTATTTATGTGATGAATGAAAATGTTGTACTATGAAAATGTATATTCTAGTTGCGTTAATGAAAATGACAATACCATACTTTGTCCTTTCAAAGAAAACGTGCTTTGCGTAACACGCAAACCTGACAACAATGCCCAAAAAAACATGGCGGTTGTGTCTTTGTCTTTGATTTAAGTGACGATTTTGTGACGATTGTGCTTGACAAATCAATGGACTGCAGTGTTACTATCTCCACCCTTTGGTCCCTGTTCAGCTCACTAGTACGTGAACAGAGCAGTAGCTAAATTCAGCACGGGTACTTAGGTTTGGTACAGGTCCCTTGGCAGTGGAAAAAGCGACAAAACGTGGGAGCACAGATTTCTTACCTTGCCATGCTGTACCGTACTGTGTGGTGGAAAAACGCCATGAAGATCCATTGACAAATCCCCCCTAAAAAAATGCAATTCATAAAATATATGTACAGTATATGAAGGACATAATCCTGTGGGTTAATCGTTATTGATGGGCTATTATTGAAAGTGAGATGCAAAAACGTTTGTGTGAGATTCAGGCAAGAATTATGACTCTTTGAGGTGTCAAATTGGGAACTGTAGTTCAATACTAGCATAAACACACTACCAATCTCAATGGCATAAATGTTTAGCATATAAAAAATGTGAAACCAAACCAACTTCACATCAGAGGTTATACATCAGAAGGCAATAAGATATCCCATACATGTAACCAATCACAGCAGAGACCTTTACCTGTTGGAATTATGTAATTGGCTCAATGACTAGGAAGCCACAGAGACGATCATTAGTAGGCCATCCGAGCTGTGCTCATAAAAATATCTAAATTAATCTTGAGAATTTCCTTAAGCCTAAAAAATAAATATTTCCCAAACATTGCACATAGGAAGGTGTTCATAAAGACAATGTGAGCGGTATGAAAATGTTGGATTAACTCTGAAGATGAACTGATGAAAGATGAATGACATAAAAAGACAGTGTGACTTAAGTTTATACATGGACAGCCTCATTGGACAGACAACATGCATGTCATAGTTTCTTTCAATCATTAACCCTTTGAGGAGTACTGTCGCACTATGATGTTTAGCCTATTCTAGAACACGCCGTAACATTCTAGTTGATTCTAATTGATGACATCATAAAGGGCTGCTAATTACATCCTCAAAGAACTGTACAATTCCAGAATGGAACACTGTGAATTAGAACTAGAACCTTCAAAAAACATCTCAAAGGGTTAATATCCAGAAAAAATGAGCCTGAGAGGAACATGGTGAGAATATCTCTCCTTGTTAATTGTAACCATGAATGTTTCAACTCTAACCTCTTGGGTTGACAGATAAAGTAGGCTACAGATGCATATAATTGTTACCCAACCTTTTGCTGTTTTATGAGCAATCTCATGATTTAAAATGCTTTACAAAATATTTTGGGACCAATTAGAACTTTCTACACTTAGACAAAGTGCTATTTTTAAGTGGGAAGTTTTCACCACAAGTGTGTTCAGCAGCAAAAACACATTGCCAACAATTTTATAAACAAAAACGATGCTGTATTCATTGGTATGGTTGCAGAGCCGTTATTGTGATTGCTGATAGGGTGACTGTGTATTATGTGACATTTATTCTTAAATACAGAAACGGCTAAAAGGAAACACAAGTAAATTAAGCTCCATTATGGTGGGAGGTGCATTTTCCTAGCAGGGTTTAGGTCCTCCTAACCCCTTTGAGGACAAGGTAAATGCCAATAAATACAAAGCCATTGTGAGTGATCACCTTCATTCTATGGTGAAGCATTTCTATCCTGGTGGGAGTGATCTCTTCCAGGATGACAAGGGCCCATCCACAGGACATGAGTGGTCACTGAATGGTTAGATAAGCATGAAGATGATGTAAACCATATGCTATGGCTGTCACATTTCAACCCATTTGAACACTTATGGGAGATTCTGGAGCGTTGCCTGAGACTGTTTTCCACAACCATCAACAAAACACCAAATGATGGAATTTGACATGGAACAATGGTGTCACATACCTTCAATAGTTCCAGACACTTCTAGAATCTATGCCAAAGTCCATTGAAAATGTTGAAAATGATGGCCCAACTCTCTATTCATATGTCGGGGTTTCCTTTATTTACCGGTCTTACCTGTACATCAATCCACTGCTTCTGGATAAAGCCGCAAACACACCCACCAAACCAGACCAAACATGCCTGTGAGGTTGTGAAACGGTGTGCAACATTGAGAGCAAACAAGGCATTAAAAAGAAACTGTAGCAAAATGTTTTGCTTGCTGAACTCATCCCACATTTTTTTAAACTTTTGGTAAAGCTGCAGCAGTGGGTGGAGCATACAAAATGGGATGGTTAACAGGTTTGTCTGTAAATAGCATTGAACAGGTGTGATGAATGCGGCTGAAACGTACTGAAATTGTTGGCTTTGATGCTAGAATTATTTGTCTAGGAGTCTGAATGGCTGTTAAAGATTAAGGGGTATTCACTTTTTAATTTAATTAAAAAAATGTTTTTTTATTATTTTGAGTTCTGTGTGAATTCACCAGTCAGGGAAAACAACGCTGACATAATTCCCTAAACTTTTGCTTCGATAATATCTTTGAAAATACTGGATTCCCCCTCCCCCAATTTACTGATACAATGTCACACATTGCTTTTGATTTACTTTGATGAGATAAATGTTCAGTCCAAAGAAAATATGTCCTGAAAATCCACAACCAATAATGTTTTGTTCAGGAGTTGTTACCAATGTGTAGCTATTATAAATGCAACACAGTCTCCCAGGCTAATCAAGAGCACAGCAAAGCCCAGTGCTTTGCATTAAGTGGATACTGCAAAAATGCTGTCCGCCATTTTTAGGAGCTCCAAACGTTTAGCCGTAATCCACTTGGAGCAGAACACTGAGCCAAATTTCACAGTCCAAGAAAAGCCAACACCACCAATATACCTGTTACTGTATCATGTTTTTAATAGAAATGCTATACAAGTACTAATTAGCACAAAAAAAAAAGTGCAGAGACAAACCCTCTTAAGCAATAATACACAACACCTGTAACAGGAGTTCAATAAAATAAGTTCCATATTTTACTACAGCCCAGCTCCTGGTATAAATTACCTTCTGACAATCGAGGTACCAGCAGCCAGGAATCCAGGTTATACCGGTCTGTGTACAGATCGTGGACAGATTTGATTGGTTAAGGATGCCTTTTCTTGCAAGTGTGCTAATTTGCATGTACGGTTTAACAAACGATTATTATACAATATTTTCTTAAGACCAAGATATCTTACAATGTAACAGTAGTTTTTTTTTATTATTATTATTATTATTTTGGTACAAATATCACTGAAACAAAAACATCGGTTAGGAATCTTTATGGTGATTTCTTACAGAAAAAGGTACCTGAGCCAGATATATATATATATATATATGGCCAGGAGAGAGAAAGAACTCACTCTTGTCTCCAGACCTGGAAAAAGAGCTTTCAAAATTACTCAGACATTAATAACCATTTTACCCAGAATGCATGGTGCAGATAGTAAATGCAAGTAAAATAAGACAAAAACATTCTACCCTTGACCTCACCCCCAAACTCCTCACCCCAGAGAGATGAAATTCAGGTTCATGTGCGCTGAGTTTTTTTTTTCCTCTTTTTTTTTTTTTTTTAATACAAAAACAAAAATACTACTTTTCAAATCAAAGACAATATTTTAAATTAAAGCATAATACATCTGTAAAAAATATCAAAAACAACAACAAAATAAAACACAACAAAAAGTTTTTTTTGTTTTTCTGCACACATTTGTAACACAAAAAAGGTGGGTCAGTCATGTTCTTAAACATGGAAGGCCGGTAAACAGCACCCCCGATGAGTTAAACGTGTGGAGCCTGGAGACTAGTACACAGAAAAATGTCATCAGTAAGGAAGATACTGGCTTTACCCTGTGTGCCCGTTTCCTGTCCAGCAAATTCGACCAATCAAAACAACTTCTCATAAAATCAGGTCAGTGCTTAGAACACAGAAAGGGCCCACTTCTTCTCAAAACTCAATCATTTTCAACAATCAAAGTGAGTGCGAATAAAAGCCAAGTACCTGAGTATAAAGTACGGTGGCGGGTTACAGTAGAACTCAGTGTTATGATGCAATGTTTGCTTCCGTAGTGGACTTCACAGTGCATATAGTTTCAGTACAAAGATGAAGCCTTGTCTTTGTTGTTGAGATGTTCAGTCCCTTACAATTAAATGATTGGATTTGGATTGTATCCGGGCTTTGGAGTTTTTGGGTCCAAGCATGCCTAAATCAATGTTATTGCACAACACATGACCACCTGGAAAGAAAAAGGAAGATTCTAAAAAAAATTAAAGAAGAGAAAACACACAAAAAATATTTAAAATAAGAATTCTCTCACTACAAAACCTCTCCACCTACTGCATAACTACCATATATCAAAACAATCCACGTCGGCTGCTTCACACGTTCTTGTACTTTTTACACAACCGGCTTAAACATGCATCCAACGGCCCTTTGGGAAATGCAGTGCAGGAAGTCAGTTTCCCCAGTCAAAGGTTAAAGTTCAAAGACTGAATGATTAAAAAGTGCTTATGTACTCAGTAGGACATTTTTCTTCTAGGGAGTATTAAAAAGCTGAACATTAACATGTATCATCTGGAAAAAAAAGACAGAAACATAATGTAAGGTACATGTCAAATAACAATGAATTCCAGACAGCAAATTATACAATTTTTAATAAATGATAAAAAGGAATCTTATTGCTTTAATTAGCGTAAGTCTTCATCTGCAGTTGTTTCCACTGCTCAATCAATAAGTGAGGCAGTGGACATGCTTAATCAACGCAATCACAACATTTTTCCTACGTCCTGGTTCTTGTTCTTCTTGCAGTGGTTATGATATGCATTATATGTACATATCTTGCTGTGATCAGGGTTTAAGTGGCTCCAGATAAGAGTGCCAGCAAAATGAATTAACTAATGTAATAATAATAGTAATAATAATAATAATCATATCAACACATAGGATACATACAGCAGCATGGGCCGCACTTTTTTAAACAATATTCAACAGTAAAGGAAGAGAAAATCCCACTAACCGTGATACCACCATTTTGTTTTCTTTGGGTTCTTGTTGCACGTTCTTACATAGAAGGAGTTATCAGGAGGCCGCCGCTGTTGGAGAAATACCACACAGTTCAGCAGACACACAATGGTAGTGGGGAAAGAACTGGGTGAACATTCAACATTACAGTGAGGAAAAACTACAACTGCAGCCAATACCAATAACACTTATTATTAATGCTATTTATTGTGAATGCAGTCCTTAAGGGTCATGTATTTCTTTATGGTATGCTTTTCTAACATATTTCTATGGATTAGTCTACTGGACTTTCCGCCTCCTGTTTGCAGGTTCAAATCCTGGGAAGGTGCTGCTGTGCCCTACATTTCCTCAGCAAATATGCCACTGTACAATTTTTTTATTTATTTTTAAAGCCATGTAATTTGGCCAAGAAATGCTGCAACAAATGCATGCGTTAGCACCTCATTCTTCCTTCAAATGTGATATAATTACTATACAGGGTAGTGTTATGTTTTAACAGTGTTTGATTCCTACCTTTTCTTTGCAGCTGGACAGCATGCTGATAATGCTAAGACACACCGACTGTACCGAAAGGGCTGGTGACCAGTCCTCTGTTAAAATTGACAGACAGATGTGACCATTGCTATAAACATGAGGGTGAACAGGTATATTTTCACCGGTGAACATGACCTGAAACAAGAAAAAGAAGAATAAGTAAGTGACAGAGCAACAAGACTCATCTCACCCACAACACCATCTTTGTCCTCCCTTTCAAATGGATATCGGTGCAGTTCTGATGGCTTACAACCCACAACAGGCTTTTGAACAGTGTTGTGTGAGACAATAAAAATATAAAAATCTGGCCTCTGGCGTGGTCCAGTGGTTACAATGTCCAACGCTGGCCATGGAGACCGGGGTTCAATTCCCCGTCTCGCCAGAGTCGGCTCTGGCCGGGAGTGTCACCAGGGGCGGCAATTGGCTGTCCGCTCCAGGGAGGGGGGAGGGAAGCCGACATGACGTTCGCTGCGCATAAGAGTGGGTTACGGTCGACGGCTTGGCGAGTGCCATCTCGGAGGAGGCGTTATTTCGCCTTCGTCACTACCGGTCGCAGCAAACTCACATTACTAGGGGGGATTGACATTTGGCTACCAAATTGGGAGAAAATGGGAGAAAATCAGAAACAAAAAAAAAAAAAATATATATATAAAATCTGAGTATGGGAAGAAAAATACATTGAACTGAAGTGACTTCAACTGAACACCCATTTAAGCCAGGCTCTGGTGCCATATAAACACCTACCTACCCCTACCACCTATGCTCATCATCATTCAGGGCAGAGGAAGAACTTCATTTTAACAATATGCTTTGGTAATATGTAGTGGGTAAGAATGAATTATTTACCAGTGCATCTGAGCCAAACAGTTGACAAGCCTAGATGGGATGAATGGCCTGTTTTCGTCATTATGTATTTTTTATGTTCTTAAACTTATTTGCCAGGGACTGAGCACCCCAGTAAGGTTTTTCACATCAGATTGATAGGAGCTCATAAAGCTTTGTTCCGCAGCAGGAAAAGCAGACTCTTGGGAAGAGGATTTCTTAATGGGGATGAAGGATCTAAAATGTGTAACAGGGCGGTGTGCCGTTCCACATAAACATTTAAGGTTTCATCTTAAGCGTCCTCTCAATCACAGGGAACCCAACAACACCAAGAGGAACAGTGTTTCCTCATATTTATGCCTGCGTGTCATCCATCTCCAAACGCTCCGGACTTCATTTTACAGGTTTAACCATGTCACGCAAATGCTGTTGTGTTACTCAACTGTCTTGCTTTACTTCTTTAATTACACGTTAAGTTGAGGGAAGAGTTTTAGCTGTTAAGACCAACCACAATGTCACACGGCCTTTGGTATCCAGTTGAGGTTACCAAAAAAAAAAAAAAAGAAGGTAGGTCTAAAAGGTTCAATTCAAACTTTGAGACATTGCCATTGTGCTCTTGGGATACAGGTAACTGCCAAGATAAAGGAAACACCAATATAATAGGGCGCTGGGCCACCACGACTACTCAGTGACCACTCGTGCCCTGTGGATGGGGGCATTGTCATCCTGGAAGAAACCACTCACATTAGGAGAAAAATGCTTCACCATAGAATGAAGGTGATGAATGGCTTTGTATTCATTGGTGTTTACCTTGCCCTCTAAGGGGTTGCTTGGACATAAACCATGCTAGGAAAATGCACCCCATACTAACACAGAGCCATCAGTTAAACAAGCGCTTCCTATATTTTGGGCTTTACCAGTACTTGAGGTACTTAACCTCCAGTGTAAACGAATACAGTGTAAAATATATAGGGGCATCTATAAGGGTGCCTACAAGGCTAATTAAAGTCACATGATCCGAGTTGTGAGCGATTCCACTTTGGTTACCCTCCTCCTAGCAGTATAACCATTTACATTGACAAACAACTATTTTTAAAAACAATTTTAACCTCAATTTCTCCAGTTAAAGCTGTGTTACACACAATTTTTCACAACAATCAGAGGCACAATGACGCACGTTTTTTTTGCTTTAATTACCTGAGGCGAGTCGAAAGGATACCGACCACTGAATTTAAAAAGCAGCTGAAATTTCTCTCCTTCATAGAGTGTACCTGAGGCTCCTTCCATATCTACTATCCACCTGGAAGAGGAAGAACGGGACAGATCAGCACATAGAATGTTAAAATAGTCAGTTTTTCAGTGATTCAAGTGCTCCTTTTGGGTTGCATTACATCAGCCTACATTGTAACAAAGGGTGAGGAAGAGGGTGACCTCTAAACCACCTTGGGCTACATGAACTGGGGAGTCCTACAGCTGCCAGGGGAGGCAGGGGTGTCTGTGGCCAGATCAATCAGGCACCACAACCCCCCGCCCCTCCCCTTCAGCCACCAGCCACCAGCCACCACAGCCCTTAGCTTAAATAGAATGCCCCCCGTATCATTGGTTTCTACATCAACAATTTACCAGGTGCAGCCGAAACCCTGTAGAGCAAAATTTAATTGACCAAATTACATGAAGTCAAAATTCTCCATCGGCTTCAGAAATGCCACAGCCCAAAGTAGACGCCCCTGCCACGCTTCCTGCAAGACACGAATCATGATGCCTGGAGATCTGCATCCGGGCCTGCATCTAAATTCAGCAGTTTTGCCAGCACCGATATATATTACAGTCGATCATGTCTTTTTCGCTTTGTATAGCTATTTTTACGCTGCATACAAAACTATAGCTTTGTCCTTCACCCGGGAAACAGAAAGATACCATATTACATCTATTGTGCAGGAAAGAAGGAGATTAATCAATGACCTGTGTCCGTTACAAAGCCTGTTTTACAATTAAATCCATCTGCTGTATTTTAAACTTTTTGTTTTACAGTAAATGAGATGTTCTTCATTTCCAGTAACTGAGTTATGACTTATTTTCAAGGCTTGGTCTAAATATTTTTTTCCTTAATCAGACTTGTTGAAATCTTGTTGAAATGGGTTCATAATGTAATAATTTTGGGGGCAATTTCTGTGTAAAAACATTGCTCAACATTCACGTCAGCTAAATGAAATGCATTTAAATTGCTATAGATTTCCTGATGATTGCTATTCAAAGGACATTTGACGTTGCACTATTATGAAGCAAATCAGAACAGTGATTTGCATCCCTGAGCTGAATTTGCCTGCCAGTCAGAGTGCAATGCAGAGTGCAATAGCAGGCTTCTCTGGATAGCACAGCAGAGGAAAGAGTCCATGCACATGAGATACTACTTATTCAATATTGCATTATTTATTATTGGGACATTCCATTTTTCCCCAAAGCTCTGTGCTCAAAACGTCTGTGTGTGTGCTCTGACACTTTCAGAGTTGCAGGGTTCAGAAGACTGGCGATCACAAGTCTCCAATCTGATCCGTCGTCGCTCTTCAGAGTAAGGCCAGACAGGAAACCATAAGCGCCATAATCCTATTACATAATAATAACCATAATCCTATTACATGAGATTCAAACAGGCCGTCACTGCTATAAAGAGCCCATCTGACCCCAAACCAGGTCAATTGGATCATTTACAAAAAATATATATCTTTTTTTAAATTAGAATTGACAGTATTACTATTGAATCCGGATTACATTACGTTAAGGCTGCCATTTTTGTCCGAGTGCGATCGCGTTACAGTTATGCAATACTGCACTATGCGTAGCAGGGCAAAAAAACTGGGACATTATGAAGGACAGGCGGCACGGTGGTGCAGTGGATAGCACTGTCGCCTCACAGCAAGAAGGTCTCGGGTTCGACCCAGGCCGGGGCCTTTCTGTGCGGAGTTTGCATGTTCTCCCGTGTCCGCGTGGGTTTCCTCCGGGTACTCCGGTTTCTTCCCACAGTCCAAAGACATGCACGTTAGGCTAATTGGAGAGTCTAAATTGCCCGTAGGTATGAGTGTGTGAGTGAATGGTGTGTGTGCGCCCTGCGATGGATTGGCGACCTGTCCAGGGTGTATTCCTGCCTCTCGCCCGGAACGCATGCTGGGATAGGCTCCAGCCCCCCCCCGCGACCCTGACCAGGAATAAGCGGCTTAGACAATGGATGGATGGATGGATGGATTATGAAGGACTTTTATCAAAGTATCTTAACGTTGATCCCAACATGACAGGAGTTACGTGGACATAAAGGTAAAAATCTTAATCCGTGCCATTTCTGCTCTGTAAAAAAAGCTAACTCCTGTCATGACACATACATGAAGCACAGGCGGACAATCGGAGCTTGTCCCCCCCACCCCAATCCCAACCCACTGGAGGGGATCGAAACGATACTCTGCAGGGGGTATGATCACAGCAAACCCCATTTGGGCGTCTGCTCTGCTGAAACAATGCAGCGGAAACTAAGAAAAACTTGAATGCTGTCCAATGGCTGCGGCTCCTTTGCAGACTTTTTTTCCCTCTCTCCCCCTAGCACCCTCTAGTGATCTCCAACATTTACTGCATGAGCTGATCATTCAGTTAGTGGAGTGAGGGGGGGACCCTATCACTCCCTAGTGACCGCTGTTCATTACTGCGTGAGCTGCAGATCGCCGTCTAGTGAGCGGCATCCGTTACTGTGTTAGGGAGGGACTCTACCATATCTGGGCGTTCTTCCTCCAATGGCAGTCCAAAAAACATGCTTGTCGAGATCCAGACACCAAGGCACAAGACAAACTCCATTACTGACATTAAACAGCCCCAGGGTCAAAGGAGGACACCAGTCAAACCATTCAGTTGCGTGTGTCTTACATAATGAGGAGAACCTACAGGGAGGTGGTGTGACTTAATGGTTACGGAACAGGTCTTGTGACCAGAAGACTGCCTGTTTGATTGAGGTATTGCTGTCGGCATCCTCAAGCAAAGCTCTTTAGAAAACACAATGCTGCATACATGGGTATAATTAAAATGTGAACTGTGCAAGTCGCCAAAAGTGCTAGCATCTTAAAAGTACAAATAACTGAAGTGAAGTGGGATGAATTTAAAGAAGTAAAACATATCATGCAGTCAATAAACATAAGAGCATCACAATGGTGTATTACAACAGAGTAACATAATGGAACAAAGTCATGTACTGCTGTAGGTAACTGTGTTATATTATTTTGCACATGTAATGGGGTAATGTAGTAGAATAATACCTGTGCAATGGTGTCACGTACCAAACAATGTAACGGTCTAACAGAGTACTTACTGTGTAATGGTATTTTGTACACTCTTTTCATTCAAGGTCATTCCAGGGGGTGGATCATTCTGCAGTGCTAATAGTTCCTTCTGTAGCCTTTTCTGAAAATGAGAAAATAAAATGTATTTATGTGACAACGCCTGTACTTCCGTCTCCTGGGATCACAGCTCGTCTCATCACCCTGCAGGTCATCCATTGTACAGGACTATGTTTCATTGCTTTCAGGGAATGATGAATTCACAATCACGTACAGGGATCATACATAAACTTGCGCTCCTGAATGGTGTACCTGGGAAAAGGCTGGTATACAATACTACCATGTTTTCCACAAGTGAAGGTGATACACTACTGGACAGCGGCAGAATGGGAGGAGTTGGAAGACACACAGGGATTTGTGTAATGTCTTACTACCCCAGGAATTACCACCCAGATTTCAGAGCCATGTAAAATGTCATTAAGGATCGAATCCAGGTTCAGAAGTTCAGGTTCAACCCACCACCCACAAAATATTTTATGACAGCTCCGAACTGTTAATGCACTGCTGAACAATTCTCCCCCCACGTCAACAATTTGTTTGTGTACGTATTCTCCCCCCCAAAAAAATGAATTCCTGACTACGTCACTGCCACAAACAGTTTCTATTACGTGGTTCTTAGCTTTGAATGAACACTCAAAACGCTGCCACTGTTTATTCAAATACATTCCTCATCCTCAAAAGGTGCTACTCAGCAAAGACTTAGAGGAGGAATTCAAACATGTTTGATATTGGCCAGTGGCGTGGAGGGTGCTCGCCGGAGCAGTTCTCACCACGTGTTGGGGACGACACGCCAAACAAGTTTTAAGTTTTAAGCCTTACAGACAAATTAGTCTAAAAACGGCTCCACTGGCGTAATATTTCGGCGGACACACGTGCTAGCATGCAGCCCTGCCGATTTTACAGACAACGTTGCCGTGATAGGAAGGGCCTACAATTGTGAATGGATATTACAAACTGAGATGAACTGGTGGATGGTTGTGGTTTAATAAATTCTTGCCGCATATTTACCTCCTGATTCAGTCATCGCCGATGGAAAAAAACCATCAGAATTGTGTCTATAGATCATTTTAGATTGTTGGTTCATTATCTTATCCCCAGCATACAAGCATCCTGTGAGGTTCGTTGAGACATTCATATTTCCATGTTTTATATTCGTTATGATCTTTTAGACGGTCATGATATAGTCACGCTAGATGCCTCAATAGTTTTTGAGTCAATTAAAAATGAAAATGCCACAAACAACTGTCACTACTGCACGCAAAATTGGGCTCCCAGAGTCACCATGTCAGGACCACCAGTGCAGTCAGGGGGCCGGGAGCACAGACATAGACCTTTCCAGGGTAACAGGGAATCTGCTGTGATATGATATCGCTAACTCTGTCCCGCCAGGGCTAGTGTGGGTTTCAGTCAGCGGGGTTTCTAGAGTTACCTCTGCATAATCCAGCCCTGGGTCAAGCACCCATCCGCTGCCAGGGGTCACCAGAGACCAGAGCTGGGGTTGATTCCATTTCAATTTAGGAAATTAATTCAAATTCAGTTCAATTGAATTACATTTCCCAAATTTAACTGGAATTGACCCAAACCCTGTGAGAGACAGATATCTCTCTCCTCTGACTGGCACTGGCTCTTCCGTAGTACTGTGCAGCTGGTAGGGTGGAATATAGTCACTAGCTTGTGGGCGCTTGTATCAGAGGAGTCCACGTGCTTCAGCTGCAGTGGGTGGTATGGGTGTGGGTGTTGCAGTGGTGACTCGACCAGGTACAAACAGCAATTGGCAAGAAAAAATAAATGAAGAAAATTAGTTTAACTGTTTTATTTATTTATTTATTTTTCAGAAACCATTTACTATGACATTTCACAGACACCATAGAATGAGCAGGGCCAAATTGAGAACACTGTGTGGACTAAACCACAGCACTGGCTGGTATAAAACACAATGTGGCTCACCTTTAGCCTATATGTGTGGCTCCTTTGGAATAAATTGTACATGTTTTGTGAAATTTTCTTTGTGGCACTTAAAATACAGGAACAGTCTCAATATATCACATTGTGTTCTTGGCCAACAGACTGAGCCATGAGCCTGGTCATAAGGACCATGCTAGTCGATCACAGAAAATCTGCGAAATCTCACATTTCTCATGCAATTTAGAGCCGCACTGGGAAGATAAAGTATCCTTCAGCTCAATTTAATATGTCTGCGTCCTCTGTCTTCAATTTCACCTTATCAACGTGCAGGAATTTAATGTCACTGGTGGTGTGGTGTGGTGTGGTGCGGTGTTCTGGTTTTCTGAGCACTGAATGGCCAGTATGTGGGGTCTGCCCTATAGATTTTATGATGCATTTAAAAGATTTTAAAAAGAATGGGACTTCTCTTCCAAGTGGTAAGAGTTGTTTCAGTAAAGCACTGAGGATGTGAGTAAATTAAAACTGCAGGGAGGAGCACAGCCTATTTGTATTTTCACACATATTTGTAAAAATACAAATGTGTGCAATATCAAAGGCAAACCTATTCCTGAAAGTCAAACCATGCAGGCGACATTATTGTGTAAATACTGGGGCACAATGTCATCAATCGTTGGGGTTTTCCTACAAATAAGCCCCAGGGCTTGTGATATTAAAGTGTTATTACGCCAGATGGGACTGTTTGTATGCCTGAAACTATTCACCACATAGATCTTATAATACCCTCTGCCTTTTACAACCATGCAAATGTAGCTTTTAATAAATAGGCTACACATTCATTTTCTTGAACAGGTAGGCTAGTTTATTTTATAGACAATTTTGTTTGGCCCTACGACGTTAACTTGAGTGTTATGCAAGTTTGGTGCTCATCAAAAGGTTATCGTAGTTGTTAGGCACAATAATCATTAATTACTGTAATATGCATGTTAAACAATTATGTTTTTAAGAGTACAGCCTCATTTTTGTTTATTCATATCGGTTTAACAATGTATTTTTATATTTTTCCATCTATGTGCATTTCCTGTAAGGTTGGCTGTTCTGTGCCTCCATCTCATGTCATCTCATGTCATGTATGTAGTTGTTGTTTTCAGTCATTGTATGCATTGCTTTTAAACTATAACAATGTCATTTTATTGATTGATTGAACTATCAATGGCCATCAAGGGACTGGTGTTGGAAATTAGCTTCGGCTATATACGCATTTACAGTGCATCGGGCACTGCTTCTGTGCTTCTTTGTTCTTGTTACTTCTGTCCTATCCCGTCGCCTATATGTCATGTTGCAAGTAGCATCCATTAAGAGTGTTGGCCAAATAAATACATTATTAAGGCAAGTCATTATTAACTAATTAAATAAGTAACAGTGCAAGAGCAGTGTGCTCTTTTAATGCACCAATACATCCAAAAACGTCATGGCAGGCCTACATTGACTACAGCCGCCAAGAGAGTGAGAGGAGGTGGGGACTGGAGGGCTTAGGCCTATACAACTGTTACTGTTACAGGATAACACGGCTCAGAACAACACAAAGGTCAGCATGTATACCAGAGAGAGGTTTAAAAGCAACCGTTTCACGACGACATCAGAGAGATTCAAACCAAAGGTGTAAAACTCGGTTGTCGAATATCTGCGAACGTTAAAGAGATTCTCAAAATATATAAATAATAGCACTGCAATTTAGCGCTGAATTAATTCAGCAAACAGTTGCCGAATGTCTGCCGCAATTATTGATCCATCATTAACAACAGCATAAAAGTATAACAAAGAGTTGTGACTTGCCAACTTCCACACACTGTTGCCATTTCTTCCCTGTTAGCACTTTTGTGAGGTCTGCTGAACCACTTAACAATTAGGCTACACAAAATGAAATCATTACAAAGGCATGGCCCTCAAAGTAGGAGTGTGGCCTACAACACTACGATACAATGTCTGCAAAGTTAGTGAAATCGCTTGGAAGATGTGAAATCGCTATCTTCACCATTACAGGTGAAAAAACCTCCACTGATTTAAAATCTAATAGTAGGTTATTCCAAATGTATAGAGGGAGCCGGCACTAAATCGTCGAGAAGCGCGAAGGTTGTCCCCAGAAAGTAGCGGGCAAGTTCCGTCTCGGGGGAGGCGGATCATCGCTGGCAATTAGCTTGACCCGGGGACGGGCAGCGAGTTCGTGGGGGAGAGCGAATCGAAAGAAATAGTGTATAATTGGCTACTAAATTGGGAGAAAACGGGGAAATAATAAGTTAATGTTTCCATTGAAGTTGCAGCTAAAAGGAAACTGTCGCCATAAGTTCACAAGTGTTTCATTATGAATCTTAATTCCTTGAGGTCATGACTACTAAGAACTCTAATTAGAAATGTGAACTAATCAATGTTTATCGATCAAGTTAAAGTTAAATCCGAGAAGTGGGTATATTTCAGTGATTCCACCGTCATTTCTATGCCACGACTACAAAACAGGACAAGAAGGGACATCAGATCCAATCAAGGGCATATCGATTACGCTTTTGGCACGAGAATGCACTCTCCTTATGTTTAGCCATCATATATCGTCTGCTTTTACGCATTTTAAAGTTGAGAGTATAGTTTGCCCGCAACAACTGCGAAAAAATTCCAATCTCAATTCTAAGAATAATCTATCGTTGACAACGACGTTTTTGTATATTCTGTGCAATGTGCAAGCTTCAGTGCGGAAGTAGGCTACTGTACCCCTTTTCACGTAACCTCAGTAGGCTAGTGAACCTTGGATTCCAAGTTTTGACATCGTGCACGAAACATTGATTTTCTTTTCAGTTACATTGTTTATTTTTGACTTAAAATATGTTGCTAGCTAGCTAGCGCTGACTTGCAAACTACGTACTAACGTTACTTGGCTGTCTAGCTATCTGGCTAGCAAGCCACCTATGTTAACGTTATATAGAGTGAAATACAAACGGGATAGGAAACCCCGGTGCTGGGTTATATTTAGTCAATATTAATCTGGTTTATAAACTGGAAAAATGTGTTCAGATAGCTAGTTGATGATGATAACGCCTGACTGGTATCAGAAAATAAGAAATTCGCTGAATTGTTTTGCTCAACAGATTTTTCAAACGCGTTCAGTCAGCTAGAATAACACTACAAAACCCGAGTGAAAAGTTAAACAGTTGTTTAATATATAGCATAGGCATTACTGCGGATGATGCAAGGATTAGGTTCTCACCACTTTCGCCTTAATCATCACCAGAATACAATGACAGCGTTAGAGGGCATTGCCCCGAAGCCAGCTAATGTTAGCTACTAGCTTCCTTTCCGTTTTTGAATGCCACCACTCAACACGTCCACCTCAACTGACAACTAACCTCGATACCTAGCACTAGTGAGCAACTGTCCTAATGTATATAACGAGCTAGACATTAATATAGAACATTTTTATGCTGAACACTTGGATACTAGCTACTGCTTTCGCACCACTAAGAGCCATGTTCACGAAGCCAGCTGGGTAAGCTTGCTTAGTCGGAGTTTAGCTAGCTTGCTAACGAGCTCAGCTGTTGGCTTGATCGACTTGTTTTGTTATGGTGGTAGGCTAGCTTGGTAGCTGCCTACATGTTTCGACTACGCTACAACCGTAGCAAACAAGACGGTCTGGTGTGATCTAGAGACCATTGCTAGCAGAGATTTCCCCGTGGGAATTCCTGTATAGCGAACTCCAGGTACTGCTATCGGCATCACCTGCGCACACAGACCGGACTGCCCTCATTTCAGCCTCCAGGCACCAAACTGTCCCTCTCCGGCCACTCATTCTCAACCAGCTCGCCCTTTTCTCATCCAAATACAAGAGTTATCCATGGACCGATATGTAAACTCAGAATCTACGTTGATATGAGTGATATGGAGACAACGAAAGGAAAAAATCCTAAAATAAAACACCTGAATAAAGAGCTTTGCGCTCTAGTTGGACACTTACCTGCATCGACGCCATGTTGGTACCCCCTGCACCAGGGTAGGAGACGCAGATCGAGCTAAACGTCATAGCGTCACGTGGTCCGCCCGAGCACTCTATGAAGTAGCTCCAGCACAGTCAGTGAATGAAATAAAAGATTACACCTTGAGCCACGAGTTAACGTGCACCCTCCTTCTACAGCTCAAACGTTTAGGATTGCAGTTGATTTGAGCGTGTGATGTATTAGAGAAGTGACGTTCTCTCTCTCATTGTCAAGTTTCAACCAAGAAATTGGTCCCCTTCTGGAAGTTTTATATAGAACGTAAATGGGAACACGGCCTTAAAGGAAAGTGCATAGTAAGCTTGTGCTCCATTTATGAATTTTGAAGTTCTTTGGTGATTCCATTAGCAACCCTTTATGATGTCATCAATTAAAACAAAATAAAATGTTAGACACGTTTTGTGTGTGTACATCAATAAAGAATATCACCTATTACACTATTTATAAAAACCGCAAAAATACTATTATTCTACACAATACACCTTCTAACATAGATACCATATTGAGCAGAAAATGCAGCGACGTATTCGGAACTTAACTGTAAATAATTTCAATAGAAACTACTGTAAGCTGACGTTTATCCCCCAAAGCATGCGACAAAGTAAGTAGGCTACATACATTATCGACGAATATAGTATAAATCATAATCATTATTTTTCCTAAATATTTTAAGAAACATTTTTGACTTGAATATATATACTTGATTTTTGGTCTCTCGTGTCCAGTAAAACCAGGTATCCCCCTATACCATACAAAATATTGTTAATGTATTGAGATAAAACTCGCACCTCCTGGAATAGTATGAGTGCTTGTCATATTAATAGGACGACAGCTCCCTCTACTGGCTTCTTTCCTTGCTTAATCTATGGTATTTGGTTTAGTATTTCAGTAACAAACGGCAATGGCCACCTGCTTCGAGAATCCTTCTTTATGTGACTTCCATTCAAGAAAGTCGCATTCACACGCGGTGACTTTTCTCGATTTTTACTGCCGTTTTCCTCAGCTCTGTAACTGAATTTGCGTGAATGACTGAGTTTGCCAACTGGGAAAGTTTCCCGTCTATTTTCCATGTTGTTTTCCATAACATTCCAGGAACCATTGTTTAAAAAAATAAATAAAAAATCTTCATAACGATGGCAAGAAAAATCGTAAACTTTATTAGTAAAAAATTCAATCATATTAAACAGTACGCATTTAAATGTTTGGTGCTGTATTCGTTGGGTTGAGTTTATCAGCGTCAGTGTATTTGTGTTAAGATTATTAAAGTATGTAAGTAGTGAGGTCACAAAACCCTGTTCCTTCCATGCAAATACTGTATAAACAAGTCAGATGTGAAAGGTTACCAAAGTTGAGATACAAATTAAAATGAGATCATTGAGATCCCAAAGACCCGACATGCCCAATTCAGTTTGATAATCAATACATGTTTATTTATAAACAAAAACAAAAAAGTCTGTGATAATGCTGTTACATCGTGCATAAAAATAAAATTTTTAGGATTGGTGCAGGACAGTCTACGAAAGTCTACGCATTCAGCAAAAAACAAGGCGGCAGCCAAATCAATTTATTATATTAAAATGAAAATCTTGACTGCACTAAGAGAAATGCAGCATCACCTACTAGAGGAACAGGTAGCCTCGCAAAAAAAAAAAAAAAAAAAAGAGAAAATATCCATTCAGACTTTACACAGCAAACACTATCATACTGTCACCAATTCTATGGCAAGAAAGTTAAATACTAAAAAAATGAGGGAACATAAAAGGAAAATAAATCCCAAAATGTTAAGCCTGTGATATTATTTATTTTTATATTTTAACAATCTAAGAAGTTTGCAGCCATCAGCAGTTCGAGCGCTATCTCTGGAGCAATAGGGAATTCTGGGATTTCTGTTGAGCTGTTGGTGTAGCGGACTTTGTAGGTGAAGTACATGCACACTTTCGACAGGACGTGAGATGGGATCTCCCGGAAATTTACTTCATTGGTTTCGTTCTCGGCAAACTGACCTGGACAACAGATCAACAACAGCAGAAAAAAAGTTAAAGCAAAACATTTTGGCATGCTGGACTGAGTTGTGGTGCATCGCTGCCCATTTTCCACCAGTCTGAAAACACACCTCTTCAGACTGCACATTGGCTCTTAACACACCCACCCTTAATATATATATATATATATATATACATGTATGTATGTATATATATATATATATATATATATATATATATATATATATATATACAGTGCTGCTTGAAAGTTTGTGAACCCTCCAGACATGGTCATTGTTTTTGTAAAAAAAAAAAAAAAAACCTTATTAAATGTATATCCAAACACCAATTTGTAAAGCAGGCTTTCCAAATAATGGACACAAACAAAAAAAAAGATGGATTTTCATTATTTATTCAACAAAAGTGGTTTATCTCACAAAAACTGAAAATTTGACATGTGCAAAAGTATGTGAACCCTTTTAGTTAGTAGCTTGTGGCACCTCCTTTTGCAGCCATTACTTCAACCAAACGTCTTCTGTAACCACTGACCAGTCTCTTGCATCTGCTGTTGTGGATTTTTGCCCACTCCTCCTTGCAGAACTCAGCCAGTTGAGAGAGGTTGGAGGGACATCTGTCATGTACCGCCCGCTTCAGGTCTAGCCACAACATTTCTATAGGATTGAGGTCCGGACTTTGACTAGGCCAATCCAGAGTACGAATCCTCTTTCTTTTAAGCCATTCCTTGGTAGTTTTTCTGGTATGCTTTGGGTCATTGTCTTGTTGCAGAACCCATTTTCGGGCCCAGCTTCAACTCCCTGACTGATGGCAGGATATTCTGATCAAGAATTTGTTGATAGGCATGAGAATTAATGTTTCCCTGGATAATATGGAGTCATCCAGGTCCGGAGGCAGAAAAGCTGCCCAAGACCTTCACATTTCCACCACCATGCTTCACTGTTGGGAGGAGGTTCTTTTCTTGGTATGCAGTGTTGGCTTTTCTCCAAACATAGCGGTTTTGATTGTGACCAAATAATTCTATCTTGGACTCATCTGTCCAGAGAATGGACTTCCAGAAGGCCTCTGGTTTGTCCAAGTGTTCTCTGGCAAAGTTGAAACGGGCAGCTTTGTTCTTTTTGAGAGCAGAGGCTTCTTTCTAGCAACCCTCCCATGAATGGCATGTCTATTCAATTTTCATCTGATTGTAGACGCATGTACATTTACCCCAGATGCTGCCAGAGAGGTCTGCAACTCTCTAGAGGTGATGTGCGGGTTGGCCTTTACCTGATTTATTATTTTTCTGGTGCTTCTTGGTGATAGTTTTGATGGGCGTCCACTTCTAGGCAGAGTTGCGGTCATGTTGAATGCCCTCCATTTGTAAATGATTTGTCTTACAGTGGATGGATGGAGCTGGAATCTTTTGGAGATGGTCTTATAGCTTTCCCCATACTGATGGGCTGTCAGTACCTTCTTCCTGATGTCCTCGGATATCTCCTTTCCTCTCTTCATTGTTGATCTGTGTAGGTACACCTTGGCACTACAGTGGTTTGGTTGGTTTCCTCTCTCTTTTATTCTGTGTTGCCCAACCCTTTTCCTAAGGATGTCTCATTTGATTGGTCTGCTTAATTGATTAATTAAGCACCCAAATGTGTTTCACCTGAATCTATTACCTACTTGATTTTACCAATGCAGCTGGGGGTTCACTTACTTTTGCACATACACTAATTCCATGTTTCATGTAGTTTTTTGGCTACTCACACAATTCCCTCTAAACAAGTACATGCAATTGATAAACATAAACCTGACATTTCATATATAGAAAACTGGTGATGATAAAATAAGAAAATCATGGTAAAACAACAGAAAACTCTAAACTGCTCAAGGGGTTCACATACTTTCAAGCAGCACTGTATATAGACCCAACTAATTTGTGTACTTTCATTCTAATCATAGTCAACTTGCTTTAGTACTAGTGTTGTATATGACTGCTCTCTTGAGGGAGGGATGTTCTTGAAGTTGTAGCGACATGTGGTTGTTCTTTACCAACTTTAAGCTGAATGCACCCTCTACGTCACTTTGGATAAAAGCATCTGCTAAATGACTCATGTAATGGTGCAAAACTATCACTGGACAAATATTAAGAAAAGGAGCTGGACAGCTCTGGTTAATAACCCACCTGGACCACTCAGCATAGCCTTGATAGTGCCAGATGTCAGGGCATGTTCTCTCTTCACGATAAACTCATGGCCATCTGAGGATATCAGTTTGACGTACATGGCATCTGGCCCTTCACAGCCACCGTAGGTCTTCTCCTCTCCATCTGAAAATCACAATTGTGGCACCATCCGTTACAACTGCAAAATCTATCAACCAACAGCTATGCCATGGGCTGGAATAAAGACAAATTTACTAGCAGTCACTTCTCTTCTCTCTGCCTACTGAAGCCAGTTAATTCAAATTCTAAGTCTTGCAAACATGTACCATTGTTTCTGCAGAGCGGAATGATTTTTTTGTGATGAATGACTACTAACCCATAGTTCGTTGAAGTCTATTCTCTTCCTGGAAAGCAAAGAAAACGAGATTAAAACGTATTACTTCACTGTCTGTAACATGTTGATAGCCCCATGTGCACACACTTCTGAGAAAAGTATCCAACACGATGTGCCACAGCAAACACTTCTTTGATCTTTGATTAAAATCAAACGCTGTAAGGGCCTCCCGGGTGGTTACAACGTTCAATGCTGGCCACTGCGACCGGGGTTCAATTCCACCGGCCACGCCAGAGTCGGCTCTGGCCGGGAGTGCCACCAGGGAGCGGCAATTGCCTGTCCGCACCAGGGAGGTGGGAGAGAAGCCGACATGAAGTTTGTTGCGTACAGGAGTGGATTTGGGGTACAGGAGTTATGGTCGACAGCTTGGTGAGTGCCGTCTCGGAGGAGACGATACTTCACCCGTGTCACTGCCGGTCACAGGGCTACAGCAGCGAACTCACAATATGAGCGGGGGATTGACATGAAAAATAGAGGGTGTAATTGGCTAATAAATTGGGAGAAAATCAGAAACAAATTTGAAAAAAGAATAATAATAAAATCAAAGACTATGTGCGGTGGGCTGAACTGCTGATTTAATCTGACCAGTCGTATTTGCAGATTCGTCATTGCTAGTGCTATAGCAGAATAACATCAGGACTTGCTTCGATACTCCTTATTATCATTTTTCAATGAAAAACATAATGCTCATTCTAAACATAATGCACTCTTAAAAAAGGCAAAATTATCATCTGCACTGTACAATTAGGTTATACAGAGATGGACATTTACACCCTAATTACATAGGTTTTGAATTTAAATGTAATTCAACAAATTCCTTATGATAGCAAGATCGTTTTTTCCATAAAATGTGTAACATACACGACAGAACATTACAATCATACACATAAAAACCAGTTCACCAAAATTCTACTCAAATTTGTGAAGCATCAAATACATTGATAAGAGTTTGCACACTCAGAAATTACACCCCGTTTTCCTGCCCTGCAAAAACTGTTTCTTTTTCTGTAGACAGCACTGACAGGACTTTCCATTCGGTTGCTGCTGAAAAACCCTTTTATTGGCTTCTCAGTTCTCAAAAAAGCTGGCAAGGGTTGCACACAGGAGGCCTATGACTCAGCATGTTTTCTGTATGCTTTCCATGAGTTTAACTAAGTATTATTTACAGGCATCTTGGCCACACTGGTGGTGAGGAATATACCAGAACAGGTCTTATGAAGATCTAATAAATTTGCAGGTGTAGGCTGACATCTTTTGGAAGCATTTGCATGCTTGGCCTACAGATTTGCCAGCTTTGGCTTAAAAAAAAAAAAAGAGGCTGATTCCCTAATTTCGTATTGCCTTGTGGGCAGGGATGGGCGGTATTTCAAATGCATGTATTTCAAATTATGTTTTTGTGTGTATGGATTTCATATATAATATGGGTTGCCCGTGTGTATATAGGTTTATACCTTTGTGTCCAAAGCAACCAATCCCTCCACCATTTAATTGTCTTTTATAGATAAGATTTTTTAGGAGGTATTTCGTATTTTGAAACAAAACACATTTTAGTGTATGTTTTGCCCTTCCCTACCTGTGGACTTGAAAAGCCAACTGACTTTTTGCATTTTTGTTCTGGAAATCAGGTCCATTTAATAAATACACTCACTATGAGTTAAATTAGCAAGATGGACTTGTCGATGGTCATAAATAGACACACTTGTGTTTACTTAGTAAATACTCTGTTGTAAGAAATCAGTTGACAGCCCACCCCCAAAAAACCCAACACAGTGCTGTATATATTGGATTTTATTTTGGCCATGTGATGTCACAATTTTGGATTCTTGGACACACAGATGACATCACTTCATCTTTTCAAACCAGCCTGACAACTCTGCTCATGTATAGAATCCTCAGTTCTACTCTTCTGAGCATGTCAGCTAGCTGACAGATGTCCCAGGAGTTTATAACCTTATATTCTCTCCAGGGTCTGATCGCGTATTATACACCGATTCTGAGAAATGCATCCGTCATTTTACAACAGATGTACAAAAGACCGTTTTCTTTCCCTCTATATAACAGACAAAAACACTATCATTGCTTCAAATTTCAATATAAAGTCAGTGGGGAATCTGGTTACCTCGGTATTTGAAGAGATGACACCGCATCACAAAAAACACGGCATCTAGTTAGCTATACATACCTAGCTAGTTAAGTAGCTAGCTAGGCCAACTGGATAGTTGGCTAATTACTGTGATAGGTGGCTAGCTAGCAAGTCAATTAACAACTAAAGCAACAATGAAATACAAAAAGTCAGTGATAGCTAACCAATAACAAGAATAGCTAAACATGTTGATTGACATCAACACAAAATTCGATCAGGTAGTCAGCCAGATAGGCAGGGCAGCTGGTCAGGCCCTTGTTTGTGGAAATGATTAGCTAACGTTAGCTAGCTAACTAGCTGAACAGCCAAGTTAGCTATACTAGCTAGAAACATCGCAATCGAAAAAATACATTAACACAATCTACCAGTAACAAAGTATGTGCAATATAGCCAGTACAGAGATATTTACACAATTTTATATCACTTTAAACATATCCGTTTATCTTTCTTACCACTAATCCGAAGACCGGTGGCTTCGCTCTTGTTCTACGGCCAACAGTGATTCGAGTTCTACAGGAAACCCTTTAAAAACAGCACGTCATAATTTTATTTCCGTGGGGAACACGGGTTTAGCACATTTGTGTGCCTACCACACAGTTGCCAGAATAGATTCAATAATTAAAATTAAAATATGATACTGCTGCTACAAGTCTGTTACCTTCTGAACAAAATGCAAAAACAGTTGACTTTGTCACGGTGTTATCTGTAGCTAGCTAGTGCAATCTACTTACATTGTGAATTATAGTTTACCGTTCAGTTTGTATGTGCACAGATTGCGAGCTATTTTATAATGTATTTATCTAGAGTTTACCTTCTCATATTCAGTCGTCAGATGATGCATTTTGTCAACTGACCATGACAGTAACGGTCATGAAAGCCCAGAACTTAAATTCAGGGAATATGCGCACAGACATCGGACTCTACTAGGGTACCGCACTCAGTTAACTTCCGGTGTCTGCTTGCGGTCAATCGCATGTGTCATCTAAGAGTTCATGTTGTGTTCAAGTAGCTCGCTTATTCACTAGCGACATTTATTTGAAATATGTTGCGTTTATATCGAATGCGTGCTATGCAATCATTCTCCAAATGGCAGCCGGTTCTTACCCAGTCCTGCTATGTAGGGCACATGTCAAGAATTCGTTGCTTTAATACATCGTCTGTTAGTGGGAAGTCGCCTTACACATGCGTATCATTGAGGAACCAGGGAAATCTACTCCAATACACAAGACGGCCAGTCTTCAGTAATATTGCAATAAATAAGGTATTCTAGTTAGTTAATCATCTCACTTTTAGCTTTTTATGCAGATCTCTCATTGTAGTCAACTGGTTGGCTAGCTATTGCTATTGCTAGCTAAATGCAATTGGCTAACAAGCTGTCAAAGTTTGATGTTTTAGTTGTGCTGTAAAGTTCAAGTAACGTTCCATCAGAACAAAGATCTGCAAACAGCTGATTTGTTACAACTTCTTTTTGAAGCATTTTTATATTGACATTTCGTTTCCTTTGAACACATCTCTCATGCATTTGATAAAGCTGTGATTTACTGTAATCTCACAACGAATGTGTCAGTATCATTCAGCCGTTCTGGTTCTCAGCAGGTTCAGCCATCTCCAGTACACAAGACCTTGCGTTGCTTCTTTTCATCTACCAGCAGCTCCAATGAAGGACAACTGATCTACACAGGCACCATGGGAAAAGCTATTCTCGGTATTTTCTGCCTCAAAGTGTTTGCTGCTGATGTTTTTTTTTTTTTTTTTAAAGAGGTGAATGCCTGTGACTGCATTGCTTGTAGCTGCAGCTGCTGCTATGTTTGTAATGTAGTGGGAGTAGTTGTCACTGTTCTTGCAGTACATTACATTGTATTAATTAGGCAGGTGCTCTTTTCCACAGTGACTTACTAAACAAAGTACGTAAGTGCAATGAAGTAGGTTTCTAAAATAGTGCAGGGAAATTGGGTGGGAGGTTGAGGGAGCCTAGCTGCAGTCTGAAGAAGTGGGTCAGGGTTGAAGCAGTAGTAGTAGTAGGCTAGTAGTTACACAGGTGGCAGTGTGATGTTTGCTTCATGTCCTGAAGGTCCACAGTCCTGCAAGTTTTAGAGCTCAACCAGCAGCTGTTTGTACACCTGGGACAATAAAAAATTCCCGTAAAATAATAAAATAAGCTGGAATGAGTGCCTGAAATCTAAACCACCATGTATCTTCCACTCAGGATGCTCATCTGTAATGGCTCAAAATACTGTTCATTGGGAGTGCTGTTTCCATACTGTGTGTGTGTGTGTCTCTGCGTTTCTGTGTGTGTGTGTGTGTGTGTGTGTGTCTGTGTTTCAGTGGCAAATGGATGGCTCTAAATAAAACATGCCTCACAGGGTTTTTGCATTTTTCTCTGCAGGTGTGAAATTCTTCTCGTACTCCAGCAGCATGTTCAGCCTGTGTATGATGCCCTACATTCTCCTCAAAACGGGGATCGGGACCCAGAACCTGGCCCTACTGGTGGCCTTCTGCAGCATCATCGGCGCCTTCACCTTCATCACCCCGGTCCTCCTCCACCTGATAACCAAGGGCTACGTGGTACGCCTGTACCACAACCATGACACGGACACCTACACGGCAGTCACCTACAGCGCCCTGCTGGTGGAGAAGAAGACCATGTTCCACCAGAGGGAGGTCTCCGTGCCGGACGTCAGCAGAATGTTCACCAGCTTCTACGCTAACAGGAAGTCTATGCTGGTCAACCCCATGCTTTTTCCCCTGCCCCAGGACTACAACCACCTCATGGGCTACGACAAACCTTTCTCCTTCAGCATGGAGGAGCTCGACAAGCCAGATGGGAGCAAGCATGCCTGAGAACGCCGACCCCCCCCCCACCCTTATGGCATACAGCTTGGCTGATGGGGGCTTAAAAGCTGGGTGTGGTGCAACAGCGTGGATGTTTGAACAACATTACTGTGGGTTGACAATGTTCAGTCTAGAGGCTATGATGCTTTGTCCTTAATGATGAGTAATATATTTAAGCCAATGTTGCATTTTGTTGATTCTTACTCAGTTTGATTTCAGAGACATGATGGTGTGTTAGATATGTAAGAAAAATACAGGTTTAAAGTAAACCGGTTTAAGGTTAAAGCACTTTAGTAGTTGGATTGATTGGTATGCTTTATTGTAAGGGTAGACAAAGAGATACACATCTCTAGTCCTGGAGAACTGTAGTGAACCATATTTTAATGCCATCTTGGCAAGTAGTTTTATCCAATTAGGGAAGGATTTTTCAGCCCTCTAACAGAGGTGTGCCATCCCTGGGTGGTGAGCACTTGGTCAGAACATGGCAGAGGTTAAGGAACAGTTGTAAAATAGAAGGAAGGAGAGTATGCATGCAAGAGTTAAAAATGAGGGTTAAAGGGGAATAACATACTTTGATATGTTATTTTCCATTATTACAGTTGGTATTTTTAGTCCTGCCATGTTTCATGTCTTGAAGCAGGCCTGGTAATCTTGAAGTGAAGCATGTCTCTGTGACGGTCCTGTCTGGTTCCGCCCGCAGCGAGTTTCGAAGTGAGGATCTCTGACGCGACAAGAGAGCGATTAAGCTCGCTGAGCTAAAGACTCAAGTCCCTAACTCCGGGAACTAATCGCACTCTTATCCACGTCACTCTGCAGCGGGCGCTCACGTACCAGAGCTCACCCGCTACATCTCCACATACAGTTGCAAGAAAAAGTATGTGAACCCTTTGGAATTATTTGGATTTCTGCATAAATTGGTCATAAACTGTGATCTGATCTTCATCTAAGTCACAACAATAGACAAACACAGTCTGCTTAAACTAATACCACATAAACAATTATATGTTTTCATGTTTTTATTGAACACAACATGTAAACATTCACAGTGCAGGGTGGAAAAAGTATGTGAACCCCTAGGCTAATGACTTCTCCAAGAGCTAATTGGAGTCAGGAGTCAGCCAACCTGGAGCCCAATCAATGAGACGAGATTGGAGGTGTTGGTTAAAGCTCCCCTGCCCTATAAAAAAAAACACCAGTTTTGATTTTGTTATTCTCAAGAAGCATTGCCTGATGTGAACCATGCCTCGCACAAAAGAGCTCTCAGAAGACCTACGATTAAGAATTGTTGACTTGCATAAAGCTGGAAAGGGTTACAAAAGTATCTCTAAAAGTCTTGATGTTCATCAGTCCACGGTAAGGCAAGTTGTCTATAAATGTAGAGAGTTCAGCACTGTTGCTACTCTCCCTAGGAGTGGCCATCCTGTAAAGATGACTGCAAGAGCACAGCGCAGAATGCTCAATGAGGTGAAGAAGAATCCTAGACTGTCAGCTAAAGACTTACAGAAATCTCTGGCACATGCTAACATCTCTGTTGATGAATCTACGATACGTAAAACACTAAACAAGAATGGAGTTCATGGGAGGACACCACGGAGGAAGCCACTGCTGTCCAAAAAACATTGCTGCACGTTTGAAGTTAGCAAAGAGCACCTGGATGTTCCACAGCACTACTGGCAAAATATTCTGTGGACAGATGAAATCAAAGTTGAGTTGTTTGGAAGGAACACACAACACTATGTGTGGAGGAAAAAAAGGCACAGCACACCAACATCAAAACCTCATCCCAACTGTGAAGTATGGTGGAGGGGGCATCATGGTTCGGGGCTGCTTTGCTGCCTCAGGGCCTGGACAGATTGCTATCATCGACGGAAAAATGAATTCCCAAGTTTATGAAGACATTTTGCAGGAGAACTTAAGGCCATCTGTCCACCAATTGAAGCTCAACAGAAGATGGGTGATGCAACAGGACAACGACCCAAAGCACAGAAGTAAATCAACAACAGAATGGCTTCAACAGAAGAAAATACGCCTTCTGGAGTGGCCCAGTCAGAGGCCTGACCTCAACCCGATTGAGATGCTGTGGCATGACCTCAAGAGAACGATTCACACCAGACATCCCAAGAATATTGCTGAACTGAAACAGTTTTGTAAAGAGGTCCAAAATTCCTCCTGACCGTTGTGCAGGTCTGATCTGCAACTACAGGAAACGTTTGGTTGAGGTTATTGCTGCCAAAGGAGGGTCAACCAGTTATTAAATAATTGTTTATGTGGTATTAGTTTAAGCAGACTGTGTTTGTCTATTGTTGTGACTTAGATGAAGATCAGATCACATTTTATGACCAATTTATGCAGAAATCCAGGTAATTCCAAAGGGTTCACATAGTTTTTCTTGCAACTGTAGCTATGGCAGGGGTTACCAAACTGTATAATCTCAAGGCACCCCAAAAGTGACCACCCTGTGGCTGAGGACCCCCACCTCAATAAAATAGTTAATGTCTGAACTAGGGATGCAAATTTGGGCTATTTTTTCTAACCAATATTCGACCCTCATTAATCGGTTATTATCGGTTAACCGATAAGCTTAAATAGGTTATAAACAAATGGACGTAAATCCATGAACCATTAAAAATACAGCCGCATATTCAAACATAGGCTGTCTACCCTGCCGCGCTAATCCGATAAGACCGCTATAGTTTAGGCTAGCCTATTCATGAACATTTTAAAATAGCCTAACAGGGAGAAAAAAGCAAATGTTAGCCAGAAAAGAGGCCGTTTTTGCTGTCATGGTCCCGCGAGCACGGTGATTTAGTAGCTTCTCCAACACTGGCAATAGAACAATAGAACAACACAGGCATTTTCACTCACCCGTTGTCAAATAATGTTGAAACACAAGACCAAGCAGCAAAGTTTCTTAATTCAGCTAACGTTAGCTAGCCATTCCATTTTGTAGGTCTATCGCTTTGAAAGCGTGTTCCACCGGCAGACTTTGTTATATTCGCTGCAGTATGGGAAAAAACGTGGCTAGAGCAGTAGATAAGAGTAACGTTATTGTCAGCTAGATAAAGGCTACAGCAGCGCTACACCACTTCTGCAAATGGGTCAAACGCAAGCACATGGCTTTAAAATCACCACTCGCGCAACATACGTAGATTCTGCTATCGGTCGGAATTACACCTCCTGCTCTGTTGTCCCCCAAATTGAGCTATTGTCCTTTTTTAAACTTTGAACACCAGGCTAACGTTATAGCAAGGGCAGTGGGTTAAAACACTTTTTTTTTTTAATAAACATGTCTGCACTTTGGTTTAGGGGAAATTGATTGCTCAGGTATAGGTTGAATTAGCGGAAAATGAGATGTCAATATGTCTATCCAACTTATATTCACCGCAAATGCCTAATGCATAAAATAGCACGCTTGAACTAAAGGCTATTTGGAATACACTTCTGCTTCTGCTTCTTGTCAGTTCGTTTAGACCGTTGTTTGTCTTTGATATATGAGCATGTAGGCTAGTAGATAGTTAATTAATCATTAACCTAAACAGTCTAAATTAAATAGACAGACTTGATGACGTTGCATTTGAAAGACTGCGCTCCGGCACTAAAAGCATTAACTTAAAAAAATACACTGTAGTGCACTTCATCGTCGTTTTTAACGAAATGGTCCCAAACCGAACTCCGTTTTGCTCGCTTCATTTTGTTCTCTGAGCTAACGTTGCCTACAAGTAACATAGCCATGTGAAAGCTAAGGAAAGGAAACGTAGGCATCTGAAAGTTAACGAAACGTAGGCAAGATTCAAGATTCAAGATTAACTTTATTGTTCCACAAGTGGAAAATTTGGCTTGGGCTTTCACCCATGCTGCAGCCATAAAAAGACAGACATTCCACATGCAGAAAACATACAAAAATGACCTGCTGGTCATCCTCATACAAAAAAACATACAAAGATCTGCACAAATCCCTTAATAAAACAACACAAAAATCCTCCAGTGTCCATCCTGGCCTCTGTTTAAAAGTTTTAAAAGCTATTTTTAAGAGTTTTAAAAGTTTTAAAAGCTGTTTAAAAAGTTTTAAAAGCAGTTTTAAAAGCTGTTTTAAAAGCTGTTTTAAAAGTTGTTTTAAAAGCTGTTTTTAAAAGTTTTAAAGCTGTTTTAATTTTAAAAGCAGTTTTAAAAGCAGTTTTAAAAGCAGTTTTAAAAGCAGTTTTAAAAGCAGTTTTAAAAGCTGTTTTAAAAGCTGTTTTAAAAGTTTTAAAAGCTGTTTTAAAAGCAGTTTTAAAAGCAGTTTTAAAAGCAGTTTTAAAAGCAGTTTTAAAAGCAGTTTTAAAAGCTGTTTTAAAAGTTTTAAAAGCTGTTTTAAAAGCTGTTTTAAAAGTTTTAAAAGCTGTTTTAAAAGCTGTTTTAAAAGCTGTTTTAAAAGCTGTTTTAAAAGTTTTAAAAGCTGTTTTAAAAGCTGTTTTAAAAGCAGTTTTAAAAGCTGTTTTAAAAGTTTTAAAAGCTGTTTTAAAAGTTTTAAAAGCTGTTTTAAAAGTTTTAAAAGCTGTTTTAAAAGTTTTAAAAGCAGTTTTAAAAGCAGTTTTAAAAGCTGTTTTAAAAGCTGTTTTAAAAGTTTTAAAAGCAGTTTTAAAAGCAGTTTTAAAAGCAGTTTTAAAAGCAGTTTTAAAAGCTGTTTTAAAAGCTGTTTTAAAAGTTTTAAAAGCAGTTTTAAAAGCAGTTTTAAAAGCTGTTTTAAAAGTTTTAAAAGCAGTTTTAAAAGCTGTTTTAAAAGTTTTAAAAGCTGTTTTAAAAGTTTTAAAAGCTGTTTTAAAAGCTGTTTTAAAAGTTTTAAAAGCAGTTTTAAAAGCAGTTTTAAAAGCAGTTTTAAAAGCTGTTTTAAAAGTTTTAAAAGCAGTTTTAAAAGCAGTTTTAAAAGCAGTTTTAAAAGCAGTTTTAAAAGCTGTTTTAAAAGCTGTTTTAAAAGCTGTTTTAAAAGCTGTTTTAAAAGTTTTAAAAGCTGTTTTAAAAGCAGTTTTAAAAGCTGTTTTAAAAGTTTTAAAAGCAGTTTTAAAAGCTGTTTTAAAAGTTTTAAAAGCTGTTTTAAAAGTTTTAAAAGCAGTTTTAAAAGCAGTTTTAAAAGCAGTTTTAAAAGCAGTTTTAAAAGCAGTTTTAAAAGCAGTTTTAAAAGCAGTTTTAAAAGCAGTTTTAAAAGCAGTTTTAAAAGCAGTTTTAAAAGCAGTTTTAAAAGCAGTTTTAAAAGCTGTTTTAAAAGCTGTTTTAAAAGCTGTTTTAAAAGTTTTAAAAGCTGTTTTAAAAGCTGTTTTAAAAGTTTTAAAAGCAGTTTTAAAAGCAGTTTTAAAAGCTGTTTTAAAAGCTGTTTTAAAAGTTTTAAAAGCAGTTTTAAAAGCAGTTTTAAAAGCTGTTTTAAAAGTTTTAAAAGCAGTTTTAAAAGCTGTTTTAAAAGTTTTAAAAGCAGTTTTAAAAGCAGTTTTAAAAGCTGTTTTAAAAGCTGTTTTAAAAGTTTTAAAAGCTGTTTTAAAAGCAGTTTTAAAAGCAGTTTTAAAAGCAGTTTTAAAAGCTGTTTTAAAAGTTTTAAAAGCAGTTTTAAAAGCAGTTTTAAAAGCAGTTTTAAAAGCTGTTTTAAAAGTTTTAAAAGCTGTTTTAAAAGTTTTAAAAGCTGTTTTAAAAGCTGTTTTAAAAGTTTTAAAAGCTGTTTTAAAAGCAGTTTTAAAAGCAGTTTTAAAAGCTGTTTTAAAAGCAGTTTTAAAAGCAGTTTTAAAAGCTGTTTTAAAAGTTTTAAAAGCTGTTTTAAAAGTTTTAAAAGCAGTTTTAAAAGCTGTTTTAAAAGTTTTAAAAGCTGTTTTAAAAGTTTTAAAAGCTGTTTTAAAAGCAGTTTTAAAAGCAGTTTTAAAAGCAGTTTTAAAAGCAGTTTTAAAAGCAGTTTTAAAAGCAGTTTTAAAAGCTGTTTTAAAAGTTTTAAAAGCAGTTTTAAAAGCTGTTTTAAAAGTTTTAAAAGCTGTTTTAAAAGCTGTTTTAAAAGCTGTTTTAAAAGCTGTTTTAAAAGCTGTTTTAAAAGTTTTAAAAGCAGTTTTAAAAGCAGTTTTAAAAGCTGTTTTAAAAGCTGTTTTAAAAGCTGTTTTAAAAGCTGTTTTAAAAGTTTTAAAAGCAGTTTTAAAAGCTAGTTTTGTAAATGCCTATATCCTCTTTTTTTAAGGAAACAAAAAGTTAAACAGAACTTCAGAACAATGATGCTAATTTGTCATGAAAGTGATCTCACTTCATTGTTCTGCTTTCGAAATGGAAGCGTGGTAAGGTGGGTGTGAGTCTAACATGGTTGATGCGTATTCATGTCATTAGATTTGAGCACTGACATTGTGGGCTTGCTAGGCCGATGAACTACAGCGGAGTGATCGGCTGTTCTCGAGGACATGTTGCGGGTTCTGTCTCTCTTAATAGTAATCTTTGCATGTGGCTTTGGGGAGAGACAACTGCTTTGCTCCTCAAGAAACAGTGAAGCATGGTACACCTGTAGCGGTAAGTGTCAATGTGTCCACCTGAAGTTTCTACTTTAAAGAAGGTGTATATTCTTTTCTGTTAAGACAGGGTTGTTCTACAAAATGTCTGAAATACACCAGGGTAAATACCATTTAAAGAGCATGGCGTGCGTTGTCGTGCAATAAACAAAGCCAAAACAAACATACTGTACTCTTAATTGAACTGTTGTTACTTAATTGTATGCTGTTACGGCAACCACAAACGTTTACTGTAGTGGTGAACAATTACATTTTGTATCTATAATTCTACATTGTATGCACACACACACACACACACACACACACACACACACACACCTTGGTTACGTGAGACACTATATACTGTTTGAACTATTTAATAGCATGACCTGAACCTCGCTAATGATAATCAATACTGTATTACTGTCTGTATGTACATGAGTAACATATCGAGACTCTTAAGTGTACTGAAGTATATTGGACACATCATAACCATAGCTTAATATTCCTTATTCCTATGTATATAATTTCTTATGTAAACGTGATGTAAACATAATTAATGTTAATTATTAAACAGTGGGACATTTTTGTAGGTGGTGTACAGATTTCAGTGATAAATTAGACCTTTATGTTAAATGGGTGATGCCTCAGCTACACCACGTTTCTTTGACCTTTAGGAGGTGATGTGATCTTGAAGGTCGTCTTAAATTCCTGCAGCACATAAAGCGGTGGGCAGATGTTATTGAGACGACTGAATTGTTTGCGTTCGTGTCCTAACCTCTGAAGCTTAGCTCTCTTTGTTAAAGAGCTATCATTGTTAGGCCTGCTGTTGTAAGTCTGTGGCATTTGTGTTTGAACTTCAATGTTCAAGTTATCTTCTAACTATCAATGTACCATACCTTTTGACAGGTGGTGGATTATATTACTCCTCTTTGACCATGGAACCCTGTCTGCACAGCCAAATAAAAGAATTTACACTGAACTACACCATTATTCTGAGTGAGAACACTTTTGTCATTTTGTTAGTTGGGTGTGTGCGCTATATAACAAATACAGTATCTTAGTAAGTCTCATTGAAACAATGAAAATTAACAAACGACATTGTGATATGTTCTTGATGTTAACTCAAGAAAGCTTCACTGTTCAAATAAGTGGCCAGTTAGCTATATACTCATAAATGCAATGTAGAGCAGTTCTACATAAAACAATGTTTGTGCCTTCCTACCTTTCAGTGGTTAAATTGGACCATGCTAGTGTTAAAATTAACATTTGGCACCACAATCAGAAGATGATCGAGCTGGTCCAAAAATCTCAAATCTGCATAGAGCAAGCTGAATCAAAATGGTGTGACCTTGTCAAAGGAGGTATGTCAAATGGTTTAATATGGTATTTATATTTCTCTGTTGAGGAGGTCTATGCCTATGCTCTCCTGTGTGTGCATGTGTGAATAATACACATTTCTGTCTCATTGTAGAGTCCTTGAGTGATTTGGTTTATATCAAAACCAAGGCATATGATCTTCCAAAGGTGAGTATGTGCACTGTAAATGCCATACTGTTGAATAGTGGTTAAGGAAGAGGTTGCAATGGGTAGGTTTGGAGCCAAAATGTGGGATTCTTCTGTTGTGTGAGGTACAAAAGAATACACCTTCTGTACATTGGAATAGCTCCCATGAACAAATTTGGAGCCATAGGTTACTTCTATTACTCTGCCCCAACTAAGTCTTTGAAACCACACACAAATCTAAACCAACGGCACATCTGAAAATGTGTTGCAATGGAATCAATCCAAGTGACTCATCAGTGTGTTGCTTTGGAAGTTCTTCCTTGATCTTGGAGGAAAGTTAAACCTGTCGCACACCATTTATTCCTACTTCCTGTTCTTTCCATTCTTGTCTTCCTTGGCAAGGGGAGAATAATTACAGTTATTCTTCAGTTTGTAATTACACTGCTGATATCCTATTATGCATTATTATGTGACATGACGTTTTGATTCATTTTATTTGACATTACTTTGGTGGCCGTCTCTGATCTGAATTTCGTCAGTGAATACCAAGCTGTATAAATGAATAGTACTCGTGTAACACTGATTGTACCATGAACTCACAGGAAAACCAGGATTCGATTGCTAGGCTATCAAGCACTGCTGCACCCGTACATAATATATAATAACTTCAATGCCATTTTAAAACATATTTCTTTAACAGGGGATATATTACGCTACGTTGGCATTATCTGATGCGGCCGACAACGAAATTCTTAGCTGTAACGGCACCGTAACACTCAAGTAGGAAGTACCCTTCAGGATACTTTGCGATGGGACAGTATTGAAAAGAAATGAGCACAACACAAGAACATCTGAATTCCTGGGCTTCACGTTGTGCCGTTGAGATTGTCACCATCATGATATTCAACAGCATTCATTAATGTGATGAATTTTTGCTTTAGTTCTCTTGAGCCCAAAATAAATAAAAATGTGGCTAATAACATGCTCATGAAAACGTAACGGCACTGAAATGTATACTGAACCCATGAGTGTTTTCTGTAACATGGGATAGATTGCACATGGTTAGTAATGGTTTATAGTTTACTATGTTCTTATTTTACTTTTTTTTAAAACCTTTTTTAGCTTTATTGTTTTTTGTTCTCACAATTTTATTCTCTAAAGTCAATTCATGTACTAATCTAAACTATTCTTACTTTGTGTGTGCTATTCTAAGCGTTTTGTATGCACCTTGTTGTAATTCTCTCTGGTTAAGAGAATCTGCTAAGTAAATACATGTAAATGTAGGTGGAGCAAGTTGCAGTTTGAGAGATGCTTTGTGGCAAATTTCAGCATCAAATAGGCACTAGTTAGGAAATTCATGGCACGTGAAAGGAAGAGAATCAGAACACCATCTAGAAAAGTAAGTTTAAACTTATACTGTCACTAGGGGGAGCTCTGCATAAAGATATTTCACCAGGAAAGTCTACAGCCCCCACCACCACCCTCTTCATACAGACAGCCAAACACAAAGCAAAGGATTGAATGTACTGAGAATGCTTAGAAATGCTTAGATGCGTCTAATCACGTTGCTATTGGGCCAAGACAGGGTCATCCTGCAAGCAAAGCAGTTTGACAAGGAAATTAAGACAACAGAAATCAGTCAATATAATACTAGCTGTCATTGTTGTTACATTACATACCTCTGTATAAAGGATGCAAGACATTAGACTCAAAGAAGCTCTAGAAACGGCAATGCTTTACTCTGCTTCATCTGCTTCAGCTGGAGGGTGTGAGGAACCCAGGAAGCACTTTTTGGAATGTTTCTGTCAGCCAAAAAGTACCCCCCAATCATACTGAATTATTTGATACTTGACTGTGACTCACAGGGGCAGCACATTCTCAGCTGCTGAGTCACATCAGTCCTCCTCAAACCCACCTCAGATCAGATTTCCACTATCAGACAGCTGACCCGTACCAAAATTGAACAGGCCACCCGAAAAGATGGTTTCCTGTCCCACGCTTCTCTCCTCTCATCACGCCCTGTCCGGGGGAAGAGAATGGTTTTTTATACCAAAAATATTGCATTACAAGTCCCTCCCCCTCCCCGGAGTTAGGGTAAATAAGTGGAGCAGGGAGAGGGGTATCTGGCACCAGCATGTTTTACACAAAGGGTCACAAGCCAGACCCCCCCCTGTATGCAATGAACACATTAACTCAAAACAGAGAAGAAGAGAAAAGGCAATTTGGAAGTAATGGATAAACTCTCTGTTGTGGGTCTGTATGTGTGTACATGATGCGTGTGTGTGGTGTGTGTGCATGGTGTGTGTTTGTGTGTGTGCACGGTGTGCGTGTGTATGCGCACATGTACGTATATGTGTGTGTGTGTGTGTACGCACATGTGTGTGTGTGTGTGTTCACACAGTGTGTATGCATGTGTGTGTGTGCGTGAGTATGTGTGGGTATGTGTATTTGCATGTGCGTGTGTAGGTATGTGCGTGTGTGTGTATTTGTCTGAGTCTATGTGTGTGCGTATGTGAATGTGTGTGTGTGTTTTCATGTGTGTTCCTGTGTGTGCGCATGCGTGTATGTCTTTGTGTGCATGCATGTGTGTGTGTATGCATGCGCACATGTCTGTGTGTGTGTGTGTTTGTGCCTGTGTATGTGCATGTGTGTGTATGTCTGCGTGTGTGGATGTGTGTGTGTGCCAGGCTCAGGACAGCATGCTCTTACAGTGCTGACAGGGAGGAGCAGGTGGCTCTGGTCAATCTGACCTCACAGAACTGACCCCACAGGCCTATCAATCTAGCTCTGATGGCAGATGGGGGGGGTGGGGTGCAGGGTTAATTAAGGAGCTTGTCCTGGACCCTGTTGCAGAGGTGAGAGGGATGGGGTGGAGGGTGGTGGGGAGCGAGAAGGACAATCTGGGGTGGGGGGGGGAGGAGGGTGGGGGGAGGGTGGGGGTGAGGGAGGTGGTGGGGGGGGGTGAGAAGGAGAATCTTGGGTGAAGGTGAATCTTGGGTGGGGGTGGGGTGGGGTGAGAGGGACGGGTTGGAGGGGGGTGGGGAGTGAGGTGAGAGGGAGAATCTGCTGAAGGCTTAATTATGCTTCTGTGTCTGCGAATCTGCGAACATGTACGCATGTTGTACGTTGACGTACGCATAGTTGTTTGCCAACATACTCGCACATAACATTAACGTGTGCACTAAGGGGCAGTGTCACATTTACTAAACTAAAGAACGTACAGATATCGAAGAATAAACCCAGAAACCCCCGGTGTAAACAAAGGCTGTGTCTCAAATTGTATACTTGCGTCCTGCATTCTCGTGTACTTGTAAAGAACGCACTTCCAAGTACACCCAAAAGAATGCTCTACCGAGAGTGCAAGGAAGCAGAGCGCTCCTCTGCGAGCCTCTGCTGGCTACGGTTACCCATAAACCCCTTACATGTTTATGTGCATCTTTGCAGAAGCATAATTCCGCTTTGAGCTGGGACAGGGTAAGGTGGGGGGGACAGGGGTTCAACTGCCTCTTTGAGTTGGGACAGCAGTGTTTTGGGACATGCATGCACATGAAAGATGTGCACCACTGCATTTAATCAGTATGAAATCAGTGGAGTTGCGGGAGTGGCAGCAGAATCATCGCAGAGGTGTTGTGTCTTTTTAACAACATCACATTCTGATGTAGTTTGGACTTTCCAAGAAAAATTCACAAGCAAGTTCGATGAAATGTGACATTCAGCATACTATATGACATGCAGACTGTATTGACTTTATTTGCAGATATGAAGAGCTAAATCTGGTCTTTCAAATAATTTGCTAACCAAAGACTTAAACCATTTATCAGAGAAGAGTAATTGCTTGCAACATGTCATGCATGACAGCATCAAAAAAGAAGACAGGAAAAAACCTGGGGTAACATGCTTTCGCATGGATAACCTCCTGGAAACAATAATCACTTGATTATCCAGTAATGCTAAGTTACTGCTAATGCTAATGCTTTTCAATCTTTTGTATACAATAAAAACATTTAAAAAGCAGGATTTGAGCATGTGCCCTGGGTGGCAGCGAGGGTGAGTGGTTAAACCAAAGATAATTCCACACTTTGTGTGTCCTATTCCCCAGTGGGACACCACCTTTGAGAGTGGTACTTAAAACAGAATCGCCACACTAAATACCCAGCTGAATAAATGAATAATATCTAAAAGGTAAGCTGTGTAAATTGCCTGGGATAAAGGAGTTGTCTGAGCAAATACACAATGCAATGCATCTCTCACTGGCAGTGTCTGCCACAGTGCCTTGGATGGGCGTTTATACACGCGGAATGGCCTGTGATACATGAGCCCCTATACTCTATGGGGTCTGAGATGTTTGAGGTTTGTCGCTCTCTGCCATTCGCATGCCGTAAATGTCCAGTAAACTAATGCCCGTTTGCCCTTGGCCACTCCCACAAAAAATATCTTGGGAATTGCTTGTCTCAGTGAGGCTTTAAATGTCATCATAAACTTAACGCTGAAGAAATTGAGATAGAATTGTTTTGAGAACATTTGTAAAAATGTATTTTCTTGTATTTTGAATATATTTTGGAGCTGCACAGCTACACTGGCTACAATTGTACCAGACCCACTATAGACAATATTGGACTATATTGAATTAAAACAGTTGTACTTACTTAAAGTACTTCAGATTAAATATACTTCATCTGTGGGAAAATATTTATCAATTACTGCCAATTTGATGTTTTAATTTTGTATTTTATATGTATCTGAATATTTGCAATTTTATATTTGCATTGCACTGAATCTGCAATTTATTAAATTTGATACATAATACACAGAAGTTTCCCTCACTAAAGAAATGTAACTGGTCCTCATAACACTGGCATTATAACAAGTATTTGTTTGGATCTGTGTGTGCTATTGTTCCTGCCCAGCGCCTGTGCTTGTTTGTTGTAAGATTGTACCAATGGAAGGTTATGCCAGTTTCAAACGTCTTCTATATTTACACAATGTGGCAAAGAAAAGGTTCTTTAATTAATTGAGTCAAGAGACATGGCTAGTTTTATTGATGCTTTGTAAAATCAGCTAAAATACATTATATTGGAATAGGTAATAGACAAACAGCTTATTCAATGTTTAAAAGCCCAAACAGATTTTTCCTGTTTGGCAACACCCATAACTGCTTACATCTTCAAAGATATCAGGTGTACATGCAATCCAATGAAAGGTAAGACTGCATAGGTTATCACCTCATTGATGATTCAGCAGCACTGTGGTGTCCCCCTTCATTTCTCTTTGTGTTTCTGTCAATGGAGAAGCATCGGGCTTAAAGAGGTTCATACTCATACATTGTGTGACTGAGGCCCATGGGACTGAGACCCACACTGCCCCTCCATGAGAGGTGAGGAACTGTCTCTTCCTCTTTACAAACCCGCCTCTGGTACCGGTGAGTGTAGGTGAGTGTGCTGCTGCAGGTTGTCAGAGCGTGACTCAAATTATGCCCTAAGAGATTTGAAAAGGATGTAATATACTTCATGAGAAATAGAGCACAGGTGTAACATCTGTAAAGCATCTACATTTTGGCAGCACAGCTGCTTCCTCCACTGAAGGCTTGGGCCCAGAATCAGTCTACATGCCCCTTGGACTGTCCTTAAATATGAACAACACAGGACCATGGCCTGGATCTATCCTTACCTCTGACTGCCAGTGTTCATTTTCATCAAGCTTTATCACTTTCTAGTACCAGTGATTTGATTTGTGCTGCTATAGGGAGCCTGTGAAGTGTGGAGTGACATGCGTGAATTTGGGTTGGTTAAAAACCAGGCGTGCGGCGGCATTCTGCACTAATTACAGTGGCTTGATGGCACAGGCCAGTAAGCCTGTCAGCAAGGTATTGCAGTAGTCCAGACGTGATTACCAAAGCCTGGACCAGTTGTGTGGCCTCTTTGGTGAGGAACGGGTGAATTCTCCGGATGTTGTGGAGGGAGAATCGGCAGGTCAGGGTGATCGCTGCGATGTGCCCCAGAGTCACACCAAGGTTCCTGGTAGACTGGGACAGAGACACTATGGAGCCTTCCATGGTGATTGAGGCATCAATCATTGGGGAGCCCTTCGCTGGGAGGAAGAGCAGCTCAGTCTTCCCCTGGTTGAGCTTCAGGTGGTGGGTCGACATCCAAGCAGAGATGTTTGCAGGCATGAAGAGATACACGCCGGAACCTGGGTTTCAGAAGTAGAGCAGGACAGAAAGAGTTGAGTGTCACCAGCAAAACAATGATATGAAAAACCATGAGCAGAGATAACAGAAACAAGTGACTTGGTATACAAGGAGAACAGGAGGGGGCCTAGTACCAGGCCTTCAGGACACCAGTTGAGAAGGTGTGGGGTGAGGAGAGGGATCCTCTCCTCGCCACCTGGTAGGACTGGTCAGTCAGGTATGACTCAAACCATGCAATTACTAGACATGCAACCCCGCCACCCACCCCCCTTGAAATGTAAAAAAATACATTAATAAAAATAAAATCAAAAACAGGAAACAGGTACAGGGCGATGAACAGTTTAAAGGTAGAAGAGAGGGAGAGAGAAGAGAGGGGGGGAGAGAAGAAAAAGGAAGCACAATCTGCAACCTTCTAGTTACCCCTCCCGCATTTATGCAAATAAGTACCTAAAAGCCAGGGCCTCCCCCCATGTCCTCCCTCAGACATGCCATGCCCACAGCAGCTGTTGAACACTATTTTGGTCTGAGAACCACTGCAAGGTTTCTAAAGTAGGGGTTTGACCGCTTCTAAATAAACACTGTTCCCTGCTGTTGTGGCAAACCAAAACCCCCTGTTGGGGGGGTTTGTGGGAGTTATTTTGTCAAATATTTCAATTGCTTCTGTCGCCATTTTAGGGAGGAGGACAAAAAAAACCCCACTTGTTAGCATTACCATATTATTGTGATCCAGTAGTGTTTTATCATGTTCAACAGAAATCCCTGTTGAATGCAATTTCCATTTCAGTATTGTGAAATGAGCAAATGAGGTGAGCATGTGTGTGTGTGTGTACAGAATGCTTTTGAACTAAGAAATACTGCAACAGCTGCAATGTGATCATTGATTCTTAAAGTGCTACTGGTGCCAATGCTGATAAAAAACACACACATTGAAACATACAAATGCATAATGACGAGAAGAGGCCGTTTGGCCCATCTAGGCTCATCATTTACTTATGTCTAGAGAATATCCAGTACTGCATTCAGCCTGGACTTGAATATCCCAAGTGTCTCTCTCTTCTACTACACTAATTAGAAAAAAACGTTATGTTCATGTTCTGCTTAGAAATTACCACTTCTTAAACTTCCTGTGTGGAGCCATGGGATATTAACATTAAGATTTGCTGTCAACAAGGACTTTTTCCCCTCCAAAATGAATAGCCCCAGAGGAAAAACATATTTGGAAGGCATTATATAGTGATAGTCTGCAACGTCTGCATTAGTTTCTTGAAGGGTTCAACCACAAAAGGAGAACTTACCCATGTGACTAACAGAGTAAGACGCTCCCAATCCCCAGCCCAGTTTCAGTCTATTCCAACCCTCCTGAGATGTACAGTTACTTCAGACACGTTACGCCGTTCCTTCTCTTTCTCTAGAGAAGAGCAAGCCTGCCCGTTACAGACTTTCCCATGACAAATTGCACAATATCACTTTCAGATAGGTGAAAGATGGATATCAAATGGATCAGCTATATAGGCTCCAGAACAAACAACATACAGCTGTGCTTGATGAGCAGAATTGCGTGTCTCTGGACATTCATCAAGCTTTAATCTTCGACCTGTAATGTCTGGCATGAAGGAGATGAAGGAAGAACAAGAGCTCCAAAATAACAGAAAAAACAACGGTGTCATCTCCAAGGATATTCAACGCGTTCAATTCTGCTTTGGGTCTTTCAAAACTGCATGGCCTTTATCGGAACTCCCCTCTAAAATAAACACACTAATTATGGGTCAACTTCTTCCTCAAAATAATGATAAAATGTATAAGGCACTTAAAGGCACAGACTCACACTAACTACAGTGCACGAAGTCCTTATATTTAAGCAATTATTTCGAGTGCTACATTATTTTTACGTTATTATTATTTTGCTGCCCGACCAGTACCGTTGTGTGACACTCGCTTAACGAACTCCTAATTATGGACACAACGAATTGCGGGTAGATCCTTCTACTGCTACATCTATCAGTGGCAGTGGTCTTTAGCTCGTTGTGCTAATTGTACCCTGTGAGCAGCGAGGGCCACGGCTAAAAACCTGCGAGCGTACAGGTTGTATCCCCATCACACATTCAACACCTAAGTGGGGGCTACACCCGGTGCTGGATGAGGTGAGTTTGCCCCCGAGCTTACTTGAACACATGTTGAGATTCCAAGCTGTGTCATAATGATGATGCTTTAGGCCTACAGAACACACTAAAAATGATATTATAAAAACAGGCTCAAATTTTCCTAGATAGGGTTACTGTAAATATTATCTTGCTCAATGAAAAGTATGCCCAGCATGGGAAACGGAGCCCCTCCGTGCTGGCGTCTTAGCAACAGTCTTTTAAAACACGCTGCTTAAAATACCCAATCCCTTCTCAAGCCTTTTTTCTAATTTTAGAAATGCGCTCCAGTGCATATTTCGGGGGTGTGGTGTTGGTCTATAAAACTCAAAGGCAAGGGTGATATCCAGGTCTGTCTTGACACGTAACTTATAGGTTAATCTTTGCATTCATATTGCAGTGATGCCCCACCCCGGAAATGTCTTTGTTTACAACCTCAAAACAATGATAAATGTCATCTTCCTGTCAGGTTTTCGTCAAATTGTTGTCCCTGAATAGCTTAATAACAATAGCTACAAACCGCAACGATAATAAGAACATACGAATGTCTGATTACGAGAACAGGCGATTCAGCCCATTTTGTACCATTGATGATATGCCATTTACTTGCATTCAAATAATATTTTCCATTAAAGACACCAGTAGTCAATTCCTTTCAAGTTGCCTACCCCGTCTCTATTATGATCTCCGACTGCGTCATTTTAAAGCACTGATTGGAAAAAACGTTCTGCTTGATTGTTGGACTATTATTGTTGTAATATTATAAACAAATCTATAAAAATAATTCCGAAATGTATCAAAAAGTATGGTCCTCTTTAATGCCATTCAATTTACTGTTCATTGTGGACCGACCAGCTCAATTAAATCGAAGGTGAACAATGTTCATACCTTTACCCTTATAGCCTAGTTGTAGGCTACATAACCTGTATATTGTAACGCGCTCTTCGTTTTCTAGGCTATATCAGGAATGGAATTGCAATGGGTATGGCTTTTTAAGCGGATTCAGTTGGGGGGCGGGTGTGCTTTTATGTGCATGAAAAAAACGAACAAAAATAAAAATATATAATCCCAGCTGTTCGCCCTTTTGCTGGCTCAAGTTCCGCCTTCCCTCCTCAAAAAATGTAAACGCCGGCATCTTGTGTTACCTGCGGTATGGGGATTCGGGTTGCCATAGTAACAGGTGCACATTCTCGCTGTCTCAGTGGCACGCGCTGTAAGCACCGTGCATAACAGGCGGGGGTGTTCGCAATGGTAGAGGGGGCAGATTTTGAACCGGCTCCAACATTCAGTGTGTGAGCAGGCACCCCCCTTTGTTATTACCTATCGTAATGAACATTTGATACCTCTGTGGGCACACTACAGTTCTTCCGTGCTTTGACACTGACCTCACACTTATCATAGGAATCTGTAGTCTTATCCGTTTCCTTTTAAGGGACAAAACAAGAAACCCAAGACAAAAAACAAGATAGTAAACCTTGACTACAGAACACTAATTTGTGCATTTGTGGAAATGAGGTCTGAATAATCTCTAAAGAATCAAGAACAACTTTTCGGGACTACTATTTAGATGGTTTACGGATGATGTCATCACTGGCAGTGCCACACTACTGTAAGGACATTAAAATCACTCATCTACACACACACACACACACACACACACAATCTGCAGCGGTGACTGTGAATAGACTGTACACGTCGTTCAAAAACAGAAAATCTCAGGAAATGGGTCAGTCCAACGGGGAACGTCTGTGATGTTTTTGATTCTGTGCAGCTGCAGAAGAGGAACATGGATTTTAGAAGCAGGGACTTGACAGCCTCAAGGCTTAAAAAGGCCTATATCACAAGCCTCTTTATCACTGCACGGTATAGTTCCTTAATTTGTCCTAGCTTTAATCTTTCCTGTGCCATTTATATTGACCAAGTGGCACTCGACAAAATATATTGACACAAACCTAACAAGAATACCATTGTTGCAATGGATGTGACTTAATACTGTATAACTTAATAATAATAATAATAATAATAAAAATAATAATCATAAACTTTCTTTATTATTGCCAATAACATCTATATCTATATAAGTTAGTAAATATATAAACATCAAACAAAAAGTTTGAACATTTGTGTTTGGTAGATTATTTCTCTGTTGTAACAATGCTTCTTGGCAATAAATTGTATACCGTTGGAAAGCCTGTTTATTTCCCTTTTAAATGGTGCCCATTTGTAAGGAACATGCATTTGTGGGATGAGCAGCACAGCTGAGTATGTGGGTTGCGCCCATGAAAAATTTGCCAAATCTTCTCTGCCAATGCCAAACAGCTTATTCTGCTGTTGCAAATGACTCTTGTTTTGAGCTTCCGGTACCCCCAGGTGCTGACAATCAGGTGCCTGATTGGCACCTGATTGGCAGCACCTGTGAGCATGGGCCCTGCTACAGTGGTCAATTGGTGTCTGCTCCAAGAATCGGCATGCCACGTTTGTCTGATCTCGATAAGGCCCGCGCGATAGGGAAACTTCAAGCTGGTGTTCCGCAAAAGCAAGATGCGGCATTATTTGGAGTGAGCCTTAGTACCATCTCCAAACTGAAGGCCAAGTTCCATGAAATGGGGGATATCAGAGACAGACCGCAAAGTGGGCGTCCCAAGAAGACGACACCCCAAGAAGACCGGTTCCTCACCCTTTCAGCACTTAGGAACCGTAGGCTGTCTTCTACAGATTTGCAGTCAAGGTTTGCAGGACGATATGGCACATGGCTCTCGGCCCAGACAATGTCGGCAACACCTGCACTGGAACCTGAACATGTGGAGGAATGTTATGTTCAGCGATGAGTCCAGATTCTGCCTACGGAAGTTGGATCGTAGGGTCAAAGTGTGGAGAAGACGGGGAGAACGCTATGCTGATTGCTGCACCGATAGAGTAACACCTTTTGGTGGAGGCAGTGTGATGGTGAAGGGCGGCATCTCCATCACTGGAAAAATGAGGCTTGTCATCATTAGAGGCAATCTCAATGCAGAGAGATATCGAGATGATATTCTGCAACCAGTGGCAATCCCATATCTCCACAGTCTGGGACCGAACTCCATCCTCCAAGATGACAACGCTCACCCCCACAGAGCGGGGTTTATCAGAGACTACCTCCAGAATTTGGGAGTAGAGAGAATGGAATGGCCTGCCAACAGTCCTGACCTCAACCCAATTGAACACTTGTGGGATCAGCTTGGGCGTGCTGTTCCTGCTACAGTGACCAACACAACCACGTTGGCTGACTTGCGACAAATCCTGGTTGAGGAGTGGAATGCCATCCCACAGCAGTGTGTGACCACGCTGGTGACCAGCATGAGGAGGAGGTACCAGGCTGTTGTGGCTGTGTATGGTTCTTCCACACGCTACTGAGGCTCCTGACTGTTTGTTAAATGAATAAATTGTAAAATTGCCAATATGTCTTGTTTCTTCCTTGTTACTGATAGACTTAAATCATCCAATCCACCAAACAACACCAAACAAGAGTCAATAGCAACAGCAGAATAAGCTGTTTGGCATTGGCAGAGAAGATTTGGCAAATTGGGCGCAACCCACATACTCAGCTGTGCTGCTCATCCCTCAAATGCATGTTCCTTACAAATGGGGCACCATTTAAAAGGGAAATAAACAGGCTTTCCAACAGTATAAAATGTATTGCCAAGAAGCATTGTTACAACAGAGAAATAATCTACCAAACACAAGTTTCCGAACTTTTTGTTCGATGTTTATAACCTGTAGACCAGTGGCTCTATTTGTGGCCTGAATTCTCCTCAATGGGAATATACAGTGTCCTCCAGAATTATTGGCACCCTTGGTAAAGATGTTTTTGTTGTTCATAAGCTTGATCTTACACTCAAAATATGAGAAAAATTGAAAGTAAAATTATTAAAAGAAAAACAAAATCCAATTATTGGCACCCTTAGAAATTCTTATGAACAAAATCTGAATTAAGTATATTCCCATTTATATATTGTCACACGCCACGTGACAATGTCTGGACTGGAGCAGAGCAGCTGATGGTAAGAACTAGCAGAGGAGTGGGGTTTGCCAATCTACTGACCGGATCTTTATTTTTCACACACTCCCCAGACGCGGGAGAGTGAAACAGTGGGAGAGCAGGTTAAATAAAACAAACACAAAATCTTCACCCTACTTGCCGCAAAGCTTTCAGGCAAAAACAATTAACTAAAATACCAAACTAAAATAAACAACAATAAATTAAAGCCCGCCTCCTCCGAGGGGGAATCCCCTTTCGGGGAACAAACAACAAAGAGACAGTCAGCGGCTTTCCACACCTCTTCCATGCATCCACATTTAACATGCATCAACACTTAACGGGACAGGGTAGAACTCTACGCACTGTCCCGACACACACTCAACACACATCAATAGTACACTGCACCTCTTCAGTCTGGAGCTCCACTAGAACCTCCCCAGGCACACACATCTCCAGTGACTTTTCAAGTGCTTCCCAAACCCATGCACACAGAGACGCTTGAACTTTTCAGTCCGACTTCTCTGTTGACACAAACACACAGAGACCATGCCACTCATCACAGTGAGAGTTCTGTCAACCAGCCCCGAGACACTCTCCACTCTTTCAGTGAGAGTTCCCAGGGCATTGTCCTGAAACACTCCACTGCCCCAGTGCGAGGTCTCTTAACGCAAACACACCGAGAGAGAGAGGCAGACACTATTTCAGTGCACCCTCTCGCTCTCTTTCCCAGACACACAGGAAGCACTCTACTCAGTCACTTTAGACAAACGCACACAGAACTCAGACTCCACAGACTCCATGTCCTCCAACACGGAAACCCCCTTGTGGGGAAACACACGAACAACACTACGTCACACCTGACATTACAAAATATGATATGCATGCATGCGCACACTCACACAAACGTGAACAACAAGACTAACAACTCAATTCGCACACATAAATGACAAGACTAACAACTTTACACTACACACCCACATGAATGACATGACAAGGACTAACTATCTTGAAACACACAAACTATCTTGATACACACAAACTATCTTGATACACACATAAATGACAAGACAAAGACTCACTGATCCCCCATTCGCCCCACCTGCTCTTAAATAGGTTTACTTTCTGCCTGGCTCAGGCAGGACTCGTGAGGCAATCACCTGTCTATCACTCACACATCCAATCACAATCACTAAACAATTGAAAATTCACATCCACTCACATTCTCACACACAACCAGGTAAATGAATAATCACTTACCAATTAAATAATAATTAAATCAATTATGGCCTTTGGAGCAACCTTCCGGGCAACAGTTCATACTCTCACCCCCTGCGAGAGTGCCAAACCTGCCCCCGGAAAGTCTCACTGCTCCAAAGACCTCCACAGCATAGGAAAACAAAGGCAACCCTGCCACACCCTCCAGATATACAGTACTGTGCAAAAGTCTTAGGCCACCCAAGAAAATGTTTGAAGCTATGTTTAAAGCAATTTATCTGGGCAGTTTATATGCTTGGAACAACACTATATAACATTAGAATAAATACAAATAAACATTGAATACAATAAAAAATATGATTTTATTGCATTTTCCAAAAAGTTATTGAGATCTTGTGATATCACCTTTGAGGAACACACAGTATTAAATTGGCCACCTCAGAGCCCCGACCTCAACATAATTGAAGCTGTATGGGATTACTTGGACAGGGAAAATAACAAAAAGCAGCCAAAAGTCAAAAGAAGAGTTATGGCAAATCCTGTAAGAAGCTTGGAAGAATTTATCACAGGACTATTTAACAAAAATTACACAACAGTCTACCAAAGCGAATTGCTTCAGTTATGCATTCTAAGGGAGGCCTTGTTTTAAAAACACAATTCGTTTTTGTTACTTTTCATCAATGTTATATTGTGTTTTTTCGACCAAATAAACACTTACACTGCTCAGATAAATGGCCTAAGACTTTTGCACAGTACTGTATATATATATATATATATATACTTATATTTTAAGTTCACCGGAGTCTTTAGGAACTCTTAAGTGGTCATCCATGACTTCCTGTTTCGCTGGGGTATAAATATGAGGTGACACACACAGGCCAAACTCCCTTAGTCATCCATTAACATGGGGAAGATCAGAGAATACACAAATGAAATTAGAAAAAAGGTTGCTGACCTTCATAAATCAGGCAATGGCTATAAAAAAAACTACATGCCTGCAAATACCCATCTCCACTATTAGGGCAATAAGTGTATTTAATAACAATAATAACAAGTGTATTTTGCCTCCATGCACAGTGAGGAGGATGGTTTGAGAGACAAACATTTCTCCAAGGATCACAGTTTGAAAATTGCAGAAGTTGGTTGCATCTTGGGGTCACTAAGTCTCCAAAACTACAATTAGATGACACCCCCAACAAGCTATTTGGAATGCTTTCCAGAAGAAGGCCTCTGCTGTCATCAAACCACAAATGTATGCACTTGGAGTTTGCTAAACGTTGTTGCAACTTTGACTGGAACCAGGTTCTATGGTCAGATGAGACAAAGAGAGCTTTTGGGAAACAAACACCAGAGGTGGGTTTGGCGTAAAAAGAGGGATGGTCATGCAGAAAATAAACTATTCCCCACTGTGAAGTATGGTGGTGGATCTGGGATGCTGTCAGGCTGTTTTACTTCCAAAGACCCTGGGAACCTTATCTCAACTACCCTGGGGACTCCCTCAACTACCAGGGGATTTTAGATAAAAATCTGGCTGCTTCTGTCAGGGAGCTGAAACTGGGTTGTGGTTAGATCTTCCAGCAGGACAATGTTCCAAAGCATACCTCAAATCACACAAAAATGGTTCACAGAATCAAACTTTTGCAATAGCCGTCCCAGTCCCCTGACCTAAACCTCATTGAAATCCTGTGGGGTGAGCTGAAGAAGAGAGTCCACAAGCCAGAGACTAGAGTCACTGTTTTGATGACTTGGGACTTGCTTGAGACCTGGACCAAATGATTTGAGACTTACTTGTGATTTGGATAAGAGGGACTTGGTCCCATGTCTGCCACAAGCAAGGACTAAGGACTCTGAAGGATCTGGAGAGATTCTGTATGGAGAAAAGATCTCTTGCTATGTGTTCTCCCACCTCATCGAGTATTATAGGAGAAGACTCAGTGCTGTTATCTTGGCAAGGGGTGGTTGCACAAAGTACTAAATGCAGGGGTGCCAATAATTGTGACACACATGATTTAGAGAAAAATTTAATTTTGTTATTTCAATTAAAGGTTAGAGTTTCATCTAGGCCACACAACTCCTGGTCCAGGCCCTGGTGATCTCTGATGCTGGTGAGCTTAACGAGCTGTGCCATCAAGCCACTGCAACTGGTGCAGAATGCTGCCGCAAGTCTAGCGTTCAACCAACCCAAATTCACGCGTCACCCCACTACTCACTTCTCTGCACTGGCTCCCTATCACAGCACGCATTACGGTTAAATCACTGGTTCTGGCCTATCAAGCCGCTAGAGGAACTGCTCCCTCCTACCTCCAGACACTCATCACACCCTACACTCCAGCCAGACCCCTCCACTCTGCCTCCTCTTGCAAACTGACTGTCCCAACCTTCCAGGCCCAAGGCACCCTTTCCTTGCCGTCTCGCCTCTTCTCTGTCCTGACCCCTCGGTAGTGGAACGATCTTCCGTACTCGGTCAGGACCACGGAATCACTGGTCATCTTCCGCAAGACTCAAAACCCACCTTTTCAAACTCCACTACCACTGAACTCTGTACATTTAACTAATTTAACTGTCATCACCACTGCTTACATGTTTACTACTGCATTTCATAATATGTACCCATGTTTAAAAAAACCAACTAAATAAAAATCTACTAACCTTCTCTTTCCTTGTGTTACAGGTACGGTACGCCAACATTGATGATTGATCTTACAATGTATAAATATAGAGTGTCTGCTAAATGGCTAAATGTAAATGTAATAGAAATATGACCCAGCATGGCTGGAGCAACACCTGTCCAACAGAGGAGAAATCATCTAAAGGAACCCAGCTCAGGAGAGGCAGATGGGTCTGGATTCAATCAACATTAAACTTTGTTTAACTGACCTCATACTATTGTGTTGTATTTTATAGAGCTGACTGTAAAGCACTTTGAGCTGCATCATATGTATGAAAGGTGCTATAAAAATAAAGTGTATTATTATTATCTTTTATTCACTATTAAATACCAGTGTTACATATTACATTTAAAAAATGTCTGCACAAAAACAGTTTAGAGAGTTCCACAAAATGTGTTTGACTGAAAAAACATTTTTTCTGAGATGGGAATGGCACTCCCAAACCAGATCAGAAGTAGTTAGCCATTACAGGTCTTATTAGGAGCCGGTCAGCATAGCCACATTTTGGTGGCTTCCACTCAGTACTGACCTGGTACTCATAAGTTGTGAAATGGCTCAAACTGCTATGTGTTGGGAGTTCTATTTCCATCTCTGATTATTTATTTGTACATCAAATTTAAAGACAAACATTGATTGAATCAAGGCCAGGCTTTTCCTGCCTACTACATGACACTGACACAAAGATGGAATTTATCATTTAAAGAAATTATAATTACTATTCATGGAAACAATTTCTGAAGGTTTTACAGAAAAATCTAGGGGGAAAAGGGAAGAAAGGCTTTATATATCAAAAATCATATAGCTCGTTGACAGGTGCTGTTCACGTTTTTATTCAAATACAGCAATACAAATTTTAAAAGAACTTTGGTGGAAGTCCACAATGTAATGTATGTTACACTGACAAATTACAAACAAGTTCCTTTTTTTAAATAGTAAAATGTAGTAAATCTTACATCATCAAATTACAAATTCATTTTCATTTTCCAATACAGTGCGTGTTACATTAACCCATTACAAACAAGTTCCTTTTTATTGTGAAATGTAGTGTGTTACATTATACAATTACAAATAAGTTACTTTTATTGTAAAATGTACAATGTCGTTACATCATTCAATTACAAAGAATATTTTGTTCATTGTCAAAATACAGTTGTGCACACTTTAGAAAAATACCAACAGATTTTGGATTGTGCTCTGTAAAAATGCTTACAAATAGTATATAATCTATGTATAAATGACACCAACATGCCTTAAAAAACATCCCAAATACTGTCTCTTTAATACTTAACAATTACAGCTCTGAATGTCTTTTTACTGTGAAAATAGGAGAAAATAAAAACAAAACAGAAAAGCCATGTACATAGCAGGATAAAGAAAAAGATCAACTTGTGACAAACAAACAAAAAAGCAAAAAAAACTTCAGAAATGCTATTACGATTTATGTCCTGACATTTTGAGAAAATTTGGCTGTTTTCTAGATCTGAAACAGATTGCCTTTGAAAAAAAAGTAAATAAATAAAAACATGAGACACTGCTTTTTTTCACTGCATGTTCAGTTTTTTTCTCTTCTCTCCTCAAAGGCCTCACATACTGATGCAGCCTGAACAAACCTCTGTGAAAAACACCACTCGGTTACCGTTCTGCCTTCCACCTTCCACCTGTGGCCTACTTCCTCCTGCTCTCTTACACTCAACACTCGTCTCCCTCAACATGCTTCAGCAGGGCAGTTAAAACTCAACCATGCACTGACTACAACTCAACCCAAATCTCAACAAACACTGATAAGCTATTTATTTCAAGCCTTTCCTTGTTTGACCAACATTTTAAAAACATGTATATATACACTTTAATTGTATATATAATATGCCCTGCCAACCAGTAATTGGCGGATGGCATACCTGCCATCCCAATGTATAAATAATGTATTTTCTTGATTTGATAAAGCATATAACAAATACATATTTTGATAAATAAAATACAATAAAACAAAATCACCATGCTGTACCCGCAACAAAAGATGCAACAGTTACATCGACACGGCACGTTTTAAATAAATATCGCTCTAAAAGGACGACAGCCATCAGACTTGCTACGCTACAGAATTAAGACAGACACACTGCATCTTCAGTTTTTAAAACATTTTTTTTGCTCTCTGAGGTAAACCATTACTTCCACTTAAAGACTTGAAATGCCAAAGGCCTAGCGGCTCTACCTGAATGTATTCAACACAAAGTTCCTGGGGGGACACACACACACACACGTTAATTCTGTATGGGAAGTTGAATTGCCACTCACACAAAAACATGCAAGCGAGCACAGGACCTGAGCTGGAGCTTCTACTTTTTGTTTATTTTGCTAATCCATTCACCAGCCTTTCTCAGATTAAAATTTTATTAGCCACACTGGATGCAGAGATCAAAGTCATTCTTCAAGAACAATCCCATGCACAATCGTCTATGTTTACGTTACAACATTACGACAATATTTATTAGTATTATACTTTCAAATTAATATATAACTCAATTTTATAAGACTTTTTTTTTCAAACTCACTTTGTGTTCCTAGCTACTTCAAATGTATGTATTCACCCACACAAGCAAACCAAACATTTTTTGTGCTGTCTGACATATCATTTAAATGTTTTTTTAATATTATAAATTAACTTGACAAAATTAATTTGTACAATAGCTGAAATTATAAATAAATGATAAAAATTCTGACAACCTTTGTTGGCTACACTCCTCATTACAACATAAAATGTATTGCACTTTAATTAATATTAGAATATTACTATAATGAATTTTATGAGGCTTCTCAAGTTACCATAACTAGGGCTCTTTACAAAATCCACTTCATCAGTTGGTTACACTCCAGGCATAAAATATTATATTTAATTTTTTGGCCGAGTATAAACAAAGTAAGTAAACAAACATAAAGAAAAACCCCCAAAAAAACAAAAAACAAGGAACAAAACCCCCCAAAAACCCAAGACAAAATGTGGTTAAAACAGAACCATGCAGGAGCGTATTTAACCCCCCCCCCTGCAGGTAGGAGAAGCTAAATGACGCCATGGTGATCGGATGATGGAGTAAGACAGGTGAGTGACGCTCCTAAACCTGTGCTGTTTCTCCCAGCGAGCAGCGGGGGGAGACCCTGAGCCTGGCCTCCCACCACGCCCGCCCAGGGGCCTCAGAACAGCATTCCGCTGCCAGCTGATACCTCACATCTCCCCGCTAAAACGTCAGACGGCAAAACAGCACAGCAGCTGTTCGCTTCCGTCAACTAAAAGTGCATATCCGTACATTTCCCATTACAGATCCCCCCCAACCCCCTCACTCCCCCCTTCCAGCCCAGGTATTGCAGCCAAGCACTTGAGAGATCAGGGCTTGGATCAGCAGATTTATGTGTGTGTGTGTGTGTGTGTGTGCGTGTGTTTTTATTATTTTATTATTTCCATAATTATTTTTTGTCCTGCCCTCCCAGTGCCTGCTCACTTCGGCTTTCACAGGAACCTAAAGGATGAGCCACAAATCACGGAAAGGGAGCGCCGTGGAGCCTCCCCCCAGGCTGAATGTTCCGCGTCTCGTCTTGTGTCTCTCTCTCTCCCACTCCTGGGTCTCACTCTATTTCCAGTCCTCCTTTTTTTCGCCTGAGCTTCAGACTGACCGGCGCCATTTTGTTAAGGCCGTTGACACGACTTGCAGAGAATTAGGGCCTAAGCCACTAGTTTTCATGACTTCACTGAAGGGTCAAAACAGTTAGAAGGTTAGCCAAGTAATTATGTTGAATCACATTCAGGTATAGCTTAATGTATACATATATATAAATATTTAACACATAAATATATAAAATGAGGGCATTTTTACACTTAAAACTTTTTTCTGAAAACATTAAAAGAGAAATAAAACAGCTGAACAAGAAGACAAAAATAACCCTCAGAACAAACTGATTGATGGAACAGCGCTTACCTGAGGTGTGGAATCGGTCAGGTCAGGAAGTGGACAAAGATAATGGCTAAACCAATATTCAGGAGCATTACGAGAGCAACCAAGATGGAATTTGGACCCTGTGAAGTAAGAAGACACACCAAAGCTTCATGTGAGTGAACAGTGAACTCATTTTAGCCAACTGAACCACCTCCTCCGAGATGGAACTCGCCAAGCCGTCCACCATAACTCTGACACACAGAGCTGTTTCCCTGGGGGGAGGCAGCCAATTGCCGCCCCCAAACGGGACTCCCGGCCAGAGCCGGGCTGGCGCAGCCTGGGTTTGAGTAGGCAGTGGGCACTCTGCACTTAGAACAATTGCGCCACTCGGGGTCCCTGATTTAATCTTTTTATCTCAATTTGGAATGCCCAGTTGTATTTGTAGGCTGGTCTCATCGCTGCAACATATTCTTTCAATTTTCTGTCAGAGTTCCTCTGTCAGAGTTCCTCTCTGAAACGCATGCTACCAGTTGCTGCCCAGTTTATGCTCTAAAACATTCTATTGCATATTTTTGAGTAAAGAAAACAAAAAACCATGAATCACACCGGATTGAATTCTTAATTTATATAGGTGCAATGCCAATATTATTCGACCTGAGAGAAGAATATCATTATGGATTGAAATGTCCGATGTACAAGTAAATAATATAAAAGTCATTATAGCAGACCCTGTTTATGGTACTTGCTTGACCTTATGTAGTGCACTTATCACGAAAATCTATTATTTTACCTGACTATTTTCATTTGCCTCATTCCAAGCCAATCATAGACAAAAGCAGGACTATTCAAGCTTGCACATTAAAATCTAAGCAGGTGAAAAGATTCATCATTTCATTATTTACCTTTTTTTGTTTTCTAAATGTATAGTTTCAAAATGTTTCCCTGTTTTTCTCCCAATTTGGTTGGATAGTTAGTGGTCTAACCCTCCCCCACGAGTCCGCTGACCATCCTCCAGATGCATGGCAGATCCGCCTCCTCTACGACGGAACCCGACCACAGATGCCCTTCCGCTTCTCGACAAACTCGTGCCGGCTCACCCTCCGCCCTCTCCCTGGGGCGGACAGCCAAATGCCACCCCTGATCAGGGCTAACGGCCAGGGCCAGTCAGGCAGAGACGGGTTTCGAACCGTGTCCCTGATAGGCAGCCACACTTGTATTGGACCAGCCAAGATACGGTGCGTTAGACCACTAACTATCCGCTGCTCCTCTATTTCCCTTTTTTTTTTTAAAAACATTTATTTCAGATTTTCCCCCCTTTTTCTCCCAATTTGGTGGCCAATTGTACCCTCTATTTCTTCTCCTCCCCCACAAGCCCGCCGCCCGTCTCTACAGGACAAGCCACTAGGTAGATTACAGATGACGTCACATCTCTTCACTGCAGTGGCACGAACTCCATATGGTGGTCAAGTAAACACAATTAGTGGAGTTGAGGCATAGTCACACACAAAAATGCCATATGCTTCCGTTGTTTATGGTTGTTCGAATCAATCTAACTGAGAAAGAAACATACGTTTTTATCTAGTACCAAAAGTTATTCTTCATAAAGGGGAAAAATTTAAAGAAAATGCAAAACAAACGGCAGGAGATATGGCTGGCAAACCTGCACCTTTCCTCTGGAAAGTATTAAACTTGTATTAAACTTTCCTTTATTATGTAACGTTAGAAATTTTTCTTTGTAGCTTTGTTTCCCAGTAACTGAACAACAGTATGAAATGCCATTAATGAGTTGACGTGTTATGTCATGTTGTCACTTGTTGCTAACGTTAGTTGTTAGTTGTTGCTATGTTAGCTAGTTGTTTATATGCTCAAAGACGTTGATATTTTACTAATCTCACAATGAGTTTTGCGATCCCTATGGCTAAATGCGTTTTCATTTACTCTCTTGATAGATTTGTTATTTTTAAGCAATGTTGTGTTGTTTCATTTGCTTTTCATTTGCTTTTTTTTATGTCGCTAGAACATTAATGGGAACTTATAAACTGAACATATATATGTGGTAGCACATGGTCTACATATTACAACTGCTCACAATTTGTATTTAACTTAAATCAATGTTACTTTCATTTAGCAAATCCCAGTTCCATGACAGCTGCAAGTGACAGCTTGTAGCTGTCACGGTGAGGCTCCCATGTATGGCCACTTTAGGGTTTGCCTCCTTAAATGTAATCAATACGTAACATAAACACAATAAGCCAAAACAACGAAATAGTGCTTTGATAGATTGAGAAAAACAACGTCTGTATAGCAAATAGTTAGCTATATCCACAGACTTGACAGCGGGCAAATCTTTTTATTTACAAATAATTTATTGTGAAAAATCATTCCTTTTCTCACAAAAAAGTCGTTATTTAGTTTATATCTCTCTCGAACATTGGCTTCAAAACTGTTAACATAAACTGAGTACTGCTCGTTGCCTCCTTCCGTGATTTTACTTCCTCACCACCAACTAGGGGAGCGCGTGTCAGAACAGTCACGTGACTGTAAACAACAGTAATAAATACATTTTAACAAACCTAAGACGACAGTTGTTTTATCTCTGAAAGTTTACCAACATTATTAATTATAATAATAATAATAATAATAATAATTAAATTAAATTAAACTCACAGATTCCTCCTCGACAACATCACAGATTTCCATGCTGGCTTTCTTGGTCTCGGCAAGACTCTTTGGCTTGAGGGATTCCTGTTTTCTGAGCTTTGGCTCGGGCTTGCTGTCTTTGGCTGCTGGCTTTGCCAGGACAGGCTTCGGGGTGGGGGCCCGAAAGGGCCTGGTGGGCTGGGGCCGGGGTGCCCGGGCCAGGGCGGTAGGGCTCACGATAAGACCCCCCACCTCTTCTGGCTCCTCAGGTGGGATCTGCACGTCAGCCATCACCAAGTAACTGTGGTACTGCATGTGCAGCTGCCCGTTGCCTGGGCTTACGGCGTTGTGCACCGGCTCTGCCTTCTTGGGAATCTTCGACGGGGTCAATTCCTGTCTCACGGACGTCCGGGAGGGCGCCTTGACGATGGGGGCGGGGGCAGGCGGGGCTTCGATGGCCGGGGGCCGACTTGGCTTGGTGGCGGGGACGCTGTTGTGTTGGTGCTTGTTGCTGGCATGGGGCGAGGGTGGGGGTGTGGGGCCGGGGCTGTGGGTGGGGGTATGCGTGGGGGTTGTGCCTTTCCGGTAGAAGTGTGGGCTTCCCGATGGAGATTTCTCCTTCTTCTCTTCTGGGATCTCCTTAATCTCCATAGGATCGCTGAACCTCTGTTTGATATAATCTGGTCCTGAAGAAAGAGAAAGAGTAAAGATGACAAAAAACCCAATTAAACTGCCTTTAAGACATCGATGCTCATTACTGTATGGGGATCACATATCCATTCGAGACAGCCAGCCCAAACAACCAGGACAGAGTGGCGAGCATCTTTCAACCCTTATCTAGATAGCCCAAAGATAAAAAGTGTGAATTGCATTATAGACCAAGGGTCGGGCATACTGAATTCCAATGTACCACATTGTACTCCCTGCTCACCTTCAGTAGAATTTTCTGGAACTATACAAGTAGGATAGAGAATACAGGTGTGGCATGAGCTGTGCTCTTGCGTTTCCTGCGCTCTTGCATTTCCTGCGTGTTTTTGATGCTTTTGCCACTTAATGGGCAGTGTAAACAGAACGTACTGAGAGTGTTGCATCTATCTGCGGAAGACTCTGTCCTTGGAAACAGTTCAGGAGCTAGATCTGGTGAACAGGAGGCAAATAAGACCTCTCAGGAGATTTTCTGAGCAGCTTTCTTCCAAATGAGCTTCCCCCTAATTTACAATGCCAAAAGCCCCAAAGAAAACCTGGATCACTGAACGTGATGAGATCCAACACAATAGTGATGAAGTGTGACCTATGTCCGTGAGGAAGAGCAAGGTCAGCAGCGTCGACTCGACTGATGAAAAGATGTTTGTCGACATCCAGGGTCCTGCTTACAACTGGTGAGTAGCTACCAGTCAGCTGGTGTGTGGAAGGGCTGGCTCTGCCACCAGAAGACTCCAATAAGGTGTAAATCCTGTGATGTACCCTTGTGCTTAGTAGCAAAGAGGGACTGCTTCAATGACTGGCACAACCAAAATAACCTATAGTCCTTCCTGTGTTGCCTGACTAAATAACACTAACAGACACTGTAAACTGTTATATGCAGGGCAGACAATTGTCAGAAGTGTAATTTTCTCTTGGGTAAAAATATTTGTTATATTATTTAAATATTATTATAATATTTATATATTATTAATTTTTATCTTGGTGCAATATTTTGATACATTTGATTTATTTTGCTTATGTTGACAGCTGTTGCTGGATTTGTTGAAAAGCTGATAATGTTAAATGCCTGTTGGTTACTTTTTTACCTTTGCAAAAAAAATGTGTGTGTGTGGCTCATAGGCAACAACATGCCACAGAAATGAATTGGGCCACTTGGAGACATTAGAAGATACTTTGAGCTATCACATTAGTATCTGTTTTGTAAGCAAGATAATGACACATAATGGGTTGGGTGATAGAAACAGGTTTTTTACAAATCATTTTCAGAAATCATTGGGCACATTTGGCCACCTTGGAAAGGTTTTGGGACACTTGGAGCCATCTGTGACACCACTCACTAAAAACTCTCTAGTTCATGAGTCTTTGGGTCTAGAAGTCTAATGGTTTAAACACACTTAGTTTACATGTTGGCAAGCACAAAATTCCATAGGTCTATTGCTTTTCAAACATGACTTTCAACACAAGAAAACTATACCATGTTTATTTGTTGTATGTTTCTTTGATACTTTATAGCTTTGTCGTGTCCACATGCTATATGAACTGCAAGGTGTTTCCTTTAAAATGATACTAAACTTAGGTATGTGGCCATCAAAGTTATTGAGCTACAAATTGTTATATTTGGATATGTCGAAATAGGTGGGAATTCAAAAATAGTGGGTGACGGTTAAGGGGTTACATGTAACCACAACGCTATGGTCAAGCCTTGTACCGTGAAATAATGAATAAATAAAAGAGTTAACGGTGAGCTGCTCTCCTATTTGTAGGCACTGCAATCAGAATGCTCCTGTCACAAACACGTTCCAGAACATTCTTTACAAAATATTCCATAGGTCAATGGTAACCATTGGCCAAGCGCCCGCATTGGATAAGAAAAAGAGGGAGAGAGAGAGAGTGGGTGAACCACGCAGAGCCTGGTTTCCCATGTGAGCCAGTGAGGCTCCTCACCATGCATCATATTCCCATGACGCCAAAAGGATATTCTCAGCCTCGGCTCTCTGCTCCAGTGAATGTAAATTTGAAGTATGCGTGCACGTCAAACTCCCTCCACCACAGTGGTGTTCACTCTTGTTCTTGGAGAGCTGCAGAATATGCTGGTTTTAGTTTTTTGCCTTAAAATACGAAAACCGATTCAGACCCAAGAAACCAGGTGTGGGGAGTTAACTGTGTATTCAGCTGCTCGAACTGATCAGCACTCTCCATTGGCAAGAGCCAATACCACTGAAACATCACATAATTAGGATGCCTTTAATATACTGAAAAGCTCCTGTGCCAATTTCTACATCCCAGCAGCACGGCAATTAACTGAGACCAGCCTAACAACGGTAAACACTACAGGCCTCTATGATTTAAAAATAATTAAGGCAATAGATATTGAAGAACAAACACATAAAACTATCTGAATATGAAGATGTTGCCATAAGATTAACTATTTTACATCTATCATACGTCAATGATGGAGATCTCAATTCAAGGCAATATACCAACAACTGAGCTGCTAACTAGACCCTTCACATGGGTATGTCATAACAACAATTTGTAGTATATATATTGCAGTGCCACTTGGGGTGGGGTGACCCTCAAGGACCTTTTCAGAGGGTGTAGGCGATTGAAGAAATCCGGAGGAGGCAGTTTTCCAAACAAACAATATGTTTATTAAACAGATTGTTTTACAAAAACCACAAAAAAGTAATCGGGGAAACAAAACACAGAGTCTTTATCCGTAATCCACTGTCAGAAATCCAATTCAGTTCCTCAACCAATCCGAAAAGCAATCCAAAACAATCCTCTAATACTCTCTCACTAATTTACCACACAATTCCCTTCCAGTATTCTGCTAATTCTGTGGGGAAACGGTGTGTCTTTTATTTTCCCCCAAATTGGCTTCAGCTGCCAGTAGTCCCAATTGTTTCACTTGCTTCAGCTGGTGTGGGCTGTAGTCCTGATAGCTCTAGAGCAGGGGTGGGCAATCTTACCCTGTGTGGGCCGGTGTGGGTGCAGGCTTTTGTAAGCATGGACATGATTTTAATGTAATGACAGACAGTATTATAATTTCAAAGGGAATAGTATTTCCTTTGCAAGTAATTGTATTTAAAACAAAATAAATCAATTTATATAATGGATAGAGTAGCCTACCCAGTGCACAGGCTACGGATATAAGTAGCAGGCTATCAAATACGTTACTGGAATTTCCATGCCAGCTGCCTAACAATTTCATCTTGGAGAGTTGTTATACTATAGTAGTTTGCTAGTTTGTTATCTGCCTCATTGGTGTGATCAATGTCCATTGAAATTAATTGGCTAGCTAACTAGTTTCATGGAAACACAGCGTCAGACTAGCTGTTGATGATCCAACGTTAGCAAGCCAACTAACGTTAGTTAGCTACCTACATAGGCTAATATAAGCAGCTTGACTAAGCTGTTTCCCGGCTTGCTGCTACATATGCAAAAATTCTGTTAAAAACTGAAGATTTTTTAGAAGCCTAAATGGCTAGCTATCAATCATTGAGTATGAATGAAATCTGCAGGAATTGTAGCCTATACTGTGGCTAAAAAATATTTTGAAACGGTCTCATGGTTTTGAAAAAAAACCCCTATGTAAATCCGTTTTATAAAATAATATTGAGATGAATATTCTTTTATATGAATATTGACATGCCTAGGGGGTTGTAGGTAACTTACTTGGCTTTCACTTGGTACCTGCCAACTAGCAAGCTAGCTACTATGACTGGTGATGGACAGTGATAAATAGCTGTCGCAGTGGGGGAAAGAATTCCAGAGTAACATTTTTTTTTCTATAAAAGTATATTTTCAAAGATAAGATCTTTAGAGACATGCGCTGCTGTGCCATAGCAACCTCATAAAACAGTCAGTAAAACCTTGGAGAGTGCTTACGAAATTTTTAGCATAACACATATTTAACCATTTTTATTATTTTATATCAAATACCATGCTATACCACCAACTCGGTTATTACGAAGGAAGAAAATGTTTATGGTATGATAATCATCAATTCTGACACCGTGGTATACCGTCAAATCGGTATACCATAACATCCCTAGTTATAAGCCCAGTTCCCTAACCGTTATACTACACCGCCACCCCCGGTCCTAATCAGTGCTGGTAGATTTTTTCGAGCTGCCTTGTGAACGCAATGAAAACTACTTGCAACTAGTGATGGGAAAATCAGGTGTCACCACACCAAAAATTGTCAGAGCTACATTTATCTGTCAATCACTGACTTGTTTGAACCAATCAAAAAAACAGAAAAATATGATTGATTCAAATGAGTGAGTTTGTGGTGGCATATGGTAGCTCCACCCATTCTGAACTCACCAATCTATTGTTTGTGAGGAAAAAATGAACAGCATTTAATTGTAGAATCAAACTTTAGGACAAATGTTGACTGAATTCAAGCCATACTGTACAAATCAGATGTTTCTATCCAGGAGCTACTTAAAATGCACAAGATAATTACCATAAATACAATATTGAATAAAATCTAAAATGTTCTGTAACAGCGAGATATATATTTAATGTAGCAGTGAGATATGATTTTTAAAACAATTCAGATGGATCCATATCCAAAAACCAGAGACAGAGGGAGTGCGAGGGTCAAATTCCCAATCTGATTATGGTGTTCACATGGCAAGCTTTCTGTATCCGATTGCTCTGTAAGTCACATTTGAAAAGGATCTTGGGTGCAATGCTAATGTGTTCAATCTAATTCTCTAAGGCCTCTGAAAAGCCACTCGGAGCCATCTTGCACCTCTACAATCAGCCCTAGTTTAATTTGTGAAGCTGCATTTGCACTGTGTAAAGAGAATTTATAAGCGTCAAACCATAACAGAGCTAATCAATCCTGTCCTTCTGGAGATCTAGCAGGACTTTTCTATGCAGCTGTATTCATTTCAACAAAATTAAATATAGATATCATATAATGCTTAATATAGATATAATACATATATCCTGGCTGGGTGGGCCACACTGCAAACACATAAACAAAATCAAAAGGAAAAATATTAAAAACAATTCCAATTCACAATTCTGCCAAAAAAAGGTTTGTCACTTTTAGGTTTGTCAACTGCTTGGGATGTTGTTTGTCTGTGGGTGAGCAGTGTTGCCGGTCCACCCTGGAGATTTTGTCATGTTAATCTTTGAAACAGCACAGCCAGTGTAGTGCATTTCAACCTTTGTTTGTAATTTAATTAAAGCCTTAAAGTGTTGTAACACTTTGTTCAGAACTGTGCCGGACACATTGATAATGTTGGCTTGAGTGATGAACCGAGTTTTGTTTTTGGCAAAGGTTGTGGGCAAATAATAAGGAGAACATTTGTTGAACTCACAAGAACTTCTACCTCTACTTGTACAGAAAACATCCTTTCAGAAAACATCCAGAGTGACAATGAGTGGGATCACAAAGATAGCAACAGAGAACAAAGTGTAGAACGAATGTCATATTAATAAATCAAGAACATATGGCAACAAGTTTAAATAATACAAAAATACAAAGAACGTTAAAGGAATGAAAGACAGAAAACTATAGATGAGGGTCAAAAGCACGGTGTTGGGGGGCTGTGTGGATGGGCCCGCTGAAGGAATGGACAGCTGCTCACGGATGATCCAGACCAAGAGCAAAAGTATTCCACCCCCCCTCGCCAACCCCCCGCCCTCTGGCCAGCCGCACAGAGAGTCCCCCGTCATGGCCAGCTTTAAGCTATGCCTCCGTTACAGGTTTCAGTAACACTTGGATTCAATCAACACTTTATTCTTAGCTTTGATGCAAGTGCTTTTCTTTGTTTTTTTTCTGGTGAGTTCATTTTTGTGATTTTTCTAGTGTTTTTTATACATTTTATTTAAAAAAAAGGATTCACAAATCTGTTTAAATAATTCAAATACTACATAAAGTGCAGAATTTTTTCAACCAACTTTTTTTAACTTTCACTTGTGATGGGGCTGGAGGAAGAAGTCCAAGACCAAGTGATGTTCTTTACTCTTTACTGGCTCCCCTCAAAGTAATGACAATACCTTATTTTACCAAAAGTACAGCAGAGCAGTCATGCCCCTTATCTAATTTTTACATTTACATTTTAGGCATTTAGCAGACGCTCTTATCCAGAGTGACTTACAAGATGTGCATAAATACATGGTAGGAACAATCATAGTTCGCGCAAGAGATCATGTGATGAAAGCATAAATAAAGCAAGGTTTATCAGCCATTATTATTGCAAAGCTGTAACATACGCAACACAAACACCCCTTTACTCTAACACTTATTCAAAGCATAAGTATAACTGAATGAAATGTCCTTTTTTTGTCCTTGGTGACAAGTACAAGTACAAAGTACAGTGCAAACGCTGTCACAATGTTGTGAATAATGTTCTGGCCTCCAATTTCAAGCTGAACAAGGCTTTTCAGAGCTCTCGGCCTCTCACAGTTGCTGGAAGCTCTGTGTTCTTCCACAGACAAACCATTGTGGTCTATGTCACACTTCTCAATGGCTGGGGTCTAATATTACATTTTCTCAGACTATTAATTTCACTGCTCTTTCTAAAATCTTACCTGCATAACACTACGCTACACTTACAGAGTGTCAACACTCACAGTAAAAAATGTTACGATGACAGTTAAGAACATTCTTATTTTGCAGAAATAGTATTTGGAGTTTGGGTAATCGGATGTGACCCCCATGTGAATCTGTAAAGGGAATCAGGCCTTTGGTCAGGCTCCAGACTGGAACGCATCCGTATACCAATATAGGACAAACCCAGTGACATGTTGCTTAACGGCTAAGTCGGCTAACTTGGCTCTCGTCTTCTACAAAATGGACTCTAATAATCCTTGAAAGTAACTGCTACAATCTAGATGTGCTGAATGGGCTGTTCTCCTCATTGTGTATTCTTATGTTCTTAATCTAACTATTTGGTAAGGGCCATGGGTAATTAAATTTACATTTTGGCATTTTGCATTTACATTTGGCATTTAGGAGATGCTCTTATCCAGAGCAACTTGCATTAAAACATGGTAAGATCAATATAGACAATATAATACAGTAATAGACATAATTGTTGGTAGCTGCATACCATACCATAAACATTGATTAAACATGAAGATAATGGTGATGACAATTAGTAAAAATGTACTTTTTTTGGGGGGTGGGGGTTGTACACTATGTGAAGAACAGTTTGGACTAGAATATTTTGATTTGTTGATTGACTACTGTTTGAAAGGAGGACTAATCAATAATGTCTATTTTTAAATATAATAAATACAATATTTTAATATCTATTTAGCTATCTGCCTATCTATCTATATATCTATCTATCTACCTGTCTACCTACCTGCCTATCTATTTATCTATGCATACTGATCCAGGATGCCATTCACAGCTTACTTTTCTTCTGTATAATGCATTCCCCCAGTGGGATATTTGCTGCAGCAATGCAGGGTAGGCCCCATGGCTCTTACTCACACCCCACAGTGGGACCTCTACTCTACTCTATTAGCTACACCTGAACATATTCCCATTTCAACTGAAGGAGGAGATGATTAGTGAGGGATAATGTGCAGCGGGCAAGTCGGTTGATGAAAATAACAGTAAGGCAGGGTGATGCATCTTATCAGTGCCGTTATTTTCAACAACCGACTTGTCCGCAGTACGTTATCTCACTTATACCATGGCTACATGCCAAAAGAATTAGTACAAAATTGGTAAATTATGTTAGAAATACATTTATTCACAACATTACACAACATTTCACGAGGTATGTCCAAGATGTTGCTCACTGCGAACCGGACAACTGCCATTGAATTAAGTGTATTTTCATTGTCGGGAGCCTAATGTTAAGTTCAGTGGTGGGCCCAGATAACACACAATACAAAAACATGATGGAACCCCCTGTGAAACCCCTTTGATCAATCAGAATTGAGTAGTTAACCAAGCCATGGTATAAATGGATATAATCTCTTGCTGAGCACGCAAAGGGCATGTGTTGTTTGGGAATACTTATTTAAAAGAAAATTCTTCCTGGTGCAAAAACAGTTCGGAAGTAGAAGTGGAAAAGGGTGATGTGTGTGCATCTGCTTTTCCCACAGATAGATCAGTGGTCACTTAACTATGACTGACAAATAGAGGCTTTACATGTGTTCCCATCCATAAACATCAGTAGCGAACCTTACAACCTTTTACTGGGTACCTGTAATTACAGTTGGAAACTCATTTCAAAAGCCTGTGAGAATCTGATGATGAATGCTTGAAAGCCCCAAACACACACCAAGACAATGAGCCTTACAAAGCGTCCAATCACTCACTCTCCTTGATTTAAAAAAATTATTCAAACAAAAGTACAGACATCATTTGACAACATCTTCCCCAAACTTTAAGGAGTGTTCACTAAGCACATATGTAACTGTGGAGTTAGTCAGCCCACCACATGATCTGTGGGTACCCAGTCTGTTTAGATTCACAGTTTCTCTACAACACACTTTCAAAGGAACAAATGGTATATGAGGAACATGGAGTGTTGCATTACTAATCCCCCCCCACCCTCAGATGTCTTTGAAAACACCCAGTTGGCCTTCCTGCTTTGCGAGATGCCAAGCTAGGACACAACTCAGACACAAAACAGCAGCAGGGTAGGGCATGAGATTGGCAGGTTACCTGGCTGGTGAAAACTTGGAGAGAGGTCCCTGGCCACTGCCCTGGCGACGTCGGAGTCCTGGGAGGCGGCTTTCGACGCCTGGTCAGCAGCATCTCCCTTGGCCCTTGCGTGTGCGGTTCTAGACAAAACGGAACCACAGCACATTAGTTTGCGGGGGCAGGGGGGGACACATTTTATGCCGGATACTTCCTGTCACTAGTGCAAATGTTACTACAGTGCTCTCTCTTTCTTCTAGGAGATGCCTGGTCTGGTACTGTAGATGCAAATAAAGCCCAAAGCTGCACTACCTTTTATAGACGTTCTTCTTAATAATCCTCAAAATTAGGAAACTTGACACATTATTAGGCAGGGAAGGGAAAACGTGCAAAATAAAAGTATGACACTTTAGCTTGGAAACCAGAGCATTTATGGACAGGGATGTACAGGGATTTGAGGAATAACCTATTTGAAAAAATTGAGTTGAAGAACCCTGATTTGTTTTGGTTGTCGGAAGGTGATATGTTGAGTTGGCTTTTTAATGAGGAGATTTTTGTCTTAGCAAGATTTATAGAAAATGCATGGCAACTAAGACAGAGAATACTGTATCCAATATAATATGATACTTCTGGCATAGAAATGGAATGTTTTTGAAATGTTTTCATTTTGTGAATTTGTGGAATTGTATATTATGATTTGTCATGTGGCCATCCTGGCTGGTGTTGTTGTTGTTGTCTAGTGTCTTGTAAGCCCATATGGGCTGGGCACCATAAATGGTGCAGGACACTTAAATAAATACATCAATCAACACATCAATCATATGGATACGGTTTCCCCTTGACCTCAGGCCGGAGCAGAAGTAAAATAATTTCCGGGGGCATCAGTCCAAGATGTAAGCAGAGTGAAACACAGAAGAGATAATCTCTTTAATTCCATTACATTTGGAAAGAGAGAGAGATGTCTGTTACAAAGCTTGCAGCACAACACCCCACTGCTATGAGGAAAGACATTCAAAGACAACAAACATTTCCCCAAATAAATTCTTGAAATAAAATAAAATATCTTACCCCCTAAAGAAAAAAAACAACTATATTTTTCATGACATGACAATCTTACCAATGCAACTGAACAGCAGAATGGGAGATCACAGGGCTGATGGGATAGCTTATGGACAGGAGCTGAGAGGAATCTGCTTCAAAAATCCCTTTAAGAGCCCTGGAGCTTGCCAATCGGGCTTCACCTTCAGCAGAAGGGGTGTAAGCGCTGTTGGGGAGGTGCATTTTAGTCATCCTGCGCAGGCAGACAGAGTGGGGCCATCTTTGGCGGGTTTATGGCTCTGTGAGTGAAGCCAGGGCACTTGGGTATGTAGCGGTGGTGAACCAGTGCCACATCCTACAACTTCAGGATGCTACCTATGAGCTGGATATTATGGATCTTGGAGAAAATAATGATGGCCTGCCAGATTAAAGCGGAGGTCAACATGGTATGATTGGCCTCTTCACTTGGTAGCAATGGCCTTGAGCATATTATGCCTCCCCAAATATCAGCTCAACCAACATCTCGGTATACATCGATCAGCCACAACATTAAAACCACCTGCCTATTGTGTAGGTCCCCCTCGTGCCACCAAAACAGCTCTGACCCGTCGAGGCATGGACTCCACAAGACCTCTGAAGGTGTCCTGTGGTATCTGGCACCAAGACATTAGCAGCAGATCCTTTAAGTCCTGTAAGTTGCAAGGTGATGCCTCCATGGATTGGACTTGTTGGTCCAGCACATCCCACAGATGCTCGATCAGATTGAGATCTGGGGAATTTGGAGGCCAAATCAACACCTTGAACTCTTTGTCATGTTCCTCAAACCATTCCTGAACAATTTTTGCAGTGTGGCAGGGTGCATTATCCTAGGCCACAGCCATCAGGGAATACCGTTGCCATGAAGGGGTGTACTTGGTCTGCAACAATGTTTAGGTAGGTGGTACGTGTCAAAGTAACATCCACATGAATGCCAGTACTCAAGGTTTCCCAGCAGAACATTGCCCAGAGCATCACACTGCCTCCGCTGGCTTGCCTTCTTCCCATAGTGCATCCTGGTGCCATCTCTTCCCCAGGTAAATGACGCACACACACCCGGCCATCCACATGATGTAAAAGAAAATGTGATTCATCAGACCAGCCCACCTTCTTCCATTGCTCCATGGTCCAGTTCTGACGCTCACGTGTCCATTGCAGGCGCTTTCGGCAGTGGACAGGGGTCAGCGGCTACGCAGCCCCATACGCAGCAAGCTGCGATGCACTGTGTGTTCTGACACCTTTCTATCATAGCCAGCATTAACTTTTTCAGCAATTTGTGCTACAGTAGCTCTTCTATGGGATCAGGCCAGACGGGCTAGCCTTCGCTCCCCACGCGCATCAATGAGCCTTGGGCGCCAGTTCACCGGTTGTCCTACCTTGAACCACTTTTGGTAGGTACTAACCACTGCATACCAGGAACACCCCACAAGACTTGCCGGTTTGGAGATGCTCTGACCCAGTCGTCTAGCCATCACAATTTTGTCAAAGTCACTCAGATCCTTACGCTTGCTCATTTTTCCTGCTTCCAACACATCAACTTCAAGAACTGACTGTTCACTTGCTGCCTAATATATCCCACCCCTTGACAGGTGCCATTGTAACGAGATGATCAATGTTATTCACTTCACCTGTCAGTAGTTTTAATGTTGTGGCTGATCGGTGTAAATGAAGCTGGCTTAGGCTGGGCTTTCCCCCAAATTGTAAATTATGGGCTAAGAAGGGAGTGAGCCAAACCCCCCCCCAACACTTAAAGTCTGACCTGTTGGTGACACGATGCTTAGATTTTGGTGGGAATTCGACAAGTTTCTCTTGGAAGATCTGGTGCCAGCTAACACCTTGGCTGCGTGTGTTTTGCATTCTTGGAGAGATACAAGCTTGGTCTGATATCATTTTCTTCCATTTTATCTCTTTTGTGATTGCTACATGCCAATTTTATGTCTAGAATTTAGTATTTGTTAAGCCGAAATATCCAAATGAATGTTTATTTCCATGTGGGTGCTAATTGTTGGGCTATCCAGTTTGGAATTTGTGTCTTTCAGGTCGCGGCCAGATGAGAGCGGATCTTAACGTGGTATTAGCAAGCTTGTGAAATGGTAGAGATAATGTTCCATATGTGAGGAGACAGAACTAAACCCTACATATTGGAGGTTCCGATTTAGTATTTGTTAAGGTAGTTGAACCTACGTCTGTAGATTGGACGTTGAATGTTTTGTCTAACTGTTGTAACTGAATAAACCAGCTGTTAATTTTAATTGAATTGTGAGTTGTATATTTTGATGAAGGTTGATCCACCAGATTGCTCTGCCTATCAACGAATTTGGAGATTTAATTGATAATTGGTATCCTGTGTAGTAGTTATTATATTAAATCAAATAAATATAGTTTACATGTAGGATAAGTGAGGGGTTTTAACGCGTAATACCAGTTGTGTTCAGTATTCAGAGGGCTGAACTTTAAACAAGGCCATTTGACTGTTAAGGCTACTGGATTCAGGGAATAGACCCTTTTTATTCCAACTTCACTGTTCCGACAGCGCTGCATCAGAGACGAGGAGATTTTTACTTTAGAAAGCTCATTCCAGTCCAACTCAATGCCAGGTAAAAAAAGGACCTCTATTTCACAGACATGAAGTTCTGATGAAAACTTAGTGACTTAGGATCTATATAAAGATCTGTCTGAAAAAAACACCACACACACTTATACACACACACACACACAGAACATGCACGCACGCATGCATGCACACACACATACACACACACACACACACACACACACACACACACACACACACACACACACACACACACACACACACACACACACACACACACACACACACACACACATACAAATTAAAGAACTGAGAGGATTTAAAAGAATAATGGAATTTGCAGTATGCAGCTCCTTGCTGCCATTACTATCAACATATCTTACAGAGTGCCTGCAGGACTGCAGACTCAACAGGGTTACTCAACCCAGGGCATGGAGGGCAGGGTTACTCAACCCAGGGCCTGGAGGGCAGCCATACGGCCCGGAAAGGTCAGGGAGTTGAAGAGTGACGCCACCATTCACAGCATGAACAGTGCCCATTATGTTCTTGCTCAGTTCAAATCAATGTAAAGATGCTTATTAATTCAGCGTAGGAAACTCCCTTATCTATATCTACATTTACATTTTTGACATTTAGCAGATGCTCTTATACAGAGCGACTGACAATGAATGCATTAAAAAAATGGCAAGAACAATCACAGCTAGTGCAAGAGCTCAATATAGTAACAATACACCAGATATCACCATACAGCTGCACACTGTACCTATAATACAGGGAGAGAAAAGTTATTTTTTCATTATATATGTATTCAGTAGTCATGGTAATGAGTTTATTATTATGTATATAAAATCAGTGGCAGTAGAGTCTGAAGAGATTTTCAGTCTCTTGCAGAAGATGGGCAGCAATTCTGCAGTCCTGACCAAGTGTAGAAGATCGTTCCACCACCGGGGGGTCAGGGCAGAGAAGAGGCGAGACCACGAGGAGTGGCTGCTGGGCACCCAAAGGGCCGGAACAGCCAACTGGCCAGAGGAGGCAGAGGGTCTAGCTGGGGTGCAGGATGTGATGAGTGTCTGGAGGTAGGAGAGAGCAGTACCCCTCATGGCCTGGTATGCCAGCACCAGTGACTTGAATGTGATTTGTGCTGCTATAGGGAGCCAGTGAAGTGTTGTGCTTTTATTGCTGCAGCGATAAACTCAGGGAAGGGTTATCTTTAGGGGGATGGGGTATAATTAAGGATCACTAGGCCCCATGAGATCTGTTGAGTATTGGGACTTCTAACATTATGCTTGATATGTGAACTGGAAATGATCTTTGCAGAGATGAGCGGTGAGTTTGTGTCTGTGCGTTTAAAGTCTATTTGTGTGTGTGTGTGTGTGTGTGTGTGTGTGTGTGTGTGTCCCTCAGTGAGACTTCAGAGTATTTAAGACTACAGGGCCATCCATCCGAGCACCCCTCTAATTTTAGGGCCTTCTTAAATTTCAGCCCCCTGCGTGTGGCCTCTTTTTCGGGCTGTTTGTGCCAGTCTGAGCCAGCAGCACGCTATCGGGGGCGGCCCCTGGGAGCAGCAGCCTATTTGGAGAATCTCAGCGGCACATGCTGACGCTGTCCTTCCCCCCCTTTTCCTGTTCACCTATTGCTGCCCCCGCCCCCCTGCCCCCACTCAAGGTCCTGCTGCTGAGCCTCAAATGGGACTTCCCAGAAAGGAAGTCATACTGAGACCCCCCTGTGTCACACAAACTCAAGAGCTCCACAGACTTTGGGTTGGCACAGCAACTGTAACTAAGTTGCATGGATTGACAGGGTGCTGATGTGACCTTAAAGGAGAGCTCTGATAAAAAAAACAGTTTTATGTTTTACTACACTCTATGCATCAGGTACTTAGTCTGCAGATGTGTCTGAACACTGAGGGCCACTTCCTGTGAGCCTAGTACAGCAAAAAATGTTTGGTGTTAAATCAACTCTGATAACAGTACATTTTGTCCCTACTGGAGTTATATAAACTCTGTTAAAAGTTGAGGTACCATTAAATCCATCCATATTGGACGCATATAAACTCTTAAGAGTTGGATTACTACTGAACTCATCCATACTGGATATAATTCAACTCTTAAAATAGTTTCTATAACACTAACCCAGGATCTCCTGTTTTTCTTCACATACACGTCTCTGCTCACTTAAACACACCAAGAACCATGTATAGTATAGATATTATCGAGTGAGTTGTGGATTTGTGAGCGCCACCTGCAGTTTTGTTTAAAACGAGAGCGCAATGTTTGCTGAAAAATCTGTCTGTTTTCAAAATCTAATTTGAATCTTTAAATTGACTTGGGTACAAGCACATTAACTCCACAATCTGAAACTGTGTTTGCATAATCCATAATGTAATTTATGGATTATTCTGAATATTTAGACAGTTATAAGCATTACATGGCACCAGCACACATTATGTTAATTCTGGGTGTTAATTCTGGGCAACTTGCCCATGACGAATGCTGTTCAAAGCTAGGAAAACCAAATCTTCAATCATTATTCACGCACATAGAATAAATAGCATAAATTGTGAATTATAGGTAGCCTATAAACTCAGTGGCTTTCTATTTTCTCAATGTTTGAAATGTTTCTCATATTGTAATATTATTATACTGTAATGATGCTTCTTATACAACAATGACTGCATTTACATACAGCCTAATGTTCCATCATCAGTCTGAACATTAGAACTGATCATAGAGCTGCCCTGATCTCTTACTTAAGGAAACTCTTTGATTCTATGTGTTTAGATAAGCCTAAAATGCATGTTCAACCTGTTAAGAAAGATAAGCAGAAAGATATTTTTAAAAGAACAGGAGACAGGTGGTCAAACATGGAGATTACTGGGCTCTTCATGCTTGGACACAGAGGTACAGGTAACTGCCAAAATAAAAGGGAACACTTAATAATGGTAATAAAACAATTGCTCATTGGCAAAAAGAGGGGGGGGCCGGCCTACCCCCTGGCCTATCCGCCGTGACACCTCCCGGTGGACACTCATGGTACTGCATCAGTTTAAAGGATCCCTCATTTACTCATGTTGCATTTATTTTAGCAGTTACCCATAGATCCTTACAGGTCAAGTGCCCAGTTCCCACCTGCCCGACACGGTGTCCTGACACCATCACAGTGCTCTGACTGATTCCCTGGAGTTGGCAATTCCTAACTCAGAAAACTTGTTTGTGGACACTTGCATTTATTCGGGGGACATGATACTGTACACTAGAGTCACAGCCAGACGCTGGTAATATAACACAGCACCGTTTGGGTACCTGTTTCTGAATCTCACCTGCAACACAGCATTTCTCCTCATATTTCAGGCCAATATTTCATATTCATATTAATATTCAATCATTCAATGGTTACAGCAACTTCTCAGAATTACCACAGGACTACATTTTTTTAAAGACCATAACTCAGTTTGCGCTATAAATATCCATATATGTCCTTATATTTCAGTTCAGTCACAGGTGAAAAACAAATCTCATATTTAATTTGGAATTTGGAACAGGCGCCGATATGATTTGAAGGCGAGGAATGTTATTTGTGGGGACGCGGCGCTATGCCCAGCTTGCATCCCGTCTCCACCCCATGTCAGCGCTCAGCTTGGGTTAACTTCTATTAAATCAAACACTGAATTTGTTGCATGCTGTGCGACACAACCATGATTGGAACAGAACAGTAGGATGCAGGGAATGGACTTGATGGACTTGACTTTCTCCCACAGGGAGAGAAGGAGGGAGAGAGAGCACGTATAAAATAAAATTATACAAAATACATTTTCAACGTTCCCCCTCACAAGTGCTGCATATGCCACTCCCAGTCATTACTAAAAATGACGATGTCATCCAAGTATCCGGCGGTATATGCAGCATGCGGTCGAAGTAGCCTGTCCATTAGCCGCTGGAAGGCAGCCGGAGCCTCATGCAATCCGAACAGCAAGGTCATAAATTGGTGTAAACCAAACGGAGTAGAGAATACCAACTTTTCCCTAGACACTGGAGACAATCTGAGATGGGAATCTGCCAGTAGCCCTTGGTTAAATCCAGCGTTGAATAACAGTGAGCAGTGTCCAACCGATCCAGCAGCTCGTCAACCTGGGGCATTGGCATTGAAGGCAGTTTGAATAGAACAGACCCATTTGGGACAAGCACAATGGGGCTCTTCCTGAACCATGTCTTTTTTCTTTTTGTTTTTGTTCAGGCAACTAATATGGCTGTCTCTGAACTACAGTGCCTGGCATGGTCTGTATGTGGTTTTCAGTTAAATCAGTTTGTCCTGGCAAGGGAGAGAACACATGAGAAAAACTGCAACTGGGCCACCTCTGCCCCAGCACAAGATGGCTGCAAACGGGGACTGGAAGCTTTGTGATTTCATTTGGTGCTTCTGGTCCCAGCTCATCGTGCATAGTTCCCAGCATTGCAAGCGAGACAGGGTTTACCACCCTCCCAAGTTTTAGGAAGTTCAGGTGGTATATCTGACAGGACCCTCCTCTGTCAGGATGAACGACTTCAACTCGATATCCCCCACTCATCGTACAACCTCAAAAGATTTCGCAATCTCAGTGTAAACACTACGAAACAATTATGATCGGGCACTTTCATTGTTTATTCAGAGCACTGGGATTAACATTACAGGTATACTTTAAATATTTATTAGAAAAAACCCTGAAAATGATTCACAGCTTCCTTACGTTATTAACACAAATACAAAAAAAGGGAATAAAGTTGATGTAATTCAAATAACAACCAGACTTAATTTCCAGATTCTTGGCTACGGCGAAATCTGTAGGATTGAAGAGCCAACTAGAACAATCACCATGACAACGCTCAACCACTATCTACTACATGGGGTGGGGGAAGTGGCAGGCAGTTCAGCACATGATCACCTGCTATCACCTGGGCTGTGTGAGGAATGAGCCCAGCCTGCACACAATAACCTGGCCTGTGCGAGGAATCAACCCAGCCTGTACTTTCAGACTGGGCTTACAGTGGTGCCACATCAACAACACAAAACCTGGGTCATTGTCTGGTGGTTGCGTCCCAATTATACCCTGGGTTTAGCATAGCCCAGGGGTCTTCAACTCCAGGCCTCGAGGTCCGCTGTGTCTGCAGGTATTTGCTCCAACCACGCACTACACCACCTGATTTAGAATAATTAGTTTACCTCCTTGGTCCAGGAGGCGAGCTAATTAGTGAAATCAGGTGGTGTAGTGCGTGGTTGGAGCAAATACCTGCAGACACAGCGGACCTCGAGGCCTGGAGTTGAAGACCCCTGGCATAGCCTCTCACACAATGCTTTGGTCTCGAATCATGACTGTGCAAGCCTCAGCTTAGGCTATCAAACTCAATAGGGGGGCCGGGGCGTGTTATTGGCCGTAGCATCGGCCAGGGAGGGAGGGCTTCAGCCGGCCCAGATTTTTCAGTGTGTCATTGTACAAAAGTACAAAAAGACTCTTCTGGCTGATTGGGTGCCTGCTGTCTGCCTGCACCAGCAGGGCATTGAAGTGTATTCCTTTGATGCAATGAATGCGCAGCTCAGCTGGTGGACTGCAGGCCACAGCATGGAGAGGGTGTGCTTGTCTCCGCTCTTCCGAATTGATGGACGATGTTGTGTCATGACGGGTCAGTGAATAGGTTTGGGTATTCCAACAGTGGGAGAAAAGAAAAATCAGGTCTGTATATCAGTTTGAAAAACAAACCCGCCCCCACAAAGGCTAACCCCCTCTATAAGTTACAATATACTTCCTGAAGTAAAAAGAAGCATATTTTTATATTGTTTAACCTGACGCTTGGCATCTGATGTTGAATCTGCTGAAGAAAGACAGAATCTCCTGGCAACAGACGGAGGACTTGCAGAAATGCAGTGGTTTTTAATGAGAGCATGTCCACCTTTTCCCCCTCACAGACAGGCACACACACACACACACACACACACACACAAACCATCAAGTGAAAGCTTTCCACCAGAGGGGGATTTTAAAAGCTGTGGGTAGAAATCCTTCCACCAAGGGAACAAAAGAATAGAAATTCCACAGTTTTTGATCAGCTTAGGTTAATGATGCTAATTATTGATATTCATCCACTTCTGATTAAAAAAAAAAGAGGAATCGTGACACAGATTATTTTATTACACAGATGAATTTAGTCAAACAGAAGAACTAGAGCTGTCCAAATACTGTGATGTGGGCAATGAAACACTGACTCCTACGTACAATCTGTGCTAATTTCTTTCTGTTTGATCTACAGAATCACAAATGGCTGAAGCTAAACTCTCTCAACAACCTGCTCTTTGCCCCTAAAATGCAGGACCAGGTACAGCTATATATATATTCTTTTTTTTACAAGTGTGTGTGTGCAACGTGTGGGTGTGTATGTGCATGTGTGCATGCATGTGTCTGTATGCAAGCATGTGCCTGCTCGAATGTGTGTGTGTGTGTGTGTATGTGCATGTGTGCATGCATGTGTCTGTGTGCAAGCACATGCCTGCTTGCAAGTGTGTGTGTGTGTGTGTGTGTGTGTGTGCGACATCTGCACATCTGACTTCACTATTCAAAAGAACATCACACTTTCCAAGATTGCGGTTTATACCAGCAATGCTCAGGGAGAAATGGCTGTCCATAGTTTTAGTGGATATTTGCTGCACACAACCAGGGACTACAGATGTAAATTAGCTTTACAGCTAAATGTGGTACAGCTAAGAAGCTGTACACTGTCCCTGTCAAATAAATAAATAAATAAATAACATCACCAACACACCATGTGACACAAAATGTTTAATGTTCAGTATTCCTAAGAGGTAGAACTTTGCACCTCTTTGCAAAGTTTGAAGGTTTTAAAAGCATCAGATCAAGAGAAATGGCTTCAAAGGGAATTCGCCGTATGCAAGATGGCCACCAAGTCATGTGACCTGGCACATTTGAAGTTATGTATGAAAAGAGGATGATATTTTTACAAAAAAATGTACAGACAATTGGCTGTTCGCCCCAGGAAGGGGGAGGGAAGCCGACACAGTTCGCTGCGCACAGGAGTGGTTCTGGGGTGCCGGAGTTACAGTCGACAGCATGACGAGTGCCGTCTCGGAGGAGATGATGCTTCACCCTTGTCACTGCCGGTCACAGGGCTACGGCAGCAAACTACAGGGTAGGGGATTGACCTAAGAATAGCGGGAGTAATTGGCTACCAAATTGGGAGAAAACCGGGGATAAAATCAGAAAATAAAATTTCAAGAAAAAAAACCATACTTAGGCTACATCATAGTAATGCAGTGACAAACAATAAAAAGTAACATTACCTTGCAACATAACACTGAAAATATTTTAGCATAGCTACATTACACTTTGTCAGAATTCACTCAGGGGTTGTGGAGATGTCAGGTGTGGGATACGTCAAAGTTCTGGGAACCAAGGTGAAATATGAACACTTCCACTGGTGTCTAAACCCCACAGTTAAAACAGTGGGGTGTAACTCTAAGGTGCCTTCAAAAGCAGAGAGAATAATGCTTCATTCATACGCGCATGTAGAGAAAATGCACAGAATACCATGGAGTCTATCCACTGGAACAAAAAAAGAACAGCTTCTCGAAGGTGTGCCCTAACTAAAACCTCTCACTGGTGTGACAATGGGTGATGTTTTTTCCGCAGGTAAATCGGTTAAACTATCCAATATGGCCGCAGAAGGCTCCAGCTCTCGACTGTGCTAGCACAAAGGTGCCACATTGCCATAAGGACACTGAGCATTCACAGGAAATGGGAGAGTTTCAAAGGCTCTGTTATGAATACCGCTGGAGTCCACAACACAGGATGTGACCTTTTCTGTTTAATATTCATTTTTTCCCATGGTGCTTCGGTTACATAAAGAGGATACAGCATGCTAATGTGAACCAACACACATAGAGAAATGTGGATATGTGAATACTTGCAGATATGAATGCGTCAGAAGAGGCTAACAGGCCTGCTTTTATATCTAAACCTACATACAGACAACTTCCATAATAAAGGCAACACTTGAGTAAAAGAAGGATCCTTTAAACCGTGAGTGTAGTCCCGGCCCTCCCCTTATCTAGGCCAGGGCCGTTTAAATGTCTCCCACCCGGGTTACCAAAGTGTTGCCTTTATTTACCTGTGTTTACCTGTAGATATACTGTATATGCATGTGTGTGTGTGTGTGTGTGTACAATTTGCATCAAAAGTACTTGGGAGTCTGGAGAGATAATCTTGCTGTAAATTAAAGTGCATCATTTTACCCTTGAAGTAATGTGAAAGGATAGAGTCACATGATTTGATTAACTCCACTTAAGAAGTGTGTTACTGGTTACAATGCGGTTTAAGGGGCCGGGGCAGACCCAGTCCTTACAGGGTGGCGCTGACCTGTATCGCTGCCTTCATTAGGCGTCACTTATGTTTCTCCCTTTTCCCAAGAAGAAGATTACCCCTTGAAATGTATCATTAGTTCGTTATCATTGGTTTTTAATGATACCCTCACTCTGTATGCAAAGTGGACAGGATTCAGGTTCAATGTGCGAAGTACCTACATCCTGATCACAGGAAGAATAGCCTGATCACATGAGCTGGGAGTGGGAATTTCAACTCTCCACAAAGGCTGCTTGAGGGTTGGGTGTCCAAACTATATTCTGCTACATTCTGCTCCAGGCCCAACACCTTAATTCTCCATCTATGATAAAAAATATATTACTACTTCTAATGCTTTAACAGGGTTCAGCTGTCAGCACCTCTTGTTCGGTCAGAGTGCACTATGATGCTCTGTCTCTCTCTCTTTAACACTAGTACACACACTTTATAAGCACACACACACACACAATTGCAAACACGATACACAGTCACGCACACGTACAGTCACATGAACAGTCACACACACATGCACACCTACACACACACACGCACACACATACACACGCACACGTACACAGGCACACACACGCACACATACACAAGCACACACACACACGCACACAGTCACACACACACACAGGCACGCACTCACACACGCACATGTACACAGGCACACACACACGGACATAAACACAGTCACACACACACACGGACATACACACAGTCACACACACACACAGGCATGCATACACACACGCACACATACACAGACACACATACACAGGCACGCATGCACACACACACACACACACACACACACACACATACACACACACACACACACACACACACACACACACACATACACAGTCACACACACATGCACACGTACACAGGTACACACACACACACACACACACACACACACACACACACACACACACACAGTCACACACACACGTACATGTACACAGGCACACACACATATGCACACTCACACAGAGGTAATTGGCGTTACTGACAGTTTTATCTTCTCGCAGCAGTGATGATGATACAACCCATGAGAACCCAGCGATTCGGCTGTCCTGAAGTCAGTGGGGAGTTAATTCCACCATTGTGGTGCCAGGACAGAGAAATCAGCTAGATGCTATTCTTCACAATACTGAACACAGCAATATTAGGGATGCACCGATATGAAAATGTTGGACTGATACCGATACGATAATTCAAATAACACAATCGGCCGATACCGATAATTTGTTATTGTCCTATTTGTGCCCTTGCAAAAAAAAAAAATATTCTGCCCTTCATTATACTTTTGAATGAGCACAAACTCAATCATACAAATGTATTGAACAGCTTTTATTGTAACATTCTTTGACATACTTGTTGAACTGTGCTACATGTCTTACTTGTAAATGGCTGATCAGATTTATGTATTACAGTTTTTTACGATTGCTTTGACTCATTTTGCACAGCAGAATTTCAATGCACAAAACTCAAAATGAAAAGTGCCAAACTGACATGCAAAATTCTTACCTTAAGACACTACATCCTATGCTGACATACAAAGTGTAAAACTGTTCATGCAAAGTGCTAAACTGACTTGCAGGATTCTTACCTTAAGACACTACATTCTATGCTGACATACAAAGTACAAAACTGTTAATACAAAGTGCCAAACTCTAAATCATATGCTACATTCTCAGTATACAGCCACCTAATATTACAACAATGTTCAAATGCTCATTAGTACAAATGCAGATCACTAAATCAATTCAACAGGTGTTTGTAGTCATGTCTCATTACTTCCAACAAGCCTGCCCAGGTGAGTAGCACTGCAACACAATTGATAATCTCTTCACCACTACATAAAAGGCTGCTTAGAAACCTGAATGGCAGTTTCTGAAAACATGGAGCAGGCTGATGAGGTTCGTAATGAAGGACAGGGTTGTGGACGGGGGGTCGTGGTCATGGTCATAGTCGTAGTCGTGGTCGTGGACAGGGTCGTGGTCGTGGACAGGGTTGCGGTCATGGAAAAGGTGTCAGAAGACGTGCAGTTGTGTCCAATTAAATTAGAGCCACTGTGATCGACCATGTTATAAACAAAGGTCTAACAGTAATGCAAGCTGGAAGGGTTGTTCAGCCAAATCTAAAAAGGTCAACTGTGGCATCTATAATAAGAGTTTTTAAGAAAGATAATCGGTAAGTCAATACCTGTAATTTACTTTAACTGTATATTGAAATTACAGTAAGTGTAATATTGTTGATATTGCTGACTGTGTTACAGTATATTTCATAACTACTAAAGTGTGGGTGTGAATTATCCTTGTTGTAATTATTATCTGTACTGTACTTCAGAACTGAAAGAAAACCACCAAGTGGAGGACGTGGCTGTCTTCTTTCTGCCCAGCAGGAGAGGGTGCTAGTAGACATGGCGGTTCAAAGGAATGACATAAGGATCAACGAAATACAACAAAACATTCTGGCAGATAACGGAATCTTCCAAGGCATAAAATCAATCAGCCTAACAACAATTGGGCAAATTTTGAGAAAGCATCAAGTTACAATGAAACAGATTTACTTGGTGCCTTTCCAAAAAAATGAGGATAGGGTGAAGGCTTTGAGGATGGAATATGTTCAGGTATGTGTACAGAAATGTTGCAATACTACAGTACCGAATACTTTAGCGACCCATCCTCTGTAAATGTGTAGACTGGTTGGCGTTATGCCCTATCTTCCTACATATCACATTAGGATTATGTTTGTGGGCCTGCCAATTGGTCTCAGGGCCAGATCTAGGCAAACTAGGCATGTGCCTAGGGCCCAGTTTCCCCAGGGGGCCCATTCAGCACAAATATATATAGGTAATAGGTACATGCCTAGTTTGCCTAAACCCGGCCCTGAGACGGTATTTGCAAAAACTATATGTAAAACAGCGCTAACACAACTACAGTGATGTATAGGGCCCAAAATACAGTAATACCATGCCTAGGGCCCACCATAAGGGTAATCCATCCCTGATTGGCCAGCCTGTGGGCAACCAACAAGTTAGATGAGGAAAAGCACCTGGCCCTAATCATTGGTAATGTAGCCTATTCAAGTTTATTGATATTTCAGAAAATGATGTAGATTGATGCTGGAGCAGAGTACCATGAGATCCTGTATGTGGATGAAGCGAGATTTAATCTCTGCAAGGGCTGGCGCTTGTTGTGCAAAATGAGTCAAAGCAATCGTAAAAAACTGTAAAATCCTTCCTTGAGTTGCCTCCTCTTGAAATCTCACTTGAGCATTTGTTCAAATAACAAATCGATTGTCTTTCTCCAACACCTTGCAATGTGCCTACACAGCCAACATTTTATTCGCTTGACAGTGTCAACAAAAACAAGACGTCTTAAAGCAACGAGAACAGCATGCATTAGAGCTGGGCAATAGCTGAATTTTACACCATTATCGTAATTTCAATGATCAATTGCATCAAATTTACAAATGTCGATGATTGTGGTTAGGGTATAGCATTGTTGCGTGGAGGAGAATAATTCCTCCATTTGTTTGGCCTTTTTCCATCCGCAACACAACCAACACACAATACAGCAACACAGCCAGCCTTGATATGAAGCGCAACTTCACTGTAGTGAAGCCAGAGGGAAGAATCGTCAAAATGCCAAACTTGGAGCTAGCGAAGCATGGAGTGAATTTGAGTGAACAGTCAGTAAGCCCACTAACTAGGGTAGGCCCAGACTAAACGTGACAACGAGATTGAAGATGAACCGAGTTTAGTCCCTAAGAAAGGCTGCATGTGAGTTGCGTGGGGTTACTTTGGTTACAAACGAGCTGGCAAAGACCAGAAAGGAGGCATGTTCTGAAAGTACTGTAACAAAGTGGTCCCGACAGCAGACTCCTGACAGGGAATGTATCTAATCTGTTCCATCATTTGCAAAGTTATCCCAAAAAGGAATATGAAGAATGTATGGCAAAAAAAGAGGCAAGCGAAAAATCATATGCAGACAGGAAAAGGCATATATATATATATATATATATATATATACATTTTTGTATTTGTTTAGGCAAAGTGCAAACTTTATACTTGAAATTATGCTTGAAAACTTACCGCACATACAAGCATTGGATGTTAAATAAAGCTTTGTTTGAATATCTGTATATACTCAGCCTTTTCCGCACACAAATTATAGTTTCAATATCGTTATCAAAGTATTTGGTCAACATATCATACTAATTATTTTTGCCCATATCGCCCAGCATCAGCATTTTGTGCAACACTGTGTGGAGTGCCAGAATGCTCATGATAGCTAGTCAATCGCAGCATCGTAAGAGGAGTAAATTGGGCATGGTTTAAGTCAGCTTAACCTGTAAATAAAAGATGCTGCCATTCCATTCAAGTTTGAACATTTAGACCAGATTGATGCAACACAAACTGATGGATAATTATCGGCCACTGCCATCGGTATATTTGATTTAATCGGCCGATAAGCCAATTGCAGTCAACAAGGCCCGGTTTCTAGCCAAGACCCTTTTTAAGATTAAACAAATGCCCTGGTACATTCCATTGAATGTACATTTTGTCCACTTTAGGTTCTTAACTCAACAGAAAAATATCCAATGTATACAAATAAACAAACACACACACACACACACACACACACACCCTGGAAAATTATAACACCAAATCAATCAGTCATCAGAGTCACCACAAACATCACTGAACCGATGGGTTTAGCAACAGCATGACCTTCCTTTATTGAGTTTAGGAATGATATGGCTGTAGTTTAATGCAGTTTTTAATTTGTCTCATCTCATGATTTGAAAAAAGAAAATCATTATGTCTAAACTGAGGTAGAAAGGTTTGGATATTGGCCAGGAAAAACACCCTTAAACCCACTAAGTTCATTCTGGTTAATTAACACCTGTTTCCTTAATAGGACGCGCAAGCGAACGTGTTGTTTTCATCGGCCATTTTAAAAAACAATATGAAGCAAGCAGACACTGCAATTGCATCAGTCCTCTAATTTTAGATTTCATATTCCAATAGAGCCAGGAATGGAAGGCATGATGACTTATATCTGACTGTGACTGGAGGCTTCATGTTTAACCTGCCAGAGCAGGGACAGGATCTGTTTTGTAGGAAGTGCCTTCCAGCTGTCAAAACCCAAGGCAAATCGTTACATTTAAAATAAAATAAAATTCATATTCTCATATATTTTTTTATTTTATTTTGAAGGCTTCTCTTCCAGTACTCTTAATAACAGTGTGTGTGTTTTCACCAGAGAGCTCGATGTAAGGAGTGTATGAACCCAGTGGTGAAAGGAGAAGGCCGTAAATCTCACTAAGTCATGTCATCGTCTGTCTTGTAAGGCACAGCGATGAAAGCTTGGTGGCCATTCCGCCTAGTCACCCATTTAAAAGCATGCGTCAGTCTTTTTTCTTTTATGACTCTGAACTTATCCATCTGTCCACCCTCCCTCCCTCCCTCCCTCTCTCTCCCTAACACGTTTTAAATGTTATTTTTTTATTTTTTTGGCCGACGACCAAGGGTGTCTGAAAAGCCCCCCTCGAAATCCCCGGGCAAACGCGCCGGTGAGCCGGCTGTTTAAAACGCGGCGTGGGGAGAATTAAAGCGGAGAGTCTGGTGCCAACGGTGTAGCGGCAGGTGATAAACAACACCCCACCCCCCCCTTCCCCATCCCTTTTGGCTGAACGGTCGGACAGATGATGGTGCTCCTGTATCAGCTGCTGTGGGGGGCTATATTCCTGTCTGCCCTGTACCTCTCCTTATTTAGTCAGAGTGCTGTGCTGACACACCGGAGCTCAGGCCCGGCTGACACACCGGAGCCCAGGGCCGTGCTGCACGTGTAAAAGCCCCTAAAACCCCCACCCCCCAACAAACACAACACATTTACCCCTCTCTGTTGTTGTGAACGGCAGGTTTAAATCCAAGATCTTGGGGATCACAGATCCCAGCTTGCATTCAATCAAGTCAATAGTGCTGGCATACTCCCTCCTAACTTCAGTCACTGATCACATCCTACTCTGATCGGCCTCCTCTGGCCAGCTGACTGTCCCGTCTCTACACACACCTGGTAGTCACTCCTTATGGCCCCACCCCTTCTCTGCCCTTGATGTGTGATCACCTAGATGGTGGAATGACCTTCCCCACTCGGTCAGGACAGCAGATTCTCTAGCTATCTTCCGAAAAAGACTGAAAACTCACCTTTTTAGACTTCACCTCAATTTCTAAAAAAGCTAAAAAAAAGTATAATAATCTCTTCCCCGTAACAGGTTTTGTGGCACAAACGTTGGCATTGTCAATGATTACACTGTAACCTACTGTTCAATAGCTCTAGCAATGATCTCTAACCATATCAATGCACTCTTGTAAGTAACTTTGGAAAACAGGCCCCTCGTTTCTAACTGATCCCGCATCAGTGATCAATGCGTGATTGCCTGGGACGGTGTGGCAATCGCTGACCCTGTATTAGTGAGGGAGCTGAGGCAACAGGACTTGCTGGTTCTGCCTGAGTTGTGACATTACTGCAGGATCTTCAAAGTGTAGTAAAAAAAAAAGATGAAACGGCAGGAAAAAAAGAAGAAGCAGAGTGCATTCTTTTTTTGGGGTTATGCAAGTGACAACCACAGCTGTGGTTACATGGACTCATTAGAATTTATGTTTGACAGGGGCCTATGCCAAGCACTCAGTAATCAGCAGGCCCTTCAACTAGATAAAATAATAATAATTATAGTGGGGAAAGGATGGATGTGAAGCAGTGATGTAGAGAATACAGTTAAACTGAATTGAAGTTGAACTGTAACCTGGCAAGATTGAAAAGTAAACAGACGGTTCAAACCACAAGTACCCTAAGAGCACTGATTTTCAAAATACAAAAATCGACTCCACGCCGTTCCAGCACCAATGTAGATAAAATGTATTTAGCCAAAGGACCGAGACTAAATAAACTAATCCTCAAAATTTAATTTGCTAGTTTTTATTAAAAAGACAAGTGAAATCGTTCGCTTTGGTAAGGCATATTTTTGCGCTCTTCTACAGACTGCAAAAGCCTAAAAAGATGGAAATGTCACATTATACACTACCGGTCAAAAGTTTCAGAACACCCCCATTTTCCAGTTTTTACTTAAATTTAAGTCCAGTGAATAACCTGAAATGGTACCGAGGTAAACGGTAAACTGCCAGAGGTAAAAAAAAAAAAAAAAAGTTTAGGATACCAAAAACTGAAAAATAATGGAATCTTTTTGCCAGTGGGTAGTTTTCTACACCATCAAAAGGCACTTGGAAACTGGAGGACACTCTGACAGGAAGAGGTCTGGCAGACCCAAAGCCACAACAAAATCAGAAGTTTCTGAGAGTCAACAGCTTGGGTGATAGGTGGCTCACAGGACAACAGCTCCAAGCATAGCTTAACACTGGTCGAAGGAAGTCTCAGTTTCAACTGTGAAGAGAAGACTTCAAGCTGCAGGTTTGACAGGTCGAGTGGCAGTAAGAAAGCCATTGGTAAGATTGCAAAATAAGAAAAAGAGGCTTGCCCGGGCCATGAAGCACCGGCAGTGGACTACTGTAGATTGGAAGAAGATTGTGGGGGGCGTTGGTCTCGGCCACATGGGAGTGGCATGGTTGCCTTTGTTTTACATGTGGTGGAGGCCTTTGGAGCAAGGAGACTTTCCGGAGGCAGGTTTGGCACTCTCACAGGGTGTGAGAGTGAACTGTCGCCCGTAAGGTTGCTCCAAAGGCCATAATTGATTTAATTATTATTTAATTAGCAATTGATTGGAATTCAATTGACTGATTGCGTTTGTGTGTGAGAATGTGAATTGTTTGGTGTTGAGTGATTGTGATTGGGTGATTGCCTCACGAGTCCCACCTGAGCCAGGCAGAAAGTAAGCCTATTTAAGAGCAGGTGGGGCAAGTGGGGAATCAGTTAGTCTTGTCTTGTCATTATGTGTGAGTGTTGAGAGTTAGTCTTGTCATTGATGTGTGTGAATTAAGAGTTGTGCGTCTTGTTGTTTGTGTGTGTGTGAATGCACACGTGGCATATCGTGTGGAGTGTAAGTTTAATGTGAGTGACGTACTGTGTGTGGTGTCTTCCCCGCAAGGGGGTTTCCGTATGTGGAGTCTGTGTTGAGTTCTGTGTGCGTTTGTCGAAAGTGACTGAGTAGAGTGCTTCTTGTGTGTGTGGGAAAGAGGGAGAGGGGGCGCACTAAGAGCGTCCGCCTCTCTCCCTCGGTGTGATCGTGAAAGAGAGCGAAAGGGCGCCCTGAAAGAGGGTCCGCCTCTCGCCCTCGGTGTGATTGGAAGAGAACTCTCACTGAAAGAGTGGAGAGTGTCTTGGGGCTGGTTGCCAGAGAACTCTCACTGTGAGGAGTGGCGAGGGTCTCGGTATGTTTGGGGTAAAAGAGAACTCGGACTGGAAAGTTCGAGTGTCTCTGTGTGCATGGGTTTGGGAAGCACTGGAGATGTGTGTGGAGTGTGTGTCGGGACACTGTGTAGAGTTCTACCCTGTCCCGGTGAGTGTTGATGTGTGTTTACTGTGAATGTATGAAGGCGGTGTGGAAAGCCGCTGATTGTCTGTGTTTGTTCTGTGTTTCCCTGGAAGGGGATTCCCCCTCGGAGGAGCCGGGGCTTTCATTTATGGTTTGATTATTTTACCTTGGTATTTTAGTTCATTGTTTTTGCCCGAAAGTAGGGTGAACATTTTGTGTTTGTGTTTGTGTTATATTAACCTGCTCTCCCACTGTCTCTCTCCCATGTCTGGGGGGAGAGACAGAAAAAAATAAAAATCTGGTCCGTAGACCGGCAAACCCCACTCCTCTGCCACGTCTTACCATCAGCTGCTCTGCTCCAGTTCAGGGATTGTCATGTGGCGTGTGACAAAGATCTTATGCACCGATTAATACAAATTTGAAATCTTTGGTTCATCACACAGGGTTTTTGTACGCCATCAAGTAGGCGAAAGGATGGTTCCTCAGTGTGTGACACCAACTGTCAAACATGGAGGAGGAAGCGTGATGGTCTGGGGCTCTTTTGCTGGATCCAGAGTCGCTGACTTGCACAGAGTGACTGTTAACCCACTTTAACCCATTACTTGTTCCCTGAAAAGGGCCTTTTTTAATAACTCTGAAATGTACATTATTTTTCAGTTTTTGGTAATCTAAACCTTTTTTTTTTTTTTTTTTTACCTCTGCCAGTTTACCGCTTACTTTTGTACCATTTCAGGTTATTCACTGGACTTGAACTGCTTAAATTTCTGTAAAAACTGGAAAAATAGGGTGTTCTAAAACTTTTTACCAGTAGTGTATATTTTATGTTTATATACAGTATATCTCCTGCAAGTGCACTACTTGTGTATCACATTTGGTTTACAACATGTTTCCATGAATGAGTTAAAGTGTAACACACTGTATTGGTTATATACACAATCATCCCACAATCACATCTTTATGTAAGTATGATTTGATTACCTTCCTACTTGAAAAATGAGTTGGAAATTAAACCATAAAAACTATGCTTTAAGTGAGAGATAATGGTTGGCAAAAGATGGGAAAATCACAGGAGCACCTCAATCATTATCTTGACTTATGCACTGATAAGGCTTCCAACACACAATGGTTTAATACGTGCTATGGTACTGTAACTATTAGGGCTGGGTTTAAAAAAAGTTATTTTTCAAATTCAGGATCAATTCTTTAAATCCAGGAATTGATCTCTACATTATAAAACAAGAGCAGATTTAGTTTTTATTTTATCAAGAACTTACGCCTATGGGTATCACCCCAGCAATCTTTTCACAGCTACTTCGAGTAGTATGGAAGGCTAATTGAACCATCTGGGGATTAGCAATGGCAGACGCCATAAAGCCAGTGTCTGCTAGCAGAGGCAAGGGAAGATGTTTTGACTTAGGGGTGCTGAAATCCAGAACGAACAAATATAATGTTATAATAATGCATAATTCAGTTCCCTGACATGCCATTTGTAATGGATTTAGTGTTTCAAGTTATTATATACATATTTAAATTGTAGTGACGAACAGGGGTTCAACTGGGATTTGTTATGTGGGGGGTCCTGTGTTAGCAGGGTTGGCATGCGTGTGTGTAGCGGCAGCACTGATGGTGGGGCTTAATACTGCTTCATAAATGGCATATACTAAGCTAATGATCTATCTTTGAAATTAAAGTATTCTTGATTAAATACAATTCTAAATCACAATTCAGTTCATTTATTTCTTGCTAACGTTGCTGTTCCTAGCTAATGTAGCTAACATACGTGGCTGATGTGATGTGCTTGCCATGTGTTAGGCGGCTTGTTTTAATATATGTCGAGCTGGATAGCTTGCTAACAATTCCTGGCCAACGTTTCAAAACTGTCAGTGACGTCTCGATGAAAGTAACCTTTTCATTTAACCACTCTTGACACATTAGCTAGGTAGCTAACTTATTAAACTAAAATGAAATGAAATGGACAGCACTAACATTACTACTAACTAATGACAGCACTAACTAATGCCTGTCATACAGGTTAGGAAATTGTCATAGCAAGATAGAAAACGTTTTAAACAAAATGTCAAACTATACAGCTACCTCATGATATCTGGTCGCTGATTTTTAGTAAATAAAATGTCCTAAAATCTCAGTGTTGTTAGAGAAAACATTGTTTAATCGGAACAACAGATGAATCGTTCTATATTTAATCGGTGTACTCACTCATAAAATAATCTGAGGGCTCCCTATCACATGCCATGAGCGTTACACCACTTCTTCTAATCTGAGAACGGACTGACAAACGGGTGCGAAAGTGATTTCGTCATTTTAAGCTTGAAAAAACAGTTGCTAAAATGAATTGTGGCAGCTTTGTTTTAAATCAGGTTTTACCTTATAATCATGAGAGTCACAAAGCTCTGCTGCCATCGGTAGTGTTTTGTTTTTAGTTGCAGGCCTTGGCTAATTCGTTTTTGAGACATTTCGAATAAGAATGTAAAAACATAACAGCTCAATCAATGGTTACTTCTTGATCACTATCTAACTCGCTTGCTTGCGTTGCTAGCTACGTTGATACAGATTTGGTCAATCAAATGTATTTTTCTTATTCACTTTTACATTTTGTTTTCTGATTTTATCCAGTTTTTCTCCCAATTTGGTAGCCAATTACACCCGCTATTTTCAGGTCAATCCCTCCCTTGTAGTTCGCTGCCGTAGCCCTGTGACCTCCGATATGACACACCTCATGCTGTCGACCGTAACTCTGGCACACCAGAGCCACTCCTGTGTGCAGCGGACGTCTTGTCGGCTTCCCTCCCCCCTACCTGGGGCGGACAGCCAATTACCCTGGTGGCACTCCCAGCCACAGATGACTCTGGCGCGGCTGGGGAATCAAACTCCGGTCGCCATGGCCAGCGTCAGAAGTTGACCACGCGGGAGGCCGTTATGAACTTTTTTAACCTCTGTTTGTCACCTCCCACAGTTTCACAGACACACACTAATTTCTTTCTTTATTGTAAATATGATATATACTTATACTATATAAGAAAACTGTTAATGAAAGCGGATGCTGCAGCACCCCCACTTCCTGCACGTATGCCTGCTAGTCTCAAAGAAAATGTTTGGGCGCATTTGGGTTCCAAACCTAAGAGAATCAAAATAATGCTGTCTGTGCGCTTTGCCATTCGGTATCGAAATATTCTGGTAACACGTCAAACTTACGCACTCACCTGACTAGGCGCCACACCAATTTTCCGACAGCCAGCGGTTATATTTGTGGAATCCCAAACAACCAAAACTGGACAATAATATAATATAATATAATAATATACACCATTTAGCAGACGCTTTTATCCAAAGCGACTTACAGTAGTGAATGCATACATTTTCAGTATATGTGGCCCCAGTGGGGATTGAACCCACAACCTAAGCGTTGCCAACACTGTGCTCTACCAACTGAGCCACACAGAACCACACGGCCTTCATCTACAGTGTCTGTGGCAGTTTTCATCTGTAAGACCATACGCCTGTATAGTGTTGCGTAAAATGAGGGTTTTCGCTGGTGTGCTATGGAACATGGTATGCTACACCATACCAACATGCAAAGACGACTGAAATAGCAGTCCCAAAGCTATATGCGGAGTTGAAGATAACGATCGTTGCATCGCTCTAGTCAGCGGAAAGATTGACATGTTAGTTTCACGGTCTTTACCATGTACTGCACTGCAGTCTTAAGTGACTTTAGTTTTTTTACTTTTCTTAACACAATGTGTGGTTAAAAATAACTTAATAATTTGCCCTATTTTCCAAGGCACACTGTGTGTGTTTCATTTGCACTAACTTGTTTACAGTTTCCTGATAAAGCACAAAATGTATGTGTTAACATTTATTCCAATGCACTGCAGCACATATAAGTGTGTATTGTTCACATTGTTCAACTTAAATATACATTGGAATGTGTTTTTGGCTAAATTCGCAATTTGTCCCTTAAACCATATCAAGTACATAATCATAATATAAATACTCAGAAGATACACTGTACAATATGTACTATATTCTTTGGGAATATGATATTATGCACTATTCTGTAAGTATTTTTCGTATGTTTGTATTTGTAAAATATTATCGTCTATTATAACTGACCCATAGTATCGAGATTGAATCTAGCTTTAATTTTTTATCTTGCTTTAATTTTTATTTATGAGGTTCTTGCCAATACTATTTTATTTATGGTCCAGTCTTACCCTAGGAACTATGTTGGTCTACTTCAAACAACATACTCTCCACTGGGCAGGCTGCTGAGGATTAAACCAAACTTTCTCTTTGAATCAACAACCAAATAAATATTTTCAGATAGTTTAGATCTCCACTGCTGGAATGAGCATGTAAGATTAAAAAACAAGAAACATTTTCTTGTGTGAGCATGTTTCATTTAAAGAAACCTCAGATGCAATTCTACACTGAATATGTGTGCCTAACTAACATCTCCCTTCCCCCTACATTTATTGCAAACTGTGGGGTTTTGTGTTGCGTTACGTATTAGCTTTGCTTGCTTCCTACCGTGTCCTAACCTGACCTGGTGCTGTGATGGCTCCCCGCAGAGAAACACAGCTGTGCCATTTTTGTCATGTGAAGGTTCGGCATTTCATTCCCTAGGTGAATTCATATGCTTAACCTTTGGCTAATTGTACCTGCAGAAAAATGCACAGGCAAGGAGTGGCTTGTATCCACACAGATGGTTACAGGAGGAGGATGTTTGTATAAGGTGTGGTTGGTATGTTGTGGCAAGGCTGTGTGAAATGAAGTCCTTTGAGTGGGAGCAATTCTATCTATCTATTTTTTTCAGCTATTCCCGAAAATAGCAAGCCTGATTTTTTTCATCATGGCACGATGCAAAAGTTACGAGGCCAAGAGTTTTATCTATTCTGGACACATACAAACTCTGCCACAAGGGCCCAACAGCAGTTTTTCATACCTTTCTCATTGTGTTTACATTGTGTGGGAATGTGCCTGGGAGGTAAGCTACCTTTTCAGTTGTAATTTGAATTGGTGATGAGAGCGGGAGGTTTCCTGAACACTGTAATGAGTGGAGCTCAAATGAACTGTCAATCAATTACTTGTTTGAACAAATCCATAGAATTTTCCATTCAAAATTGTGCCCCTCTTTCTCTCTTGTTACTAGATTTAACATCTATGTTCCAGGATAAAACAAATTATCCAGTGTTATTTTGTTTGGTTGCTGCTTAACCTTACACACACCAAATACAAACACACACACTTACTCTCCCATACACATTTTTACAACGTTCAGAATGTCACTATTATGTCACTATTATATTATATTTATGTATTGTGAAAATCTCATCCACTTCCCTGCAGGTCTGTGGCTGTGACATTCCCCCTAAAATATCATTGACTATTACATTTCCCCTAAACTCTCATTGGCTGTAAAATTTGCTCCTAAATTCGAATTGGCTGTAACATGTTCTCCTAAGCTCACTGGCTATACCATTTCCCCCTAAACCCTCATTGGCTGTAACATTTCCCCCTAAAATATAATTGACTGCAACATTTCCCCAAAATTCTAATTGGATATAACATTCCTCACTAAACTCTCACTGGCTGTTCCACTCTGATCCCCCACACATCATGTTGACTCTGCATCGATTGTCTGATCAGCACAGGGCCAGTACAACTCCAGGGCGTTGAGCCTCTCCCAGCTCCCATCCGCCGCCCTCGTTTACTGTCATGCCACAGCATCACTGCATGTACAATGTCTGTATGCAGCACACGCCAGCATTATTCTCTTTTCTCTTCCAATGAAAATAACAGACTAGCAGGCATTCAAACCATTCCATTTCCCCATTCTACTGTCATGACAAAAAGGGACAATGCTTAAATGTTAAAATGTTAAAACGGGACCATTCACTACAAGGAAGACATACAGGATTAGAAACAACATGTAATCTAGTAACTAAGAAACAGGTATGAGAAATGAAATATATTTATCTGTTTTTTAGATTCAGGATGATAGTAGACCTAAAACAACATCTAAAAAACAGGTGTATATGTATATGTGTGTGTGTGTGTGTGTGTGAAGCTTGTACTGGCTTACTGGGTGGTTTCTGTTTGATGTTCCTCGTTAAAAGGTCATGCCCAGTCTGTCCCTGACAGGTATCGTGCTGCTACTGGGTATCTGATCAGGACTTGGCAGGGCAGCATCAACCACATCCTTGTACAACAGGATGCGTGACCTTATCCTAGCATCCCATGCCGCCGAGGCCGTCACAGGAAGGAAGAATCCCTGGCCGATTTCACTGCTGGGTGCAAATGGCAATATAACGTTGCAGGTAAACCAAGCAGCACGTACAGCTGACTGCAGGCTCCCAGCCCACTGCACCACCATGGCCAGGAAAGTGATGGGACACCTGGAAACTGGAGGGAGACTGGAAAGAATTCCCTATTTTAGTTGGTAATCACAAAAGCTGGGCCAGATTGTACTTTTCCATCGCAAGCTGGGGAACAGTGGATAAATAAAGATTTATCCATCCCTGGAATTATGAGTGCATCCAAGGTTTACTCTATATGAAGGTAGTATACAGAACCTATAGAACCAAGCCCTGCACAGACAGAATAGGGGGTACACGTACCATCGGTTTTAATTAAGGAATTAAGGAATTTGTAAGTCCCTTGAATGTCAAACTCCATTGGAATTCAAGAGCCCATAATGCTGTACAGTGGGCTATATAAAATATGATGCTGACCATGATTAAAGCAATATTAAAATGGCCTCAATATCCCTGAAAATGTTATGCTGTTCCAGGATCAGCTCTTTCAATCCCAATCCAAATCCCAACCTCCCCATCCAGGCTCAGCTTCTAAGGGCATAATTTATATTTTCAAGACTACCAAAATATCTCAAGAAAATGTTCAAGCACTTCTGTGAACCTCTGAGGACTTTTCCGGGATGTGCTCCTGGTGTTATTTTTCATGACATTTGAAAATGGCATTACCGGCAGTAAGTTGACCTGAACCAAATAAAAATCCCTCTGATTGGAGAGTTAACATTGCCCACGTTCTTCCGTTGTGGTTTTTCACTGTCATCTCTTGTGGATTATGTATCATTTTATTACCATTATTATTACATTGTAATTACTGAAATTATCAGTGTCTGTTCTGCCATTAAGGACATTACAATTAACTTTCTTTTGGGTATATTCTGGCCCCTGAATTCTGTCATATCTGTCCAGACGCTTTAAAAAAAACATCCAGCAAGAAGTACCTCCTTCAAAACTCAATTTTGAAGGAGGTGTTTGATCATCATAGAACTCGTGGAACAAAAGAACAGTTGCTGAATAATGCCTGAAACAGCTTGGGCTTTGTTGAGCGCTACAGAAAGGGGCAGAAGTCACCTTATGCGCTGTGCTATATTTTCTATTGCCGTCAAATAGTATAAATCTGTCACTGATAAGCAGAAAACACACTGGCAGCTTTGCTATTGCAAGCGAAGGCCATGCACCATAAACACTGGGCATACAGTGTGGACATTATGCAATGTGTCTTTTGCATTACTTCACAACTTACAGGCAAAGTTTACAAATAACCCAACACCGGATGACTCCTATTCCCTGAAAAAGTGGCAGGGGGGTGGAAGAGAGAAATTGCACCGTGCCCACGCCGCCAAAGGCCTGACTGTGACAATCGCAGCTTAATGGTTCGGCTGAGGCATTCTGGGATATCTGTGAAGTGTCAAACATTCTAAACCGACTCTTTACACAAGTAACCAAAATAGAGACAACACTCGAATAAATTAGGTATCCTTTAAACGGGTGCACTAGTGTCCACTAGCGTCCATCGGGGGCATGCCACGGCCTGGTGGATTGGCCCAGCCCTCCCCTTTCAGGACGCCCTCCCCTTTCGGAACACCCCCCCTTCGCCCCCCAGCTGGGATTCTCCTAGCCCAAGCCAGGGCTGTTTGAGTGTCCCCCTGGGTTACCAAAGATTTCAGATGCAAAATGAACTTCAATTGTGAGGAAAAAGTTCCACGCAACACTGAATAACTTGCCAAACGTCACAATGTTTTAATTCACTAAGCTTTCTGTCCACAGTCAGATTGTTTCCCAGAGTGAAGGTCCTGTGGACCCAAAATTCTCACTCCTGCGTGCACACAGAGCGAGAACTTTTCACGAATTAAATCATTGTGACGTTATTCAGTGTTGTGCGGAACTTTTTTCTCACAATTGAATTTCCTTTCGCATCTGAAATCATTACTCTTTTTGGATGTGCGAATGGTCTAACTTTTTAACATAAAAATTTATGAATGTTAATTAAGTGGAATAATAATCTGCAAAATGTATTTGTCTGAGGAACAAATTACAGAGAGAACAAATTAACAGAGTGGGTTGAAAGAACCCAGTGGGTGCGAAACATTGGTGGTGGTTGAGGTGAATAATAATAATTATAATAATAATTATTATTATAAAAAAATAATTTTATGTTTTCCTTTAAACACGCCAGCAAACTTACAAAAACAAAACAAGACAATATCTTGAAGCTAACCGTCAAACACAGGACAATCAAACTGATTTACCTGAGCTTAATCAGTGCAAAGCCGGGCGTGTAAGTTTGGTCCCCAGGAACAGCACTGAGAGAGACTTCAAGCCATCCCTTATAAATATCTGCAATACCAGTGCACTCAAAGGGTCAGTCAATTATATTTGACACAATACTGTTTGACAGCAGCAACTCAAATCAGTATACGACCTTGATCTGGGATTGGGAGACTCACGTCCTGGAGGGCCACAGGGTCTGCTGTTTTATTTTATAGCTCTGCCTTAGTTATTAATTGGGTAAGAAGTCACCTCACCTGGCCTTCCGGGTGTACATCGGTGGCAAACTAAACAGCAGCTCCAAAAAGCCTACATAACCCCCCAGCTCCCCTGGGACTAGGAACGGCCCCCCTTTTTCCCGGGAAAAGTTCCCAGAGCGCGCAGGATGTGGAGCTCCGTCCCTTACCTGGAAGCTGCTATTTCCACTTTCGTCCTGGCAATGGCCGCAGCCCGTATTGCACCTTCCACGGCCCGGTCCACCTTCTCTTTGGTTTTTGTGTTTTTGAGCGGGATGAGCTGCTTCCTGATCCCGCGTGCCAGCACGTTGTTTTTGTATTTTCCCTCCTCCTTAGTGCCGTCAGGAAAGAGGGTGCAGCCGTAGCCATGCCTCTTGTTGTTGGTCCACTCCCCCTCGTACTTCATCCCGTTGGAGCGCTCGCTGACCCCGAAGCCATGCCGCTTGTCGCTCTTCCACTCCCCCATGTAGGCCTCGGTGGTGGTGGCATCAACGTTGTCCTCGGCGGGCGCGTACTCGTCGGGCATGTCCCCGTCACCAAAGCTTATGGTGGAGTTAGCGTCGCTGGAGCTGATGCGGCTCATGGCCGCGTCGCTGCGGGCCGAGCTGCGCTTGGAGGATATGGAGGAGCGCGACTCGGACTTGCGCAGCTGCTTCAAGCTGCCGAAAATTGAGCCGCGGCGGAACAGGCCCTTCTTCTTCCCGCTGGTGCCACCTGCCTCGCCGTCGCTGTGGAAATTGAGGACGAAGCCGCCTCGTGTCCCGGCCGGGCTGTCGGAAGTGACGTCGGGCAGGACCGTGCCGTTGCTCTGCTCGCTGCGGAGCGAGGCCAGGGAGGTCCGCAGCGGCGAGCGGATGACTGTGGCCATTCCGTAAGGCACACTCTGTCGAACGCCGTAGCCGTTCCGCATTCCACCCAGCCACTGGCCCTGGTACGTACCTATCAGGAGAAGGAAACAAGAGAAAAAAAAAAAACATAAGCCGGAATTCATGTTTTTTTTGGTGATGCACTGTGTTCCTTCTCTGAAGTACAATAAACTTGAAATCTTGAAGTCTTGGAGAATGAATAAACATGAATGAAAGATGTAAAACGGCATCAACTCGCTAGTCTGGAGTTGCCATGCAGTTGCAACAGCAAAGCACACCTCGCTCATGTGCGTTCGCCCAAAGAGAATCAATGCGGAGCCTTTTGTTCCCCAAAATTGTGCACCCTTGTTCCCTACTCCCTTGTCCCCCCCTGACCTCAGATCAGTTATCAGCAAGTGAGTACCTCAAGCACATTGGCCTTGATTCAATGAACATTTCTCATTAACTGTGACTGAATGCAAGTGCTATTCTTCTTCTTCACAAATACAGAGTTCAGCCATCGCCAAATTTAACTCGCTAAACTATGTTTGTGGAGAAAATCAGGGTACCATTTGCATTCATTAAGTTAAAGTTAAGGGGAAATATTGACTGAACACCATTGTGTGACACACTAAGCACTAATCAGAGTTGAGCAGGATTGGAGGGAGAAGGAGAGGTTTGGGACACAGCCTTTGAATCATAACGTGTGTCTAAATGAAGAACGGTTCCACATTTGCATAAAATATCCAATTATCTCCACTCAGCAGAGGGGAAATGTAATTAAAATGTCCCCTTCCCTCGAGACGTCAGGATACGATAATCCCAGTGAAATAAGAGAATATCGTACTAAATTACAGCTGAGCGCCTGTCATGTCCTCAGAGTGCGCTGTGCTAATTACCCCGGCTGTAAGAATTACACTTGGAACAGAGTGATCAATGCTTGCCAGGCCCTGCGAAAAGAAAAATACCTTCACAAATATAATCACCCAGGTGTCCCATTCTATCCCCTTTCATTGTCGATACTGCTACTACTATCATTGTAGTGACATGCACAGGTGAGGGATTGCCGTTGTACCCTTGAGCAAGGTTTGCATTTGCCTAAATTCGTGAAATGACATTCCGCTCTAAGAGAAGGACTGTTTTGCAAGGAGATATCAATGAAACAGTCAGCTTAGGCAGTGTGCTCTCTCTCTCTCTCTCTCTCTCTCTCTCTCTCTATAGCAAAGTGGTGACACACACTAATCATGTGTAGATTACAAATCTAGCAGAACCTATATGTATAGATAAGTAATTGCCAAAGTAAAGGAAATGGCAACTTAAACTTCAATGCACCTTAGCATAGATTCTACAAGTGTCTGGAACTCTTGGATGGATGCAACTCCATTCTTCCACGAGAAATTCCATAAGTTGGTGTTTTTTTTATTGGGGTGGTCTCAGTCACCACACCAGAATCTCCCATAAGTGTTCAACTGGGTTGTGATCTGGTGACTAAGACGGCCATGGCATATGGCTTACATTGTTTTCATGCTCATCAAACCATTTGGTGACTACTCGTGCCCTGTGGATGAGGGCATTGTCATCATGGAAGAGACCACTCCCATCAGGATAGAAATGCTTCACCATAGGATGAAGGTGATCACTCAGAATGGCTTTGTATTCACAAGCATTTATCTTGCCCTCTAAGTTGAGTGGACCTAAACCATGCCAGGAAAATGTGCCCCACACTATAACAGAGCCAACAGAACCCTTAATTTATTCAATGTTTCCTTTATTTTGTCAGTTACCTGTATATATATATATATATCCAGTGGAGTCCAAAGGTCTAAGTCCACTACCAAGATTTTGTGTTACTGCATGTACCACACTGAGCATAGAGAAAAGAAAGAAAATCAGAGAATTGAGGAGCTCAGACAGAAGATAGTAGCAAAGCATGGACAATCTCAAGGTTACAAGTCCATCTCCAGAGACTTTCATGTTCCTGTGTCCACCGTGCACAATTTTATCAAGAAGTTTAAGGCCCATGACACTGTAGCCAACCTCCCTGGATGTGGCCGCTAGAGAAAAGTTGAAGAATAATCTGTGCATAGCATCATGAAATCAGGCAATTACCAAGCCATTTTGGAGTGCAATGTTCAACTCAGTGTAGAGAGGTGTAGGAATGTCATTAATGGCTATAGGAAGCGCTTGATTGCAGTTATTTTCTCCAAAGGCTGTGCTACCAAATATTAAATCTAGGGTGTCAATAATTTTGTCAATGCCATTTCAGTTTTTTTATGATTTAAAATGATATGTTAAGTTCTGAATCAAAAACAAAGTTTCTGTACTATTAACAGTGTAATAAAGAATTGTGGAGGTCAAATACTTTTGTAAATTTCAATGTATTTTAGAGAAAATTGTTTTTTAAAAATGTTTGGCCATGACTGTACATTAAACAATATATATTATTGTTTTCAAATACACCCAATGCCAATCCATCGCAGGGAACTAGTCTATAACATAGGGTTTAATGCCTAAGGTCCTGGGAGGAAAAGTCCGAGCCATCTCCTGCAAAGTCCACACAGAAAGGCGTGGTGATAGGGGAACTGTGTTTGCCAGAAGACTGCAAGTTCCTATGCATTAAACAATATATATTATTGTTTTGGGGAACTGCAGTTATAACCTGCTGTTTTAACTTTAATTCAGCAAAAATCCAGCTGTGCCAAGTGGGGGCAGTTATAACCTGCTGTTTTAATAATCCATAAGTGGCTAAAAAATACTAAAAAAAATCAAAATAAATCACTGTAAATCACCTTCAGAGAATTTCAAAGAATTTTACTGACAGCAGAGCTTTCTCATACAGTCTCAATATTTAAATGTAGGCTAAAAACGCACCTTTACAGTCCACAGGCATATAATTAATTATAATCTAGGCACAGAGCTGGAGAAGTGTGTCGCCATAGTTTTGTGGGGCGGAAAGAGCCTTACTGTCACGTCTCAACAGCTGTGGTGCAGGTGCACTCTTGATGGGGTGGGTCTATTTCTTGCCCCTCTCATTCCTGCATAGATTCTCTATCTCTGTCCTAGTAGGTATGCAGCCATAGTTAACTTCTGGTGGGGTCACCTGTTGCCCCCATATTTAATCTGTTCCTATACACATGTATTGCTTTTCTCTATCTCCCCATATTGTTTCTGTCTCCCTGGACTCTCACCCCTGGGGTGTCTGCCCCAAGTCCTGAGCCTACTGCACCTTCAGAACCCACCATCTACCCGCAAGGCACTTGTCCCAGCCTGCTACCCCACCCCACCAGGACCAGTGGTTCCAGTTGCCTAGAAATAAATTAAGTCCCATATTGAGTTGTTTTAGGCTTGCCTTTGTTGGTGTTCTGGTCAGGGTCTGCTGTAAAGCGTATTGTGACAAATGTTTTGTAAAATGCGTTGTACAAATAAAGTTTGAATGATTGATTGAAAACATCATATATATATATATATATATAGCTACGTGCTAAATGGCCAGCTTATATTTAGTCATTCAATAATGATTTAAGTTTGGTTGACTTGTTTAACATGTGTATTGTAAATCCAAATTGAACCAAACCAACTTCTGCCTGTAATCGTATAGGCTATAATCTTTAAAATAAATCCCGAGATTAGTTCCATCTCCAGTAAATGTGTTAACTGTAAATATACTTTTTCCGGGAGAATGTATTCTTTCAGATCAAATTTAACTGCAGTCTGAAAAACATAAACACCGGCATTAATAGCTTTATATTGCACTGATGGAACAAACAATCGCAGATCAATGCTTTTCTTCATGTCTATGCTCGTTAAAAAATGTGACTTGGTTCTAAGTGTTGTAGTCTGCTATTATTAGACATGACCTCTGCGCGAGAGTTCTGTGCTGACCTGACCAACCCCAAGCCATACATCAATAACTTGCAATGCCAATGCCTCATTAAAATGGCAGCACAAGCCCAGAGTTTTATGTCATATACGCCAAAGATCGATTCTCCAACAGTGAAGTCAGTCTATTCGTAGGGGGGAGAATTTTCTAAACCCAATCAGGCAATTCGCCCCATTTAGCCAGCTAAGTACCGCGCACATAAGCGTAATTTGATAGGCAAGACGACCACCTAGCTGAAAAGTAACGTATGGTAGTTGTATGACAGGTCGTGAAAAGCTTCGTGAAACCCAATTATAAAAAGTTAACATGCCAATGCACGCATGCAGTAAGTCCATCAAATTGCTCACAAGCTGTTATATATTTGTGTGTGCATACATATATAAAATGTTATATATTGTTTAAGTATATGGACAATCAACAAGTACTAAGGCTTCTGGTTAAAAAACAGCCATATAGCAAGCTAGCTAATACCTTCACACGCCTGATGCATTTGCGGTGTAGTTAGCTAACTAAGCTGTCTCCAAGCCTATGGTGTAACGTTATTTCAGCTAGATAGATATCATGCTACTGTCACATCAAAGTGATGATCTTTAGTGAGCTAACGTACGTTAGCTATATCTACAGTTATGTTAACATAATGGCGAAAAGGCATACATGTAAGCACCCCATGAAATGACACAAAATTATAAACATACAAGGCCTGTGCTATATATAAATAGTTAGTAAACTAAAACAAATGCTTACCCCCGTCGCCGTACGTTTCAACACCGTATCCATCCTGAAGACCATTAGTCCACGTGCCATCGTATCTCGCAGGTGTGTTGATGCATTGACGTACCCCGTACCGTCCCTTAAACCCGTGACTCCACTCTCCGCGATAGATCCACTTTCCTTTGGATTCCACGCCGAGTCCGTGTCGCTTCCCTTGCGCCCAGTACCCCTGGTACGTATTTCCACTTGGCCAGGTGTAAACCCCGACTATCTCGAAGCCGTTGGACCAGGACCCGGAGTATTCGCCCTGGCCCTTGGGTCCTGTACAGATCCCGTGTCCGTGAGCTTTCCCGTCCTCCCAACCGCCGCAGTAAGTGCCACCATCGTCGAAGTCAAACCGTCCGCCCGTCATTCAGAAAAGGGTAGAAATAAAACAACGAATCGTCGCGTTGGCTCAATGTTGCATTTCCTCACGGGGTTCCAGGAACGAGGATGAAAAAAGAGGCTAACCGAAGAATGAGTCTTGAAAAAACGGGATGATGATGATGGCTGTGCTGTGTTATGTTTTCATTGGGGGGAGTATGTGAGCATGCATTGGTGCATGTTCGTGGGGAGGCAATGACGGGAACAGAGGGTAAGGAACAAATACCGGAGCCGCACGCTGCTACTGTAGCTGTCTGCTATGTTTTGCGACTCCCCCCTCTCGCTGCACAGGGAGGGAGAGAGAGAAAGAGAAGCGGAGACAGGTCCTCGACCAGGAGAGACAGCCAATTCATGACGTCAGAATAATGGCACCTCCCAGAAGCCCTTCTTAACCAATTAGGAGGCTACAGCATCTATGCTTTTAAATTAGGGGGTAATGTTACTGTAATTTATACGAAACACAATATTTAATGTGGACTATACTTTCATTCCCTAAACTCGTAGAAGCTGTGGAATTTTGCACTGTAGTGAAGTTTTCCCAACAAACTGATTTTGTTTTCTGTTTTGGGGGAAACAGCTACAATTTTCCACCGACAGGGAATATTTTGTAAATAATAATCCTAAATGAAAGATTGATCTCTGTATGAATAGCTGTCATATAATTTCCATTGTGGACGGCAGGGTGGAACTTCTGGCTCATGACGTCTGTCTTCTGATAAAAAAATTGATTTGACACAAGGTTAAACAATATCATATACATTTGCCAATCAAATGTATTCGTCGACTGATATTCCTGAACCTGTTCTAACCGTTATTGACTGCTTTTTCTGTCAAACATTTTGGTTTGTCCAACGCAAAACCCGAACAGATTATTTTAATGTCCTAATTTTCACATCAATGCACTTATTTAATGACATTGAGCATGTGTTCATTTTTCAGTTACTCCACAAAGTTACAAATTAGACAAACCATGAAATTAAATAACTTAAATAACTTCTAAATATAAAAATACTGGACACGTAGCCAGTAGCTACATAATAGCTGTATTACACGCACCTTACCAAATGTAAACTTTAAAACAACGTAAACTTCTAACCTAGGCCTATATCCGAGCCAATTTGTGCATTTTTTCACTGAAAAAAACAAAACGATATGTTGTGCTAAAATCATTATCGCCCATTTTTAGGCAGATAATAATAGACTTCATGAATTTATAGATGAAGAGAGTGCTCAAGTGGTGATTTGCAGTTGCCTTGGGGTGCTCGAGGGCCGCCAGTCAGTTGCTGAGAGACAAATGAAGTTCTCCTTTGCAAGAAGAGAGAGAAAACGTCACACACTCCTAGAATAGAAACTCTGATGCATATGACCATAGATCTTTCCCCACGAGCGCTCTAACATGGGCCAATGTATTCGATATTTTAACCGGAAATATGACGTAACCGTTAACTTGCAGCCTATTTCATAACGAGAAAAAACCTTGCAGTCACACCTTCCGAGTGATGTTGTCGATTGATAGTTATGCAGATTATAACAAAAGTCAGTCTAGTCGCAGAACTAACCCTATGCTAAACAATATTTTGAGTACAGTACCCGGAATCAAATCAGCTTAAAAACAAAGGAAGGCTACTTTCAAGTCAAACTTTACATTAGACCTTGTTATACAGTGCTCAGTTTTAATCAAGCAAACCAACACATTTAATAAAGCAATTTGGAACATTTTTGCAAGTGACTGAAACAGAAAGAACGAAAGAGTGACACCTGCTGATAGCACTGTAAAATGTTTTAGCCGATTTTGGAAAGGTTTTCAGGAGAAGCTGGGTTTGTTTCGGTTTGATTAAATCTACCACGTGGCTATAAAACGACATCTTGAACTGCATATTTAATCTGTCTGGGCCAGGATTTGGACGGTTTGGCACATTTGTTTTGTATTTGTACATTGAGTCGCGCGGTGGCAACAAATCATCTCGGCTGTTTGTAGAGTAAGACGAGAGAAAAGTGAAAGCAGGGCACGGCGAACGCCGTTCATTCAAAGCATATCAACAGCTAGCGTTTTACCGTCATTCTCCAAAGTTTACCTCGCAGAGTACGAGCGTCGTGACATTTCAGCACCCTGGTCGTGGACAGAGCTCAAAGATACGCGGAAGTGCATACAACTTGGACGCAGTGTGGGGAAAAAAATAAGTTGCACGTGTGAGAGTATTGTTCAGCTATCGCGATTGTGTGCTCAATGCTTTTGTTCCAATTATTAATAATTGTACTATTAGGCCAAGCATAGTAGGGAACAGCTTAGAGTTTGCTTTAAAAACTTATGAATACTTGTATAAATAAAGCATTCATAAATCCATATGCATAATAAAGGGTAATAACAGTTGTATGATACGCCCTTAAAATATTTCTGGTCCAACTTCTAAATATTGTTAAATATGTTTTTTAATGATTTTGAGACGACATGCAAACTAGACAAGCAATAAAACCCCAGTAGCCCATCCCGTCAAGGTTAAGATTTGCTTAGTATTCGCTGAGGTTTTCTTGAAGTAACATAAACTTTGGCATACAAATGGGGATGGCTTACTCTCTAAAGGTCTAGAAAAATACAACATAATAAGAAAAAAACGATTTAAAATACAACCGATGTATTACATATACCTAACCGATATATTACATATACCTAATTAACGTGTATACTATAAACTTTAAGCAGTGCAAATACTAATTATTGTAACCATTTAAAGCACATTTCCAAGGCATCGCAAGATGTTCATAAAACAGCTACCGGTATATGGACTAGTCAGTTGTGCCATGGTAATGAGTCTGTAGTAGGACAAATCACAAACTCGTAATCAGATTTTGTGTCATTCTATGTAAGGTCACAAATCAACACAGAAAAAGATTAGAATTTTTAAAACCATTTTCTCAGACAGGCGTTTGTGGTAAAAATGTTTGGCGCGTATGTTTGGAAGTATTTCCTCTTTAGTGAAACTTATAAGGAAACTTATATTCTTCTGTTTTTCATGTAGTTTTATATAACATGAATGGAAGTTGTCGATTTTCACAAGCCACCCTTTACACGTGTATTTCTAACATATGGTTTAGGAATTGTAAAATATTACTTCCATGCTTGATATTACACCACTAGGTGTCAGTGTGTAGCCATCATGGACGTACATTCCGCAGGATACATTCAAATACTAGTTTAAATTATTATGTCAACAACAACGTTTTCAACCTAAAAAGGGCATATAAAAAATAAGAAAGCATATACTCTTTATATATCTATAAAAAAACATAAGTCCAAAAATCTGTCTAAGTACCAAATTATTGATATCAAAATGATGCCAAGTTACAACTAAACTTTCATAATTTTATTTCAGAGATAGAAGCACTGTTCCAAAGCAAGGCTGCCCATATTTTCCTACATACTGTAGCAGTGGACGCCACGGATCCAAGAGTCTTTGCTTTTCCATTTTAGTACCACTTTATTAGAATAAAGCGTGTAGCACAGGGAAGTACAAAGCACAAGCACAGATTCACACGGGGCACACTCACAACCCATTCACACACAATGATGGTTGGCACATATACACATTCACACATCATTCTCAACAGGGTAAAAGGGGCTTTCATTCCAGACATATGTGGTACTTTACATCAGAACGTGTACACATTTATTAACATAGCTAGCTAGTAATTTTAGGCTGACGGGTGCGCAGCTCTCGTCCCATCATGAGGGACGCCAGCGTGTACTCAGTGGATTCCTGCATCGCTGACCTGTATGACAGCAGAACCAGGGGAAGATGAGTGTCCCAGTCTTTCTGGTGTCTTGAAGTGAGCAGTGCTAGCTGCGTGGTGAGGGTCTGATTAAAACGCTCCACCAGTCCGTCGCTTTGTGGGTGGAGTGGGGTGGTGCGAGTTTTCCTTATGGTGAGCCTGTTACACACCTCACTGAACACTTGGCTTTCAAAGTTTCTCCCTTGGTCGCTGTATAGTTCAGCTGGCAAGCCGAACCTACAGAACATCCCCTCGAATAGCCTGTCCGCTACTATGGATGCCTCTTGGACGCTTCTGGCCATTTTGTGAAGTAGTCCATTGCTGTCAGGACATAGCAGTTTCCAGACTTCTCCCCAGTAGAACTGCTCTCGGAGGCGGTTTTGTTTACGCCGTAGTGTCCGGATCCGGTGGTGCCGTGGACCAGGCGTAGTACGGTGGGCCGTAGCTGAAGGGGTGTCACAAGCTGCAGGCGAATGACACCCCGGGCCGGGTCTGACCAACGGCGGTACAGCATGTCATTGTGCAGTTGTAGCGAGCCCCACTGAGCCTCCAGCTGTTTGACTGCTGGGGAGAGGGGGTAGAGTGTAGAGTGAACAGGCCTCACCCCTGTTCTGAATCACTGCAGCACCGGGCCTACCTCTTCGTCTCCCTCTTGGGCTGCACGCACGTTGGGGTCGGGCACGGCAGCCACCGAACAGCTTCGGCCTCTCTTTGCATCTCTCTCTTCTGCCAGCTCACAGTGACGGCAGCTTTCTGCACCGCAGGGGCGACGAGACAGTGCATCTGCGTTCAGGTGTTTCGTTCCTGCCCGATGCTTGGTTTCGAAGTCAAAATCTTGGAGAGCTTCTAGCCAGTGGGCTACTTGTCTTTAAAATGCAATAGCCATTGCAGGGAGGCGTGGTCGGTCCGGAGCATGAAGTGCTTCCCGGTGAGGTATGCCCTGAAGTGCTTTGTGGCTACGACGACTGCCAGCAGCTCCCGCCTTGTCACACAGTAGTTGCGCTCTGCTTTGTGCAGTGCACGGCTGTAGTAGGCCACAACTCTTTCGCTCACTTGTGAGAGGACAGGTCCTACGCCATTGTTACTGGCATCAGGATAGAGAATAATCAAGGTCAATAAAGTGGGATCTGATGCCATTGGTTCCAGGGTTTTAAAGTCTTGTGCTAATGAGCTACCCCATGTTTTGGGGGATCTTTTTAAATATGTCCCTGTCTTTACTGAGTGTACCGGCTCTGGGGAAGACCTCTTGCATTATTCCTGTGCCTAAGAAGGCCTGCCCTGTGGTTTTAAACAATTTTAGACCAGTGGCCCTCACATCTCACGTAAGGAAGATTTTTGAAAGAATGGTTTTAACACATCTCAGGGGTTTCCTTTTCCTAAGGAAATTAAATAAAATGATTTTAATGTCTGCAACAATATGCTGCTGATGTTTTATGAGAGCATTGTGGCAAGTACTGTTTTTTATGCAGATGTCTGTTGAGGGCGGGGGGCATAAGTAAGAGGGACACAGCAAGCATCAACAGACTGATGAAGGGCAAGGCAAGCTCCTCTATTGGTGTGGCACTGGCCCCTCTGGGGGTCAGAGTACAGGGTAGGCTGGAGAAAATAATAAAGGCATTATGCAGAACTGTTTCCATCCACTCCAGCCTGTCTTGGCACGGCAGATGGGCACCTTCAGTGGTCACCTCATTGCCCCCAGGTGTTCCACTGAGAGGTTTAAAATGTCATTTCTGCCTTTAATCAGACTAGATGTGGGGACAAGATAGAACAGTCCTGTGATTTTAGCTTTTTTATATAATACCCAGATGACTTTTATTGCACTTTTTAATTGACTGGACTTTGAGCTTTTATGCTGTCCTTGTTTTATTTGTTTATATGTTTTATATGTTTGTATAAGTCTGTGTTTTTAATGTGTTTTTAGTGTCTGTATGCTGCTACTGACAAACCAATTTCCCTGCATGGATTAATGAAGTATAATCTATCTAATCCCCCAAATATAGGGATTTTTTCAAATGAATTGGGGAAGTCTTAAAACATATATATGGGAGTCCATTGAAGATGGGGGAATTTTGAGTAATATTTTTGTGGGAATAAATTCCACGCACCTGGCAACACTAAGAAGAATGTGCACATGCGATACTATTTCAGCCAATAGAAAATGTTAAGAAATACATGGAAGTCATCCTTCCTACTGTATGCCAAGTTTTAGGAAGCCATCCTTCATACTGTAGGTCCACTACACATTGTTATGATGTAGATGCTGACCTGGACCCAAATGCAGACTCCAGAATAGAACTTGAATTGCACTCCACACAGGAGGCATTTAATGGCTGAGTGCAACAAAAGGTTAACTGGAGAAACAGACAGGAAGCTGGCAAAACAGAACAGGCTGGACGGACTACAAAAAACTAATAAACAAACAACAAAATACAACTGGCAAAATTCAAACTGGAAAAACAGATAAACAGAGTGAACCAAACTAGGGCAGTACAAGATACACGAGTACGGTTTGGCACTGGAGTGTGTGAGTGATGAACTTAAATAAGAAAGGGTGAAATTACTAAATTGATTCTGGCATGCGGAATGTGCAGGGGAGTGGATGTGATAGGCTGAATCTAACGAGGGGAGAAAGGGAACCGAGTGCGGAATGCAGGGAAGTCACGCCCAGCCTAATACAAAAGACACACAGGGTAAAAGCAAAAACAAGACATGACACACAAGGAACGGAATGGCAAAAAACACAAGGAAGGTGGACAGAACGGGGCTGCGATGTTACCCACATAGCAATGCATGCTGCTAGCTAGCTAACCTCCATGAGTTGGGAGGGAAAACAACTAGCAGTACAGCTAGTTAACTGTAAATGTAGGTAGTTATGTCAATGGTAAGCTAGATAGTGCACAGCTATAGTTGTTAATGATAATGAAAACACATTAACTGTAAATTGCAAGTTAGACATCCAGTGAAGGCTAATGCTGGCTTGTGTCACTGCCTAGCAAGCTACCTAGTAGGTACACTAGCTGGTAGTAAAGTAGCTAGTAGTTACACAGCTACAGTTTCATTTGTTTTAAGTTAACTGCCGGAAACTGTTACGTCTCCGTCCCGTCCTGTCCACCTCCCTTGTGTTTCCTGCCAGTTCTTTCCTTGCGTGCCATGTCTTGTTTTATGTTCACCCTGTGTTACGTGTTTTTGCGGGGCGCGGCCGCCGCTCCCGCCGCATTTTGTCTTGTGTTCCTCGTTATGTTTTCAGCCTGTCACAAACCATTCCCTTGCACATTCTGCACGCTGTTCCAATTTAGTTATTTCACCCTGCCTATTTATGTTGAGCTCGCACTCACTTCAGTGCCGATCCGTCCATTGTAATTCCCGTATGGCTCTCGTTTGTTTCCCCAGTTTACCAGTCTTGCCTGTTCGTTTTCTATCCTAATACTTAATACTTTGGTTTGTTCGTTTGTTTGTTAGTCTGTTCGTTTGTTTGTTAGTCTTTTTACCAGTTTTATAGCTGTCCTGTTTATTTCTGTTTTGCCTACGTTTTGACTGTGTTTTCCAGTCGCCTTTTTGTTTATATTCGAATTAAACCTCCTGTGTGGAGCGCTAATCCTACCCTCGTTCTGAGTCTGCATTTGGGTCCAGGTCTGCATAACTCAACACAACAGAACGGATCGGCCAGTATGGACCCAGCAGACTCGACCGAGCTCCAGTATCATCTTGCCTGCCAAGAGACTTGCATGAATCAGCAGGAGCAACGCATAAGGGATCTGAACTGCCATATCTCCCAGTTGGGGGAACAAGTGTCCCAACTCCGCGCCAGCTTCCCTCTTCCTGCGCAGACTGCTTCTCACAACCCTCCTGCGCCAACTCTACCTGCCAGCCTGCCGGTTGGGCAATCCAGGGAACCCCGCATTCCCCACCCGGACCGCTACTATGGCAATTTGGGGAACTGCAAGGGGTTCCTGATGCAGTGCGACCTCGGTTTTTCGCCTACAACCCTCCTCCTACGGCTCAGATCAGGCGAAGATCACCTTTATCATGGGCTGCCTTGGGGGGAGGGCGCTGGATTGGGCAACTGCCATCTGGGACAGCCAGCTCCCAGCCAGTTCCCAGTACTCCGTGTTCGTGGCAGAGATGAGGAAGGTCTTCGATCACCCGGTGGGTGGAAGAGATTCCTCCCAACGCCTGTTCCATCTCCGCCAGGGGGACCTCAGCGTGGCGGAGTACGCGGTGGAGTTCAGGACCCTGGCGGCGGAATCCGGATGGAACGACGCGTCGCTTCAAGGGGCCTTCCGTAACGGGTTAGGAGAGATGGTGAAGGATCAGCTGGCTACGAGGGACTACCCTGACTCCCTCGACGCCCTGGTTTCCTCGCCATCAGAGTCGACAACCGCTTGTGGAGCGGCCGGAGGGAGAAGACCAGTCGCCTCACCTCGACAAGCTCTTTCCTCCTCCACATCCTGAACCCTCTTTCCGGACCACAAGCAACAATCCGCCCCCGGGGCTAGTAGCTGAAGAGGCCGTGCAGCTGGGCTTACTGGTGAGCCACACCGCGTCTTCCGCAGCCGCCCAGCCTCGTTTCCAGTTGAGGGCCACGCTCATCTGGAACAGTCAACCCCGCCGTTGTGCGCCCTGGTGGACTCCGGGGCGGATGGAAATTTTATTGATGCCCAGCTGGTGCAACAGACTGGCATCGCCACCCGTTCCCCTTGCTGTCCCTCTCCAGGCCCACGGACTGGATGGGCACCTCCTGGCCCAGGTCACGCACTCTACCGTACCCCTGCAGCTCATTCTTTCCGGCAACCACCGGGAGACCATCCAACTCCTGGTCATCTCTTCACCCCAGTCCCCTCTGGTCCTCGGTCAACCCTGGCTCAGACTCCATAACCCTCACCTGGACTGGGTCTCTAGCAAGGTCCAGAGCTGGAGCCCCTACTGCCACGCCACTTGTCTCCAGTCTGCTCGAGCACCCGCGGAGGGCGCTTCACCTCCTGCCAGGTTGACTCCTCCGGACCTGTCCTCGGTTCCCCCGTGTACCACGACCTAGCGGAGGTGTTCAGCAAGAGCCGAGCATCTTCATTGCCACCTCATAGGCCCTATGACTGCGGCATCGACCTGCTTCCCGGGGCTCCCCTGCCTTCCAGTCGTCTCTTCAATCTCTCGCGGCCGGAGAGAGCAGCTATGGAGACCTACATCCACGACTCGCTTGCTGCAGGCATCATCCGACCCTCCTCATCCCCAGTCGGTGCAGGATTCTTCTTTGTCGCCAAGAAGGACAAATCACTCCGTCCCTGCATCGACTACCGCAGCCTCAACTCCATCACCATCAAGAACAAATACCCTCTGCCCCTCATCAACTCTGTTTTCGAACCTCTACAGGAGGCCACCATATTTTCCAAACTGGATCTCCGGAATGCCTACCACCTTGTTCGGATCCGAGAGGGGGACGAGTGGAAGACGGCATTCAACACCCCCCTGGGCCATTTCGAGTACCTGGTGATGCCGTTCGGGCTTACCAACGCCCCTGCTGTGTTCCAGGCATTGGTTAACGATGTTCTCCGGGACTTCCTCAACCACTCCGTATTCGTCTACCTTGACGACATTTTAATTTTCTCCCGCAACCTGCAGGAACACACGACCCATGTCCGGCAGGTCTTGGAGAGGCTGTGGGAGAACCAATTGTTCGTCAAGGCGGAGAAGTGTGAGTTCCACGTCTCTTCGGTTAGCTTCCTGGGATACATTGTGGAGTGTGGGCAGGTGAAACCTGACCCGGCTAAAATCCAGGCGGTGGTGGAGTGGCCTCAGCCGTCGTCACTAAAGGAGTTGCAGCGGTTCTTAGGATTCGCCAACTTCTATCGACGGTTCATTCGGGACTACAGTAGGGTAGCCGAACCCCTCACCAGACTCACCTCCTCATCCATCCCTTTCTCCTGGACCCCTTAACCAGCAGCCGCCTTCACCAACCTCAAAAACCGCTTCACATCTGCTCCTGTCCTCTGGTCCATCCTGACGTCTCCCGTCAATTCGTTGTGGAGGTAGATGCCTCGGACTCCGGGTAGGGGCCATCTTATCCCAACGCTCGGGTAAGGACCAAAAACTCCATCCCTGCGCCTTCTACTCCCGTCGGCTGTCCCCTGCCGAACGCAACTATGATGTTGGGAACCGGGAGTTGCTGGCGGTCAAGCTCGCCCTGGAGGAGTGGCGACATCTTTGGAAGGAACTGAACAACCCTTCATCGTCTGGACGGACCACAAAAATCTGGCCTATATCCAGTCTGCCAAGAGACTAAATTCTCGCCAGGCCGGTGGGCACTGTTTTTGGCCGATTCAATTTGACCATCACTCACAGACCCGGATCCCGCAACCTGAAGCCCGATGCTCTCCCGCCTATTCTCCTCCGAAGCCAGACAGGCGAGCCCTGACACCATCCTGTCCCCCTCCTGTGTGGTTGCTGCGGTGACCTGGGAGATTGAGAGTCAGATCAGGGATGCCCAGGCCACTCAACCTGACCCCAGACCCAACCCCAGTTCTCACCTGTTTGTCCCTGATTCCGTCCGTTCCCAGGTCCTGCAGTGGACGCACTCCTCCCGTCTGGCCTGCCACCCCGGGTTCCAGCACACCTTGTCGCTGCTCAAACGCAGCTTTTGGTGGCCGTCCATGGCGCGGACGCCCGGGCGTTCGTACTGGCCTGCACCATCTGCGCCAGGAGCAAGGCATCCCACCAGCCGCCAGCGGTCTCCTCCGTCCCCTGCCTATCCCAGGTCGTCCTTGGAGTCACATTGGAGTGACTTCGTCTGTGGACTCCCCCTCGGAAGGTAACGATACCATCCTAACAATTGTCGACCGTTTCTCCAAGGCGGTCCATTTTGTTCCCCTTCCCAAGCTTCCTCAGCCTCGGAGACCGCAGAGCTCCTGGTCCAGCACGTGGTCCGTCTCCATGGGATCCCCATCGACGTGGTGTCGGACCGTGGCCCTCAATTTTCCTCCCATGTCTGGAAATCGTTTTGCCAGGCCCTGGGGGCCTCCGTCAGCCTGTCCTCCGGCTACCATCCCCAGACGAATGGCCAGACTGAGAGGGCCAGCCAAGACCTGGGGTCTGCACTACGGTGCATCACGGACCGAACCCCTCCTCCTGGAGCAAACTGCTACCCTGGGTGGAGTATTCGCACAATGCCTTAACCTGTTCTGCCACCGGTCTCTCCCCCTTTGAATGCTCCCTAGGGTATCAGCCCCCTGTTCCGGCCCAGGAGGAGGAGATCTCCGTCCCGTCGGTGCAAGCCCACATCCCGGCGCTGCAAACGGTTTGGGAGGACACCCGCTCTGCTCTCCGCCGCTCCACCGCTCGCACTCAGCGCCTGGCGGACCGCCACCGCACCACAGCCCCCCAATACACTCCGGGTCAGCAAGTCTGGCTCTCCACCACAGACATTTCCTCCAATCCACATCTAAGAAACTCCAGCCACGCTACATCGGTCCCTACCTGATAGAAACCATCATCAACCCCTCTGCCATCAGACTCAAACTCCTCCAGCCCTCAAGATTCACCCGTTTTCCATGTTTCCAAGGTCAAGCCCGTCACGTCCAGTCCTCTGTGCCCTCCGACCATTCCCCCTCCACCCCCGGATCATCGACAACGCCCCAGCCTACACTGTCCGGGCGCATCCTGGACATTCGTCGTAGGGGGTCGGGGCTACCAGTATTTGGTGGACTGGGAGGGTTATGGCCCGAGGAGAGGAGCTGGTTCCCGCCAGCTCATCTCGACCCCTTCCCTCATTCGGGACTTCCACCGGACCCACCCTCAGAAGAATAGGCCTGGTGGGTCGCCAGGAGGCTCCCGTTGAGGGGGTACTGTTACGTCTCCGTCCGTCCTGTCCACCTCCCTTGTGTTTCCTGCCAGTTCTTTCTTTTGCGTGCCATGTCTTGTTTTGCGTTCACACCTGTGTTACGTGTTTTTGCGGGCGCGCTTCGCTTCCGCATTTTGTCTTGTGTTCCTCGTTATGTTTTCAGCCTGTCACAAACCATTCCCTTGCACATTCTGCACGCTGTTCCAATTTAGTTCTTTCACCCTGCCTATTTATGTTGAGCTCGCACTCACTTCAGTGCCGATCCGTCCATTGTAATTCCGTATGGCTCTCGTTTGTTTCCCCAGTTTACCAGTCTTGCCTGTTCGTTTTTTCTATCCTAATACTTAATACTTTGGTTTGTTCGTTTGTTTGTTAGTCTGTTCGTTTGTTTGTTAGTCTTTTTACCAGTTTTATAGCTGTCCTGTTTATTTCTGTTTTGCCTACGTTTTGACTGTGTTTTCCAGTCGCCTTTTGTTTATATTCGAATTAAACGCCTCCTGTGTGGAGCGCTAATCCTACCCTCGTTCTGAGTCTGCATTTGGGTCCAGGTCTGCATAACTCAACACAACAGAAACAAGCAATTGAAATAGCATTTGGTGGTGGCTTAGATGACTGACCCAATTGCACCTACTTTTGATTTAGTAGATTGGATAACTCTTGGCACTGCAGCCATCTGGCCATCAGTAATGTCTGGCTTTCCTTATATATACAGTATATATTTATATATATGTCCGTATATGGAAGAATATATATTGGAGTAGTTGAGTGTATGATAAAGCATCCTTTTCCTTTACAGAAGTAGTTAAGTGACATGTAAAACCAGCCCTGTGAACTATATATGATCAATATATTTGAATTACAGCATGCCACACTGTACTTTCTAATAGCATAGATCACAAATTCTAGTTTAATACACATTTATATTAACAATACATTGCACACAGAAATAATCTTTAAAAAAAAAGTCATATTAAAACCTTTGAGACCAGTTTGAGTTTTTGCACCCCATGAAACATATGCATTTGTGTGTTTGAATGTTTAGCCAATGTCTCCATTTAAATAATCATTTTCAGATTTGGCACAGTTTTCTGGTTCAAGCCAAATAAATAATGTTATGTTTTTACAGGGTTTAAAGTGTTTTTGTTGCCGCAGATCTTGCTTGGTATCCCATATATCTTGGTCCTGAAAGAGGTATGAAATCAAAACCTGCAGCAGTATCATTAATTATTCAAAATACTGGCTGCCTAATATTATAATAATGTATACACGGTCACACAAAGAAACATAATGTCAAGATCGGCATCTTTAGGCCTGCACAGTAACAATACCCATGATATATGATATTATCATAATTAATATGATTTCATTTCATTTAAATTTCCAAGCCATGCTTTTTTTGATTGCTCATCACCTACTGAACTCCTAATCTCAATGACGTGACTGAATCGTATGCGTGTCTTTAATATTCAAACAAGAGAAAAACAGACACTTGATTCAGACACAGCTCTTTTCTGGCATATGTGTACAGAAAAAAATAAACATCTTCATTTTATATCCCTGTTTAAGGAGGCCAAACTGGTCCCTAATCACTGTGAATGACTAACTAAGAATGTAACTTAATTAGAATTCCATTAGTTTGAGGAATGAGTTTGCAGTGGAGTTTGTTTTCTTCTTCTTTTAGCTAAAAATATATTTATATATAAATATATATTTGACACTGCGGGTAAATACACATCTATATTATTATTATTATTATTTTATAGATTTAGCATGTGATTTGTACAAAAAGTATTACTAAAATTTGTATTGTATAAATAGCTGAGGGAATGAACCGCGCTCACACTGGCGGTTTGATGAAGCACAGAACACAGACTACAATTTCTGTCATAGCCCAGTTCACAAGGGCCATTTCTGTTCACTGGCTCCCAGGAAAACAGCCGCTGGTTTACTGAGACCCCAAATGAAGCTTCCCCTCAACCAAGAGGGGCTAATTGAAATCACTTCTTTGCGATGGAGTGAGTTTGACAGTGATCACCTCCAGAAAAGCAGCCTGTGTATGTGTGTTCATTTCACATCACCATTACAGTGTCATTCCTGTCAACTGGGTCTGAGAGTAAGAGAGCTCTTGGCCAACGATAACAGAAGACTGTTTTTTTTTTTGGCAAAACAACAGACACAGCCCTTGGCCTTCACATGGACTGGCAGGAAAAGCTAGGTAGGTTTCAGAACTTCTTTTATTATTACAATCCGTACCAGCCAGTAATGAGATTAATGACCTGAGACTGCAAATTCAAAAATGAATGATGAATTAAATTTCTGCCATTCAACCAATAGTGACACAGCAATTTATCATGTGACTCGCACACGTTTTAAGAATAGGGCAATCCTGTAGCTCTTATCTCCTCTTAAGGTGAAATTATCACACACAAGAATATTTTGTAATTTTGTATGCCTCCCTGTCATATTTTATAGCACGAGCAGGCTGGGAAGTTATGAGCGATAAAAGTTCACATTAGAGTTTAGAAAACAAGATCATATCAAACATTATTTGGTGATATTAACAGTCAACCCCCAAATTATATTGTATTGTATTATATTGTATGCTCAAAATAGTTTTTTATTATAATAATACAATTGGTGAGAGGAAAATATTTTGTTTAGCAAGTTCCCATTATACTACATTTCATTACAGTCATTTGGTAGACTTACAGAAGGTGCATTCAGCTTAAGTAGGTAAAGAACAGCCACATGATGCTATTAAAGCACATCCCTCCCTCAAGTTAGAATGAGATTAACAAGTAGTGGGGTTTCATCTTATAGGGGTGGGTGGGTTATGGGCTAAGGTTTGCTTTCAGACTGCGGCGGAAGTTCAAATGCCAAACTCCTATTGGAATTGGGTGTTATGGTCAGATGAGACCAAAATGTCGCTTATTGGCCATGCACACCAGCGGTGGTATTGACATTGGAAAGAGGTCTATGTGCTTCTCCATAACAAGGAAAGCAAAATATATTCTTGCCATTAACTGACCAAGAGGAGATAGAGGAGGTAAATTATTTAAAATTTCTATGAGTCATTTTGGACTCCCAACTTAAGTTTGACAGACATGTAAAGAAGTTGTGCAAGACCGTCAAGACAAACCTGGACTGTTTTCTAATAATAAGACACTACCTAATGCTCAAGGAAGCTCAGCTGTTCATGCATGCTATGGTATTTTCACATTTATCATGTTGTGTGACTGTATGGGGCCAGGCCTCTAAGTCAACAATCAAACCCATTACATCACTATATAAACAGGCACTGAAAATATTGGATCAGAAACCAATGAAATGGCATACACAATTACTGCGCAATACACATAATTCTGAGCTCAGCTCAGCTCAGCTTTTTTGCTCAGCTTTGACAGCTTTATCCATTTCTCCTTCATATAACTGATTTTTAAATGTGTGAATAATGAGTATTGTCCCAGCTATACTCAGCAAATTTGTGCCTAAACAGAGTGGCAATGGAATCACCACTAGGGACCACTAGAGTGGCACAACGTAAAACAACTTTTGGTCAGTCATGGTTCTCAGTAAAAGGCACACAGTTATGGAATCTGAGATAAAAACACAAACAGTCCAAGTTTGTTGTTTTTTTTTTCATTTGGTTCAGATTTTTTCCTTTTTTTTTCCAATTTAGTGCCCAATTATACCCTCTATTTATTTTCAATTTGCCCTCCCCACACAAACTATATGAGGCAAGTGAATTCTTGGAGGGCAGCAAACTCAGCTTCCTTCCAGATGGAATTTGCTCACCCACATTCTGGAGACTCCCTTACACGCTTCTCAGCTAGTTCGTGCCGGCTCACCCTCCCCCCTTCCCCTGGGGCGGACAGCCATACACCGCCCCCATTTGGGGCTCCCCACCAGGGCTGGTCTGGTACAGTCGGGTTTTAAACTGCAACCATGATAGGAGGCGAGTCCAAGGTTTTTAAGGGAAAAGTGAGGCACTGGCTTAAACGGAGTCAGACGTGCAATCATTGATCATGATGATCTCCCCATCCAACTGGATGGACACACATGTACACACACGCACACAACATACACACATGCGCATGTACACAAACGTGCACACGCACATACTACTTGATATTTATTGTAAATTATAAACTATTCCACCCTATATTTCTTTTCACTTCATGTTTTGTAACCTCTAGGGTTTGTAATGATGAAATCTGTATTGATCATCTTTTAAACTTCAAAAGCCTAACCAGGGACATTGGTTGCAAATTAGCCCCAGGGTAGAAACCCTGTATGCAGTACATGTTTCATGTTTTTAACTTGTAACAATGTTTATTTGCATTGTCCCTGACAAATAAACAACTAAATAACAAAACAATTATAGTAATAAATGGCACTTTCAGCACTGCAATCATCCCAGGCATACATCAGATTCAACCAAGACATAGTTAACTGACCACAAAATGACTGTTTTGCAATGGCCATCTCAGTCCCCAGACTTCAACCCAATCAAAAACGTGTCATTTGAATTGAAGAGGGCAGTGCAGACCGAAGGATCTTGAAACAATCTGTATGGAGAAATGGACAAAGATCCTCCCCCAATCTCATAAAACACTACAGAAGACTATGGTGTCATCCTTGCCAGGGGAGAGTGCACAAAGAACCGAAAACATGGGTGGGAATAATTTTGTTCCTTGTTAAACCAAATAAAGTGTATTATTAGATTCAAATTTGTTTGCCCGTCAACTCATTTATTTTAAGCTGGCCCACAACACCTATGCTACGCCCCTCAGGCCTTTTAAAATAAAGCTGATTCCCAATAAATGATGTACAAAGTGTAACTCTCATCAAGGAACCTACCTCCATATGTCCTGAGAATGTATTAAAATATCTGGCTTTTGGTCAAAGGTTTCAAACTTACTCTCTGGGATTTTGAATACTAATTTACCTAACTTGCCACATGTGTTTTTACTTAATGGTGACTCCTCTCCATCTTACTTTAATTAAAAAGAAAATATTTCAAACTGGGGTTGACAGCTGCTAAGAAGGTTATACGTCATTCATGGCTTACTCCTGATGTTTTGAATCAATGTGTGTGGCTAAACTATTTCAGAAATATTATCCAAATTGAGCGCAGTATAGCTTGCATCAATAAAGCTCACCGCAGTATCATAGAAGCTTCTAAGCTTCTAAGAAGCCCTTTACCCTTTGAATCATGTGGTAACTATAACTCTGCCTGTGGAAATGTCTATATTACTCGTTATTACTATAAAACCATTACCTGTGAAAGTACTTTTTGTATGCTTTACTAAGTGTATTGTGGCAGCCTAAGGGACTGCCCAAGGAAATGGCTGCCTGGCCCTTCAACAAATGGGAGCCAGAACACTACATTTCCCAGCAGGCCACATTCAAGCACCTGAACGGAGTCAAGCCATTGGGACCAGCTGAAGGCCATTTCGAGGCCTATTTAAAGGACTCGTACATGTCACACAGAGAAGGAATAGGAAAGAGTTTGTGAATGTGGAGAGAAAGAACGAGAACCGTGACGTTGCTTTAATAGGAAGCATCACTACATTGGCTTCCTATTAAATATCAGGCTGATTATAAAGTACTGTTGCTAACTTTTAAAGCAATGAACGGACTTGCAACTTTATATCCGAAATTATTGCCCCCTATAAGCCGACACGACTGCTTCGTTCACAAGAAGCCGGCCATCTATTACTCCCTAGAATTTTGAAAAGCACAGCTGGTGGTAGAGCCTTCTGTTTTAGAGCTCCTCTGTTGTGGAACGGTTTACCAAGGCATGTTAGGGATTCGGACACAGTTTACATTTTTAAGTGTAGATTAAAAACATATCTTTTCAGCCTAGCCTACTGCCAAACATAGTCTAGGTGGAGAGATGGAGAAGGCCGTGCCCTAGTGTCTTATGGAGTGAGAAACTTTCCATACTGTCACCTCCTCGATGTGTTACCACCACTGTTATGCTGGTTATACTTGATCAGGTGTGGATGGTTTGGAACTCTCTCATGGCTGCGTGTTTTCTCTCTCTCATGGCTGCTCCCCCCCTTTTAGTCTGGTTCCTCCCAAGGTTTCTCCCTACCAAGGGTGTTTTTCCCCCGTCCCACCGTCCCACCACCTGCCCTCTTGATCCCATTCCTTCCCCCCTCTTCCAGTCCATTGCTATGGACATCCTCCCTCCCTCCCATCCTCCCGTTTGTCTCTAATGTCATTAACTCCTCTCTTTCCTCTGGCTCTGTCCCCTCCTCCCTCAAATGTGCTCAGGTTGTCCCCCTCCTCAAAAAACCCTCTCTGAATCCTGCTGTCATCTCTAACTACCGACCTGTCTCTCTCCTCCCATTCCTTTCCAAAACGTTAGAGCGGGCTGTCTATAATCAACTGTCTGCTCATCTCTTACAGAACGACCTACTCGATCCCAACCAATCTGGGTTCAGAGCAGGCCACTCCACAGAGACTGCTCTCCTTGCGGTCACTGAGGCTCTTCACGTCGCTAAGTCCCGATCCCTTAGCTCCGTCCTCCTCCTCCTTGACCTGTCGGCGGCGTTCGACACCGTGGACCACCGGATCCTGCTCTCATCTCTCGTCGAGATGGGAATCTCTGGATCTGCGCTGACATGGTTCGAGTCCTACCTGGCCGACCGGTCCTACCAGGTGGCCTGGAGAGGATCCCTCCTCTCCCCGCACCCTCTCTACCGGTGTCCCGCAGGGCTCGGTGCTAGGCCCTGTCCTATTTTTCTCTGTACACCAAGTCACTTGGCTCTGTTATTTCTGCTCATGGTTTTTCCTATCACTGTTATGCTGATGACACTCAACTGTTTCTCTCCTTCCCTCCATCTGATACCCAGGTCCCGGCACGGATCTCTGCATGCCTGGCTGACATCTCCGCATGGATGTCCACCCACCACCTGAAGCTGAACCTGGGGAAGACAGAGCTGCTCTTCCTCCCAGCGAAGGGCTCCCCGATGATTGATGCGTCAATTACCGTGGAAGGCTCCATAGTGTCTCCGTCCCAGTCTGCCAGGAGTCTTGGGGTAACCCTGGACAACCAGCTGTGCTTCTCGAGCCACATTGCAGCGATCTCTCGGACCTGCCGTTTCTCCCTCCACAACATCCGGAGGATCAGACCGTTCCTCACCCAAGAGGCCACTCAACTCCTGGTCCAGGCCCTGGTGATCTCACGTCTGACTACTGCAATTCCTTGCTGGCAGGCCTTCCGGCCTGTGCCATCAAGCCACTGCAACTAGTCCAGAACGCTGCTGCTCGCCTGGTGTTCAACCAGCCGAAGTTCACCCACGCCACCCTCTACTCTCCTCTCTGCATTGGCTCCCCATCGCAGCACGCATCAGATTCAAGTCACTGGTGCTGGCTTTTCAAGCGGCCAAAGGTACTGCTCCCCGCACCTCCAGTCACTCATCACGCCCTACACCCCGTCCAGACCCCTCCGCTCCGCCTCCGCTGGCAGACTGACTGCCCCATCCCTCCGGGCGCCTGGCAGCCGCTCCTCGCGGTCTCGCCTCTTCTCTGTCCTGGTCCCTCGTTGGTGGAACGACCTCCCGCAATCGGTCAGGACTGCGGAATCACTTCCAATCTTCCGCAAGAGACTAACACCCACTAACCTTTTCTTTCCCAATGTTACAGGTATGATACGCAGATGCCTGCAATGATGTCTTTTGCCGTTTTACTGCACTGATCTTGTACGCTAACTTTGATTGTTCTCGCCTTGTATTAATGCACATCTTGTAAGTCGCTCTGGATAAGAGCGTCTGCCAAATGCTTAAAATGTAAATGTAAATGTTCCTTGCCACTGTTGCCTTTAGGCTTGCTTTTGGGGGGGTCTAGGCCTGGGTTCCCCCTCTGTTAAGCATTTTGTGACAATTCAATTGTGAAAAGCGCTATACAAATACATTTGATTTGATTTGATTTGATCAACGTTCTGACAAAGTCAGAATGCAAACTAGGGGCTTAAATACAAATGGGAAGATAACACGAGGAATCAGGTGTGACTGGGAGGGGAAAGGGGCGAGAACACAGGCGAGAACACAGGTGAGAACAATCAGGATGACTAATACAATAACAAGGGGAGACAAAAGACACGGACAGGAAGGCACATAGACACAATAATAACAAACGACCTGGGAAAAGCAGGTAGACACGTGCACAGCTCGGAGGGGAGGAGCACATAGGTGGAAACGCGTGCAGAGAATGCGAGAAGACAGAAAGCAACAGGGATAGGAAAACGAGAGGGAGAATGACAGCTGCAGATAGAAACACAAGATAATCAGTAATTAGTAAATGTTAGTAACGCACCCAAAACCCCTAAGGTTAGTAGATTAGTCGGTTAGTACTATATACACGTAACTAATATGTACAGATAAAAAGAAAGAAGTAGGCCTAAACGAGATACCAAATAAGGCAGAAACCCGTATAGCCAAAATCACCCGATAGGGCAACGACAAAGACAGGGAGTGGATTCTCGGATAACAAGGAACACAGACAGACGGGGGAACTAATGTGAAAAATAAACGAACACGGAGAAAAGAATAAAATACAAAAACAAGCAGAACACATAAATACAGAACATAACACCTTTTTTTGTTACTTCACATGTTTTCCCTGGTTTTTCTCATCATAATAAAACAAATGATCACAAAAAAAACACACCAAATGATGGAATTTCTCATGGAAAAAATTCCATCACAGCCAAATGCCACCCCCAATCGGGACTGACGACCAGGGCCGGTCTGGTAGGGACGGGTTTCAAACTGCGTCCCTGACAGGCAGCACACACCGTACCTGACCAGTCAAAGGTGCGTTAGACCGCTACACTATCTGCCGCCCCAAAACTGGTTTATTTAACAAAAACTCAGATATCCTTGTGTGCAAAAATATGTGAACCCCTTAAATCAATAACTTGTGGCACCTTCACTAATACTTTTTTCCATATTTGTACTCTACTATATGCACAATTTCCTCTAAACATGTACAGTATGTAATTCGTAAATATAGACCCTTTATTTCAATTAAGAAAAGACTCATTCTGATTAAATAATGATTTTGTGGTAAAAACTCCAGATTTCTATGATTGCACAAGGGGTTCACAAACTTTCAAGCATCACTGATATATATATACATGTATACCAGTGGCGATTTATTTAAGACAACGAGAGAAGCTCGGCTTCCCCTATAATTTTGGGGGGGATGGGAAATCTTTTTAAATACAACATTAATAAACATTTTTACTTAATATATATTTTAAAATATACCACAGATAGGGAGTGGTATTTCAATTCCATGGTATGTCACAGATGGAAATGTTTTGTTAAAACCAGCACTATTTATCGCCTCACGTGCTTGAAGCTGTCAGTGGAAGCTCGGCCGATCGCAGTTGTCTATAGGTTTCTATGGACTTGTGTATTGAATGGAATAACATATGATGGGTTTTGGGGAATTTAATTGGACAAAATTGCCAAGCCTGGACGCTGAGTGTCCAAGCCCTACATCCAATCTGATTTTGACATGCCTCCGTCAATCAGGATCTATCTCCATCCCTGTCCAATACAAGATAGCTACAATATTTACATCTTGGGCACAGGGGTCTGTTACAGGTGAGGTTGGCAACAGTTTGAATGATTTGGTCTTTATTCCACTATTATTGTAATTCGGTATTTTAATTGAACTGTTAATCATTTATATTCTAAATTGATCTGTTGGAGTTTAAAGTTAGCCACAGTACAGGGGCCCAGATTAGGGTAAAAGTCATACTTGTCAAAGGGCAAGTATCTTAGAAAAGATACTTGTCCTTCCTAAAAGTTACTTGTCCTTGGTCTATTCACCTTCCAATTTTCCTGGAAAGTGCGATCTCTGCTCTCTGAATCATATTTTTGCTGAGTTTTTAGCTGATCTTTGGTTTTAGCCTTTTTATCGGGGTGGACTTGCACCCTCAATAAATCTCCACATCTTTGAAAATGCAATCACTACATCGTATGTAGCCCAAAGATAGACATGACGGTTAACGTTATTTATTTTCTACACAGATATTTATGTTTGACTTGTGCAGCATATGCTCATGGGACTGTGTAGCAGTGAAGCTCTGATGGGTGCCCACAGTCGGGACTCGAACAAGAGAGATTTTTCCATTTCCAACTAGAGTGTGGTGCAGGCTTTTGGAGCACTTTCACTAAAGTGTTTCCTACCTTCCAGGGACCATTCTGAGCAAGCTGTCCCACTCTACAAGTGAGTAAAGCTCAATTTCTGACTGAATGGCAATCAAATTCTACCTTGGTAAGGCCCCTGCGCTCCAGGCACATCCCTGGCATTATGTGCAGGTGGTTCCTCCCGACGTGGGTGCGCTTTTCCAGGGCTATCTGCTTTGGCAGGCTGCGCACAGTGCCCCCTCTGCCTTGTTTAGCCCTCCCTCATCTGAGCAAGACCGAGACGGCTGTCACTGTTGTGTGAACTTGATACTATAGGGCACTTTGTTAGGAAGTAAAGGAGATTAGAATTTGCTTACAAGGTAAGGGGACAGCCCATAATGTTTATTTTGATATGTTGCAAAATTAATGTGCTAGCTTTTACCATAATTAGGGGAATTATTTAGCTACCATACCCTGTATTGTTTCTCTATAAGAGTTGACATTTAAAGGTAAACAATTTCTTTGTGAGGCTAGTATTACCATAAGTGTACCATAATGTATTTACTGTTATGTTGAATAACATTTGCATTACCTATGTTCCAAGTCTTTAATAAACTGACAATTTGTCTCTTTATTTGTTTCTAATGTTTCATCAAATTACTCATTTGATGAAAAAAGTGCTAATTTGTTATTGAATGAAGATGGTATGTGTCACACGCCACGTGACAATCCCTGGATGGGAACAGAGCAGCCAGGAGACGGAGTGGAGTTTGTCGGTCTACGGACCGGATTTTATAAAAATGTTCCTGTCTCTCCCCCAGACATGGGGAAGAGACAGTGGGAGTAGCAGGTTAACATATAAGAAACACAAACACAAACACAGACACAAAATCTTCCCCCTACTCGCTGCAAAGCTTTCAGGTAAAAACAACAAACTAAAATAACAAACTAAAAGAATCCCAAACTTACGGGACACCGCGCCTCTTCCTCCGGAGTTCCTCTGGAACCTCCCCAGGCACACACATATCCAGTGACCTTTCAAGTGCTTCCCACCCATGCATACAGAGACACTCAAACTTCACAGTTCGAGTTCTCTTACCCATTCATACAGAGACACTCGCCACTCCCCACAGTGAGAGTTCTGGCAACCAGCCCTAAGACACTCTCCACTCTTCCAGTGAGAGTTCTTGGGCTGTTGCCCAGAAACATTCTCCACTGCCGAGTGCCAGCTCTCTTTCAATAAAACCGAGGGCGAGAGGCGGACACTCTTAGTGCACCCCCTCTCCGTCTTCCCCTCACACACAGGACGCACTCTACTCAGTCCCTTTCAACAAACGCACACAAAACTCCACAAACATCAAACATCAAACATCACACCTCACATATCCAACATCCAACATCAAACCTCAAACATTCCACAATACCATATGATCACACTCACACTCACACTCACACTCACACTCACACTCACACTCACACTCACACTCACACTCACACTCACACTCACACTCACTCACACTCACACTCACACTCACACACAAGACAAAGACGAACTGATTCCCCACTCGCCCCACCTGCTCTTAAATAGGCTTAGTTTCTGCCTGGCTCAGGTGGGACTCGTGAGGCAATCACCCAATCACAATCATTCAACATTAAACTCACATTCTCACGCAGACACCCAATCAGCCAATTGACTTCCATATCAATTGACTGATTGACACCAATTAAATAATAATTAAACCAATTATGCCCCCGAAAAGTCTCCCTGCTCCAAAGGCCTCCACAACGTATAAAACACAGGCAACCATGCCACTCCCATGTGGCCGAGACCGATGTCCTCCACAGTATGATTCAACTATATTATGTCAGGCTTTTAATATGAGGATAATCTCTGTATTTTGCAGTACTGAGGCAGGCAGGCAGCATCAGCCTAGGCAGTGAGCACATCATCATCATCATCATCATCATCATATCATCAGACCAGCAGGGGTAGTAGTGAGTAACCATATCACCAGAGCAGCAGAGAAGGTCTGATTTCCGCCCCCAATTTGTCAATATGTTACTGAATGAAGATGGTAGGATTGTCTTAAATTATATGATGTCAGGCATTTAATATGATGATAATATCTACTTTGCAGTAGTGAGGCAGGCAGGCAGGCACCAGGGGCAATGAGCACATCATCATCATCGTCATCATCATCACCATCATTATCAGAGCAGCAGGGGCAGTCATTATCACCGCAGCATCAGAGAAGGTCAAGGTCAGATATTTAGTTAATAGTATATTAATATATTAATATTGTATTAGTATATTATGAAGAGTTCCCTGCATCTGATAATACAGATTACTACCTTAAGTCAACTTGCCTAGCATTTCAAAATAGCTCCCCGCTACTTTTTACTGTTACCATAGTGATTCTGTCACAAATTTAGGCCAGAATGCAATCACCGTTTGTGACTTAACCCTTTCCAGCCCAAATTATTTTCTACAGTTCAGAAAATTATTTCCCTTGGTACACATGCTCAAAATAGGCCAAAAAACACAAATCAGAAAAAAAAGTGTGCAACACATTTTATTTTTGAGAAAAAAAAAAAGCCATATGGCATCATTGGGCTGCAACGGTCAATTTCCATTTTTTCCCAGGAACATTGGGATTTTGTATTCGGCTGGTAGTTTCAAACTTAATAACCATTTTAACACAAAGAAAAGGTAACACTGGTAGAAACTAATCATTTAAACACTTAGAACAGTATCATTTAATTTGAAATTACATTTCTGGTAACTATTTTATACATATAAGCTGTTCCAAACAAACACTTGCCCCCTCATCCCACCACACCCCAAAACATCAGCACTCCTAAACTCATATTTTCCACTATAACCCCCACCACCACCCCCTTTAAACCATAGAACAGTATAATTTCATTGGAAATACAATTTCTTGTAACTCTTTTAATATATAAATCTTAGAAATTATCCATTTAATTTCATTGATTTAGTTATTTCAAACAAGTACCCCCCTCATCCAATCACATCTCAAAACAACGGCACTGCCAAACTCTTATTATCTGCTCTAACCCCAACCCCACCCCTTCAGACCACCCATACCTTAAACCTAAAATCAATACTCCATCTATGCCTCCAACTGTACCCCCACATCCTTATCACCCACCCACACTCGATCACCTTGCTATTTTGAGCATCTTTCATTCTGTTTTGTCTTTAGCTTTTTTATTGCATGTGGAAACAATTTCTGTCTCTGGTTATGCAGAGGGCCAGGTTGCATTTCCTGCATCGCATCCGGGAGTATCTCTTGATGCACAGCTTGCAGAGCTGCTTCTCCTCCACTAGTTCTGGCCAGTGGGCAACCTCATCCAAGCGCACACCTGCCACTGGCCTTGTGTACACTTTGCGCTTCTTGGTATTGTCCTCATTTGCCAGCCGTCCCCTTTTGTGCTTTGGCACTTTTCCTGCCTGGATCAAGGCGTGGCCCACTTCCGCCTTGAATTCAACCAGGGTGATGCTTTCCTCAAAATTCTCAAAATTATATCGTTTTAGAGAATATCCTAATAAGCAAGACTATAAAAACATGGATTACTATAGGCCTATACACAATTAGACACATGCACACTCACACACACACACACACACACACACACACACACACACACACACACACACACACACACACACACACACACACACACACACACACAGACGCACGCACACACACACACACACACACTTGCACACACACACACACACACAGGTGCACACACACACACACACTCGCACAGCACACACACAGACACAGAGACACATGCACGCATGCACACACACACACACACACATTATACTTAAACATGAAATGATGTTCCTTAAGTTTAGAATATATGTTTTGAAATATTTTAAATGTAAGTAATCAATGCTGTAAAGCATGCTGTGCACCAAGTGATCTAACACAATACTGGAGGAAAACTACCACTTATGCCCAATGATTCCGTATGGCATCACTGTTTTTGAACACCATGACATAGATACAAAAATATAAACATAATTCAACAAATCAACAATTTTACTAATAATCAATATCTCCCATGACTGTTAAACACAAATTTGCAAAGTTATAAATATTTAACATTTAGATATCTTTGTGACAAAACAGACAGAAATGAGAGTTTTGCTTACCGAAGTATTTGAAACTTCCTCAAATTACCTCTGTTTGAAAGAAACCCCTTACCATTGGCTAAAACTTGAACCAATAGTGGCTTTTGATAATAGTAATGTTGTCAGGTGACTACAACAGGAAGTGTAAATGTGGGTCTTGAAAATGATGATGCCATATGCGTCATTGGGCTGGAAAGGGTTAATAAATGCAAACACAAACACAGTTTGGCTAGTTCAGCAATCAAAAAGTGTATTCGAAAAAAGTATCACTTGCGTTCAAAGTTAAGGACAAATGTAGACTCAATCCAGGCCAGATTTTGCTTCTGATATTAATAAATCAATCAATCAATCAATCAATCAATCAATCAATCAAATACATTTTGTGTAGTGCATTTTACAAAACATTTGTCACAATACACTTTACAACAGACCCTGGCCTGAACCCCCACAAAGGCAAGGGCAACAGTCGCAAGAAAAAACTCCCTAGGAGGAACAAATAGCAAGAAACCTTAGGAGGAACTAAGAGGGGGAGCCCATCTGGCCGGCTCAGGGCCTGAGTTTGTAATGACCAGCAGCAGGTCAATGAGATGTTGTAGCAAGTGCAGTTTTTATTTTTGTTATCACATTGCAATTTGTCAACTCTTATCACCATTATATTCTCAAATGAATGTTATGATACTTTTCAGTCCATTAGAGCTGATTCAATGATTACCCTAAGTCACATTAATACTTCGTTAAAAAACGAGAAGAAAAAACAATATATTCTCAAATTAAGAGTGAGAGTACTTGGTCATGAAGCCAAAACAATCACTGATAATTTTGACTACTCAGTGTATGTGTCTGCCGCAGGGACAAGTCCAGCATATATATTCCTAATCAGTCTTGTATCAGCCTGAGTACACACTGTTCAATGACATCACCTGCTCTTACAGTACGCAGCGATGGCAGCCAGTGGAACATGACATCTTTGCCATTGTGTCAGTAGAAACGCACAAACTGACTTATTATCTTGACTAAAAACACCTCAACATAATTTACCAAGTAATTCAGGGTGGTCTTCCAGGATGATAATGCCCCCATCCACAGGGCACGGGTGATCACTGAATGGTTTGATGAGCATGAAAATGATATAAACCATATGCCATAGCATATGTCACCAGGTCGAAACCCAATTGAACACTTATGGGATATTGTGGAGTGGAGCCTGACACAACGTTTCCACCACCATCAACAAAACACCAAATTATGGAATTTTTTCCATCCATCCAAGAGTGTTACAGAAACATGGAGAATCTATGCCAAATCAAATTGAAGCTGGTCTGGCAGCTCATGGTGGCCCAACGCCCTATTGAGACACTTTTGTTGATGTTTCTTTTATTTTGGCAGTTACCTGTATACACACATACACACATATACACCTGTTTTTAGGTGCTGTAAAAAGTAGCATCAACATCTCCTATTATCGTGAATATAAAAAACAGATAAATATATATAAAAAAAGAACTGAGCATTTTCTGGAGTGCTTTAGGTTAAGTAATTTGCCTATGGGTACAATAGCAATAGCCTATTACGGATATGAACCTTTTAAAGGGAAAAGCACCTTGCGTGGCTCTACTGCATTAGGAAATGAAACTACGGGAAAGTGTTTGGTTTGAATATACCAACCAAGACTTTTCATACCTCCCCCATGACATCCCTGCACTTGGTGTGTGGCTGGAATGTCCAACTGAACACAGATTTATTACATATTTCAACTTTTTGTAACAAAAAATAACCCTCCACTTACTTTGGAGCTAACAACATGCATGTCAAATGATAACTTCAAGATAAACTACTAGCGGGTTTTTCAGAGAGCAGGCTCACTTCAAAGCCAAGCTGACTGCAGCTGCAGCAATTAAAAACTCAAGATTGTATGGGAAAAATACAAACTGCTTACACCTACCAGAAAGAAAAACAGCGTCTGTATCCATGAATAGCCAATTCATTTTTGACAACTTGTACGATAACAGTAGAAATTCTATATATGGTGCTAAAAACACTTTTATATTCTGGCAAGACTACATTGGCTCAGCTTGCCAAATAAAACTGGGAATAATCACGAACATGCACTTTAAAATGTGCAGCTTGAGCCCTCGTATGGCAAAGCAGGTTAACTGCCTAACTACCCCCATGGGACATTCTGTTACCAGAGACGAATGGATCTACTTGCTCAAATGTTCAAATTACAAGCTTTGACATTGAGATGCAGAAACTTATTTACACTTCTTTAAGTTGTAATTTTATTGTGTAAGTTTGATTTTGTATGTTGATTTGTATGATATTTTGTACTTTACATTTCTTTACATACAATCCATTTACACACCTGGATATTTACTGAAGCAGTTCAGGTTAGATAACTTGTTCAAGGGTACAACAGCAGTGCTCCTCTTGAGAAATTGAACCTGCAACCATTGCATTATAAGCCCAGCTCCCTAACCATTATACCGCACTGTTGCCCTGAACCACTGAACAGTAACTGAAGCTCTTGAAAGGGTCACTCCAGGACAATAGGAAGAAAATCACTCAATTCACAGGCTAAGCAAACCAAACCGAGGATGACAATAAAATATTCTGAAGTGGTTCATTTTGACAAAGTCGAGTCAATCTCAGGAACAAAACATACAGAAATATATTTTGGCAGCATACCCTTCATCGGTATAAAATGTTTCGTGAAAAACATGCATAAACTGTGAAAAATTTACTGCACCTGCAATTAAAATATTCACCTAAAATATAAAAAATCCCACTTGTACCCTTCTTTCCCAAAGTGTATTTATTGACCTCCTTCTTAATGAATATTCCTGACACTACTGCTACCCATGAGAGTATGCCTGTCTTGCACAGTCTCAAATGAACTGTGACTGCTTATTTTTGAAACAGTGTGTGGCAGTTACAAGAGGCCAAATGTAAAACAAGTGCACTGTGTTTCATTCTCATAGACAGAGTTCAGCAAGGCTAGGTCCACAGCACTAACTCTAATACAGGTGACTGCCAAACGAAACACCAATGTAAAGTGTCTTGATAGGGCATCAGGCCAACACGCGCCACCAGAACAGCTTCAATGCAACTAGATTCTACAAGTGTCTGGAACTCTATTGGAGGGATGCAACACCATTCTCCCATGAGAAATTCCATCATGTTTTGTTGATGGTGGTGGAAAAGGCTGTCTCAGGTGCTGCTCCAGAATCTCCCATAAATGTTAAATTGGGTTGAGATATGGTGACTGAGATGGCACGGCATATGTTTTACATAGTTTTCATGCTCATCAAACCATTCAGTGACCACTTGTGCCCTGTGCCCTGCCAGTTACCTGTATCTCAGTGTCACATCAGTGGCAGTCTTGCTTACTCGTTGAAAAAACAACCCTGCAATAATCTTGGAAATAGCTCTGCCATATTTCATTCTCTTTTCTTTTTTTGCTTTGCAGTGACATCCAATTGATGCAGTACAGTGTAGAGCAGAGATTGGTTTGTTAAAAGAAGTACAGAAGAATTAACTATTTGGTAGACACAGAATGATGTAATGGGTCTGATGTTTTTCTGCCACCGAATAAAAAAAAATCCTACTTCACACATGGAGGGCACACAGCTATAGCAGGGAGACCATTAAGGGCTATGAAATGTGTACATACTATAACAAGCCTTTTGAACTATGTGCAGTCACTTCATTGCAGGAAACACCTGAATTTACACCTTTGCTTTAAGGCAGGGTTACTCAAATCATGGTCCTCGTGGGCCGAGCACTGCTGTTTTTCCACACTCCCTTTACCTGGGGGTCAGGTGTGAAGATACTCTGGCCAATCATTTGCACTAATTGTTGAATTAACTACCTGAGAGAAAGGAAAACCAGGACCGAATTTGGATTTGTGGGCCAGATTTGCATAAGCCTGCTTTAGGGGATTTGACAGATCATTTTTCCCTCAGAGCTTTAATCCAAATTAAAATGGCATAATTACTTCCAAATGAAGTAAGAACTGGCATTCTCTGAAGCAGAGATTATTTAAGTTGAATAATTTGAGAAAGATCATTATTGTCTTATTACGGGTATTACAAAGCTGGCAGTCAGATTTAATTCCTTTCAACGCTAAATTTGGTTTCACAATTACGTTTATTTATTTATTTTTCAATTTACCTACAAATCATCATCAGTTAAAAATATTGTGAAAAATTGACACAAAGTAACACTTGCCTGCATACATTTGTCAAGCAAAGTTAAAAACAAAGGCTCACAGTGATTGGAGTAAATAGATCCTGAAAATCTATATAATATACAGTACATGCCATTTGGCAGACACTTTTATCCAAAGCGACTTACAGTAGTGAATGTGTTACCCCCTTTAATATTGTCTGTATTGTAAGGGTTACTATTACTTATCACAGCGCATGTGCATTAGTTGAATTGAATTGAATTGAACACTGGATTTATATAGTGCCTTTCAAGGTACTTCACAATGACAATGACAGGGAAACTCACCTCCACCACCAGCAATGTGCAGCTCCCACCTGGGTGAACACGACAGCCATTTTGCGCCAGTACAAACTCAATGGACAAAGATACACAGAGGAGAGGAAAGGAGAGAGGGAATTAATTAATTCCATTTATATATATCGTTTTTTTGATTGGGAATTTGGCCAGGTGGTTAACACCCTACTCTTTGGAAAAGCACCATGGGATCTTTTATGACCACAGAAAATCAGGACCTTGGTTTTTACCGTCCCATCCGAATGACGGACATGGAGTCCTGTTGCCACTGCCATGCTCTACCAACTGAGCTACGGGAACCACAAACCACCTATTATTAATCAGTTAATAGAGGGAGTGCACATGTAATGAGATGCTTTCTTTTCCCTGCACTAACGAGTGAAGCAGCGCAAAATATTCCACTAAGACAAACCCTGACATTAAAAAGTATTTTCAAGTTTTTAAAAGGCTTTATTCAAGGTCATACCATCACTAAAGTGTTTTTAATGAAAGTCTGAAGCATTTTCAGACATTGAGTTAGCTAGCATAACTTTTATGTGAAAATGTCTTGCAGAATTATAGAATTTTCAGACATTGAGCTGGGGCTAACAAGAAGATGACTTGGAGGCAAGCAGTAAAGAAAATGTCTTGTCAGAATTATAGCCCTGTTAGCCACTTTATTTAAAACAGGGTTGGGAGGGTTACTTTGTAAATGTAATTAGTGCCTGAATATCTTTTACAGGCTCTGAAAGTAATCAGATGAATACAGTTACATGTCTCACAAAAAGTAACGTATTCAGATTACTTTTAGAATACTTTTGGAATACTTACTTTTTCCATCACAGATGGGTATGTTTTGGGGTACAGGAGACATTGGGAAGCTGTTATATAGCCAAGGGTGGTGCTACTTAGCACTAAAAGGGTGCTCAAACTTTTGCACAGGCCATGTGCAGGCCAAAGTTCACTCTTTTAGTTCACAGGCCAAAGTTCACTCATTTTTATTTTATCAGTAATAAACTTAAATAGTTATTATGTATTACACTTTGAAAAAGGATGTCATAAAAAAAAGTTCATGTGCTTTCCACTGTGTAGAGGTCAGGTCAGGTTCTGTTCATTTAATAATAAATGCTAATACATTTAAAGATGTAAATTTAGCTAAATATATGCATATTTGTGATTTTATCTGCATTTTTTGTTTTAGTCATCATCATTAACATGTTATGGAATTAGAATGGACAGATTAAAAATTAATCATAATAAAAAGCATTGCCAATGCCATGCTCTACCAACTGAGCCACAGAGAACCACAAAGTGGTTATATGAACGTGGAAAATGTTTAAGCTTAGAATGTAGTCTGATAGAAACCAGCTATGCTGCCGTTTTTTTTTTTTTTATGTCCATGAGTCAGTCCACAAGCAAGTCAAGATGGTGAGCCAGTGAACACAGAGGAGCCCTGCCAAGGATTGGAGTGGGAGAGAATCGCATCACTCAGCATCGCCGTTCAACGGTCTCTTCATTCTTCACGGATCAGATAAACTATTGACATCTCTGAACCAAAACCAAACTACCTGGGTAGATGAACTTGGTACCAAAGCAAAAGAAAGTAAAAGTAAAAGAAAAAAGTTGCAACCTAAAAAGAGAAGAAAAAAAAGAGGAAAACTATTTTATTTTGATACTTTACTTTCTTGTTTTAAATGGCTGTGTTCGTATTGAATATTGTATTGAGTATTTTTGGTATGTTGACAGCATTTGGTAACATTTGGTATCACACGGTATCTGGTAAAACTATGTTTGATAGTTCATATGTAATCATATTGAACCTAATGTATTTGGTATTGGTATATTTAGTAGTTGGTATTGAAATATATACACCGTATCCGGTAATATCTTGGAAGATAACAGGCCTACTTATTGATATTTCAGTTTAATTTACCTAACTGATTTCCTGTGAATCAGGAGACTATATATATTTTTTTCCTTTTTCTTCAAAATTTTGTTTTGATTTTTCACTAGAGCGTCAATTTTCCTGGAAGTTGTACACTGGACCACGCGGGAGGCCAGGAGACTATATTTGAGTTTGTTTCACTGAGCTAACTATTTTCCTGGAAGTTGTACCTGCGAGGTACAGTAAATACCAAGTACATTTACAAATACATACATTTTCATACCTAACTGAAATACGGTGATCATAAAAGGATATTCAGTCAGTATTTTGATATCTGCTTGATAATTTAAATACTGTTAACCGAGAGTAATTGATGCATTTATTGAATTGTGTTAAAATAAAAAGTGTTGGCATTTTTTTATAAACAGTTGAGTCACTCCTTACCCGGACCTAGAGTGGGTTTTATTCTTCTGAGAACTACATATAGTGATTCCATTACACTACCTGTCCAATAGACAAGAGTACAGATCCCAGAGTACAGACTTCTCATGATCTATCCTTTCAGAATTTAGTTAGTTCGTAAGTAAGTAAGTAAGTAAGTAAGTAAGTATTTATTTGTATAGTGCCCTTCATAGCACGAATGCACAGAGTGCTTCACAGCAGTAAAAATACAATTAAAACACAAATCAGCAGTACTCAGATAAAAAGTGCACACTTAACAATACAATACAGACAACAGACGTGACAACGTTACAAGCAGCAGCAAACTAGGCTAAATATTGTCAAATGCCTGTCTGAACAGGTGGGTTTTTTAGCAGATTTTTGAACATTGGTTCAGAGGGCGAGGTTTTCAAGTCCTGGGGAGGGCATTCCAGAGCCTTGGGGCAACCACCCCAAAAGCTCTGTCCCCCTTGGTTTTTAACCTGGTCCGGGGGCACCGCCAGGAGCTCGAGTCGGAGGACCTCAGGGACGACTGGGCGAGTACCGATGGAGAAGCTCGGAGATGTAAGCAGGGGTGTCACCGTGGAGGGCTCTGTAGGTGAACACCAGGACTTTAAAGTGAATCCTGAAGTGTACTGGGAGCCAGTGCAGAGAGGCTAGGATGGGGGTGATGCGACACGACACCGCCCACACGTGTTACACATACATTGCTATATGTCATCCCACTGCAGGGGAGTCCACTGCAGGTGGTGCACCTGCTTATCACACCAACCAATGAAAAACAGGTTCAGGACTACTCACTAATCCTCCACTGGCTCATCGACTCTGGAGCTTCTGTGTCTGTTTGAAGACCACTTGTGAATGATGGGAGACATTGATGGGCCGCTCAATATCATTAGATTTACTTTCCCGCATCAAATGTTAGAGCCAGCCATAGGCAGGTCAAAGAGACATCTCCCAAATTCTGCTCATTCTGAGACTCCATTCAATACAAAAACAACTCTAAAGCTTTTACATTTACAGCATTTAGCAGATGCTCTTATCCAGAGCGACTTACAAAAAGTGCATTTAAACATGGTAATATCACAGTTTTTTACGATTGCTTTGACTCATTTTGCACAGCAGAATTTCAATGTACAAAACTCAAAATGCAAAGTGCCAAACTGACATGCAGAATTCTTACCTTAAGACACTACATCTTATGCTGACATACAAAGTGTAAAACTGTTCATGCAAAGTGCTAAACTGACTTGCAGGATTCTTACCTTAAGACACTACATTCTATGCTGACATACAAAGTGCAAAACTATTAATACAAAGTGCCAAACTCTAAATGATATGCTACATTCTCAAAATACAGCCACCTAATATTACAACAATGTTCAAATGCTCATTACTACAAATGCAGATCACTAAATCAATTCAACAGGTGTTTGTAGTCATGTCTCATTACTTCCAACAAGCCTGCCCAGGCGAGTAGCACTGCAACACAATTGATAATCTCTTCACCACTACATAAAAGGCTGCTTAGAAACCCGAATGGCAGTTTCTGACAACATGGAGCAGGCCGATGAGGTTCGTAATGAAGGACAGGGTTGTGGACAGGGTGGTGGTCGTGGTCGTGGACAGGGTTGCGGCAGTGGCCAAGGAGTCAGAAGACGTGCAGTTGTGTCCAATGAAATTAGAGCCACTGTGATCGACCATGTTATAAACAGAGGTCTAACAGTAATGCAAGCTGGAAGGGTTGTTCAGCCAAACCTAAAAAGGTCAACCGTGGCATCTATAATAAGAGTTTTTAAGAAAGATAATCGGTAAGTCAGTACCTGTAATTTACTTTAACTGTATATTGAAATTACAGTAAGTGTAATATTGATGATATTGCTGACTGTGTTACAGTATATTTCATAACTACTAAAGTGTGGGTGTGAATTATCCTTGTAATTATTATCTGTACTGTACTTCAAAACTGAAAGAAAACCACCAAGTGGAGGACGTAGCTGTCTTCTGTCTGCCCACCCGGAGAGGGCGCTAGTGGACATGGCGGTTCAAAGGAATGACATAAGGATCAATGAAATACAAAACATTCTGGCAGATAACGGAATCTTCCAAGGCATAACATCAATCAGCCTAACAACAATTTTGAGAAAGCATCAAGTTACAATGAAACAGATTTACTTGGTGCCTTTCCAAAAAAATGAGGATAGGGTGAAGGCTTTGAGGATGAATATGTTCAGGTATGTGTATAGCAATGTTGCAATACTACAGTACCGAATACTTTAGCTACCCATCCTCTGTAAATGTGTAGACTGGTTGGCGTTATGCCCTATCTTCCTACATATCACATTAGGATTATGTTTGTGGGCCTGCCAATTGGTCTCAGGGCCGGATCTAGGCAAACTAGGCATGTACCTAGGGCCCAGTTTCCCCAGGGGGCCCATTCAGCACAAATATATATAGGTAATAGGTACCTTACCCTGAGACGGTATGTGCAAAAACTATACGTAAAACAGCGCTAACACAACTACAGTGATGTATAGGGCCCAAAATACAGTAATACCGTGCCTAGGGCCCACCATAAGGCTAATCCATCCCTGATTCGTCAGCCTGTGGGCAATCAACATGTTAGATGAGGAAAAGCACCTGGCCCTAATCATTGGTAATGTAGCCTATTCAAGTTTATTGATATTTCAGAGATTGATGGAGATTGATGCTGGAGCAGAGCAACATGAGATCCTATATGTGGATGAAGTGGGATTTAATCTCTGCAAGCGCCGGCGTCGGGGCTGGAACATAATTGGGCTACTGTTGGTGTTCCTGGACAGCGTGGAGCCAACATCACAATGTGTGCTGCCATTTCCAGGAATGGAGTTGAGGCTCGTGACCCTCTGCTGGGGGCATACAACTCCGTGCACCTAATTAATTTTCTGGATGGGCTGTACAACTGCCTCATACAGCCAAACGCTTAGATGGTGTTCATCATTGTCTGGGACAACGTGAACCTCCATCATGCACTGGCTGTGCGAGACTGGTTTACAGCCCATCCAGAGTTCAGATCGCTCTTCCTTCCTCCTTGCTCCCCTTTCTAAACCCCATAGAGGAGTTTTTCTCGGCCTGGAGGTGGAAGGTGTATGATCGGCGTCCATATGAGCGGGCGACGCTCCTTCAGGCCATGGATGAGGCGTGCGAGGACATCACAGCCCAGCAGTGCCAGGGGTGGATAAGGCACTCAAAAAGATTTAACCAACGCTGCCTTGCAAATGAAGATATTAGATGTGACGTAGATGAAATTCTGTGGTCAAATGCAGCAGAGAGGCAAAATGCTGCTTAGTGTAAACACTGAAATGCATTTATGTATGTTTTTTTTTTTTTTACGTACTGTAAAGTTTTTTGTTACTGTAACTGTTTTTGCTTTTACTGTTGTTTTTGTTTTTACTGTAAAATACAGTTCAGTTTTCATGACAGTAATGTATGATTTCTTTCAATGGAATAGAATGAGAATGACATTTAAAAATGACACCAACTAATTATCGCACCAACAGTTGACTCCTTCTCACCAAGCTGCTTGCCAATGGTCTTGTAGCCCATTCCAGTCTTGTGCAGGTCTACAATTTTGTCCCTGATGTCCTTAGACAATTCTTTGGTCTTGCCCATTGTGGAGAGGTTGGAATCTGATTCATTGATTGATTCTGTGGACAGTTGTCTTTTATACAGGTAACGAGTACTTAATTAGGAGTACTAATTAAGTAAGAGGACTAATCTGTGTGCCTCCTGGTCACATAACCGGTCTGTGGGAGCCAGAATTCTTGCTGTTTTGATAGGGGGTGAAATACTTATTTTCCTCAATAAAACACAAATAAATGTTTAAAATTCATATGATGTAATTTTCTGGGATTTTTTTAAATATTCTGTCTCTCACTGTTAAGATGAACCTACCATGAAAATTATAGACCGTTCCTTTCTTTGTAAGGGGGCAAACTCACAAAATCAGCAGGGGGTGAAATACTTATTTTCCCCACTGTATATAGCTATATACAGATGGGTGACAAATATATTTATATATATATATATATATATATATATATATACTGCAGTCTATCACAGGGGATGCTTGCTGTACATCATTTCCAGTACTTACGAGGAAATGACCCTTGTATAGTCTTTTTTGAGGACAATTATTTTATGTTTGACAGCATTATTTGATAATGACCATTGTATTTGAAAATACACCAATAAATAAACTTCAACGATGAGCATATCCAATGTTCTGATGAAAGAAATGTTCAAGAAAATTATATTGAAAATTGAATCTTGGATTCCTCAAAATAGTCACCCTTTGGCATGAGAATAGCCTCACAAACAGTGGCCATTCGGTTTATAAGTTTTAGCAGGAAATCACCCGACATGTTTTCCCAGCTATCCTGCAGCAATTCCCAGAGAAACTTGTGGGTTGCTTTGCTTTGACTCTTCCTTTCCAGTTTGTCCCATACAAGTTCTATGGGATTGAGGTCTGGACACTGGGCAGGCCAGGTCTTTAGTTTGAGTTGTTGTTCACATTCCTCCTTCACCAGATAGTTCTTGCACAACTTCAAGGTGTGTTTCGGGTCGTTATCTTGCTGAAGAATGAAGGAGTGCCCGATTAGCCATAGTCCAGATGGAAGGTGACCCCAAACTTTTGAACGGTAGTGTATATATATATATATATAATATATATCCATTTTTGTATTTGTTTAAGCAAAGTGCAAACTTTATAGTTGAAATTATGCTTGAAAACGTACCGCACATACAAGCATTGAATGTTAAATAAAGTTGTGTTTGAATATCTGTACATACTGAGCTTTTTCCGCATACAAATGATTGTTTCACTATCGTTATCGAGGTATTTGGTCAACATAAGCTAATTATTTTTGGAAATATTGCCCAGCTCTAGTGTGCATCTTGTGTAAGACTGCGTGGAGTGCTCGTGAAAGCTAGTCAATCGCAGCATCATCAGAGGAGCAAATTAGGCATGGTTTCTGTCAGTTTAGCCTGTAAATAAAATATACTGCCGTTCCATTCAAGTTTGAACATTTAGACTATATTGACGCAAAACACACATTGACAGATAATTATCAGCCACTACCATCTGTAAATTTGATCTTATCAGCTGATAAGCTGGTTGTGGTCAACAAGGCAAATATCTCTGCTACCAGCCCGCATAGCTTCCACCTCTAACTCCTTCAACCGCACCTGGGCATCCAACTCTTTCTCCCTCAGCGCTAACCGTTTCAACTCCAGCTCGAATTGCCGAGCTTGAAGAGTAGCGTCAGGGCTCTCGACCTTAACGCTAGATACTCCAGGGACAGCGTTCTCAGACAGTACTTTCTGCTCAAGTAGTCCGGCCATAACTTTGGTTTTAAGGACCAGTTTGGTGTCCGAGCGGAGCACCTCGATTTAAAAATTATCTGCAATCAATAGAAGGTCAGCTTTCCTGCAGCTGTCGAACTGTTCAATCGTCGGGTCATCAAGGAACCTGCCAAGTTCGAACTCCATGGCAACGTATCAAAACGTTCAATTCAAAAGAGAACAAGTTTTACCACTGCTGCCAACAGCAACGAACACCCATACACACCCAATGACTGTGACAATATCACGTACTTTCATACAACTGTCATTCATATAAAGGGAAAAGGGGCTTTTCACTCAAACAGTCTCTCAATTATCACAAATGAACATATACGAACATAGCTAGCTATACATTTTACTGTTTCACCAGTCGCAAGTGCTCCTGGGACATATGGTAGCTTTACAAACAAACAAGATGGAGGGCAGCTAGCATTCCTGTGGCTAGGCTAGCTGCCCACCGTTACAGTACGTTCAGTTAGGAAACATTGATCCTAATTGAATTAACTAACGTTAGCTTGGAAATACACTATATGGCCAAAAGTCAGTGGACACCTGACCATCACACCTATATGAGCTTGTTGGACATCCCATTCTAAAACCATAGGCATTAATATGGAGTTGGACCCCCCTTTGCGGCTATGACAGCTGCCACTCTTCTGGGAAGGCTTTCCACAAGATTTTGGAGTGTGTCTGTGGGAATTTGTGCCCATTCAGCCAAAAGAGCATCTGTGAGGTCAGGCACTGATGTTAGATGAGAAGGCTTGGCTCGCAATCGGTGCTCTAATTCCTCCCAAAGGTGTTAAATGGGGTTGAGGTCAGGGCTCTGTGCAGACCAATCGGGTTCCTCCACACCAAACTCGTTTAACCATGTCTTTATGGACCTCGCTTTGTGCACAGGGTCACAGTCATACTGGAACAGGAAAGGGCCTTCCCCAAACTGTTGCCACAAAGTTGGAAGCACCCAATTGGCTAAGATGTCTTCGTATCTTGTAGCATTAAGAATACCCTTCACCGGAACTAAGGGTCCTATCACAAACCCTGAGAAACAGCCCCAGACCATTATTCCTCCTCCACCAAACTTTACAGTAGGCACTATGCATTCCGGAAGGTAGCGCCAAACCCAGATTCATCCATCAGACTGCCAGATAGTGAAGCGTGATTCATCACTCCAAAGTCCAGTTGCGGTGTGCTTTACACCACTCCAGCCGATGCTTGGCATTGCGCATGGTAATGTGAGGCTTGTGTGCAGCTGCTCGGCCATGGAAACCCATTCCATGAAGCTCCCGATGCATAGTTCTTGTACTTCCAGAGGCAGTTTAGTACTCTGTAGTGAGTGATGCAGCAGATGGTAGGCGATTTTTATGCGCTTCAGCACTCGTCGGCCCCGCTCTGTGAGTTTGCATGGTCTACCACTTCATGGCTGAGCTGTTGTTGCCCCTAGGCGCTTCCACTTCACAATAATAGCACTTAGAGTTGACCGGGCCACATCTAGTAGGGCAGAAATTTCACGAACTGAGTTGTGGCAAAGGTGGCATCCTATGACAATGCCGCGTTTAAAGTCACTGAGCTCTTTACGATCCATTCTGAATTCTAAATGTTTGTCTGTGGAGATTGCATGGCTATGTGCTGGATTTTATGCACCTGTTGGCAATGCGTGTGGCTGAAACACCTGAACTCAATAATTAGTAGTGGTGTCCACTGACTTTTGGCCATATAGTGTATTTGTGAATTTGAGTTGACCTTCTTAATAAGTAACTTAGCAAGCTAGCTAGCTAAAATTAACTAGCGAATAACGTTAGACTGGCTAATGTCAGACGGCCGTCAAAAGCTAGCGAATTTGCTATTTCCACGTTGTTTGTTCTTTTATTTAATTTTTTTACTCTCAGGTTTTACACTTTGCTTCATTTAAAAGTTGTCATTTCCAACCAAAGAAAAACAAAAAAAAGGTAACAATGGGTTTGAACAACATAACAGGTTTAAATGATATATCAAAACACAACACAGAAGTACATATAAGCTTAAATCAAGGAAAGGAAACAAAAGTTGTAAAAAACGTGAAAGAAAAAAGGTTTGTGCTCGGGGGTTGGCTGCCCAGAGTGTGTCTCCTCTCGGGGGTAAGCTATACAGGTATAATCAGTTCTTTCCAGTGGCTCACCCCCCATTTCCTCCTCACCCATCTCTCGTCCATCAGAAAGTCCACCAAAACGCCGTCCTGGAGGAGATTTCGTATTCTCCCACGGAGAGTGACCAGGCCCACTATTTGTTGTTGGTAGACCTTGATGTTCCTTGTCTCCCACAGGACCTGCTTGACGGTGTTAATGATCCTCCACTGGCGCTGCAGTCCTACATCCCTCTCGGGGACCGAACAGGACCATCTCAGCCGTTGGGGAGGATCTCGGCGGGAGCCTGTTCTGGGAGACAGAGGACACAACAAGGCCCCAGACCCGTCTGGCTATGGAGAACTCCCAGAACAAGTAGTGTACATGTTCTGAGTCAGTGCATCAAGACCAGGATATTACTCGTCATTGTCAGGGGCCGTGCACTCCAGCTCCCGATTTGCATAGACGTCCTCCACTACCTTTGCAGCGGTGGTGATTGAGTGACCATCTGTGCCAACGATGGTAATATCATCCATGTACACCATCACCATCATTAGCACAGAAGTCCTCCACCACCTTTGTAGCAGTGGTGATGGAGTGACTATCTGTGCCGACGATGGTAATGTCGTGCATGTACGCCATCACCCTGAGGTAGCCCCAGATGTTATCATTTTGCCGGATAGCCTGGAGAAACGGCTCAAGATAAATGACGTACAAGAGGGGCGCAAGAGGGCACCTGACGCTGGACCGATGGAAAAAGGGGCAGAGAGGTGCTTATTGATGACCACTCTGCCTGAGATGTCCCCCAAACCCATTCTGGTTCAGTGCAGGAGGGGGTTTGTAAAGTTGAACCTCTCCAGCACCCTCTCCAGGCACACATGGCTAACCCTGTCAAAGGCCCTCTCCTGGTCTAGGCTGAGAAGGCCTAAGGTGGACCTGCGCTCCCCGGAGTGGATAATAATATCCCTCACGAGGAGCAGATTGTCATTTATGAACCTCCCAGGAACACTGCATGTTTGGTTGTGGCCGATCACTATTGGTATTAAGTCTTGGAACCTCCTCATCATGAGCTTATAGTCCACTGAGAGGAGGTTGATCGGCCGCCAGTTCCGGAGGTCCTTCAGGTCCCCCTTCTTTCACTCAGCTGCCCCTCCCTGAATGCCGCTCTGAAAACTTCTGTCACATCATCCTTCAGGAGATCCCAGAAGGTCTGATAACACTCTGCTGGGATTCCGTCAAGACCAGGAGCTTTATGTAGGTTAAGGGAGCGCATGGCCCGGGTAAGTTCCTCAGTGCTCAGCTTCCCCTCCATGCTCTGTCCCTCCAGGCGTCTGTCCAGGACATCCAGGAAGGTGTCCATGAGAGCTCCATCTGTGGTCCTGTTGGCATACAGACCCTGATAGAACTTCTTAGCCAACTCTTGGACCTCTGCCTCTTCAGACACCACCACCTCTGTGTTGTTGTACAGGGAGAGAATGTTAGTGTTCCTTGACCGTGCTTTGCGGAAGAAGTGGCGGGTGCATCTCTCATCCTCCTCGAGACACTGTAGTTTGGAGCAGAAGATATACTTCTTCCGCTCCTCCCATCAGAGGGCAGAGAGATGTTGTTTAGTCCATGCTGAGGTCTGAAGGAGGCGCAGTCTTTGGAGGGCAGCATTATGGTGATTATAAGCCACCCTCCTTTCCCTTGCCTTCCTCTGTCCGACTGCCCGGAAGTAGCCCCCCACCTGATCCTTCACCATCTCCCACCACTCTATCGGGGAGTCAAAAAGATGTTTTAGCGTAACCAATTCCAGGTATCATCTCAAGAAGGAGAGGCGCACTTTGGGGTCGTGGTGATGGCTGGTATTCATCCTCCAGGAAGAAAAAAAGACAAAGAAACAAAAGAACAAAAACAGCAAGAAAAGAGGTTTCTAGTTGGGACTTAATCTCGAATGTATCAGGCATTATGGGGACATTGATCAGGAAGTTCAGGTCTTTTGGCACAAATCCAATACCTTTCTACAGGCTTTGCACCCACATCATCCGGATGGCATAGTGGCGGCGCATCCCGGGAGCTGGTCAGGATGCCATCTCCCTTCTGTCTGTCCCTCTGTGCCATTAGGACCCCACCTATGAAGCACGGGAGAGAAAAACAGCACACCCAGGAATGGTGTTCCTTCCGGGAGGACCGAAGCAAACAGGCACTGGATGAGTAGGCCACAAAAAGGCTCCTCCAGGGCCACTGATGGGAAACTTCCCTGCAGTCCGAAGCGATGATCACAGTAGGCACAAATCTCCGGGTCCTGGCGTCGTCGCCCGGGTGGCAGGTAGCTCCGCCAGCAGGTGGTTCCTCCAGTCCGGTCCTCTGCATGGCCGCTCCTGGCACCTTGTCCTCCGGGATCTGCCTGGTGGTCCTGCTGCAGGGTGGAGAAGGAGAGCTGGGGAGCGTTTTAAAGGGAGTTTTAAAATTGAGGAAAATGAAGAGGAGGAAATGCGCTCCGATTAGCCAACCAACGCATAGCTCTTTGTCTTAAACTGAAACCCAGTGTAAGGCGAAAGGCTCGTACAAAAAGAAGAGCAACCCGAGCACATTGGATGCTTCTTGATCAGGGTATCTCCCTTGCCAGGTAAGTACTTTTCCATTATAGTGCTACTTGCTTTATTAGAATAAAGTGTAGTGTTGGAAAGAGCTGGCTCTATGATTTTAATAGTCAGCCCCTCTCCCTCCCTGCACTGAGTTCTGTTATGTGAGTTCATTGGATAAAGGGGGGCCGGGAAATTGCAACCGTAAAGAGGGAAATTGCAACCGTAAAGAGGGTTTGAGCCTGTCCTGTCCATCACTGCATCCGACCACTGGTTAGCCTGGGAGCAACCCCCCATCAAAGGTATTGGGACTGTATGTATAATACACGACACATATGTATTAAGATCTAGTTAGTAGAAGTACTGTATCTTTTTACCCTGCGACATGTCATGTCCATCAAGGGTTTTGCAACTGTACAGATGTTAGAAGGTGTTCATGTTTTTTCCCACAGATGGCTGGCCTGAGAAGAAAACAGTCTTCTGGCCACCAAAAATAGTTTTATTGCCACCAAAAGGAAGATTGGGACGGTCATATAACATGTGATTCAATTGTTCCCTCACAGTAGGGGGCACTCAGTATTCCGCTAGCCCTGTAAACCCGCAATCTGGCACGTTAGGCAAACAACGGTCTTCTGTAAAAATAACCAACAGATGGGTTACTCTTTAAGGTTGGTCAGTGGTGTATAAAAGGAATATTAAAATCCAGCTCGGGGAGTTGATTTGCTTAATGAAGGCTCCGGGTGCTCTGCGTTCTCGTTTTGTATGTTTGGGGAATGTGTTATACTGCCTTGTCTTGTATGTTCTCTGGTATGCATTGTGTAATGTCTGTTTTGTGAGATTTTGCTAAGGTTGAAATAAGTATGCAAATCATCGTTTCAACCTATGTCTTCTTCCCCTTTAGCGCTAGAAAGGGAAGGTGTAACAAGCCGGGAGCAAGGCCGCAAGGACTGTTCCGGCATCAGTACCTCTGTGCTGACAAGTCAGTCCTGCATCGTATTTAGGGTAGCAGGCTTGGAATGTCTCCAGTAGCTGTTCTGTATACAGACAACGAATGCTCCGAGTCCCGATAACACTACTCTATAGAACTTAGAATGATCTTAGTAGCTGCATATGCCGGCAGCAAATGCTCTATGTTCTGATGCCACTGAACTTCGATTAGACTTAGAATGTCCCAAGTAGCTGTACTGTAGACAGACAGTGAATGCTTTAAGTCTTGAAATCTCGGGGTACCGGGCTCGCCATGAAAATAGTTTCTATGATGTGGGTCTAGAGGTTAAGCCCTTCAACTCCTATATGGCTGTTACAGGGACAGGGGCAAACACAATGTCCGCGGCATATGTTGTCTGTACATACTTAATGTCAATTTTATTGTTTGTCCTGATCATCTTACCCAAATCGCTCCAGAGAAAAGCAGAGGTTTCAACATGGTACGATTGACCTCGTAATATGGAAGCGATAATTAATAAAATCAATTTTAATTTACTAAAATTAAATGTCCCTACAAAAGCATGAGACACCAGGAAGTACACCAAACACATTGCAAAAGCTACATGTTCGCCTAGTGAGCTAGCTAGCATGAGAACAGTGAATCAAACTGAGCCATTTGTTACCTGATATCCCCTTGTCATCAAGATCATCATCGTTTGTCGTCATGACTGGCAATTGCAGTGGTGTGCTTGAGGCTGAGGAGGACAATGTTTTTCTTTTGCAGTCAAATAGGGTGCAGTTCTCCCGCCTCATGTTCATTCCATGTACTATAAGGTGCTTCATCATATTGCTAATATTCCCATCCTTCCCGATTATAATCTTTTTGCAATTATTGCATGTCGCTTTGTTTTGATCAAACTTTGTAAAGTGAAGCCAGAACATAGATCACTTTTGTGACATTGCTGATGCGTGGCTAGGTGCTGTCTCTAATAGAGATTAGTTGTGAGAAGAGGGTTAGAAAAGCAGGTTTTTTTTTTCACATTTCGATGGTATCGACCTGATTCGATCAATACCTAAACAATATCGAAATTAGATCCCCAGCCGTGCCAGTGAAGAAGCAGTACACCAAAGTCAGCTTTTAATGACATAGAAACACGACAACCCTGTACCCTATTCAGCAGTGACATGTACGGAAGTAAACTTGCCGACACGGGGTCTTGTGCGAATGGCGAGCACTCTGTATTTACCCATGTCCATAGTGTGGTTTGAATGGGTCAAACGCGGGTTGAATCCATCTTAAATATCCCGTGTCAACTCCAAGTTTTGTGTGTGAAAGAGGTATTTATTGGTGTTTCTTTTATTTTTAATTACTTTCAATTAATTTACTTTATCTTTTGAATTCAATGCATATTATGAACAAACGTGAGTCTGAGGTAAACTTCCAGATAACGTTGAAAGCATGAGTTACAGATTAGTTACAGATAGGGATGTAAAACACTCCATCAAATTCTCTACAAACAGCATTTAAATTAATGTGCTACTACTACACTAATATTGAAGCAAATTGACTGAATATTAAAATCCACCCATTTCATCACTCTGATTATAAAAATATTGAAGGGTGAATATTGAAGGTTTCCATGAAAAACAGACAATATTATAGGCATGACAATTTGCATTTTTTGCCAATAATATAATGCCAATAGTATTTTTTGTAATAGCTTGAAATAAAACAATTTTTTATAATATCGTCATGTGGTTTCAGATATTTAAATCGCACTAAATTTAAACTGAAATTTATATCACTTTTGAGGAAGCCGATGCTTTGATTATAGCTTTAGGCTGTTACAGATTCCACAAGGATAAGGCTGAGTGTTTATATTCCAAAGTACTGACTTCTGAGTGGTTTTCCAGGACACGGTGAACCTGGCCAATTCGTAACCTCAGAACTGGGTGGGGCGCTCAGCTGAGGAACCGTGACTGGCAAGAGATTGGAGAGGGATTAACAATACTGAACAATACTAAGGCCTGGGCTCCATCAGGATTTTGACAAGCAAATAAATGCATGTTAGCTTTTTTTTCCTTCACAAAAAACTGTTCAGTGAGTACATTTTTATGAGTGTTGAGCTCACATCAAAAACAAATAATAACATTTAGTGTAAGAACTGAACTGTAAGAACTGAAATGGAACACTTTCATGTTGCTCAAAATTAAGGGAAAATGCATTGGACTGAATGGGGGACTTCTGTCTGCCTCCTTAGGTAACAACTCTTATGACATTACTAACGTAATGGAGGGAGGAGGTCTGTGGCCAGTTTTGAACCACAGCTTCCACCTTCCACATAACACACGAGATCCAAATAACTGCCAAAATAAAGGAAACATTCTGGTAAATTAAGGGTTCCGGTGGCTCTGTTATGGTGTGTGGTGCATTTTTCAAGGTAAACGGCAATCAATACAAAGCCACCTTTGTATTTCTTGAGTGAGTGATCACCTTCATCCTGTGGTGAACCATTTCTATCCTGATGGGAGTGGCCTCTTCCAGGATGACAATGCCCCCATCCACAGGGCAAATCATGGATATGCAACAAACATATCCATTAGTTCTGCCGAACTGCCGGTTGTTCTTATTGAAAATGTGCAGATAACATGTTCATTACCACCCCATTAACCTAAATAAGATTATTCACAAACCACACCCATCTGTCCACGCTTTCACTCTGGGCATTGCTCTCTTGTCTTTGACTTCAAGCTATACTCTTACACATGACAGAGGCAGGAGGATCAATGGTGAGAAAAATCCTCAGAAAACATACCGCAGACAATGCAGAACCGGCGGCAATCGAACCTCGAGGAGAAGCACCTCCAACATCATCTTCAAAACAAATGGCTGCATGATACACACTAAAAGCCTTGTCTGATCGTTATGGTAAGTGCAAAGTTGACATATTTTCCTCGTCATCTCTAGCCCACATCAAAACTGACCTGCGAAGATCCGATCAATGAACACTGGATTCTAGCTAATTTCTTATTTCTGAATTCCACTGTCAACGTATTGTAATGATCCAGGTGGGTCGCTATATGTAAATATGTGTGCGGGGCATTGTGGGGGAACATTGTTGTGTGTTTGTTTGTTCCCACCTGTGTTCGTTAGTGTTATGTGTGGAAAATCATGTTGTGTGTGTTATTGATTGTAAATATGTGCATTTAAAACCGATGGTCATGATGGCTTACCCTTCAGCCACCGCGACTAAAGTTCATTTATTGTTTAGTGCCATTGCCTGTAATTCCCTGTAAATATGTTCATCATCTGAAGAGTACTTCCTGTGTGACATACTAGTTAGTTGTCAATGTGCACCTTGCGTGACCCTTTAGGGACGTGCCTGTTCTAAAGTCAGACCGAAAGACGATACCTGGGGTTGTGCAGTGTATGGGGGACGGATATCGTCATTACTTTATACTAAAGTGGTATGGGGCCTTGCGGTGTATGAAGCAGGTAGCCACATTTAAATTGCTGCCTGACTCTATTCGTCTTCTTGTTGCACCCCACTGCGCATGCTCGCTACAGTATGTTCTGAAATATATCAGAAAATGTACATATATGGATGGGCTCTGTACATTTGTACGCACTAGCTAGGTGTTTTGCGATCCTTTTTTTACTTGTTTTATCCTGTCATCTCATTCTCACTCAGTATTTTAAATCTGCACCTGGCCGCAAATATGTATAGGTTAATGTAAGCAAATTCATTTATTCATGATTACTTACATATATATGTTTTTGCTTGATTTGTAGTTATGCATGTATGTATTTCATGGGAAAGGCTCCACATACACTGATAATATACAAGTGCATGATGTATTTTCACTTTTACGTGCAGTACTAAAAACCACTTTATCAGGACTGGAAGAACCCAATTCAACCCAGATGAGATTAAGCATTCGCTTCTCACACAATTAAAACATTAACACTGTGCGGAGGTGCTACATACAGTGTTTTTTCTTCAATTCTAGTACTTTAGGCTCACAAGAAAGAGAAAAGGAGGGGCGGGACTTCTTTACGTCACTGGGCTTTCATTTTATCACCACGCGCCAAAGAAAATGATGACCCACTGAAGGGGTCACGCTCTCTAAACGAGATTTATTCTGGCAGAATAACAGCATCTTGGATCCAGACCCTGAACACGTGTAATCTTTACAGTGCAATGAATATTACAAGAATAATACAGAGACCTCAAACTAACCCCAACTAATTTCAATGTTGCTTTTTGTTATTCATTTCTATTTTACTATTTAAATTAGTTGGAGTCAAAAAACGTATGCATCACATGCCTTTTTTATTATGATAGCTAAATATAGCGCGTGTCTTTGGGTATTGTGTAAAAGACGTCTAATGCCTTGGGAATTTTAGTTGACATTTTTAAAGTTTATTTTGTATACATATAAGTGATGTGTTATGAGCAAGGAGTGTTAGAACTGCTTCACTCAGTATAGCTTGGTAGCCAACATAGGTAGGCCTACTTTAAGACTATCCTTATCACGATTATTTTTGGAAGAATACTGTTAACGAAAACAATTTATTAATGCGCTCTACATTAATTAAATTATTACGACAATTATCCAACCACACATGAACACGTACGATTAAGTTTAATGTCAGCGAATAAAAAAGGCACATTTCCACAGACCGAAATCAATGAGAGACTACCGCGCTCATACTGTATTTAACTTCTAGACACGTTCACCATCACGTGCCACAGCCGGACACTTTGGGTTCACTAACTTGCGTATTTACTCGTATTACACTGTTTTTTTCCAGCTGTGAAAATCTAAAGCAGATGTTTTGATTAAAAATAGATTAGCCTACATACGTCTGCCAAAACTGGAAAGTAAGATACAAAAAACACTACGTTTCAGAACTGTCCTTCAGGTAACGGGAGGGGTTCAGTGTACTACCGAAGACACAGCGCTTCCTTGAGCCATAGCAGCTACGATATAAAAAACAGACGATTCCAACAGCAGTCTTAGACCTCCTATAGGGTTAGCTAGCGGCCACATCCCAGCTACACCTCTCATACTCCGGAACGTAGGAAATCTCACGCTCCAAACCAGACCCTAGCCACTCTTTTAGCTAGCTTATAAGGTAAGGCGTCGCAGGTGCATATATACCCCTGTTATACTTTTATAATTGACAAGCGATGATTTTATTTTCAAGGAAACAGTCGACACTTCTAAATATTTGTACTGATAGCCCACTATACACATTTATTTTTAACTTTTAGCTGTCAGCATGCAACTTTGTAAATCTTGTGCTGCTAGATCCACCGGTCCGCGTCTACCCAACACATCTCAAAGTGGACGTCCCATATGAGTCACTGTTCTCAAAGTTGCTTCAGCAATCAATTTGCTTTATTTTCAGTGAACACCTTCAACACGGAATACATCCACCTGCCAATCACTAAAGAGGGAGGAATGATGAGGGAATTGCTCTTCTCGTTAGAGGTGCTGCTGTTTTGCATAGCCAGCGGAGCGAATGCGGTGGCACGAACCGGTAAATCCATTGATTCTTCATCCTCGATGACCAATTTCACCGACCTGCGTGCGACCGTGGATCATCGGGCGAGGCTGGCGACTGTCCCCAAGACCAGACGGAGGCGTTACATTTCCCAAAACGACATGGTTGAGATCCTAGATTATCATAATCAAGTTCGGGCAAATGTCTTCCCGCCAGCCTCAAATATGGAGTACATGGTGAGTCTGGACTTTTTTTCGTCATTCATTCGCAGACATAATTTCTAGAATGCAGTCCAAGCACGCTGGGGCAATGTTATACTATGATAAGATAATATTTTTGAGACGGATGCGTGAGGGTTGGACCCGATATGCACGACTCAAACAATGACGTGAAGAAAATACCTGCAAGGGGTTTATTAGAGGAATGTCCAGGAGAAGTAGTCAAACAAAAGCAAAGTCCAATAACCCAAAAATCCAGCCAATAGGCTAACCAAAGTACAGTACCGAGGGAGAAGGCAGTCTCGAACTCGGTAAACCATGCAGAAATCAAACAAACCAGAGTAGTGCGTAAGTGTAATTAAAATATATTTAGAATACTAGGATAATGGACGTGGTGACATGTAATGCCATATAAACAGATGTGTTCAAACTGTGGTGTCTATTACATTGGATCCTATTTGTTAAATTTACCATCGGCGATATCAGAATGTTGCAAACAAACAGAAAGCAACAATAGCCTACATTAACGTAACGATACCACGTTTTTTGTGTGACCCACCCAATTGCTGTGTATTTTCTCCCTTAACATTCAGGACCATATAATATGTTGATATAATTTCGGAGAGAGTGCCGTTTAAAATCTCTTCCGCGGCCGTGGTCACTGAACGGCTTTTCAGTTTTCTGTACACAAACTTAAAAGAGGTCGCATGGTCCACAGTCCAGTGGGCTGTGTCTTGTAACATGCCCATTCAGAATGGTTAAGCAAGTGAGTATCCTTGGCTAGCAATACTGAAATAGCAAATCCGAGTCCGGGCTTTTTTACCCTTTCAGCTGTATTCTTATTTTTAGAAATGACAACATTGACTGTTCATTTCTAGAAACCATTGCCAAACTGAATTTCTTTTCCAATGAAAATCTTGCCAATAAAAATCTACATTTGTTTATTCGTTTGGTTATGTATTTGTTTCGTTTGCTTATCTGTTATTTGGGTCGGTTGTAAATTAGGAGATGAGTGTCAGGATCAGAAAACACCAAGTTACCAATCTTGCATTTCTTTGACATTACTAAAATACTCAGGTCCACAAAGGTCATTTTAAGGTATATTAGTTGAACCTAGAATGTGCACATCAGAATCAGGTGGTTGGGGCAATCTGTCTGACAGTTGCTGTTGGTTACTGTTGAGATCTGAATAACAAGCTCCAACCCTGTCCATTTATATCATAGTTGTGAAATTGTTCATGTTTTATGTCATGATAATATGGTACTGTGAATTGTTTTTGGGGTGAGAGCTGACCTCTGATATCATGAGGTAATGGCAGAATATATTCTGCCATTACCTCATGATATCAGAGGTCATATATCATGTATATATACACTAACGGTCAAAAGTTTTAGAACACCCCCATTTTCCAGTTTTTACTGAGATTTAAGTAGTTCAGGTCCAGTGAATAACCTGAAATGGTACAATGGTAAGCGGTTAAAAAAAAAGTTTAGGTTACCAGAAACTGAAAAATAATGTATATTTTTTGCCAGTGAGTAGTTTCCTACACTATCACAAGGCACTTGTAAACTGGAGGAAACTGTCAGGAAGAGGTCTGGCAGACCCAAAGCCACAACAAAATCAGAAGACAAGTTTCTGAGAGCCAACAGCTTGCGTGATAGGCGGCTCACAGGACAACAGCTTCAAGCACACTGGTCGAAGTAAGTAAGTCTCAGTTTCAACTGTGAAGAGAAGACTTCGAGCTGCAGGTTTGACAGGTCGAGTGGCTGTAAGAAAGCCATTGCTAAGATGGCAAAATAAGAAAAAGAGGCTTGCCTGGGCCATGAAGCACTGCCAGTGGACTACTGAAGACTGGAAGAAGGTCTTATGGACTGATGAATAAAAATTTGAAATCTTCAGTTCATCACGCAGGGTTTTTATATGCCGTCGAGTAGGTGAAAGGATAGTTCCTCAGTGTGTGACACCGACTATCAAACATGGAGGAGGAAGCGTGATGGTCTGGGGCTCTTTTGTTGGATCCAGAGTCGGCGACTTGCACAGAGTGACTGTTAACCCACTTTAACCTATTACTTGTTCCCTGAAAAGGGCCTTTTACATTTATGTTATAACATTTACATAATTTTTCAGTTTTTGTTAACCTAAACTTTTTTTTATTAACCTCTGGCAGTTTACCGCTAACCTTTGTACCATTTCAGGTTATTCACTGGACTTGAACTGCTTAAATTTGTATAAAAAAATTGAAAATGGGGGGTGTTCTAAAACTTTTTTGCTAATTTGGTAGCCAATTAGACCTGCTATTTTTTATGTCAATCCCCCCCTAGTAATGTGAGTTTGCGACGAAGGCGAAGTAACGCCTCTTCCGAGACGGCACTCGCCAAGCCGTCGACCGTAACCCGGTATTACAGGGCTACTCTTATGTGCAGTGAATGTCATGTCGGCTTCCCTCCTTTCCTCCTGGCTCTAGAATCGAACCCTGGTCTCCGTGGCCAGTGTCGGACGTTGTAACCACTGGACCATGCAGGAGGCCCTACCAAGACATTTTGTCCAAAAACCTTGTTCCCTCTGCCAGGAAGCTACACCTTAGCCACAGATTGACCTTCCAACAAGACAGCGATCCCAAACATACATCCAAAATAACTAAGAAATGGTAAATAGAGCACAAGATCAATGTCCTGACATTTCTAATAGAAAAGCACAAATAAAGATCAATTTGATTTGATTTGACATGGCCATCTCAGTCTCCAGACCTGAATCCAATTGAACATTTGTGGTTTGAACTCAAAAATGCAGACCACAAATGTCAACCCAAGAATCTAAAGGAGCTAGAACAATTCTGCATGGAGGAATGGTTGAGGATACCCCCCAAGAAGTTCCATAACCTTGTACGACACGACAGAAGGTGACTACTTGCTGTTATAATGGCCAAGGGAGGAACCACAAAGTACTGATAACAGGGGTGTGAATATTTGTGGTTCTTGACATTTCTGGGAAAAAATAATAATTTGTGAACCATTTGATTGTGGATCGTGCCAATGCATTATTATTAAAGAATATAATTTTTGCAATGTTTTGAGAATAAAATATACCTCATTACTTATATAGTTTATTTTATATGATCTCTTTTGTTCATCTTTATCAAGGGTATGAATAAAAATGAAGCCTACTGCATATATCATATATATACTCTTACATGTCTTACACAACCAAAATAACTTAATATTGCAAGTATGACAGATGTAAAATGAATCCTCACAAAAATACATATGTTGTAAAATAGAACAAGAATACATCATACAGCACATAGACATATGGAACAGACTCAGACCCAGAGTCTGATTTAAACATAAACATATTTATTTGAAATAAAGCCACTGTGTTCTAGTTACAGCATTCAGGCACATCAAACAGTCAGCCAGTACCAAAAAGGCAGGCAAGCTCTCTTTGCTCCATTACTCTTTTTTTAATTAATACATTTTTTCAGATTTTACCCTGTTTTTCTCCCAATTTGGTAGCCAATTACTCCCGCTGTGCTTAGTACAATCCCCTCCCTCATAGTTCGCTGCCGTAGTTCTGTGACCGGCAGTGACAAAGGCGGAAGCGCTGTTTTCTCTGAGACAGCACTCGCCAAGCTGTCGACTGTAATTCCGGCTTCCCAGAACCACTCCCGCCTCCTGGTCGGCTTCCTCCCCCTCCCTGGGGCGGACAACCAATTGCTGCCCCGATGGCACTCCCGGCCAGAGCCGATTCTGGCGTGACGGGGAGTCGAACCCCGGTCTCCGTGGCCAGCTTTGGACGTTGAAACCACTAGACCATGCGGGAGGCCGCTTTGCTCCATTACTCTTTACAAGACTGTGATTAACATCCTGCTTGTAGCCTGGCAGCACAAGGTATTGCATGATTATGCAAGCCTCATTACTGTTGACAAGTGAAGGCAGAATTTCGTTTTCACAAGCTCCTTAATGCCTGGAGCCACAGTGAGCTGTCAATTACAGACTAGCTTGAACCAATCAAAAGGTTTTACTTGCCATAGCACGACGCAGACGCAGATGGTTCAAGGCAGCAAGTCACCAATAGCATTTGGTAGCTCCGCCCATCTTTGGTTTCATGTCATTTATGCAGAGTGTACACTACGCCACAATTTTGGTGTCGCAGACAAATTTTCATGATAAGAATAAAACGCCCACGTCACAAGCTTGATCGGGGCATTCGGTCTCGCACCGATGATCTCAAAATGTGAAAGGGTGAGACGAAGCCATCGCAATTCTCCCAATTCAGTCTTTGAGTAATCTGGGATGTCCCAATTATTTCAAACCCATTTGAAATTATTGGCACACTATCGGTACATTTTCAACCACACCAAGAGAAGAACCTTGTCACATGGGATCACCCGTCCTTCCCACATCGCCAAGTGTGTGCACTACTACAATGGCAAGACAAATGTGCAAATTAAATTGTGTGAATTAAGTCTCTATGACATTAGGATCCTACAGGGTTTGCACAATGATATAGTGCATAGGCAGCACTATTCTTCCCTGGCTACTGTTGACATGGCTACTGTTGTCTGGTGCAGGTGTGGGATGAGAGTCTGGCCAGGTCTGCTGAGGCCTGGGCAGCTAGCTGCATCTGGGATCACGGCCCACAGCATCTCCTGAGGTTCCTGGGTCAGAACCTCTCTGTCCGGACTGGGAGGTATGTGAATGTACTGTCCATTCTGTCCAATGGGTAGAGTTTCCATGGTGTTGTTAATCTGTGTTTCGTATTAACCTATCAGAAGATTTTTTCTCCCCACAGTATAAATGCTACAATATTTCAAAACAATGAGTCATCAGGCATACATTTTTAGCTCTTCCCATTTTTGGGATGGTTCCAGAATCCTCACCCCGCCCTCTCCATCTAACACTCCACTGTGACTTTCAGGTATCGGTCCATTCTTCAGCTGGTGAAGCCATGGTACGATGAGGTCAGAGACTACGCTTTCCCGTACCCTCAGGACTGCAATCCCCAGTGTCCCCTGCGCTGCTATGGGCCCATGTGCACACACTACACACAGGCGAGTCACTGGGCGGGTCACGCCGCCTCAAACTGAGCACGCTCAGTGCAAACAAAGCTTGAGTAACCAATCTTGACCAATCTTCTTCTTCTTTTTCTTTGTTGCAGATGGTGTGGGCCACGTCAAACAGAGTCGGCTGTGCAGTTCAAACCTGCTATAATATGAATGTATGGGGGGCGGTGTGGAGAACGGCAACATACCTGGTCTGCAATTACTCTCCAAAGCAAGTATTTATTTTGTATTTTTAATCAATTTTGAACCTATATATTTTTTTGTCCTGCAACATCCTAAGTGTAGACAAGCACACATGCTTATTCTCACTTTGAAGCTGCTTATTCTCTATCTTTGCAGCCTCATACCCCTTTAGGGAGAATTGTACCTTTAGTCAGAAGAACACCCTTGCAAGAAAAAAGAATGTTGTTTGCAGTACAAACCTCATTTTCATTCCAATATGGTCCCAGTGCAAATAAGGATTCATTACCCTACCTTGGTGCTTTTCCCCTTCTGGGAAAAGGTACAATACCATATAATGAAGGATCTTATGTGTGCCTTTGAAGGTACAATGAACACATTTATACCCTGAGGAACAGAGATGTACCCGAATCATACCTTTATTTTTGAGAGTGTAGATGAGGTGTACCTAAATCAACACTCATCATTGTGCTGAAGCTCATTTGCTTTATCTAGAGGAAAATAGTGGCATATTGTGTTTTTTGTGCTAGTTAATGTAGAGAATGTGCTGTATATATTTTACAGAGTTGAAACCTTTAAAATGTTGCTGTCTCAGCACCACAACAGATCATCCAGAGAATGCGTAACGTGACATGTGACAACATCCCATCCTGACATCAATACTGTGCCCAGTTGGAAATGTCACTGTAATCATAATTACTGTGGTGATACAGGAGATGAGAGATATCCCTACAGGTCACTGACATGAAAAAATGGTTAATGGCAAACATGTTGGAGAATAGTTTCCATCCAGTGAAACCACATGGATTTGGGCATGTTTGAGTGATTCCAGAGTTGTATTACATTGCATTGTCTACTTTTCAGGGGGAACTGGATCGGAGAGGCTCCTTACAGAGTTGGCATTCCATGTTCAGCGTGTCCTCCAAGCTATGGCGGCTCATGCAGCAACAATATGTGCTTTCCCGCAGTGAACTCAAACTACCTGTACTGGTTCAAATAATTAATGTCCACACAATGCATCGACCAATGTCCTACCATGAAACAATGTCTGATATAAGATTGTAGATATGGTTGCTTATTTAAACTGTGTACAGTCTTTGAGAGGCGGCAAATAGTATTTGGACAACAGTAATGTAATTTCACTTTTCTTTAAATGTACATACATTACTGATATATTATGATACATTATCAATGTTTTTAATAACTTTATCTATTGTTTGTGTTGCATTGAGTTTGTTTGGAAAAAATATATATTTAAAATGATAAAAATGGTGCTACTGTCATGCAGTTGTTTTAAAATGTGTATTTGTTACATTGACCATGATATTGGTACTTTATAGAAATTACAATTTCAGTGTGATGTAAAAGTAATGACAAGATATTGCAAAATTATTGTTGGATAAATTAATAAGCCTGAATATAACAGCAGTGACAGCTGACCTTCAGTATTTCACTGTGACTACTGGTATGTCTTGATCTTCACCAGTACCCTAATGTTCAAATTCATTGAAATTATATAGCGCCTTTCATCCCTTTAAAGGCTGTGAAAGTGCTTTAAAATCTGGATAACCCACCTCAGTCAACTCCAATATGTAACTAACACTGGGTGATGGGCGGCAGGCATTTTGTAATGGAACAGTCACTATAAATATAACACAGTGAACTCCTTGGAGACACACTGAACATCTTCCAGGGTTTATCAATGTAACGAAAAAGATACTCATTAATAGTGGTGGCCACTATAAAGTGTGACACTGTATTTCTGCACATAAACTGTAAAATAAACATATAAAACCTTAATTTGAGCTTTCTTAAATGAAACCGTGAAATGTGTTGTCAGTTTCCGTTGTCAGTACTTACTGAATGAAAATCAATCATACATTTACATACATTTACATTTTGGCATTTAACAGACGCTCTTATCCAGAGCGACTTAAATCAATCCTTGTTCGTGCAAGAGATAAGTGTAGTAATACAGTAATAGACATTGTTGGCAGCTGCAACCATACCTGTAACACAGGGAAGGAAAAGGTTAGTCGTTTTTTTTTTGGACAGTCTTCAACATAGATACATATTACAAAATGCAGTATTAAACATGCAAGCAGTGGTGAGGACAATTAGTAAAATGTACAACCAGTCTCTTGTGGAAGATGGCCAGTGATTCCACGGTCCTGACCGAGTGCGGAAGATCGTGCCACCACCGAGGGGTCAGGAGAGAGAAGAGGTGAGACTGCGAGGAGTGGCTGCCGGGCGCTCAGAGAGATGGGACAGTCAGTTTGTCAGAGGAGGCAGAGTGGAGGGCTCTGGCTGTAATGACACTCTACACCCCAGTATCATACAATCATACATTACAGTGTAGCTTATGTATGATTATTAACAGTTAGAATTTTCACTGATTGTGCCCTTAAACTTGACAAGGGTAATGAGATCTGAGGACATACCTGGTAAACCTCTAAACCTCAGTCTTCAAAGGAGGCTGTGCTTTGATCTATGCGATTATTCATACCAATACAATGTTGACTGTCTTAATTTTTGTACCACATCTTTGATAGGTGTGTTTAATTTTGAGTGCTGCACTTCCTGCATTTAATGAACATGTACATTGTAAATATGTTTTAGAGGAGAGGTTTTGTGGTTCTCTGTGGCTCAGTTGGTAGAGCACGGCGTTGGCAACGCTTAGGTTGTGGGTTCAATCCCCACTGGGGCCACATATACTGAAAAATGTATGCATTCACTACTGTAAGTCGCTTTGGATAAAAGCGTCTGCTAAATGGCGTATATACAGTGGGGAGAACAAGTATTTGATACACTGCCGATTTTGCAGGTTTTCCCACTTACAAAGAATGTAGAGGTCTGTAATTTTTATCATAGGTACACTTCAACTGTGAGAGACAGAATCTAAAACAAAAATCCAGAAAATCACATTGTATGATTTTTAAGTAATTAATTTGCATTTTATTGCATGAAATAAGTATTTGATACATCAGAAAAACAGAACTTAATATTTGGTACAGAAACCTTTGTTTGCAATTACAGAGATCAGACGTTTCCTGTAGTTCTTGACCAGGTTTGCACACACTGCAGCAGGGATTTTGGCCCACTCCTCCATACAGATCTTCTCCAGATCCTTCTGGTTTCGGGGCTGTCGCTGGGCAACACAGACTTTCAGCTCCCTCCAAAGATTTTCTATTGGGTTCAGGTCTGGAGACTGGCTAGGCCACTCCAGGACCTTGAGATGCTTCTTACGGAGCCACTCCTTAGTTGCCCTGGCTGTGTGTTTCGGGTCGTTGTCATGCTGGAAGACCCAGCCACGACCCATCTTCAATGCTCTTATTGAGGGAAGGAGGTTGTTGGCCAAGATCTCGCGATACATGGCCCCATCCATCCTCCCCTCAATACGGTGCATTCGTCCTGTCCCCTTTGCAGAAAAGCATCCCCAAAGAATGATGTTTCCACCTCCATGCTTCACGGTTGGGATGTTGTTCTTGGGGTTGTACTCATCCTTCTTCTTCCTCCAAACACGGCGAGTGGAGTTTATACCAAAAAGCTCTATTTTGGTCTCATCAGACCACATGACCTTCTCCCATTCCTCCTCTGGATCATCCAGATGGTCATTGGCAAACCTCAGACGGGCCTGGACATGCGCTGGCTTGAGCAGGGGGACCTTGCGTGCGCTGCAGGATTTTAATCCATGACGGCGTAGTGTGTTACTAATGGTTTTCTTTGAGACTGTGGTCCCAGCTCTCTTCAGGTCATTGACCAGGTCCTGCCGTGTAGTTCTGGGCTGATCCCTCACCTTTCTCATGATCATTGATGCCCCACGAGGTGAGATCTTGCATGGAGCCCCAGACCGAGGGAGATTGACCGTCATCTTAAACTTCTTCCATTTTCTAATAATTGCACCAACAGTTGTTGCCTTCTCACCAAGCTGCTTGCCTATTGTCCTGTAGCCCATCCCAGCCTTGTGCAGGTCTACAATTTTGTCCCTGATGTCCTTAGACAGCTCTTTGGTCTTGCCCATTGTGGAGAGGTTGGAGCCTGATTGATTGAGTGTGTGGAGAGGTGTCTTTTATACAGGTAACGAGTTCAAACAGGTGCAGTTAATACAGGTAATGAGTGGAGAATAGGAGGGCTTCTTAAAGAAAAACTAACAGGTCTGTGAGAGCCGGAATTCTTACTGGTTGGTAGGTGATCAAATACTTATTTCATGCAATAAAATGCAAATTAATTATTTAAAAATCATACAATGTGATTTTCTGGATTTTTGTTTTAGATTCCGTCTCTCACAGTTGAAGTGTACCTATGATAAAAATTACAGACCTCTACATGCTTTGTAAGTGGGAAAACCTGCAAAATCGGCAGTGTATCAAATACTTGTTCTCCCCACTGTATATATTTACAGTCAGGTCCATAAGTATTTGGACAGTGACACCATTTTTATAATTTTGGCTCTGTATGCCAGCACAATGGATTTGAAATAACACAACCAAGATGTGCTTTAAGTGTAGACTTTCAGCTTTAATTTAAGGGTTTTGTCATAAACTCCGGCACAGTTGTAAAAGAGGTTGGATTAACAAAAAAAAAATACATGTGGGTGTGGTGGGGGTTTGGTTTCATAATGGCCAATCAGAACACCTATTTTCTATCCCTTTAAATACCAGTGTGCCAACGCTATAGCAAATTGGCAATTTCCTGACATGGATGACAGTTTTGCGCGGCTGCGCCAGGAGCGCTTCTCAAAAGAGGAGAGCGATTTGCTTGTGCGGGAGGTGCAGAATCATTTTAAGTCACGCCAAGGGCGAATCTATGGCACCCCAAAGAAGCCCCCAAGGGCTAATGATGTGAAGGCAGCTTGGGAGGAAGTGGCAGCCATAATCACTGCCTCATCCTCTGGTGGTCCTCTGAGAACCGCGGCCCAATGTAGGAAGCGATTCAATGATGTGAAGCGAAGAGGCAAGAGAAAACTTGCCTCTTGCCGAAGGGACACACGGTCAACCGTTATTTTAATAATAATTCATTAAAAAAAGTTATATCAATAAAACAACACGACTGCGCTCCATGCGCTGGCTGAAGGTCGCCCGCAGGCCTGCCAAACAGAAGACCTAGTGATGGATGGCCTGCTGGCTTCAATCGTTCATGTCCGTGCATTGAATAACCACAAGCTGTGGTGAAATAGTTTTTAGCTTAATTGATTACAGCTTGCAAGTTACCCATGGATTGGACGATTTGCCTCAAAGTGGGGGGAAATTCACAATATTCACAAAACATTCTCATGTGATTTCAGATAACCCTATGTTCATATGTGCGCATCAATAAAGTCACCAAATTGCACAGAGAACCAGCATTTGCGTTAAGAGGTGGTCTAGTTGAACGTCAACGCAAACTCATTGTCATACCCCCTATTGCGCTGCCCAACCCATAGTCATGTAAACGCCTTCATTGAGCACCACGAAATTGCCAAACTCGGTGGAGGCGGGAAATATTCAGTTTGCGACAGACAAAACTGGCAATTTGCCAGCACTTGGTCATAACGCCGCTTACCACCGGCACGAAAATAGGGCCCCTAATGATTTTGCTATCTCTCTGATGGGTTTGTTTAGATTTTTCAGCCTAATGATGTCTTGCTTCACTGGCAGTGACAGCTCTTTCGACTTCATATTGAGAGTTAACAGCAACAGATTCCAAATGCAAATGCCACACTTGAAATCAACTCTAATCAACTCTAATCTGCTTACTTGCAAATGAAATAATGGGGAATAACACACACCTGGCCATGGAACATCTGAGCAGCCAATTGTCCAATTACCTTTGGTCCCTTAAAAAGGGGGGGACCACATATATATATATATATTTTAAAAAGTTAACCCGATTTGGATGTAAATACCCACAAGCTAAAGCTGAAAGTCTGCACTTTCATTATTTCATTATCTATCATTATTTAATTTCAACTCCAATATGCTGTGGTAGACAACTAAAATAACAATAACTTTGTCAATGTCCAAATATTTATGGACCTGACTGTACTGTATGTGTGGATCATAGACATACTGTGAGCACCATAATTCATTGGACAGTGACACATTTTTTGTTATTTTGGTTCTGTACTCTAGCACTTTGAGATTGAAAGGATACAATGAGGTTGAAGTGCTGACTGTTAGCTTTAATTTGAGGGTATGTTCTTCCATATCGGATGAACCGTTTAGAAATTATCTAAACTTTTGTACATAGTCCCCCCATTTTTAGGCACCATAATTAATTAGACAGTTTAACATAATGTAGAATAAAGTCATAATTTGTAATATTTGGTCGCATATCCTTTGCATGCAATGACTGCTTGAAGTCTGCGACGCATAGACATCACCAGACGCTGGTGATGCTCTGCAGGGCTATACTGCAGCCATCTTCAGTTCCTGCTTGTTTCGGGGACTTTTTGCCTTCAGTCTCCTCTTCAGCATGTAAAATACATGTTCAATTGGATTCAGATCCAGTGATTGACTCGGCCAGTCAAGGATTTTCCACTTTTTGGCTGTCAAAAACCCCTTTGTTGCTCTAGCAGTATGTTTCGGGTCATTGTCTTGTTGCATGATGAAGTGCCGCCCAATGTGTTTGGAGGCATTTGGTTTTATCTGAGCAGATAAAATATTTCTTCAGACTTCAGAATTTTTGTTCTACTTCTGTCTGCAGTCACATCATCGATGAAGACAAGTGAGCCCTTTCCACTGGCAGCCATACAGGCCCAAGCCATAACACCCCCTCCACCATGTTTCACAGAGGAGGTGGTAAGCTTTGGATCATGGCCATTTCCTTTTTTTCTCCACACTTTCCTCTTTCCATCACTCTGGTATATGTTAATCCTTGTCTCATCTGTCGACTTTGTTCCAGAACTCTTGTGGATCTTTTAGGTGCTTTTTAGCAAACTGTAATCTCGCCTTTCTGTTCTTCAGGCTTATCAGTGGTTTGCATTAGTGTACCCTCTTCTACGTGTGTAGTGTAGTCTTCTACGTATGGTAGACTTTGACACATCTACACCTGCATCCAGCAGAGTGTTTTTGATCTGTTGGGCCGTTGTCAGGGGGGTTTCCTTCACCATAGAGAGTATTCTCCGGTCATCCACTACAGTGATCTTCCTCGGTCTACTGGGTCTTTTGACATAATTGAGTTCACCAGTTGTTTATTTCTTGTTAATGATGAACTAAACTGTTGACTTGGGCATACCCAGGGTTTTTGGAATGTTCCTGATTGATTGATTTTCATTTCTGAGCCTTATGATGGCCAGCTTAATTTGCATCGACACTGCTGTCTTCCTCATGTTGTAACACCCCAACAACAATCACCAAAGGCAATTGCAAAGTCTAGAATCAAGACGAGACATCAACAGCTCTCTTCTGCATTCACTAACGACACAAATGAATATACCTGCCTAACGAAACACATCTGTGAAGCCAATTCAACAAATACTTGTAATACCTTAAAATGGGGGGACCATGTACAAAAGGTGCTGTCATTTCTAAACGGTTCATCCAATATGGATGAAAATACCCTCAAATTAAAGCTGACAGTCTGCACTTCAACATTGTATCCTTTCAAACTCAAAGTGTACTCTAGAGTACAGAACCGAAATAACAAAATATGTGTCACTGTCCAATGAATTATGGTGCTCACTGTATCATATATGAAACATTTAGCTGATTTGAGTCCATCTATCACAATATAGATCCAGTAAACATTGTATTAATGTTTTTCTGTTGCACCTTATTTATTAGTGCCTGGCCAAACAAACCAAATAAACCACACATCTTTAACATTACTGTTTGTTAACACTTTACTTTGGGGGATTGTATGCAGGCATATATAATGGCTCACTACACTCTACATTAGGCTACATCACTACCCGTAATGGCACAGAATAATATAAACATGCATGACTGCTTATTATAACTGACACAAGCATTCCACCCTCTGTGACATTTGATCTCTGTGGTAGTACGTTGCTAAGCCATTTACTATCCCTTTGGATGCCAATGAGTGGTTAACAATGAATATGTTTTATGTAGCAATCAGTAAGGGCTCTCATGTGTGTGTGAGAATCTAAAATAATATAGGTTTATGTACATGTTCCATGATTAAATGCATAATCAAGTATTAAAATTAGGAAAATGATTATTCTCGTGACACAAAACAGATGTTTTAGTGCTTAAAAAATGTATTGGTATTGCTAAGGAAAGCAAATAGTGAATTGGGCTGTACATTGGTAGCACAAGCATAAAGATGAAACTCTTGCCTTTTTTAACATCCATCTATTGGGTAAATATTCAATTTTGGTGAAAATATTAGCCCTAGTAGAGATTTACACTTTTTAAGGAAATTAAAATAAAATCAATGTTAATATTTGTAATATATGTGACTTTCGGGAGGAAGGAGAGAAAAACACACCAACTGTCGCTTTCATCTAATTAACACATTGGTGACAGTTTCCCATTCATCCCAGTTCCCATCCCAAGTGATAGAACATTTTGAACTGTACAGCACATATTTTATTAGCTTATAAGAAGACAAACCACTTTTTGTGATATCTGAAATCATGACCAAAAAATAATTTAAGCATATTAATTTCAGTACTATTTTACATGTAGTGAATGTTTACATTTTTTAAAACATTTGTTTCCGATTTTTTCCAATTTTCTCCCAATTTGGTACCCAATTGTACCCTATTTCTAATTCAACTATCCCTTCCCTCATACAAGCTCACCGCTGCAACTTGGACTGACAGTGACAAAGGCGCCGAACCATCTCCTATGAGATGGAACTGCACCAAGCTGTCGACTGTAACTCTGAGACACGCAGAGGCACTTTGCATGAAGTCCTGCCGGCTTCCCTCCCCACTCCCCCTGGGGTGGACAGCCAATTGTTGCCCCCCCGAACAAGGCATCCCAGCCAGAGCCGGGCTGGCATAGCTGGGGGATCAAACCCCCGGCCACAATGGCCAATCTGAACTCTCGACAAGTGCCTTTACAGAATCTCCCATAAATGTTCAATTGGGTTTAGATCTGGTGACTGAGACGGCTATGGTATATAGTTTACATCATGCTCATCATGACCACTTGTGTCCTGTGGATGGGGCATTGTCATCCTGGAAGAGACCACTTTATCATAGGATGAAGGTGATTATTCAGAATAGCTTTGTATTTACTGGCATTTACCTTGCTCTCTAAGCAGTTGACCTAAACCATGCCAGGAAAATGATCCCACACCATTCCAAAGCCCCAGAGCCCTGTTTCCTTTATTTTGGTAGCTATCTGTATATGCAAAATAAAACAAGCTATCAGATTTTCCTTGGATGAGGAGACTCTGCCTAATAAATACAGCTGCCTGAGGTATCGTTAGCCCATTTACTGGCAGTCAAACAAGATGAGACAAAACATGCAACAATAAATAAAAAAAACATAGAAAGAGAATGCGTGTAAATCATGTGAAGACAAACATTGATTTTGGCCTCATCTGCCTGAGCCATCAAAGCTGATTCTACTCTAAATCCTTCCATTGTACTTCTCCCATGCACCCACCGACCTCAGCCAACAGCCCTGACATCCCTGTGCCTCTCAGAAATCATGCAGAAGGCACTTGCAGCCCATAAGGGATGACGAAACTATGTAAAAGTCCTGTGTGTGTGTGTGTGTGTGTGTGTATGTGTGTGTGTGTGTGTGTGTGTGTATGAGTGTGTGTGTGCGCATGGTGGAGGAGCACAATACCATAAGTGTGTGGTAATCTATCGGGCAGATTTAGCTATTCCCATCTCAGCTGTGATGTCCAGCTGTGATCCCAGAGCCCTGGGAAGCTGTTCTCACAGACAACAAGGCTAAAAGAAAGAGTGTATGTCCAACCTGGGTGGGTTGAAGGTGTCTCTGACTGATTGTATTCCTGGCCCTTGTACCATGGCCAGGACATTATGTCAGCCATTTTCTGACAAAAACCTACAAACCAGCTATTCTTTGTGACAGTGAGGGCATAAATGCTATTCCCAAATGCGGTAGAAATATGTATTATATAACACTTTACGGGTAGAAGTGTATCTGTATGTGATTTGGCCACAGTGGAACCAATAAACCACTGGGTGAATTAAGACTGCAAAGAGTGCAAGCGTAAAGAGTGTCAATAACAATAAATTGGGGCTGACACTCTGTAGCAACAGTGCATGTGCAGAGCTAGATTGAGAACCTACTACAGATGTTAAGGCAGCGTAGCTTCCTGTTACTTGGAAAATAATTGGCATGGGATACCTCCCTGATACTCTCCGTGTTTTCATTAAACTGCTGCCGAGACCACTAAAATCCCTGCTCTGCTATTGTAATATTTACCTGCTCTCTCTCTGAATGAGTGGAGTTACCCCTACTGGCCCAACATCATCACTGCCCTTATCACCCTGGATTTCCCAGATCTCCTGTCCAAGCCCTAAACCAATCCTAGGCTGACTCTGATCCAACCATCAAGCTATGGAAGGCTATGGGCTGGTTTGGAGAAAACAGGTCTATAAATTAACTGATTGACAACCTTAGGAATGGCCCAGGCTCCTTGGACAGGGCAGATGCTTGGGATTAAATGGAGGGTGAGATGACGAGGTGATGTCAGAACCAAACATCTGGACTGCCTCTCTCCAGATGTGGTCTTGCTGACTGCAAAAACAGACCAAGCAGGATCAAGGGAAATGCACTTCACGTGCCTCACTTTCATGCAGAGATAAAGTTCACTAGGGACCTTTTGGTGGCTCACCCTGCTAATACACTGGGTTCCTTTAATAATTATGGATTTGTTCTTGTTCGTTAGCCAGCGAACGCTTCTCATATATGAGAACCTATATGATCTTGGTCAGATATTTGGCAAGCTAGCTGGTCAGCTAGCTAACTGGAAACATATGTATCCACACAAGATAACTTAGCTTTGTACATTTGGGATGGCAACATTGTCCTTCCCAATGTTCAAATGCAAACCTATGCCCTTAGCCACCAATGTGCACTGGCACATTCTGGATTCAATATATAGCTCATTCAATCCTGAACAGCAGCAACAAGCTGTCTTCCAGATGTTGATTATGCTGTTTAAAAAGGGTGACCCACGTCATGTGCTTATCGCATAATTTGCAGACTTGTAGTCTTTGTCTTGTATCCAGTTCTCACCAGCATCAGTCATAGGATCCTGGGACTGTACTGAGAGAGGGCCTGGCCCAGCCTGCTGTGGCAGAACTGGCCAAAATCCATGTCCACATGGAGCCTCAATCCCCAGGGAAACCACATGACATCAGTCAGGGGATTCCCATGAATTTTAAAAGTCTATATAAGTTCAGTTTTTTCTCTCTCGTTATTCTCATCTTTTAAATGTACTCCCCCAGTTTGGAACATCTGCTAAAACTATAAATGAGTTTTATGAATGTATCATTGATTACATGTTACAAAATAAAACCAACATATAGGTTATATACATACCAGCACATCATATACGTACGTCTAAAATATATGTCTAAAAATGCAGGCTGGGGTTGACACTTTTACATTTCACAAGCCCTTCATAAAGTATAGTATACAGCTTCACAGGGAGATCATAAAAATAAACTGTGCTTTTTGATAGCTAGCATCCAGGGATACATAGCTTGTTAAGTAAAAAATGAAACATTTGAATTTGAATACGTACTGTATTTAAGCACAATATACCACTCACACTATTTGCTCATGACTACTTTATAAAGTGGTAAGACCATGCCTTCATTATGAATTGTATAGTACAACCTTATGAAGTTACACGTACTACAAAGTAAGTTAGAACAATGTACAGTTAACTGATAGAAACACCAAAATAAAGCATCTTAATACGGCATTGAGCCATCACGAGCTGCCAGAACAATGTTTAAATGTGCCCTGGCATAGCTACAAGTGTCTGGAACCATTTTGGACTAATTAAATCATTTGGTGTTTTGTTGATGGTGATGCAAAATGCTGTCTCAGGCGCTCCTCCATGAATCTCCCATAAGTGTTAAATTGGATTGAGACAGCCATGTTCATCAAACCATTCAGTGACCACCTGTGCCCTGTGGATGGGGGCATTGTCTTCCTGGAAGAGATCACTCACACCATGATAGAAATAATTCACCACAGGATGAAGGTGATCACCCAGAATGGCTTTATATTTACTGGTGTTTGGGTCAATGACATGATGTGCATTTTTTGTGTCCGAAGCCATTATCTTTTTAAAGATTTTTAAAAATAAATACTGTGGTGTCCCCAGAGGTTGGGCGACACACACGAACCTTGCAGAGGGTGTAGGCAAGTTTAAGAACACAGAGGAGGCAGTATTCAAAACAAAATGATAATTTATTTGTTTAATACTTGACAACACAAAACAAAGGGTGGGGTCTTCGGGGGAATACAAACACATAAAGTCCGCAATCCTTAGCTCGTTGTCAACGTCCAATCCAATTACAAAATCCAGTTCCAAGTCCACAATCCAGTCCGTAGTCGATATTCAAAAGGGGGTCCTCACACAATCCAATTCCAAACACAAAACACTCCAACAATCACTCTCTCTACAAATACTGGCTGGTCAATAGACTTCACAGTACTCATTACAGGCATTTAGCAGGCATTTACTCACTCTCAAACACACTCAGCAATTTCTTCCCAAACACATTCCTACTCCTCTCCCAAACCACCCTACTCCTTCCCCAGTGTGATCAGACCTTTAAATTGGCCTTGAAATGGCCTTCAGCTGGTCGTTAGTCCCCATTACTGGACTTGGCTCAGGTGTGACTGTGGCTTGCTGGGAAATGTAGTGTTTCCTGGCTCCCATGTGTTGTAGGCCAGGCAGCCATTTCCTTGTGCAGCCCCTTGGGCTGCCACAATACATATAATATATAAAATTATTCTACAATATCTCCTTTATGGGGAACCAATTTCATTTTATTGGAAATATAATACATTTTTGGAGTTTTGGTGTTTCAAAGCCCCAAAATGTCAAGTGGTGCAACCGTCCGAACACATATTCAGAAAACAAAATAGTAGTAAAAAGGTTATTTTACTCAATAAAACCCTTAATAAAATAGTTTGGCATAAATTTATGTAAAAATTCTTATAAATGATGAAAAGTTGTGAAACAGAGCTATTTTAAATGTATTCTACTACTTAAAAAAATACTGAAAAATATGTTTCTCCACATGTCAAATGGCGCCACCAACAAAAGAAAATTTGAATGAAATATTTATTTAAGAAAACCCTAAACAGGATCTGACATCACAAAGAGGACCCCAAATGACCCCTGTGCTGCAGCAACAAGGTTAGTAAGTCTCTCACAAATATTTGATCATTTGAAATTTTTGAGACATGGTGAGCTTGGTTCAAGTTACCATGTCAAATGGTATGACCCCTGGAAAACTATGAAAATTAGCTTTTTTTGTAACAATTTAGATTTTATTTTCAAAATGTATGTATAAACTTGAGTTCAAGGCCAAAAGTTATTATAGGTGTCCAGGTTAATGCCTGTTAGATTTGAATTGAGTTTGAAAACTCAGGTGGCGCAACCAATAAGTCAAATGGTGCAACCAGAATTACAGTTCTGGTATGACCCCTGGAAAACTTTGAAAATTCATTTTTTTGTAACAATTTAGATTTTATTTTTACAATGTAGGTATAAACTTGAGTTCAAGGCCACAAGTTATTATAGGTGTCCAGGTTAATGCCTGTTAGATTTGAATTGAGTTTGAAAACTCAGGTGGCACAACCAATAAGGTAAAATTTGAAAATTCATTTTTTTGTAACAAAGATTTTAGTTCAGTAAACGGACCCAAGTTTTTAGGTGTCTATATGCTTCAATAATGTTTGAAAAGTCAGTCAGGTCAGTCAGTCAGTTCAGTCCTCAGTCATGTTATTGACACTTATTCTCAGGGTCAGGTCCAAAAAAAAACAGCATCTCATTGTGAACCTCCAGTTCTTGAGCCATAAAGCCACAGTGCTTGAACCTGTACTTGAAACTGTTTGTTGGTTGATGTACTGTATATAATTCACAGGTTGATGGTTGATGTATCTAATACACAGAATTTATATTCAGGATTATAAAATAATTTCACGTAGCAACCCTATCTTAAAAATATGTTCAAAGATGTTTGCACTATTTGTGTCTTCAGAAAGCAATACCTTTGTGTTTCATGAAAACAATGATTTTGATCTACATTTGAAAATACTTGTATTTTAACCAATTAAATCATCCATTTGCACGGAGACCGGGGTTCAATTCCCCGTCTCGCCAAGTGTCGGCTCTGGCCGGGAGTGCCACCAGGGGGCGGCGATTGGCTGTCCGCCCCAGGGAGGGGGGAGGGGAGCCGACGTGACGTTCGCTGCGTAGAGTGGCCCTGTAGTACCGGGTTACGGTCGACGGCCCTGCGGGTGCCGTCTCGTAAGAGGTGTCACTTCGCTTCGTCACTACCGGTCGCAGGACTATGGCAGCGAACTCACATTACTAGGGGGGGATTGACGTAAAAATAGCGGGTCTAATTGGCTACCAAATTGGGAGAAAAATGGGATAAAATCAGAAACAAATTTTAAAATTAAATTAAATCATCCATTTGAATGTAACTTTCTCACAATTATTGGAATATGTTCCTTGACACCTTGAGTTAATATTTTAATGAATTGATGATCAAACAGAATAAATTGTTTAGATTATTTTTGAATAAAAGGTTTGAAATAAAAATTGAAATGAAACCAGTAAAAAATGCATTAACTTGTTTCTTGTTATTTTGTGATAATCAGTTGTTACTGAACATGTCAGGTGGCGCAACTGGTCAAGTGGTGCAACCAGTTATTTTACATTTAAAAACATAATTTTTCATTGGAACTGCAAAGTTAAGTCATAAATACAACTATAACACCTGCTATAATATATACAAATACTTTTTACAGTTAAAAAAACCTTTTTCTTTGGCCCTAAGGGAAATTGGCTCTTTTAAAACATAAATAAGTGTCCGTTTCAAAGAAATGTAATAAAAGTACCATAAATAAGCTATTTAAAGGAAAATGTATTAAGTGTTATGTATTTTAGACCTTACAATACATTATATTTACTTGTTCTCAGTTGTGGGAAATAAATTAAAAGTATATATTTTTCATATACAGTTGCGCCATTTGACATTTTTTGGGTGGTAAAATCAGAAATCTTGTAAAAAAAAAATATGAATGCCATCTTAAAAGCTATAAAACAAATATTAATATATACAATACATTCTTGTGGACTTCAACCTGCATTTTAAATCCATTTAGCTCAATATAAAAATTTTTTTCCCTGTGAAAAACCTTATTTGTCATTGACCCGTTTACATTGCAGTCTAAGGGGTTGAGTGGATCTAAACCATGCCAGGAAAATGCCCAAAACCCCTAATTTACTCAAGGGTTTCATTTATTTTGGCAGTTACCTATATATTTTTTTATAAAACATTTTTATGCACCATTCAAAATATTATTTGAAATATTTGAAATTCAAGTAGGGGAGAGCGGGGTATGTTGTCACACTTAAATTCACAAATCTGTCTTACCTGTACTAATTACATATTCATATATCACAATGGTATAAAAATGTCATACCAAATGAAAGGTGGAAGTCTTGGGAATACAACAAAATATTGTATTAATTACATATCCATCATATATTATTTCAGTATGGAGTTGTAGACAGTTAAAGGAGACCTGGACAGGCACCAATCCATGACAACTTACCCCATCTACGGGGTAGGTTGTCACATTGAAGATTATCAACAAATAAGAATACAACAAAATAATTGCTGTGAATAAAACATTTTTTACTTTCAAATTCAAAACCAAGTACATTTAATTACAGAACTCATTCATTAAAGAGTAAAATGCACAATGAAACACTTCTAATCAGACTCATCTTCAGAGTCACAGTTCTGGCACAAATAAATTGTCTGGCCTGGGGTGCAAGCATCATGGGCCCACTTCTTGCATCTCACACACTGCACCCAAGTCTCTTTTGGGCGGCTGTTAGAAAATGGCTCCATGCAGACTAGGCAGAAGCACTCCTCTTCATTTGATGATGACTTGTCTATTTTTCTTTTTACTCTTGCCTTTTTGTTTCCTTTTGCACATTGCTCCAGAAACAGCCTGTTTTTAGATTGTGATTTTTCCATTTGTAGTGCTTGCTTCACGGGTGTGTCTGTTAGAATTGCAGTTCTGCGCCGCTTTCTTCCATTATTAGTTTGTTTTCGGGGACCAGCTTTTGGAAATGGCCGGAGGTCCTCTGGAGTTGGTAGTCTGCTGCCAGCACTGGCATTGCTGGGTAAGGGTGAGCTGGCATGGGAACTGAACGGGTCTGTGTCTGTGCTTGTGCCTGTCTTATCAACAGCATTGGGTGCCGTTTTAAGAAGGCTGTAAACCACTCCGAGCTGGCCTTTTCTGTTTCTGCCCACATTGGGCTGAAACAGAACTTCAGCTTGTGTGCCACAGCAAACTGGTAGGCAAGTCTTTTGATCTCACTTGGCAACAGACCAAAATAAATATCAGCTGACCTAGCAATATAATGAACAAGCTGCATCTCCAAATCAGGTGGAAATATCTGCCGTGGCTTTCTATAGCCAATCACTGTTGTTGGCATGGCTGCCTGACTGACAATTTATTCGCTGGTAACCTTTTCACAATACCGAGTCAGAGTACGGTAATTTATATTAAAATCGTTTGCTGTGCTTCTGATTGATTTGTTCTCCAGCTTCACCTGTCTGACTGCCTTCAACATTATGTCAGGTGGGGTGCTGCCATTCTCTGTCTTTCTTTTATAATTTCTCACCATCATCTCATTTTATTTTGTTCCTTCGTTTGTTCGTTCCTTTCTTCCTTCCCTCAATGCTTCTTTCCTTCAAAAACAAATTTAAATTAGCCTCATGTGACAACTTGCCTCAAAGCCATTGAGACAACTTGCCCCAAATGGGCATGTGGGCTAATGTTTGTTAAATCTCAAGGCTAGTTCAACATAGGACTGCAGCTAACATATCAAGAAACACCTTATTGTTTCATTTATTCGGTACACAAATATAATTTAGAACATTTATACCTAACACAGTTTTATTACATAAAATGTAAGGTGCCATTTACTTACTTTTGAAGGAGACAAACACGAAACTTGTGCTCACATGTAATTAAAGTGGCCTTTGACCACCTGTGAAAAGGAATTTGAATCTAGCCCTAGTTGCAACAAAGTAGCTATTTGATTTTTGAGATAGCGCCCCTGTGGTTGGAGGTATGAACAGTGTGACAACTTACCCGTGTGACAACTTACCCCGCTCTCCCCTACAGCCAAACAGCAGGAGGCATCGGCTATTCAATAAGTGACACAAATTATATCTACAGTATATCGATAGAATTACCGTGTTTATTGCTGAAGGTTTCTAGGCGTGTCATATAATGCTCAAGTAGCCTTCCAAACAGAAAATCTATGACTGTAGGTGGGCTAGAACTGGGACTGCTGGGTGGTGGTTAGGGTTGTAACAATAGCTGCATGCACTCAGCCAGCGTGGTATGCAGCAACGTGCGTCTCGACCAATCTGTTCTTCAGGCAGCTAATATTTTACACTCTAACACGTTTGAGGATATCGTAGTTTCATGTTTTTTTGTCACTAGGAAGAGAGATCCGATGTAAAGCCGTTGTTTCACGTTCTGCGTTGTGCGCAAGTGGGCGTGTGGCTGGACCGTGGATGTAGTCCTCACCTGTTCTTGAGGCTGCTGTGCGTGCTGTGATCGCCGCGCTGAAACTCGCTGTGCGGTCTCTTGGTATTTCTGAATGTGCACTGTATCAAGATTGACCATGAAAAAGGGCACTGTACATTGGCAGTGTATTTGTCCTGTCAGAAAAGCATATCTCCCTGATTTTAATAACCTCGCGGCCTGTGATATTGGCACCGCTTCAGACTGTCCTCGCAGAAAAAACAAAGAAACAAAATCTGCTTTCTCAGCAAAAGCTAGGCTGAAAGAAACGTAATGTATTGCGAAATATAGGGTGGAGAGAACTGCGTATGTCGGACATAAAACAGCATGTATATGTATGTATATGTATGCATGTATAAATATATATTTATTTAAGTCTTGTTTAGGAAAGCGTGGGCCATGTTTCTAAAGTGAACATGAAAATATTCCATGAAATTACTCTTGCTTTTGTAAACATAACAAGAAAAAATAGAATTTTTTTATCATGCCAGCTAGGCTATATGAAAACTAATAAGGATAATACAGATACCAGCATATCTGTATTACACGCCCACATGTACGCGCAAAAACATACACAATAACAGACACGCACACCCACTTGCCCACACTCTCTCTTTCTCTGTCTCTCTCTCTCTCTCTCTCTCACACACACACACACACACACACACACACACACACACACACACACACACACACACACACACACACACACACACACACACACACACACACACACACACACACAGCATGCACCTTATGGCATGAGGATTACTTGATGGCTTGATGGCTTTTAATGCTATTAATAACATTAGTTGATAGTGAAATTATCAATTGTAAGTCTAACATGGTGAATAATTTTCACTGGCTAATTAGTTAGGACAGAAGGCTTGCACTAGAGTCTAGTGACTAGACCTTGAGTGAGTGCTATTATAAGTATATCATCCCGTCAGCATTAATGTATGAAGTGATGTATTCATAAAGCACTGTTAAATAATAGTAACTAGTATTCAATTAAATAGTTGTGCTACAGGTAACAGTCAGATCAGAAATGTCAGGGCAGCAAACACTGCCATCTGCTGTTCACACACACACACACACACACACACACACACACACACACACACACACACACACACACACATATACAGTACCAGTCAAAAGTTTGAGTACACCTTCCATCTGGACTATGGCTAAACGGGCACTCCTTCATTCTTCAGCAAGATAACGACCCGAAACACACCTTGAAGTTGTGCAAGAACTACCTGGTGAAGGAGGAACGTGAAGGACAACTCAAACTGATGACCTGGCCTGCCCAGTGTCTAGGACCTCAATCCCATAGAACTTGTATGGGACGAACTGGACAGAAGAGTCAAAGCAAAGCAACCCACAAGTTTCTCTGGGAATTGCTGCAGGAGAGCTGGGAAGACATATCGGGTGATTTCCTGCTGAAACTTATTAACTGAATGGCCCGTGTTTGTGAGGCTGATATCACGGCAAAGGGTGGCTATTTTGAGGAATCCAAGATTCAATTTTCAATATAATTTTCTTGACAATTTCTTTGATGTTCATTTTGTTCATTGTTCATGTGTTTTTTGTCATTTTAAAGTGTTTACAGAAACATATACTGTGTAAAGCATTGTCAATTATGAGATAAACCTATTTTCCAGCAGGTGTACTCAAACTTTTGACTGGTATTGTATATTTCTGGAACAGTTCATTGTTATTTAAGCGATTTTGGTTTTAATATTCCCTCTGTTAAGAAAAGGTTCAGTAGTTGTGTAAGCATCCACTGCTTGACCTAGCCATACTATTACACATTTAAACATAGCCATACTATTAAACATTTAAATATATATATATATATATATATACATGTTCTGCTACATTTGGTGGAGAATGCGGGCACGCAACCTTGCCGGTATACGCCAAAGTGATCAATAATAAATAAAAACTGAGAATGGAAGCCATAGTAAAGCAGCTTGCGGAGGCTCAACTGGCACAGCTCAACTGGCACAGCAAGCCATGACCCAAACAGCTCCCTTCTTGTCGGGCGTGGCACAGAAGGCGTATCAGGATCTGAATGAGGAGCAGGCTCGGGTTTCTGAAAAACGAGATCCTCCCGGTATGGCTATACCCACATGAGCCATGCCCAGAAGTTTCATGACTGGTCATACAACTCCACCCTCTCGGCCCGGTCCCAGATGTACGATCTGAGTCGAATCGCAAAGAACTGGCTGACGGCCGAGCCAGCTTGCTCAGTCCAATGGAGCGGATTGCAATGGATAAGTACCTGCAGTCCCTACCATACGAGATGAAGAAGTTAGCCAGCCAGATGAACTTGAAGAGCGCTAACCAGCTCGTGGAACTGGTGGAAGGGTATCAAACCGCCTGAGAGGTCCTGAACAGCAGCTGACCTCCCCCACCAGAGACCATGACCCAAGAGAAGGGAAGAAAGAAAGCTGACGAGGTACCTTGGAGGACAGGTAATGACGACGGCAACTCCCGACCCGTCTTCCCAAAGCAGTGCGCCTTTGATGACCGCGATAGAAGACGGCTGTGGTGAGGTCGGACATCTGTCCTGGAGCTGCCCACACCGTGATGTGCCCATGCTGTCCGCCTTGGCCAGTGACACGGCATTAGGAAGGCCATGCGGGGTCCTGATGTCATGGTGGGCACAAGAGAGCTGCCCATCCCCAGTGACACCAGTGAGGGCCAATGGGAAAGACACGACAGCTTTGCTCGACTCCAGTAGCATGGTCACGCTGGTCCCTAATGTGTTCAGGGCTCACAAGAAACACTATCCATCACCTGCATAAATGGCGAAACAAAAGCATACCCCACCAGATTATCAGATTGCTAGGAGTGTCAGCAGGTGGCCCCAAAAACATTTTTCCGAAGTCCACTCATCCTCTTACCAATCATTTCCACTCCATTTAGCCGTATAGCGCTTGATTTGGTGGGGCCTCTCCTGAAGAGCAGCAGTGGATATCAATACATCCTGGTGATCTTCGATTATGCTACCAGGTACCCGGAGGCAATTCCCCTACGCACCATGGCAAACTACTGATGTTGTTTTCTTGAGTAAGCATTCCGGAGGAAATACTGACGGACCAGGGGACTCCCTTCATGTCACGCAATAATGAGTGGCTTGTGTAAATTATTAAAAATGAAACACTTACGCACCTCAGTTCACCACCCACAGACGGATGGATTAGTGGAGCGATTCAACAGAACACTGAAAAGCATGTTGCGGAAGGTGATGGAAGCGGACGGGAGGACCTGGGACCAGCTGCTCCCTTTCTTAATGTTTTTGATTCGGGAGGTACCACAGGCTTTGACAAGTTTCTCCCCCTTTGAATTACTATATGGCAGACGACCGAGAGGGCTTCTGGATGTAGCTAAGGAAGGTGTGGGAACAGCAGCCGTCTCCGCACCACTCCCTGGTGGAACATGTGGAGAGATTGAGGGACCGGATGGTGAAACTATAGCCAGTGGTGAGGGAACACATGCAGGAAGCGTAGGCCATTCAGGCAAGGGTGTACAACCGGGGAGCGTAGCTGCGGGAGTTTCAGCCGGGCGATAAGGTACTGGTGCTCGTTCTCACTTCGGAGTGTATATTTTTAGCCTGGTGGAAAGGGCCGTATGAGGTTATTGAAAAGGTGGGTGAGGTGAATTATCGGGTACGGCAACCCAATTGCTGAAAGGTTTGCCAAATATACCACATTATTTTCCAAGGGTACCAGTACGAATGCCACGCCCCCCGATGTGCCGCTAGGAGAGTAACTGAGTCCAGCACAGAAACAAAAACTAAAGGAGCTGGTTAACAGCCACCAGGACATCTTCTCTAACGAGCCTGGGCACACCGACTTAATCCAACACCACATTGCCACCAAACCAGGAAGAAAGGTAACCCTCCGTCCATATCATATCCCAGAAGCAAGGAAAGCGGCTGTATGGGTGGAAATACAGAATATGCTGGCCGCTGGGATTATAGAGGAGTCTATAATGTTCAACTGCTATAGTGGTGCAGTCCAATTGTGCTGGTGCCCAAACTGGACAGGAGGTTAAGGTTTTGCAACAAGTTCAGAAAGTTAAATGAGATATCGAAGTTCGATGCGTGTCCGGTGAAGGGAAACAGGGCTCACCGCCAACCCAAGCAAAGGTCTGCAAGAAGCCGAGTATCTGGGGTACAGTATCGGTTGCGGAGCTGTTAAACCACAGACACGGAAAGTAGAGGTGATAAGGAATTGCCCTCGCCCCCTTACAAAAAAACAAGTTTGCATGTTCATCGGGCTCACTAGCTATTTTCGGCAGTTCATCCCAAACGACACAAGTGAAGTGGACCGAAGAGGCGGAGATGGCATTCCAAGGTCAGCGCTCTGTTCCAGACCCGTTCTCGTAACTCCGGATTTCACTAACCTCTTCCTGGTCCAGACGGATGCCTCCAAAACGGGGTAGGAGTGGTTTTGTCACACCTGCAATTAAATGGGCATTAGAGACTTAGAAATATTATTTATTGGGACGACATTTCACAATCTTCACCGACCACGCTCCACTGGTGTGGATGTCGCGAAATCAGGAAACGAATGCCCGAGTGACGAGATGGTTTTTGTCCCTACAACCTTTTGCACATTCTGTACTTCACAGGTCAGGAGCTGCCAACGGAAATGCTGATGCCCTATCCAGAAGGGATACCTTATGGTGTCAGGCCGCCCCTCCCTCCCGGTCGGAGCTGAGGGGGAAGGTGTGTGGCAGCCACCTGTAGGCAGCCTGACCCCTGATTCTAACAGGGGGCGAATTGGCGACGAGCTGCCCGAAATGCATTGATTCTCTATGAGAGTGGGCGACTTCCGGTGATTGACCGATTGGCCGATTTGTGGGCGTGGCGGCGACACAGAAAAGTTGAAAATTCTGAACTTTCGGGCGATATCGCCCGGTAAGAGCCAATCAAATTCATGTGTTGCTGTTTTTACCTTCCATGCGGAACCAACACAACACCGAAATTTGGTTCCTAGTTCCGACACTTCAACATGAATGAGGAGAAACTGATAACAGCGGTCTGCAGTACGGTCATACGTTATTTAATCCTAAAAGCATAAATATTTATAGCTAGCTAAACTTATATGGCCTACATACATCTTATTTAATGTTTGTGTTGGTTAAAAGGCAATTTTTATTGCATGGGCACGTTTGGAAAAACGACCGAGACAAATTGCGAGCCGTTTCCAGAGCAAGTAAATGGCCGCAATTGTAAAAAGTCTTCTGAGTTTGAGTTTGCGGTTCATGATTGAAGGAAACAATACTGCTAGCCAACTAATATTTATAATAAAGATTCTCAAAATCTATGATGAACTATTCGTTTACCATGCAAAATTGTTGTAAGCACGTCAGTACTGGAGACAAATTGTGAGTTGTTTCCAGCAGTAAATGGCCGCAATTGTAAAAAGCCTTCTGAGTTTGAGTTTGCGGTTCATGATTGAAGGAAACAATACTGCTAGCCAACTAGCTAAAAACAGTTTTGAGAAGTGTTTTGGATTACTGATCGTGTTTGACTTTGATTGTTTCAAGACCCCCCTTTGTGTACTGACTACTGGACTGGATTGCCGAACTGAACTGGATTTGGATATTGGATTATGGATTACGATGACGAACAAAGATTGTGGACTTTACCTTTTTCCCTTTCCCTTCCCTTTCCCCTTTGAAAGAATAAACAGAACTGGTTGGCATTATACTGTGTTTATTGCTTTTATTATTGATTACTGGCGGAGTTGCAACTCAACACCCCGGGTAATATACATAGACCTTCATTCTCTCTCCAATTTAAATATAGGAAAGACTTCAAGTAGCAGAACAGAACAGATAATGTATGTACTGAATGCAGATTCCATAGAATGAAGAATTTCTATATTCTGCTGAATTGTCAACATTAGCAGTGTGTCACTGAGGATTAAGAAGGCACTAAATCTAACTGCTACTAATTTAAAAATGTAAAAAAATTAAATTAAGTACAAATTGTCACAGCAATTACACAATGTATGGAAAGTAAGAAAATTGTGAAGCAAGATAGTTGTATTGGTGCAGTTTTACCGCCAGAGGGAGACAAAAGATTAATTTTCATCTTATTCTTGCAGGTCGTCCAGATATATTGGACAGTGCAGAAGGCCAGTGCGAATGTAATAGGAACTAATTCACGTTTTAATTTGTCACCTCAAGATCTCCTCAGCCAAGATTCTGCCTCTTGGCTTCATCACCTGTATGGCTCTGTGTTTGTGTTTACGTGTGGGCTTCATCACCTGTACAGCTCTGTGTTTGTATGTCCGCGTGAGCCTAATGTTGAGTCTTTCCTTTTTCCCACTGACTAAAAGGTATTTAGATGCTTTAATGAGTCAGGTGTTTGCCCACAGCAGTAATTAACCTTAAGTTGCCTGAGTGAACATCCAGCTGTGAAAATTAGTCATAAAGAAAGATGCAAACTCTGCACCTCACCCTGGATACAGGCCCTAGCAAAGAAAATAAATACATGAATTAATTAATTAATCTACTACTATCATTACTAGTACAACTACTACAATCACAACTACTGCTACTGCTACAACTACTACTACTTCTCTGCTACTATCATTACTATTGCCACTCAATTAGAACAGATACTTATTTTACAGCTACTATTGCAACTCATTAGAACAGATACTCAAAAACAGCTGATCACCTGGTAAAAATTAGATAGCTTGGGTATGACAAAGAGCAGGGATTTGTCACCCTTACTGAAGGAGACTTTTAGGGATGATGTGCTTGCAAGCTTGAACATAAAGTGTAACAACTGATGCACTGCACAAATGAGCCCCGCGGTATGCATGCTGTTAAGGCATTGTTCTAGCATGTGGATGAGCACCACGGTCTGCATGCTTTTAAAGCACTGTTCTACATTATAGGATGAGCCCCACAAAGTGTTTAAAGCAGTTTCTGAAAGCCACCCTACTGCAGAACTGTGAATGAAAAATTGATAATATTTAAAAGGGTTATTTATAGATGTACAGTGTAGATAATTCATCCCAAAAGTAAGGAAAAATAAGTAAGGAAAATCTCCGCAGTGGATGACTAAATCTTTACAGGAGATTTTGAGGCAAAAGAAGCGACTGTACAGAGTATATAAAAAGGATAACTCAGAGAGAAACAAGTTAGATTATTGTAATATGCGGGCTAAGGCTAAAAAGGAAATAAGATAAGCTAAAAGGCGGTTTGAAATTAACATTTCCCAAGATGCAAAAAGTTATCCTAAGAAGTTTTTTCGATATTGTAGTGGAAAAAGGAAAGGAGGTTAAGTGCATTAAGAATAAGTAACACTATAACACTAAACAGTTACTTTGTTGAGAGCTTTACTGGAGAAGAGGTTATAAATATGCCTAAATGTATAGACAAGGTACAGAATGTTTTGAAGGACTTTGAGATAAGGGACGTAGAAGTACTACAAAAACTACAAAAACTTAAGACAAATAAGGCAGCAGGCCCGGATGGCATATATCCCAGAGTACTCAAAGAACCTGGGGAAATTACATATAAACCATTGACAGATATTTTCATTCAATCCATAATCACTGGGGAAATACCAGATGACTGGAAGCAGGGTAGTATAATTCCAATATATAAGAAGGGGGGCCGTACTGACCCAGGGAACTATAGGCCTGTCAGTTTAACTTGCATCACATGTAAAATGCTGGAATGTATTATTAGGGATAAGTTGGAATCATTCTTTAAAAAGAATAGTATTTTAAGGGAGAGCCAACATGGTTTTCTCAAAGGGAGGTCATGCCTAACAAACCTCCTGGACTTTTTCAAAGAGGCTACAAAGTGTGTTGACCTGAACCAGGCTTATGATATTATATATTTAGACTTTCAGAAAGCATTTGACAAGGTACCACATGAGAGGCTCATTGCTAAAATGAATTCAGTAGGAATTGAAGGAGTAGTTTCAGAGTGGGTTCATAATTGGCTGCAAGGGCGAATACAAAGAGTAACAGTAGGTGGGGCCGTATCTGACCTCGGTGCTGTGGGCAGTGGTGTCCTGCAGGGATCAGTGCTGGGACCTCTGCTCGTCCTTATTTACATAAATTATCTTGATATGGACGTTAGTAGCAAAATAGTTACATTTGCAGATGATACTAAACTTGGGGGTTTGGCAAACAGTTCGGAATCGACTAAAGTAATCCAAGATGATTTAAACAAAATCCAAAAATGGGCAGATACATGGCAGATGACATTCAATATTGCTAAATGTAAAGTTATGCATGTCGGAAGTAAAAACATTAGGCAGGAGTATTTTATGGGAGGAGAAAAGTTAGTAGGTGTTCAATTTGAAAAAGACTTAGGAATTGTAGTTGATCAAAGCCTATCTGCATCAAAGCAGTGTGCAACAGCAGTGAAAAAAGCCAACAGGATGCTGGGATACATAGCAAAAAGTATTGAATATAAATCAAAGAAAGTTATATTAATGTTATATAATGCCTTTGTCAGACCTCACTTAGAATACTGTGTGCAATTCTGGGCACCGCACTAGAAGAAAGATATAGAAGCTCTTGAAAAAGTTCAAAGAAGGGCAACTAAACTGATACCTGGTATGAAAGGTAAAAGTTATGATGATAGACTTAAGGCACTCAATCTATTTAAGCTTAGCAAGCGGAGACTTAGGGGGGATTTGATTGAGGTTTTTTAACAAAGTACTACAAAGTAAAATACCAAATATCTTTTAAGATAAGTGGGGTCAGCAGAACAAGAGGCCACAGGTGGAAATTAGTTAAAGGCTAATTCCGCACAGATATTAGGAAGTTTTTCTTTACACAGAGAGTTGTCAATACCTGGAACAGCTTGCCAGGTTGGGTAGTAGAGGCAGAAACACTTGGGCTATTCAAGTCCAGGCTAGATATAGTACTAGATACTCTTTAGATTAGGACATGACAAGCCTAGATGGGCCGAACGGCCCGTTCTTGTCATTATGTATTCTTATGTTCTTATGAATTGCAGTGAATGCGGTTTATACACTGCCCGTCCAAAAAAAAAGTCACACACTCTAATATTTCGTTGGACCACCTTTAGCTTTTATTACGGCACACATGGCATCGTTTTGATAAGCTTCTGCAATGTCACAACATTTATTTCTGTCCAGAGTTGCATACATTTTTTGCCAAGATCTTGTATTGATGATGGGAGAGTCGGACACCTGCGCAAAGTCTTCTCCAGCACATCCCAAAGATTCTCAATGGGGTTAAGGTCTGGACTCTGTGGTGGCCAATCCATGTGTGAAAATTATGTCTCATGCTCCCTGAACCACTCTTTCACAATTTGAGCCTGATGAATTGTGGCATTGTTGTCTTGGAATATGCCCGTGCCATCAGAGAAGAAAAAATCCATTGATGGAAAAACCTGGCCATTCAGTATATTCAGGTAGTCAGCTGACCTCATTCTTTGGGCATATAACGTTGCTGAACCTAGACCTAACCAACTGCAGCAACCCCAGATCATAACACTGCCCCCCACAGGCTTGTACGGTAGGCACTAGGCATGATGGGTGCATCACTTAATCCACCTCTCTTCTTACCCTGATGCGCCCATCACTCTGGAACAGGGTAAATCTGGACTCATCAGACCACATGACCTTCTTCCATTGCTCCAGAGTCCAATCTTTATGCTCCCTAGCAAATTGAAACCTTTTTTCCAATTAGCCTCACTGACAAGTGGTTTTCTTAAGGCTACACAGCTGTTTAGTCCCAATCCCTTGAGTTCCCTTCACATTGTGCGTGTGGAAATGCTATTCACTATTAAACATAGCCATGAGTTCTACTGTTGATTTTTTACGATATGATTTCACCAAACGTTTAAGTGATCACCAATCACGATCATTCAAGATTTTTTTCCGACCACATTTCTTCCTCGAAGATGATGGTTCACCACTATCCTTCCAGGTTTTAATAATGCGTTGGACAGTTCTTAACCCAATTTTAGTAGTTTCAGCAATCTCCTTAGTTGTTTTCTTTGCTTGATGCAGGCCAATCATTTGACCCTTCTGAAACAGATTAACATCTTTTCCACGACCACAGGATATGTCTTCCGACATGGTTGTTTAAGAAATGAGAAGCTACTCACTGCATCAGTTAGGGTTAAATAACTTGTTGCCAGATAAAACATATTAATCACTGCAGTAATTATCCAATGGAAGGCTCTTACCTATTTGCTTAGTTAAATCCAGGTGGTGACTTTTTTTTGTGGCCAGGCAGTGTACATTTGGGCATTATAGAGAGGGAGAAAATGGGTAAAAAGCATAAAAAGATGGATTTAGGAACTGTTTCGCCTACAATTCCCTATGATCTCCCCCCATTAAACTTGCATACAGAGCACTGCATCTAGGATAGGCTGAATGGCACCAAGCCAAGTCTCTGCTGTAAGTACAATGACCATAATGTAAAAATTTGTTCAACAGTGTCATGGCTAAACTTCATCAAAGAAATTATGAAACTAAACAAAAAAACCCTCAACATTTTTTAGATTAGATTAGATTAGATCCTTTATTGTCATTGTAACACGTACAACGAAATTGAAATGCCAACCAGTCAGTGCAATATTCCAAACAGTATATAAAAACATCTAAGAATAAAAATAATACAGAATAATATATCTAAGATAAATACTAAGTAAAACACACACAACCACACATTCAAACATTTCCTGTCATTGCATATTCCCTTATTGCACTTTAAGACAATGTATCACAGATTATTTTGTAGCTGCATTAAGTGTAGTTATTGCTGATGGGTAGAAACTGTTTTTGAGTCTGTTTGTTCGTGCTTTGATGGATCTGTACCGTCTGCCTGACGGCAACAGTTCAAACAGGGAGTCTCCTGTAGTGGATGTGGATGTAGCAGTTGACTGCAGTCTTTATAGGTCTTGCCTGGTTAAAAGACAGCAAGTAGAGAAAATGTGAACTCAGTGTCTGTATACAGAGCAGGTTGCTAGACTTATATGTAGTAGTTCTTTAATTAAACAACTATCGTCGTAATTATATCACTGTCTATGTGCATAAAACATGTTTTAGAGGGTTTTTTGTTAATAAGTACATGTTTTACATTTTAGGTACATAAAGGTTTAGTTCCAGTATTTTTGTAAGACATAAAAAAGTTATATGTAGAACAGTGATGGCAGTCGAGTGCATGAATTACTGTATTGTGGTCAGCCTCCCAGGGGTGTTCAGGTTACAGTGGCGGTTGCTGTTTCAGCTGCAGCACCCAGTTTGACTGCACTGCCAATAGAGCTAAGGAGTACCATGGCTGCGGTTTCAGCTTCTGGCCAGTGACCAGGGGGAGAGCTGCTGTCAGCGTTGGCTTCGAGAGCCCCAAACGAGGTGGATCGCACTACAAGGCTGCCAACCAAGAGGCTGAATAACAACAAAATGAAGAACGCAAGACTTTCAATAGATTACATATTTCAGGATCCTAAAGTTTTTGTAAAATTCTAATGGACCCCAAGACCTACAGAAAATAAAGGACACCGTCATAAACTGGGATGAGTCAAAGTGCTTTGAGAAGATTAGATTATAAATGTTTTGCTTTGATATGACAGAATGCTGTATAAATATCAATGTTGATAACACCTGTCTTTGAGTGTTGATATTGTAGCAGTGGAAGCCACGGAATCACAAGTCGAGTTCCATTTCAGTACTAGTTCTTTATTAAAATACAGCGTGTAGCACAGGGGAAGTAGAACACATGCATCGGAATCACACGGGGGTCATTCTCAATGCATACACGCCCAGTGACGGTGAAGTCGTCACATACCCTCAAACATACATCATTCGTACATTCGTGCTTTACTCAAAAGCAGTGATCCAGGACCTGCTAACTCTACCTGAATCTTAACCTTAACCATTCGGAAGAAAAACCCCAAACTGACTTCACTTCATGTGACGCGCGCTCATGAGTAACTTCCACCTACACCTGTCCAGCCGGCCTGCAGGGTGGAGTGTAACTGGCTGCAGGGTTGCTAAGGGAGGGGAGGGGTTTAGTCACCTAATCACGGAAAAACGACCCCTCTGGTGGATTAGGCACTAGCGGTCTGCCTGTACCAGCTGTGGATGAAGTGTACTCCTCCATCACCATGACCACATGGCTCAGCTGGTGGACTGCAGAGTGGAATAAAGTTGTGGCTGGCAGGAACAGGTGTCTGGAGGAATACGAACACTTTTCTGTGCTCTCACAAATTGACAGTTGATGGAAGAGTCTCCAAATACATTGGGACATTCCAGTAATTTGGGATTTAAAAAAATAGTGTTTAAAACTTCAACACTCAAAGACAGGGTCTGCTAAATGGCGTATATTAAAATTGTTTTAAAAAACAATTATTGGTTGGGAAGTCAACACACCCGCATAAGTCGATTAATTTGAATGCAAACCATAACAAAATCATCTGTTTTGCTTAGTTCCAAATCGCTATAGCTTAATGACCACAGACACACTGACCCATAGGCACCAGACACATACCCACACAGGCATGTAACAAACACAAATCGTTAATTATCATCTGGGACCAAATGAAATGAGACTAACTGTACATCTCATAGTTACTAGTGCAAAATTGCAGACGTTTCCAGTTGGACTACATCAAAGACAGTGTGTGTGTGTGCGTTTGTGAAGGAAAGAGAGAAAGTGTTAGAGAGGGAGAGAGAGGTAAGGAGAGTGAGCAGCTCAGCGATGAGGTACGGGGCTCTGAAAGGTGTTTAAACGCCTGAAGTAGCGGTCCTGTGTAACCATTATTCCATTGCAGCCGCCTGTTTGAAATAAGAAGCTGCAGATCGCTTTGCCTCTCGCGAAGCGAGTGGGCTTTTTGAAAATATTGAAACCTGACCTGGGTAATCAACCTCACAAGCTCTGGGAGAGGAGTGGTCAGGAACGTCACGCATCACAAACCCCAAACCTAGAATAAAAGTGGAGGATGTACTTGAATTTCAGTGATTCTGCGGTTTGCGCTCCAGACCCCCTGACAAACTAACTTTAAGCAAATAAGCTTACTACCGATTTTTTCTTGCGTCCAACCTTCTGAAACTTAGAGACATTTCTAAACCATTTCTAAACCGAATAAGGTACAATGACATTAATGCGCAAAATTGCATATAGGATGCCTATTTTTTAGGAAGTGTAGTCTACTTTGAGTTTTAGGTCAGTTTCCTGCAGCGAGAAAACTTTGGAACTGCGAGTCAGCATCATTGAAAAGGGAGCGGAAATTATATGCTATTTGAAGAAGAGACCGAACACTAAGGTAATCCGTTATATATTACAGCTACTATAACCTATACCCTTTGTGAAATTCGATTTTACTTTGGAAATAAGAGAAAACTTGTAAAAGTGCAGGTTATCAAAATGTATTTGAATACAGGGTAACCGCCGAATAAAGCAGGTATTGCATTAGCGTTGCCTCCACTGGAGGCGAGAAGCACACTCAGGATGCTGCACCAAGACACAACCTTATGAAATATTGCACTCGCCCGGCAAGGAGCATACGTACATATTTTGCTTGTGTGAAAACGAGAAACGTTATATTTTGCCACAGCGGAACCGATGCGCTTGATGGACCACATTTGTAGCGTATGTAGCCACCGTATAGGTGAACTACTAAAAGTAAGTTAGTACTGTAATTACACATTTGCCTAATACAGGTTTAACGGATACAAAATCCGGATAATAGCGCATTGTATTGCTTGCTTTTCGGCAAACTGGACAGACGAGGTGACCCCCGTTGTGCAGTGTCAACTGTCCGGGAATGTGCGTTACCGCCTCATCCCCAAAGACGGTGTCCGCGCGCTTCGCATTTTATTGTATAAGCCAATCATATGATTTACTGTATAGGTCGTGTTGGTTCTTCCTGGTGATTTATGTTTTATTTGAGCAATGTACTTGACATATTGTGATTGACTGCAAGAAACAGCACGTGAGTTCGAACTGAATGCCTAGATCAAACATAATATGCAAATAAGTGAACAGAGCCATGTCATATATTTCACTAATATTTAATACCACTACATGCCTCTTATTCTGACGCGAAGAACCGGTGCACTTGATTAACAGAGAAGTGATTATCTTAACACAAATCATCGTAGTATAAGCTAATGAAATTACACAATATATTTGATATTCTGTCCTCGGCAACCCAATTATAACAGTCACTATAGTACCTTACTGTATGGCAGTTAAACTCACTGGCGTCGAAATGTATTTCTCAGAAACCGCTGTGGTTCACTTTGCCTCCCAACTACAATATTGACTTAAGTCATTTAGCAAACTGAATACAGGTTGAACCCTTAACCAATCTTGGTGTTTTCTCCTTTTTTTGCCAACAGACTTGGGAGAAGAGAGAAAAAAAGACTTTGTCTTGGAGTTCATCCCAGGGAGGTTTTTTTAGGCCAATCAGCATGAAGTGTTTGTCCTGGGAATGGCAGAGAGGGATTGCAGCTCTGCTATTTATATCCCAAACGGTCTTCGCCATGATGATCCCAAACTCCACCCGCCTGGAGGCCATGCTGGAAAAGTACCTGGAGGAGGATGGGGAGTGGGCGGAGCCTAGGCAGAGGAGCAAGAGATACATCACAGAGAGTGACATGCAGCTGATTCTGGATCTACACAACAAGCTGAGGGGTCAGGTTTATCCGCAAGCCTCAAACATGGAGTACATGGTAAGAATACGCCAAAATAAGATTGAAAATCACACGGGGCCTTTTCATTCTCACAGGTGCGAAGAACGTGAAATTGAATGTTTGTGAAGAGGACTTGCACACCGTTTATATGAGAGGGAACTGCCCAAAAAAGGCAACGTTCGAGTAAATGATGGATTCTTTTAATGGATGCAGTATAGTGAATCCGTTTGGGGATGCCATTGCTGGTGCCAGTGCATAGGCCTGGTCCTCCCCTTTCCAACAAGCTCTGGCCCTCGGTTTTACAGCTTGAATTTACTGAAGCAATTACAATGACGAATTAAGTATCTTGCACAAAACTAAAACAATGGTGCCCCAGCTCTGTAATTTCAACCTGCATCCTCCCAAATTTAATTTCACCACAAGCATGACAGCCTTGTACACCTATTACCTTTGTGGTTTTCCTCCAATCTTAACATTTTCAATTCAATCAGAGTATAAGTGCCAGGCCTCACGAATATGCATGACCACCCATCTTAAATCATTCCACGTACTCTGCATAACCTTTCATTGAATAAAATGAGAATTTATCTAATGGAGATTGCGTGCGGTTCGAGTAGAAAACAACAGCAAAGCTGATTCCGCTCATGCATATTGGGAGAATGGTTTTGCCGCAACAACAGAGATCAAAAAGATGTGTGAAATTCACTCACGACAGATGACATTTTATTTTATACCAATACTAGCAACAGTGTTGCATGGAATAGCCAACAGTGTCTTTATGACACTTGTGGGGGCATTCAATCTAACAGGTACGGTGCTTTTTCCTTAGCTCCGGGTAAGAAATTTAAGCAAGGCTTGCATTTAAAAGAAAGTCTTATGCCTCCTCACAAGTTTGGTGGAGAAAAATCAATGCTTGTTTGAAAAGTTTTTTGTGTTCAAAGTCAATGCTCCCCTGTGGATAAATTGCACAACTCCCAAGTCAGGATGCACTCCCAGAGTAAATGGAACCAATTTATGTATGTATTTATTTATTTGTATTTTATTATTTTTGCAAGTGTACATGAAGGGGCAGGTGGACTGCAGAGGTATGGTATTATATAGTGGTGTTGAACTGTGACTTGCACAGCGGCACTGAGGCGTCTGTTACAGTTCCAGTGTAAACATCTTTCATGTGAAAACTGCTTCGGCGGCAAAGGTACACTGAGGGACGGATGCCCATAAGAAGCCTATGGAAAGGTATGCAACTAGAGAGCCGGAATGGAGGAGAGAGGAAAAAGATAGGGTCATTTCAGGATATGTGTGGCCTGGCAGAGCAGTTATTCCTCTATCTATTATTTGTGCAAACACGGGGTTCAGCAGTGTGGACAGCGCTCTCGGCTGTCAGGAGTCGGATATTGCGTGGCTGCAGTGAAAGTAAGATCTACCTACCTCCTCCCACGTTTCATCTATAAGCAAAGTGACAGAATTCACATGAGCATAAAATGTGATAGAAACCCTGTCTTATCAAGTTATAAATCATCCGAGGAAAGAAAAAAAGAAAAGTTATTTCTTTTTATTAATTCTTATTATCCTCTCTCCTGGTGCCCAGTTTGGAATTTTGCAACCCATTCTTGCAGAAGAGAGACTTTCAATTGCAGGACTTTGAAAAGTAAGACTCTGCGCCTTGGCTCTTCGCCATGGTGGAAGACCACACACATTTTTACACACAAACCTCTGGCACAGCTAAGCTTCTCATTTGCCCCATCGAACACGCCCCCCCCTCCCCCCACACACACACACAAACTTTTGACCTGGGCTTAAAACCACTCTGCGGGGCATGTCAATTTGGGACACAGACAACCCCCCCCAGACCCCCAGACAACATCAAATATAGGCCTGGGGCCAGTCAAAAAATCCACTCCCACCTCTCCCCACAACACACCCCACTCCACACAAGCCCACACTCTTAGATTCACTGTACCCCAGTGGCCGTGTCCTGTTTCATGAAACAGTCAATCACTGTAGATCAGGAACCTTTTCCCCAATGACCTGTACAACATGCCTTCCACATCAAGGAACAACTTTAAAAAATGGATTTTCCCAAATTCTTTCCAATTTGGTGGCCAATTATGCCCTCATCTAAGTCAACTATCCCTCCTTTGTGCCGCCTCAACTCTGGGACCAACAGTGACAAAGACGCCTCCTCCGAGACGGAACTCACAAAGCCGTCGACTGTAAGTCCGAACCCAGCCTGCACTTACAACAAGTGCCTTTACCGGTTGCACCCCCATGTATATTTTTTATACATTTAAAAAACATATTTTGGAAGGTCTCTAAGGTGGTGTGTTTAGATATAGCATTAGTCCTTGGTGATGTTCCCTCCATGGTCATTGAGTCCAGTCCGGACCGGGTCAGTGCGGATCACGGTCCTTAGTCCCATGGGGCGATACACAATTGGCCAAAGGTCCACCCACAGGAAAAAGGCAAAAGTTCTGAGGCTTTTTCCACCTCATCGCTCAATAGCGCCACCTCTGGTCGATCGGGCCTCCTGCTCTCTGAGAAAGAAAAAAAAAGGTGGTTGACTGCATGCTTGGAGGACGTCACGTGCTGGTGTGTGCCCTTCAAAACTGATGGAACACATTGCAGCCCTGCGTATGGGGCAGGCCTACAGATACCATTGGGTATCCCATGTGTGTGAGAAAAGTTCAAGTAGCTCATAAAAGGCTGCTTAAAAAAAAGAATTTGGATTCCATTACGGCCAGCGGTGTTTTCCACACCGCCCCCACTGTTGCTGTGCGACCTTCTCCCCGCTACGCGATGTCCCAGCTTGGTGTGATTTCTTTTCTGTTGCTTGGCAATTCCTACCCTACATAGACAGAGGTCCAACCAGCGTTCCCCTGACCAATCCAAATTGTCACATAATTTGCCTGACATGGATGCGACGCGCAACAATTGCCTCTATCGCAAACGAGTTGAGCCATGTACACCACCAGCACATCTCCCGCATGAAGCCTCCGCGCTGGGTTCAGTCTCTCGGTCATTGAAAGTGACAAAGGAAATTCCAATTCAAGACGCTTGTTGACTCAGATACAAAACGGGCGGGTGCAAGCTTTTGAAGTTGCGGTGTCACGCCACGGTGGGGGATGGTTCTTGACGTGAAGCCAGAGTGACTGAATTCTGTACGACTGCTCAAGCAAACACACAGTGCAGTGCTTTCCTGGAGCCAATGCTGTGCGCTTTGTGCTAAATTAGCATATTTCAGCAAATCCAGGGAGACTTCCATAGCAGGTATTTCATATTTGACCTGTCATCCATTTATACAGCTGAATATTTTCTCAAGATTTGTTAAGGGTTTTCAACAGCAGTGGCTTGATTGGGATTTGAAACTGCAGCTCCTCAACCACTGTACATGCACATAAAATGCACATCGCTAATATGGATTATTTTAAAATGTAATTAAAGTTGAGGGCCAAATTCATTCTCACTGCAATTGATTCACTGTAGCTTGTCAGCAACAAATTTGAGCAAATGTCACATTTATTGATGTTTCTTATGTATCACCATACATCATAAATAAAATTAATTTAAAATACTTTTTGTGAGAAGAAGAGAATTCACTAAATGCCTGAAGTACAAAGAGCAGAAACACACAAACATATGAACACACATACACACACACACACACACACACACACACGAAAACACACACGTACACACACACAAACACATACAAACACACCCACCCACACATACACACACACGCACACTCACTCACGCACGTGCACACACAGACACACAGACTGACATTGGTTATTACACTGTAGCAGAAGAGGTAAAGCAAAAATGTCCTTATCATATTTCATGTATTTGGACTGAAACCCCATTGGATTTAATCCGTTGTGCTGTGACGTGGTGTGACTTGCTAATACAGATGTCCGTTCTTCTAGGGACAGGCGCTGCTGAGCAGACCTGCTGTTGGAACACTGGCTGAGGTCAGGGAAGGGAAAGGAGCTTTGACAGCAGAGTAACACTGACATCCAAGAATTCCACAACCCCTCAGATTCTAGGCCGCCAAAAATTCCACACAAGTTCAAGGTCGCGCAAAAACACACATACGCACAAAAAGAACAGCGGAAAGAAAGAAAGAAAGAAAGAAAGAAAAAAACTGGAGCTGTAGAAATGTGCTCTTTCTTGTCTTTCATTGAATGCTAGTGGCCTTAGTAAACCCCACAAAAGGGACTGTATACCCAATACTCTGATACTTTTGGAATCAATTCCCACGGGCTGGTGAAACAGTGGTTTTTGTGTGGGAGGTATGGTGTAGGAGATCACCTTCTCCTTAAACTCTCTGTCTGGTAGAATACTTTCAGGAGGGGAAGGGAAATCACAGAGGCTGCCTTTGTTTTCAGCTCTAATGTGGCCAGATGACCGAAACAAAACACACACACACACACACACACAAAAAGTGGAAATGAGGTGTTTAAACGAAGCGAGCAGTGACTTTGGAAAAGATTTTCACCCAAGAGAAAATCTGCACTTTTCTGGACAGCTAATGGGCTCTGCACTATCAGCACTTCAGTACTTTTTAAGTATATATTTTGTTTTTTAATGTTGTTAGACAGTAAGCTGGATAATGCTTTATCATTAAGGTAACTTGACACTGTACTGTTTCAAATATATATACTTTTATACACAAACACACGTAAACACACATATACACACACAATATGTATGCATGCACTCACATACAAAGAGAGAAAAATATGCACTGAACACATACACACATAACATGAACATGCATACGTACGATGACACAAATACATGGTAAATACATACACAACGGTTCATAATTGTTTACTAAAGGAAAGTTACTGTCAATTGTGTAAGTCCCTCTAGGATAAATAAATGAATAATATAATGCAATATATCTAATATATACATGTACTATATTACAATATGCCTTTGTAAAATACCTTTTTAAAGCAATTGTAGGTTGCAGACACAGTAGTTGATAGCATCCTTGAGTCTGACTGAACTTTAACTGGAGGGTGACCCCTTAGCGAAGGTAGGACAGGAGCCAAGTGGAGTGGAATGCTCTGGAGACACATGGAACACATTAGAGTGGGGGCAGCCCAGCGCCCGTTTGCATTCTGCCCAAATAACCTCCTTCTCCAGGGAAAATTAGGCAGAACCCTTCGCAGAGGAGGAGCACACTGGTTCCATTCTTTCAAGCAAGAGCGATTTCACAGCAGCGAGTACGGAGCAGCAGAAAAAAATCCTCCTAGTGCGTGTTCGACTATTATGATTCTGGAATAAGTGATGTGCAAACGGACTAGTGGTTTGAACTCAATGTGAACCCATGGGTTGGTTTTTATTGGTTCAGATTGGCTTAATCTTAACTGCCCTGAATTATTGAGCAACCCAGAAAGTCGTTCTGCAACCAAATACATAACAAAGAATATTTGTTTATTCATAAAAGTTCAGTACCTAGAAATGCTTTGCAAGAACGTTTCTTGTTTATTTACCTTGATAATATGATATTATCAGCAGCAGCCAATAGAACAATAGGCTTTAGGACCAGAGAGATTGGAGGTGATGCAGTTACTGCAGTGGAGTGAGATGCAAATTAATGTAGTGATGTACACTGAAAGCCCACATAAATGTGTTTCCTGTTCATAGAAGCTCGGCACCTAGAAATGTTTTGATTGAACATTTTCCCATTTGGCATATCTAGCCAGGTTTCATGCCCAATCCGTATAAAATTCATTAAAAAAGAGAATATTTAACTGTTCATTATTACCATGATAATATTATCATATTATCATATTACAGCAACTGTGAACAACATAGAGATTATTTGAAACATTGGTCTGTACACAGTGAGTAGTCTTGATTACCAGCAGTTTACACATGGCTGAAGACAACCATATGCTTTTATGAGATAATTATGCACAGGTTGCATTGCTTGTTACAAATCTGTCCCAGGCCTCCTGTGCTCTGATTGAGCGGGAAAATCATCTGCTACATTTGTGCACACATTATCTCAGGTCTGTGCAGTCACCAGTCGTCACCAGACACATTCTCAGGTCTAACACATGACTTTGTGAGGTGTTTAAAACATATATTAAAGCCGTTGCTGTGTATAATGTCTTTGTTAATAGTTTTTCATGCAAGTGTAATAATAATAATACAATTATGATGATGATGATGATGACTATTATTATTATTACTTTATTTGTATAGCACCATTTATACATTGCAGTTCAAAGTGCTTTATAAGATAAAAGCAGAAATATAAACAGGAAGGTTTCATTCATAAGAGAAATAAAGCACAGAGACTTTAAACCACCCTAAATGATGAAACACTGACTGCCTCACATATAATGGTTCACCTTCATCCATTCAGTATGATTATCTCTCCAGTTATGTAATGAGGGGTTTGTGGATGTGCAGGGCAAGAATGTGCAGAGACGGCTCAAAGGGGCTGTGTTTTTACCGGTATGCTGCAGGTGTGGGACCCAGAGCTGGAGCGGAGCGCAGAGTCGTGGGCACACACCTGTCTGTGGGAGCACGGACCTGCCAGCATGCTATCACAAATAGGACAGAACCTGGGTGCTCACTGGGGCAGGTATTATGCTTCTTCTTCTTCTTATTATTATTATTATTATTGTTATTGTCATTATGTTTCTAGTTATTATGATTAATATTCTTATTGTTTTTGCTATTGTTGATGTTTTGTTCTTGTTTTTGTTCTTGTTATTAGTAGTTCAACTGTGATTATGATATGATATTTATCTTCTTCGTCATCTTATTATTATTATTATTATTATTGTTATTATTATTATCTGTTTATTTATTTATTTGACAGATGACTTTATCTTAAAAATAGCTGTGCATAATACAAATGTCACATAAACAATTAGGTGAGGTGATGGTAGGTGGTACTAGACGGATGGTGAGAGACCATGAGTTCACTCAACAATGAGTTCACTCAACAATGTGCAGCCAACAAGGTCATAGTAGCAATCAATAGAATAATAGGGTTTATGACCAAAAAGACTGAAGGTGATGCAGACTTAACTCAGTTACCGGAGTGAGATGCAAATGAATGTAGTGATAAACACTGAAAGCCCACATAAATGTGCTTCCTGTTTCAGAGATCGCCCACCTACGTTTCATGTTCAGGCCTGGTATGACGAAGTGAGAGACTTCTCGTATCCCTACCCACAAGAGTGTGACCCCTACTGTCCCTATCGCTGCCATGGGCCAGTGTGCAGTCACTACACGCAGGTAAACACACAGTCTGAAGCCCAACATGTGCCCAATCTGGCGCCCAATGTATGCCCCTTTCCGACAGCGTGGACAAAAAATAGTGTCCGTTGGCTAAAATCGGGGTCCACACGCTGTGCCATGCACTTCTCAAATTTTGAAACAATGTGTAGGGCGCTGCGAAAGCCACAGTCAGATACATTGCGTGACTGGCAAGATGACTGGTTGACTAGCAAGATGGGGGAGGTGTTTCCGGTAGTTTACTTTGCTTCCTTCATAAACTGTCTATAGCGCCTCCTATTGTCTTGCAGTGTAACAACACACTCCGCTCTTTGGAGCGCATGAACCACGAAGGACCTGACGTTTACAGAGACTGGGCTCGCCATTTATGAAGGCGAACACTGTGGATTCTGGATCAGGCATAAATCGGGCTTGACTCCCTCCGTTTACAGCTGCACACATCTGACTCGTTATCATGATAGAACTGTTATGTTTGTCACCCTAATGTATCTTTTATGCATTTCTCAGGTTGTTTTGTGCAATGAACATACCTCTTGGAACTCATAAAGTTCCAGTTTCACATACAAAAGGTACACCAGTTTTTGTACGTGAAAAGGTCAGCTTGCAGATCTTTGATGCTGGAAAAATGATGAGTGAATCTTCATTAAAGGGAAATCCCACAATCAGTGGGATTCAGTGGGCACCATCCAAACACACTAGATACATTTATTCCATGGAAAACTTATGAAATGCACGACATATACATTCTTGTGTTTGTGTCTGCGTGCATGTTTGTGCGTCAGAGAGCGAGAGAGAGAGAGAAAGAGAGAGAGATCTACAGAGATGTGCATTCTGATTCCATGTTTGTGAATATTTTTTTCTGCTGTTTACAGAAAATACAACTACAAATACAACTACTTTGTAGGTTGAATGAGCACTAAGCATTGATAGCGTTCTCATGTTCCTTGTAGTGTGATTGGCTTGGGGGTTGGCTGAAAAAATGCACCCGTATTCCTTCAATCGCACCCCAAAGTAAGTGAGCATCATGTCTTTGCAGCTTGTCTGGGCCACCAGCAGCCGAATCGGCTGTGCCATCAACGTGTGCTACAACATGAACGTCTGGGGCATGATTTGGGCCAAAGCTGTCTACTTGGTGTGCAATTACTCCCCTCCGTAAGCAAACTTTTCATTCCATCCCTATAATAATAATAATAATAATAATTACTTTTTAAAAGTCACAGCTCCCCTGTATTTCAGACATAGTTTATCTAATTTATTCTGAATATCTGATAAATACAAAACAAAATTAAGTGACAGTTCATGGTATGCATGGACCAAACCTAGACTGGAATTAATTGTATCTAACTGTATTGTGGTGTGGCGCTAACCTAGAATTTAAGAATTTAAACAAAGCACTGCATTTTCTCTCTTTAATTATACAACTTGGTTCTATTTTACGGAATGTTGGGCTAATAATATACAGAAGGTAGCTTGCTGACATTTGTTATTCAAAGCTGTCACTCAAAGGATGAATTTCAGCACTGACTGAGTCTGACTTGAGTTTGCTTGTTTGTTTTTCTTAATTTTGGGAATGTATAGGGGGAACTGGTGGGGGCACGCCCCATACAAACATGGCAGCCCCTGCTCTGCCTTGCCCCCCAGCTACGGAGGGAGCTGCAGGGACAATTTGTGCTACAAAGGTATGTCTTCGTGGAAGAAATAATCCTACATTGATCATGTGACCTGCAAATTGTGTGGTTATCTAAGGCAAAAGTTCTCAAATATTTTTTTTGTCAAGGGAGATTGTAGGAAACAATTTGTTAATCTGTTGGTGTAGAATGTGGTGTGGAATGTTTATAAATAAACTAATATAAATAAAATAATTTTCTGCTAATTTATCTGGAAACATTCTACATCATCATATCTTCATACTTTTTGTGTCATGTGACCAAAGTACTGCTTTCTTTTGCAAGCTGAGCCTCAGCAATGAAGCAGCAACAGGGATTCTTCCCATGTTAAATTACATACGGGAAGGGGGACCATCGTTCATCTTATGGGCCTTTCCGATTTATTTGCAGATGATGGGACGGAAAGATACTACCACCCCGAAAGGGAGGAAACCAACTACATTGAGCCTGAAGCACCCAGGACCCCAGAACCTCGACCGAGGGCTTATGCCCCAACGTCGTCCCCCAATGACCATGGAGAGCGGAACGAGGTGGTGAGCACCAGACAGATGTGTAAGAACAACATTCTACATTTATATGATTATTTACACAAATGTATTTATTAAGACAAACTGAGATACTCGTAGAATCTATGCCAAGGTGCATTGAAGCTGTTCTGGCAGCTCGTGGTGGCCCAACGCCCTATTGACACTTTATATTGGTGTTTCCTTTAATTTGGCATCAGCCATCCATTCATAATATATATATATTATACTGTATATAATATATATGGGACTGTGGGACTGCTTTGCCACTGCTGTTTATGTTTTTCTTGACATCGCACACATCCCTCTGGCTGTCAGGGATGTTTTTGTTCTATTCTTACAGTCCTCCTCTCAGCTTGTGTTTACTTTGGGGGTTCTGGGACCTTGCAGGTTTTAAACGGCTTCCTGCAATGAGGGGTAGGGGGGGTGGGGGGGGAAAGCTGAAAGTTGAGATACCCTGGCAGTGACCAGGCGTGGGGGGGATTTGGGGGTTGGAGGAATCCCTCTGTTTATTCTAGAGCCTTTACTGGAGAATTGTTCCTGCATTTAAATGTTCACAACATGACATTCTGGAAGATGGCTTAAAAATAATTCTGATGATGCCACTGCCATCTCCAGAACAACAGTCAAGCATATTTAAAATGGTCTATCCTTTCTCTCAGCCCAACAGGTGTCCTGTGAGGCCAAACTACGTGATAAGTGCAAAGGAACAACTTGTAACAGGTAACTAAACATATCTACAAGTGTTACAAGGTATCGATTACATTTTTGTATTAGGTTGAAAATTTGTCTCAGGTTTTTCTTGTTGTTGTTGTTGTTGTTGTTGTTGTTGTTTGTGTGAGAAATGTAACTGCTTTTGGCTGAAACTATTGTTATTGTTACTGAATGTATGGTTTGTTTATTGTTGTAATGTTCAGGATTTTGACTGTTTTAAACCAACATTTTGTAAGATTAATAATTCATAAAGTGTGCATTAAAGAGGTTTATGACAGTACACTTCCTATACAATGTGAAAGGTAATACAGATACATGAATCATTGCAGATACAAGATACTGTTGTTGAGGAGTCACAGTGATTTTTGCCTGCTCATATTTACAACATAAGAATACATAATCATGAGCCCATTCAACCCATCTGGGCTTGTCACTTAAATACAGTCTAGAGCAGGGTTCCTCGAATCTGGCCCACAAATCCAAATTTGGTCCTGGTTTTCCTTTCTCTCAGGTAGTTAATTGAACAATTAATGCAATTGATTGGCCAGAGTGTCTTCACACCTGACTCCCAGGAAAAGGAAGGGTGGAAAAACAGCAGTGCTTGTGCCACAAAGACCATGATTTGAGTAACCCTGGTCTAGAGAGTATCCTACAGTCTGGAGACATTTACTGTGCATCCAGGTTTTATGACAGAAATCTTTGTTACGTTCATTGTTTTATAGATGAACACTGTTGTTTATTTCATGTGTAGCTTGTTTTTCCTCACAGATATGAGTGCCCAGCTGGCTGCTTACAGGGCAACGGAAAAGTAATAGGAAGTGGATATTATGACATGGTAAGCCCATCCAAAGCCCCACATATATCATTTTAAATGTGCAGCCAATGTCTTTTTAGTACCTATCAATGAGTCAGCAGTAGCTTTCAGGTGACCGGTGAATACCTTAGGATGTATCTGTATTGGCATTGCTGTCTCTCTAGATAAAGCTGTGTTCACACTGACAATAGGGTATCCTTTAAATTGACACATAGGTATGCATTGTTGGTTTGATGTAGGCATGTTTTCTATTCGCTAGTACATTAGTGTTACCTAACTAGCTACGTTTCATATGGAAAACATATGCTGTTTTTTTACATGGTAAAATTTTAAATACATGTATTTTCACAAAAACACGAGATTGTAGTATACCGCTATGGTCACAGTAATTATACTGAGCTATAACAATATTGAGCTAGCCTCATAGGCTTACTGAGGTAAATTAGTATTTTCACTAACCTGTCAAATCCTATAGCTATTTGGCCTAATATTTTTTGTTAGGTAAATAAATGCACATATTTCATTACTAAACTGAACTTGCTCTCCATGAGCTGTCTTTTAATATATATATTTTTCTGAATAAACTGCTCCAGGTGAATGCTCACAGCAGCATCCATCTTGTTTAAAAATACAAACAACTTAAAGCCCACCCACTGAATTCCAGCGCTCTAAACTGTCTCCTATTGGCTGATGCATTAGTACATCAGAGGGTACTCCATCAAATGTTAAACTCTGGTGAATTTTTTAATGGAAAATGGAATGTTGTTTCAACGCAGTGACTTGTGTTGGTCTCCTTGGTGTGCCAACGCACTATTTCATTCATTTAATTAATTGAAAACAATGTCAGAAGGGAGTTTTTTTTATGCATACTTTATTGTCAGTGTGAACCCAGCCTAAGGCTGTTATATTTGTATAAACTGATCAGGGAGGTATGGACGAGGTCATTGAAATGACCTCCATATCCTTGGTAATGGAGTATCTTTCATATCCCCCCCCCCCACAGCAATCCAGTATTTGTGGGGCCGGTTTACATGCAGGGATTGTGGACAATGAGGGAGGCTGGCTGGATATCACAAGAGTTGGGAGAAAGGAACACTTCACAAAATCCAACAAAAATGGGGTGGAGACTCTGGGGTGAGGACAAGTTCCCCTCTTTTATGCTGCACAGTATCTAATGTCATATGAAAGAAACAATCATAACAAATGCCCTTAAACTCCATGATATGCACTTGATATCATGACTGCAGTATGTCAGGGTTTTATGTGTTTGAGTGTAAAAGGTACAGTATTGCACAGCCAGCCCTGTGATTAGTGTGTAGTTGATGTTAATTTCTGTAAATTTGATGCATAATTTAAACCCAGTAAGTTTGATTGTGTTGCCTACAACTCCTGCCTACAACATTACAACATACTGTGGTTCTGTGTGGCTCAGTAGGTAGAGCATGGTGTTGGCAACGCTTAGGTTGTGAGTTCGATTCCCATTGGGGCCACATATACTGAAAAATGTATGCATTCATTACTGTAAGTCGCTTCGGATAAAAGCGTCTGCTAAATGGCATATATTATTATTATTACATGTGCTAGACCAGGGGTGTCAGACTCCAGTCCTGGAGGACCACAGTGTCTACTGTTGTTGGCAGTGTTTTGAGTCATTGATTGGCTAAAGAGTCCACACACCTTGTTTTCAAGGCCTAAATTGGCTGCTGAGTGAAAGGAAACCATGTACACCTGCAGGTGCAGTTGCCCTCTGGGACCTGAGTTTGACACCCCTGTACAAGAAATTATACTCAGCTATGTTCAATGGCAGTTATTTGTTGCATGGTTTTAAATGAAATTTTCACTTTATTCCACAGAAAAACACAAAGTGCAAATGCCTTCACTGTATCAAAAGTACCAGGTTAGTGTTATTCACAAGGTTTCTCAGCATCACATCCATTCTAATATACACTACCGGTCAAAAGTTGTAGAACACCCCCATTTTTCCAGTTTTTACTGTAATTTTTGCAGTTCAAGTCCAGTGAATAAGCTGAAATGGTACAAAGGTAAGCGGTAAACTGACAGAGGTTAAAAAACCTCTCTTCACAGTTGAAACTGAGACTTCCTTACTTAGACCAGTGTTGAGCTGTGCTTGAAGTCCAGAGAATAACCTGAAATAACTTCCTGTCAGAGTTTCCTCTAGTTTCCAACTGCCTTTTGATGGTGTAGCTGTTGTCCTGTGGAAACTACTCACTGTCCAAAAAATGTACATTATTTTTCATTTTTTTTTGGTAACCTAAACTATTTGTTTTGACCTCTGGCAGTTTACCACTTACCTGTACCATTTCAGGTTATTCACTGTACTAGAACTGCTTAAATTTAAGTAAAAACTGAAAAATGGGGGTGTTCTCAAACTTTTGACTGGTAGTGTAACTTTATAATGTTATTAACAGTTGCTGTTCTACATTTAATTTTCAGTGAAGGCTATCTCGTGTGAGACCACTGTTGCACAGTACTGCCCTTTCAAAAAGCCAATTAGACACTGTCCAAGGTAAACATTTATTGGGGATTTTTGTTTTCTTGTTTTCCATTTGGCAGTTTGACATTGTATCAGTACAAAACAAACCCAAGAGGAGCTTAATTTTATTATGATGATTAAAAATAACTTTTCACTATTAGACTATGTTTTTGTGAAACTACTATGACTAGTAAAAACAAAAAAAACTTTGCTATGGCATTTCTATGGTACAAGTCACTATGACATTTTTATGATACTGCTATGATGCTGCTATGACATTGTTATGATACTGCTACGACACTACTATCTTTCTATTGTAGGCTATACTGTCCCAGAAACTGTCTCCATATACACTCTCAAAACACCAGAGTCATCGGAACCCGTGTCTATTCTGACGTAAGTCTAGAAGCAATCATCCATAGCTCCATAAATTAAGCCGACTGTCCAATAACATTTCTTGTGGGTTTATATTTTGGCTTAGTCCTAGTCCTAGGTGACCTACTGAACTGACAAATTAATCCAGAGATGAATCAGTTTCCTTTTAATGAACATTTAATACCCCTAAGTATAATCAAAGTAAAACTTAATGGTGTTTCACTCCAAATGAAGCTATGAACCACTACTAATTAAGCTATATTCAGGGAGGCTGAATGTCCCAATGTGTAATGTTTCTACAAAATTGACATTTACAATCCAGGGCTGGTATAACAGTGTCATATAATTTAATAGTGCATGCCAGACTGACTGTTTCAAGTTTATCAGCAAATAAACTGTAATGTTCTACAATACAGGGTAGTTCTACATATACCCTTGCAAATTAGGACATTACAAAACCTGGCTAATTAGTTCTAGACAATCTAATTAAGCTCACCCTACTGCTTAACATTACTTTTTATCTGACGTGGAAGGCTGTCCCAGAAACCTTTGTGGGAACTCTCAGCATCCGTGCTCCTGCACTGTGAAAACATTCAGAGGTCATGACCTCTGAAGGTCAGGTCAGATGGGAGTTAGTGAGCAACAACAGGGGCAGTGGCATGATAATGTGGTGTGGATCTGTTTTCCCACACCAGCAGAGTACACCGAAGCCTGTTCCTGTAATCTCATGCCTCAGGCCCTCTGTTATAGAAACATGCCAGTGTTAACAGGCCTCTCCACTGTAAGAATAACCTCTTTTACAGAAACACACCAGTGTTAGCAGGCCGCTCTGTGGTAGGAATAACGCCAGTGCTCCATTTTTAATTTTCTGGTATCTTTTCTGATCAAAATGATGGCACATCCACAGTTTAATTCTAAGTGGGTTTTCATCCTTTTTGAGAATGATGCCTCGTTAAGCTAGGGCAATATAAAAATGTCCCTATTGACGATATTCCTTTAATAAAATAAACAATATATGATATTATTGTTCCTACAGTAGTTGAAAAGACACACATAGCTAGCCTATTGCCTTAACATTAGCATGTTGCTTGTGTTTCCATCTTTAGTGGCTTTTCACAAAGTGTGCATATCACTTTGTCCAAATTCACTGGCTCTCCTTTATCATTTGGTTTAAACCCAAAGAAATGCCAAATAGGTGCAGTTGTATTTTTCATTTGAACAAGATTTTGTGTCTTTCTGCCATGTAGCCTAGCATAGCTTACAGGAAGATTATGGGCGGGAGAATTTGTGTGATAGGTGGTAGGCTGTTGTAAACTTTTGCGCATTTGGTACAAATAAGGAAATTGTACTGACCTTCAAACGTACGAGAAACATGCAATTTTTTTGTTACAACAGTAAGAGCTTATTCCTAGTTACCATTACTGTAGTAGAATCACACCTGGAACTAGTACTCTAGGCAGCAGGCAGGCAGGATCCCCCCCACACACACATGCACACACATCATTTAACTTCCTGTCTTTAACTTCCTGTCTTTGTGTTGAACAGAAATCCAGCATCTGCCTTTCGGCCATCCATGCGGGAGTCATTCAAAACGACTCTGGGGGGTACCTGGATGTAATGCCTGTGGACAGGAGGAGGCAGTACGTTGCCTCCTACCAGAACGGGATCTCCTCGGAGAGGTAAGGACACATTCTCGCACACGGTGCTGTATTGGGTGTTACGCAGAGGTGTTGCAGTAACAAACATCCCAAGTGTTTTTTAGAATAGATTTTAAAGATTTTATTAGCCCCTGACTACTTAGCGTAACTGTTAACTCCCTACCTACCTGATCGTGCTCTTAGGTCATCAAACAAGACTCTCCTCACTGTTCCTACTACCTGGCTAAAAATTAAAGGTGACCTTCTCAGTGCAGGCTCCTAACCTTTGGAATGCCTGAAAATATCAGAAGTGTTCATTCTGTCACCAATTTTAAGTCTCTTTTGAAAACACACCTTTTTAGCTTGTGTATAGTATTTATTGCTGTCTTAGATATGGTCTCTTTTTTATGCCCCATGGTTTTTGTTCTCCATGCCCTGTTTTTTCTTGTGATTTTATCTTATATTTTCTTTGTGTTTTATCTGCTTTTTTAATCCTTTTGCTTTACCCCTTTGTTTTACCTGGAAGGTGCTTTGAGCACCATGTATGAAAACCGCTTTATAAATAAAGTTATTATTATTATTATTATTATTATTATTATTACGACAACAAGCCCCACTCACCAGCCATGGATTTGTCAGCCATCATTAGCAGATTCAGAAAAAGGCATGTTTTTCTGCAAAGACTGATTTGCTGGAGTGTTTGTTGCCTTCTTGAACCTCTGCTGAAAGAGCTTCTTCTACTCAGCATACTCTCTATGCACTCTGTAATCTCCATTGCTTTATGACAGTGCAAAGAGTTACAATGTGCGATACGTGACATTGGCTGATTGATTCATTGATTAATTGATTGGTTGATTGGTTGATCTGACCAGACATCTGCCACCTCTGTTGAAATGATCTCCCATATCAGCCGATACTGAAGGTTGTTGGAAGGACACGGGGCATGCACATCTTGTGTAATGTCGTGCTACATTGGGAAATAGCGCCCGTGTGATTAATCTTAGCTCTTGTTTTCCCTCTCAGCATACGGAATCCTACAGTTGGAAAAGCGTTCCGAGTTTTTGCGGTTATTTGAATGTTGGCCACAAGGACACCTGGATTGAAAAGAGCTCCTGGAGTCAAATAGGCAATAACTTCACTGCCTGCTTTTCCATACTTTTCTGACCAAGCTGCACTGAAGTCAGGAACCGTCATCATTTTAATCACCTACATTCAAAAAGAGCTATAAAAAACGTACAGACTACAGGACCAAAAGTATGGGAAATTACTCTGTTCACAGCTATTTGTCATTTTTAAACTCAGAGCTTGTTACAGGTAACTGGCAAAATAAAGAAAACAGTTGAGTAAATGAAGGGTTCTGGCAGCTCTGTTATGGTGTGGGGTGCATTTTCCTAAAATGGTTTAGGTCCCCTTAGAGAGCAAGGTAAGTGTAAATAAATACAAAGCCATTCTGAGTGATCACCTTCAACTTATGGTGAAACATTTATATTCTGATGGGAGCGGTCTCTTCAGGGTGCTGATGTTGGTGTTTCCTTTATTTTGGCAGGTACCTGTATTGCGAACTTTGTAAATTTGATGTATATAACATTCCATGTTGTAAATAATGCGTATCTGTTGTGTTCATTTAGCATGTAACCTTTGTCTTGCTTGCAAACGTTTTTCCTGGGAAGATAGCATTAGCCATATAGGTACATTCAAGCACTTGAGAAAATAATTCCTCACTGCTGGCATTTCACAAGGCCTGTTACAAACTCTACCTGTTCAGGGCAGCCACCTCCCATTGGTGTTCCTGAAAAACAGTGTCAGGATTTAGGATTGGTTTTAAGATTTTTTTAAAAATGGAACGTATTATATGTTTATTTTTTATATCTATTTTTATAAGTATTATTCTGTAAACATTTGCTGCTAACTCTTGATGTATTTCAGAACAGATTTTTACAGAATCTGTAACTTTAAAAGCCTGGCAGGCCAGGAACTATAGTTCTACTGGAAAATCATTCAGAGGGATTGCTGATAGGGTGCACACCCTTGCCATGGAAACAATCATATGAGCATTATTCGTCATATCATAATGGAAATGATAATTTATCCTATCAGTGGAAAATGTTTTGTTAAATTAAAAATGTATTGTGCTTGAAACTGGAAGAACTTAAAAGCATTCATTAATCTTGTAGCCTTCTGCTGTTTCATAAATCACCAGGAAAAATAATCAGCTTTCATCTGGTCTCCACAGTTAGTCACATGTACTATGAACGGTACTACCTCACATGGTTAGAAAAGCTTTGTTTCGATTGCAATAAAGTTTCTTTAAATAAATACAAAATCTGTGTTCCTTTTCACAGTTCAGGATGGGAAGGGGAGCTGTTTGAAACTGGGTGGAGCCTCCATTCTCTGTCAATCACAGTTTTTTTCCCTACCTTTGTTATCGTTCATGCCTAAATATACTTTCGCTGTATCGCTTTGGCTGATTAGCCATAATTATTTGCCACAATTCATTCAATACTTAATGTACTGGAATCGAGTGTCAACATTTCCAATAAAGAGGGAAATATTTAAAATAATAATAGTAATAATAATACCAGTAACAAAAGAGAGAATGAATATTCACTCCATGCAGTGCAAAGTGTATTCACAGAGCAAGCTTCATGTGCTAAAATACTTTTCTCAGCTCACTGGTTGTGCACCAGCTGACTGGACAAAGAGTGGCATTGTGTGTGTGCTGTGCGCTGATTTAAATCTCGTCTCTTTGGATGTGGTGCCCCTAGCCTGGCACAGATACAACACTGGGGGGGGGGGGGGAACATCTGTTCAGCACCCTAATCCTGTCTAACACACCCTGGTCCTCCCGCACACACCTTACACAGGATCCTATTTGTGAGGGTATGAAGTGTTCTTCACTGCTGTCACAAAGCCTTGCTGTGTATTTGTTAGTTTACTTTAGCAGGCACCTTCCTCCAGGCCAGCAGTTCACATTTTACACACTGTCCATTTGCGCAGCTGAAGCCGCTCCTGTTTGCAAGATGCATTGTCCAAAGAGCAGAGGCGGCACCAGAGATTTCCTCTTGCCGGTGCTACGGTGGGGCTTCAGGTAATTCCTTGGTGGTTCTCGGTGGTGCTATTGTAATTTTTGCTGGTGCTATAGCAAGCCCCCCTTAGCGCCGCCCCTGGCAAAGACAAAAATGGCAGCGCCCCAACTTGAACCTGCAACTCTGTGGTTATACATTACAGGAAAGTTTAATCTGTGGAGAGCCCCAAACTCTAAATGAAAACAGAGTATCAGTAAAACTGTATCAGTAAAATAAATGACTGAATTAAACATAAAAAAAATATACAGTCGTTTATAAGTTTATAAATCATTGGGTGTTTGGATCCGCAACTTCATTTTGATCTATCAAATAACTGATGGACACAGTAATATTTCAGTAGTGAAATGAGGTTTATTGGATTAACAGAAAATGTGCAATATGCATCAAAACAAAATTAGACAGGTGCATAAATTTGGGCACCCCAACAGAAAAATCACATCAATATTTAGTAGAGCCTCCTTTTGCAAAAATAACAGCCTCTAGACACTTCCTATAGCCTCTAATGAGTGTCTGGATCCTGGATTAAGGTATTTTGGACCATTCCTCCTTACAAAACATCTCCAGTTCAGTTAGGTTTGATGGTTGCCGAGCATGGACAGCCCGCTTCAAATCATCCCACAGATTTTCAATGATATTCAAGTCTGGGGACTGGGATGGCCATTCCAGAACATTGTACTTGTTCCTCTGCATGAATGCCTGAGTAGATTTTGAGCAGTTTTGGGTCGTTGTCTTGTTGAAATATCCAGCCCCGGCGTAACTTCAACTCTGTGACAGATTCTTGAATATTATTCTCATGAATCCGCTGATATTGAGTGGAATCCATGCGACCCTCAACTTTAACAAGATTCCCAGTACCGGCACTGGCCACACAGCCCCACAGCATGATGGAACCTCCACCAAATTTTACTGTGGGTAGCAAGTGTTTTTCTTGGAATTCTGTGTTCTTTCGCCGCCATGCATAACGCCCCTTGTTATGACCAAATAACTCAATCTTTGTTTCATCAGTCCACAGCACCTTATTCTAAAATGAAGCTGGCTTGTCCAAATGTGCTTTTGCATACCTCAAGTGACTCTGTTTGTGGCGTGTGCACAGAAAAGGCTTCTTCCGCATCACTCTCCCATACAGCTTTTCCTTGTGCAAAGTGCGCTGTATTATTGAACGATGCACAGTGACACCATCTGCAGCAAGATGACCTTGTAGGTCTTTGGAGGTGGTCTGTGGGTTGTATTTGACCATTCTCACCACCCTTTGCCTTTGCCTCTCCGATATTCTTCTTGGCCTGCCACTTCTGGCCTTAACAAGAACTGTGCCTGTGGCCTTCCATTTCCTCACTATGTTCCTCACAGTGGAAACTGACAGCTGAAATCTCCGAGATAGCTTTTTGTAGCCTTCCCCTAAACCATAATGCTGAACAATCTTTGTTTTCAGGTCATTTGAGAGTTGTTTTGAGGCCCCCATGTTGCCACTTTTCAGAAGAGAGTCAAAGATAAGAACAACCTGTAATTGGCCACCTTAAATAGCTTTTCTCATGATTGGATGCACCTGTCTATGAAGTTCAAGGCTTAATGAGCTCATCAAACCAATTTTGGGTTCCAATTAATCAGTGTTAAGTAGTTACAGGTATTCAAATCAACAAAATGACAAGGGTGCCCAAATTTTTGCACAGCCTATTTTTCACCTTTGATTTAATTTCATTCAACTTAATATCGCTACACTAAAAATCTGTGTCTGGAAAACACCCCAGTACATAGCTTTTTTTAGAAAATGAATGGCATGCCACTGCGATCATTTTCTGTGAAGACGTAAGATTATTATGCAGCCTCAGAGGGGTGCCTAAACTTTTTCATACGACTGTATATACAGTATTGTGCAAAAGTTTTAGGCAGGTGTGAAAAAATGCTGTAAAGTAAGAATGCTTTCAAAAATAGAAGTATTAATAGTTTATTTTTATCAATTAACAAAATGCAAAGTGAATGAACAGAAGATAAATCTAAATCAAATCAATATTTGATGTGACCACCCTTTGCCTTCAAAACAGCATAAATTCTTCTAGGTACACTTGCACACAGTTTTTGAAGGATCTCGGCAGGTAGGTTGTTCCAAACTTCTTGGAGAACTAACCACAGATCTTTTGTGGATGTAGGCTGCCTCAAATCCTTCTGTCTCTTCATGTAATCCCAGACAGACTTGATGATGTTGAGCTCAGGGCTCTGTGAGGGCCAAACCATCACTTCCAGGACTCCTTGTTCTTCTTTACGCTGAAGATAGTTCTTAATGACATTGGCTGTATGTTTGGGGTCGTTGTCCTGCTGCAGAATAAAGTTGGGGCCAATCAGACGCCTCCCTGATGATATTGCATGATGGATAAGTATCTGCCTGTATTTCTCAGCATTGAGGACACCATTAATCCTGAAATGCAGCCCCAAACTTGCAAGGAACCTCCACCATGCTTTACTGTTGCCTGCAGACATTCACTATTGTACCGCTCTTCAGCCCTTCAGCTCTTCAGCCCAAACTGCCTTCTCCTACAGCCAAATATTTCACATTTTGACTCATAAGTCCAGAGCACCTGCTGCCATTTTTCTGTACCCCAGTTCCTATGTTTTCATGCATAGTTGAGTCGCTTAGCCTTGTTTCCACGTCGGAGGTATGGCTTTTTGGCCGCAATTTTTCCATGAAGACCACTTCTGGCCAGACTTCTCCGGACAGTAGATGGGTGTACCTGGGTCCCACTGGTTTCTGCCAGTTCTGAGCTTATGGCACTGCTGGACATCTTCTGATTTCGAAGGGAAGTAAGCATGATGTGTCTTTCATCTGCTGCATTAAGTTTCCTTGGCCGACCACTGCGTCTACGGTCCTCAACTTTGCCCGTTTCTTTGTGCTTCTTAAAAAGAGCTTGAACAGCACATCTTGAAACCCCAGTCTGCTTTGAAATCTTTGCCTGGGAGAGACCTTGCTGATGCAGTATAACTACCTTGTGTCTTGTTGCTGTGCTCAGTCTTGAGTCTTCCACAACCTCACCTTAGTAGCAGAGTTTGGCTGTTCCTCACCCAGTTTTAAGCCTCCTACACAGCTGTTTCTGTTTCAGTTAATGACTGGACTGTGTTTCAACCTACATATGAAATTGATGATCATTAGCACCTGTTTGGTATAATTGGTTAGTCATACACCTGACTATAATCCTACAAAATCCCTGACTTTGTGGAAGTGTACCTATAAGAATTGATGCTGGTTTGAAGGCAAAGGGTAGTCACACCAAATATTGATTTGATTTAGATTTTTCTTCTGTTCGCTCACTTTGCATTTTATAAATTGATAAAAATAAACAATTAAAATTTATATTTTTAAAAGTATCAATCCTTCTATGAATGCTGTTATACATGTTTATAATTGTTTCTAATGGGATATTAGTGTGACAATCCGGACAAGGACCCAAACGCAGACCAGGGTATAGCATAAAAGGAACGTTTATTAATCAGTCCAAGATCAAAGACAGTTATCAGAATCCAGAATCGGCGGGCAAAACTCGAAGTCAAACAAAGGGTGTCTCGGGAATCACAAAATAACACAGGCTTACTGACAATCGGCACTGGGAAACTTGATCAATGTTCTGACGAAGAGAGAGTGCAAACTAGAAACTTAAATACAAACGGGGAAGATAACACAAGAGGAATCAGGTGTGACTGGGAGGGGAAAGGGGCAAAAACACAGGTGAGAACAATGAGGACCACTAATACAATAACAAGGGGAGATGAAAGACACGGACTGGAAAGCACATAGACACAATAACAACAAATGACCTGGAAAAGCAGGTAGACACGTGCACAGCTCGGAGGGGAGGAGCGCGTAGGTGGAAACGCGTGCAGAGAATGCGGGAAGGGAGAAATGCACAGGGATAGGAGAACGAGAGGGAGAATGACAGCTGCAGATAGAAACACAAGATAATTAGTAATTAGTAAATGTTAGTAACGTACCCAAAATCCCTAACGTTAGTAGATTAGTTGGTTAGTACTATGTACATGTAACTAATATGTACTGATAAAAAGAAAGAAAGAAAAAAGTAAACGAGATACGAAATAAGGCAGAAACCCGTATAGCCGAAATCACCCGAATGGTGTAACGACAAAGACAAGGAGTGGATTCTCGAATAACAAGGAACACAGACAGACAGGGTAACTAACGTGAATAATAAACGAACACAGAGAAAATAATAAAATACAAAAACAAGCAGAACACAAAAATACAAAACATAACAATTAGACCATTCTTCAAAAAGGAAAGCCTCCAGTTCTTTCAGAGCTAAAGGCAGTGGAAATTCAATTATATTTAGATCTGGTGGTTGGGGAGGCCATGGAAGGTTTTTGACTTCATCCTGGTGTTCATCCTTTAATTCTGTGATAAGTACTGGTGCTTTACCCTCACATATACCGATGTAAAATATCTGGGTGTTGCCATTTACCCCTCCCTGCACTCAATTGCTCTAAATAATTTTCAAAGCACATTCAGGCGAATAGAGGCTGACCTCACAAAATGTTCACATCTCCCAAATTCTTAGATAGAATAATCTCTATTATTAAAATGGAAATTTTCCCACGTCTATATCTTACTGCAGCCATGATTCCACTCCCTCCACCAGACAGGTATTGGAAAAAATGTCATTCCTTAATCTCTAAATTCATTTGGAACGGCCGACGCCCCAGAATTAAACTGGAGGTTTTGCAGCGCAAGAAATTATCAGGAGGATTATCCTTGCCAAATCAAAAATTATACTTTTGGTCCAATGATTTGGGCCCAGTTTCTACTTGGCTAAATCCCAGTGCCTTGGTTTTGTGGTGACAAATTGAGGAAAAGGCAGGCTAAATTGCGTTTCAGTCCCATCATTTCTTACCTCCTCACAATTTGGCAAGCAGCTGAAAAGCATACTAACATGAAATGCAAATGGGATTTATGCACTCAAATTTTTCACAATTACGGGATCACAGCCCTTTTCAATTCCTCAATGGAGAGAAAGGGGAATTCATACTTTTACGGACATTTTTTAATGAGACAGCCTTTGGCGTCCGGGTACTTCATTTTACTTTTATCTTCGTTTCTGAAAAAATCTTGATCATCAACTTATTCATTTTAATTTTCTTCACAGGACATACCTGACATCCAGGAAACATTATAGTATGAAAGTAGCACAGTCATCTAATTGTGAGCTCTGTTCGCAGGGGTCCATTGGCCCCTTTTTACATATGTACTGGGAATGACCTAATGTGTCCTCCTTCTGGAACCAAGTGGTTTTGACATTATCCAATGTTTTGGATAAGGAGATTCCATGCACTCCGCAAGTATTCATTCTGAATGATGACCCTGCACTTGACTTTATCCCAGAAATGTATGTGGTTTGCAGAAAGGATGCTTGCACAACGTTAGAATCCGCCACATTCGGTGTCATGGTCTCACTGGTTGAATGCTGTTCAGGACATTGTACAGTTGGAGCTATCGGTGGCTCGGTTACATGGGGCTGGTCGTCGGGTGGAGGTCTGGCAGAAGGCAGCCAGTGCCCGGGATGCCCTGGGTTAGGGTGGGTGGGGTGGGGGGTGTCATCACGGCAGGGGGGGATTATTTGTATGTATTTGTGATGTTGTTTTATATGTCTTGTTTTAAAAAATAAAAATAATTGTTCACAAAAATCCTAGTGTTCATGAAACCCATATTGAATCAATTCAACAGTGTGCATGGGTGCGTTGTCATCTTGGAATATGGGAACATCTTGAGGAAACAATCTTTACACCATAGGGTGTATCTCATTGCCTAAAATGGCATTGTATTCCTTGGCAATAATTCTACAATACAGAGTAATAATCTGATCCAATGACAAGATACCACAAGATGGCTGCCCATACCATAACAGATCCACCACCATGTTTAATAGTTGAGAATATGCAACGTGGGTTGAAGGTTTCCTTTGGCTTTCTCCAAACATAAACCCATCCAGATGTAACTAAAAGAGTAAAAGATGACTCATCAGAACATATTACTTTCTTCCACTGCTCAGAAGTCTAGGTTTTGTGCTCATTACACCAGGTTGTGTGTTGTTGCGCATTGGCCTTGGTTTTCAAATGACAGCCCTACCATAAACATTAGCTTTGTGAAGCTCACAGTTTTTGTTGACACTGGGTCACAGAGGCATAGATTCAGTTCTGTGGTCATTTTTGAGGCCGTTGTTTAGTATTTTTAGCAACTATCTGGTTTGTGTCTATCCCTGTTAGTGAGCTTCGACTTGTGACCACTGTTCCTCTTTTCTTACACAGTTTTTCCTTATTTTAAGAATTCCATCATGATTTTCAACACTGTTTCCTTTGACACATTAAATAATTTGACTGTTTCTGTGACTGGCGCACCTGCAATTCGGGCACCACCTATTTCCTCTTTCAAAATCTGTTTTCTCAAAATCTCTCATGTTGCTCTAGAAACATACTGTGGAGGGCGTCGGTCTCGGCCACATGGGAGTGGCATGGTTGCCTGTGTTTTACATGTTGTGGAGGACTTTGGAGCAGTAAGACTTTCCGGGGTCAGGTTTGGCACTCTCACAGGGTGTGAGAGTGAACTGTCTCCCGGAAGGTTACTCCAAAGACCATAATTGATGTAATTATAATTTAATTGGTATCAATCAGTCAATTGATATGGAAGTCAATTGGCTGATTGGGTGTCTGTGTGAGAATGTGAGTGAATGATTGTGATTGGGTGATTGCCTCACGAGTCCCACCTGAGCCAGGCAGAAACTAAGCCTATTTAAGAGCAGGTGGGGCGAGTGGGGAATCAGAGTTAGTCAAATAACAAAGTTAGTCTTTGTTTGTGTGTATGGAGAGTTTGTCTTGTCATGGGTGTAAATGGGTGTGAGTGCACGTGCATGTATGTTGTGGAGTGTTGTGGAGTGTTGTGGAGTGTTGTGGATGTTTGTGGAGTTTTGTGTGCATTTGTTGACAGTGACTGAGTAGAATGCTTCCTGTGTGTGTGGGGAAGAGGGAGAGGGGGTGCACTAAGAGTGTCCGCCTCTCTCCCTCGGTGTGATTGTGGAGGAGAGCGAGAGGGTGCCCTGAAAGAGGGTCCGCCTCTCGCCCTCGGTTTTATTGAAAGAGAGCTTGCACTCGGAAGTGGAGAGTGTTTCTGGGCAACAGCCCAAGAACTCTCACTGGAAGAGTGGAGAGTGTCTTGGGGCTGGTTAACAGAACTCGGACTGCAAAGTTTGAGTGTCTCAGTATGAATGGGTGGGAAGCACTTGAAAGGTCACTGGATATGTGTGTGCCTGGGGAGGTTCCAGGGGAACTCCGGAGGAAGAGGCGCGGTGTCCCATAAGTTATGATTATTTTAGTTTGTTATTTTAGTTCGTTGTTTTTACCTGAAAGCTTCGCGGCGAGTAGGGTGAAGATTTTGTGTCTGTGTTTGTGTTTGTTATATGTTTGCTATATGTCTCTTAACTCTGCTAAAACCGATCCACTGTCAAACTCCCCTCTGTGTCTCCAGTCTGCTCTGTTCCCATCCAGGATTTGTCACGTGGTGTGTGACACATACATATTAAACTATTGATTTTAACATCTTTTATAGTAGAAAATGTGTATGACTCGCAATTTAGTCAGTTCAAAATACAAATCCTTTTTAATTTGGTGTTTCCATTACTTGATCTATATATATGGTTTAGGGCCACTCAACCCCTTAGAGGGCAAGGTAAACTCCAATAAATACAAAGCCATTCTGAGCGATCACCTTTATCCTATGGTGAAACATTGCTATTCTGATGGGAGTGGTCTCTTCCAGGATGACAATGCTCCCATCCACAGGTCATGAGTGATCACTGATTGGTTTGGTAAGCATGGAAACAATGTAAACCATATGCCATGGCCATCTCAGCCACTAGATCTCAACCCAATTGAACACTTATGGGAGATTCTGGAGCACGCCTGAGACAGTGTTTTTCACCACCATCAAAAAAACACCAAATGATGAATTTATCATGGAAGAATGGTGTTACATCCCTCTAATAGACTTCCAGACACTTGTAAGTTGGTAGTTGTGGTGGCCCAATGCCTTATTGAGACACTATGTTAGTGTTTCCTTTATTTGGCCAGTTACCTGTATGTATATGTATATATGCCTGTATGTTCCTGGTTTGAAAGCAGAGTGACGGTGATGCTCAGGTTGCACTGCCGCCTCTGAGATCTGTGGTCCAGGTGCTGGACTACTCCTTCCCTCCAAGCCTGACAGGTGACCCGCTGAGTGGCATGGAACATTTCGGGAGCCGTCTCTGAGGCCTCTGGCTCGCGAGCCTGATTGTGCATAGCTCTTCTAAGAGAAGGAGGCATGCGTCAGAGCCCTGTCAAAATTCACAGGGCAGTGTTGTGGGGGGGGGGGGACCTGCTGGATAAGGAGTCGACTGTATGGATGAAGCAGCACTCCCATCCCCAGCATCTCTGTAAGGACCGCCTCCGCAGTGACCCTCAGAGCACGCCATATGATGGGATAGCCTTGAGCCACCTACCACATCTGCATTATTGCTTAACGATGCATAAGCAATGACATCATTCCCTTTCCTTTGCCCCCAGAAAATACGAGAAACTCTGCCCCCTATTCAGCTAGTTCACAATTCTAGAATCCTTGAAATTCTGGAATCTGTTCAACTTAGTAGCGTAATAGCTATGGAATCTGGAAAATTCCATCCAGAATCCAGCCACTCAATAATTACGGGTGCCACTAAAAGGAGGTCCGTTCTCGCACTGTTGTGAATGGATTTTAAGTGGGTGTGAATGAGGTTAAACGGCTTTTCTAATGCATACCAGTGCACGTGCAGTATGCCAAACAGACTGGGGTCGTGACTGGAACTTACGTAGGGCATTCATCCCAGTTGCCATAGCATTACCATAACATTACATTTGTGCTGGAAACTGCTATCACTTCCAGAAGCATATTCTGCTCTTACTGAACCGGGTTAATTCCCTGAAAATGACACTCAAATAGTTTGATGATATTTTATAAGTGATAGAGTTAAGACTGCAGGTGTGTCTCACAGAATCAAACATTTCAGCTGCACATGCAATCGCGCGACTTCATTAAGTAATTAATTAATTAATTACATGTATGGTAGTGTACAACCCAACATGAAACTGTACACAATATCAAATGAATCTAATAATCTAAAAAAAAAAAACCATACAAACATTTTTGTATTTTGTACAACTCATACAAAGTAGTATGCTCATGTTTTTCTATTGGTGATCAGAATTTTTCGAATTCAAATGATCTGTGTTGTCTATCTGCTTCGTTTAGTCCACCTGTAAGGGATAAACAGGACTAGAACTTGAGCAAAGAGGCACTGTTTGGTCATATATGTATTTCACATAATCTGACTTTGAGCTACATTAAACAAGGAACAACCACTCTGGGTTGCTGGCAGATTAACTCTATCCTGTTTGTGTAACCTTGGTGGAAGCAAATCCGATTTCCAACACTCGATGCTGATGCACCGTGACACATGTTTTTGACTCTGGGCCCTTTAGTGCAGAGTAAGCATTGCGTCGCCAGTTGTTGCCAACGGGGGGAGGGGGGGAAGGGGTTGCAGGGAAACTTCTGCAACATTGATTCATTGCCTAGCTTTTTCGATTCAAAGGGTGCAACGCCGGGCCAAGCGTATTCATTATCACTATCAATGAAAACATTCTTTGTAACCAAAGCGTATCCCATATCGCTAGCTAAGCCGTACCTGCTGTTTGTTCAGATGTAATGAAGCACAAAGGGGGGGAAATGTAATGTTAGTCTAGTGATTTTGCTGATATCTGTATTTATCAAAAATCTTGCAATGCGTAATGTGTTCCAGCTGACATCTGCCGCTGAATAATACGAGGTAAATCATGGCCAAAATGTATGGAGAAACAGAGGAAAGGTTGTGTGCTTGTTGGCAGGGCCTAGCTGTGATCTTAGAAGAACAAAATGCCCCCAAACAGTTCAGTTGGCCTTGGTTGACTTTTGCTGTCTGCATAAATGAGACAACTGAGACGACTAGTATTGGAAGAAAGACTCACTATGCAAAAAAGCCCTTGAGCATCGGCATTCGTAGGATGCCAATATGTGCCTTTGAGATACTATTTTAGAGGGGCCATGCTGCCACACCATTCCAAAATACCTCCAAACCATGACCTGGAAGCTACGTAATATGGGGGCTTTAGAAGACGTGCCATCAGAGAGACTTCCAGGTCATCTCTCCGGCTAATGAGCGCAAACCTACTCTCTGAAAGAATTGACATTAGCATCTGTTTAGCAGGTGAGCTTATCCAGGAGGACATACAAGACAATGTGCACAAGAGGTCAGTAGGGTTGTGATAGCAACAGTCACTAAGGGCAATGAAAGTAGCTTTAATTTGAACAGAGCCGAAGATGGCTGTAATCAGTAGACCTGCCTCAGTGGTGTGGCCCAGTATTTCTTGACTTAATTCTGGATTTTCTGTAACTCCACCTGACTCTACAGATCATCACTAGCCTGTCAGAGGAAACTATTCAAACACAGGACCCCACTGAAAAAGTAAAACACACACACACACACACACACACACACACACACATACACACATACAGTGCTAACAGAAAGTATTCAGACCCCCTCACTTTTCCACATTTTGTTATGTTACAGCCTTATTCTAAAATTGATTCAATTAATTTTTCTCCTCATCAATCTACACACAATACCCCATAATGACAAAGCAAAAACAGGTTTTTAGAAATTTTTGCAAATGTATTAAAAATAAAAAACGGAAATATCACATTTATATAAGTATTCAGACCCTTTGCTATGACACTCGAAATTGAGCTCAGATGCACCTTGTTCCCTTTGATCACCTTGAGATGTCTGGAGAACTTGATTGTAGTCCACCTGTGGCAAATTCAATTCATTGTACATGCTTTAGAAAGGCACACACCTGTCTATATAAGGTCCCACAGTTCACAGTGCATGTCAGAGTAAAAGCCAAGCCATGAAGTCCTAGGAACTCTCCATAGACCTCTGAGATAGAATTGTGTTGAGGCATAGATCTGGGGAAGGGTATAAAAACATTGGTAAAGCATTGAAAGTCTGTAAGTCTGTAAGGCTGTAACATTTCAAAATGTGGAAAAAGTGAAGGGGTCTGAATACTTTCCGTATGCACTGTATATTGTGGCAGCCCAAGGGGCTGCACAAAGAAATGGCTGCCTGGCCTACAACACATGGGAGCCAGGAAACACTACATTTCCCAGCAGGCCACAGTCACACCTAAGTCAAGTCAATTGATGGGACTAACGACCAGCTGAAAGCCATTTTGAGGCCTATTTAAAGGGCTGATTCCCATCACACTGAGAGAGAGTAGGAAAGTGTTTGTGAGGAGTTGGTGAGTGTGGAAAGGAGAGAAAACTGTGAAGTCGATTGACCAGCCAGTATTTGGAGAGAGAGTGATTGTTGGAGTGTTTTGTGTATGAAACTTGGATTGTTTTGAGGACCCCCTTTGGATTGACTACGGACTGGATTACGGAACTGAACTGGATTTTGGAATTGGATTGGACATTGACAACGAGCTAAGGATTGCATACTTTATGTGTTTGTATTCCCCTGAAGACCCCACCCTTTGTTTTGTGTTGTCAAGAGTTTATTTATTAAATTATCATTTTGGTTTCTGAATACTGCCTCCTCCATGTTTTTTAACTCTGCAAGGTCTGTGCGTGTCGCCCAACCCCTGGGGACACCACAATATATATACACACACATATACACACACACACACACACACACACACACACACACACACACACACACACACACACACACACAAATATAAAGTGAAAGTCACTCTGTATAGGGGCATATTGGATTATAAATAAATAATATAACAACAATAATAAATAATAATGTACCAGGATTTCATGATCCTTTAGTTAATGGCACATCGAAGAGATTTTTCAAACAAATTACATAATAATAACTAACAGAAAATGACTGGTTTCCAAGCAGTGAAGAAATTATAAAATGCCACTTATTCTGCATATTATTCTGCTCCTGTACTCCATGGTGTTCCATACACAAAACTGATACGAGCCTCAAAAACATTCCCCTTGCTTTTTCATATAGGCAAAACTAGGTCAGAAGCAAAAAAAAAGAAAGAAAGAAGAATAAACATATTCTGTTATTCTAGTAACTCAAACACTGGCACCCTGTAGATGAAATGTTTGGGTTTCTGAAAACTCAGTGCTGCAGTTTTGAATGTGTCAAGGATTCGTTTTTGCGTTGTTGATGTTTGGATACTGCACCCTGGCCATACAGATAATTTGGTTCAGATATGCATTCACTTTCAGTGAAAAGGAACAGAGGTGGGTGTTGCTAAATTTGACTTTGCAGAATGAATCTCAAGCCTTGGTACACGTTCATGTGGTTGTGTGCTGGGTGGACGGGACTGGGACAGATCAGGCTTGCAATCATTACCTACGAAAACAGAAATACGGCCCTGGATTTCTGCTTTATTTATTCTTCTACACCGCCTCAAATGTTTTATTATTATTATTTTAACATCGTTTTAAATAAAACTATAGAGGTCTGGGATGGGAGTAATCATCTTTACATTGCTGGTTTTTTATAATGATAACGTGATATTTTTAACATTATGTATCTGAAAATACACACACACACACACACACACACACACACACACACACACACGGACACACACGGACACACGGACACACACACACCACATACATACATATACATATATATCAGTATATTTAAGTCATTTAAGAGTACTTAAAGTGGTACCTCTTTATTGGGTAGTTTTGACTATGTTCTGAGAAGAGAAATGAATCTCATCCTAATTTTCACACCACCAAAAAAAAACAACCAAAGTCTGGAGTCTGGAGCCAAAGCACAATCTCAAATATAAACCCTCCACAGGGCTGTGCATTATGGTGAAGCCCAAGTTCATACACTTCCTGTCCAGGAAAACAAATAAAACATTTTAGACAATGTTGTACTAACAGTTATCTTGTGTGAACTATGAAAAAAAGACAAGAAGCAGGCTTTTTTCAAGCTCATTCATTTCCACATACACAACCATGAGTATGAAGCATCATTTATCAGCAGGAAGTATAGGAATCTCATTGTAAATCAATAAAATTCAACCTCTTAAATACCCCCCGCCCCCCCTACTCCCACCAAAAAAGCACATGGAGAAATACCACAGTGCATGCAAACGGGCCTCCACTGGCCAAAGTAAATGCTTGAAAATTAGTAGCATGTGGCTCCATATCCTGAACCTCAGAATATGCTGCACTTGCAACTTGCAAGAGAGAGAGAGAGAGAGAGAGAGAGAGAGAGAGAGAGAGAGAGAGAGAGAGAGAGAGAGAGAGAGAGAGAGAGAGAGAGAGAGAGAGAGAGAGAGAGAGAGAGAGAGAGAGAGAGAGAGAGAGAGAGCTGTAATACCTAATTGGTATGAAATTCATTGTATGTTTCTTAATTAACTGAAAGTCACCTGTGTGCATAAAATTTGTACATTTTGGCACACAAAACCACAATTGGGGAAAAATGGAGTAGCATCTGTTACATGGATTAGGACAAAGGCGCTGAGGACACCAATATTTAACATCCAGCATCCAAGTTATTGTATTTTAATTTCATAGCATTTTCATTCTCTTGCAAAGGCAATGATTTACAGCGATGGAGTAACATTAATTCAGTTGCATAAATAAATCACATCATATGAGTCATGATGACACAAACACCCCCACCCCACCCGTTGTCCCCCCTTCATTTGAAGAGTGGTATTCGTGAGACGATATTCACAGAAGGCCTGACTCTTCAGATGCATGCCATATGTAGAACCTTGTCAAAGCAAACATTGGGGGAGGAAGGTCAGTGAACCACGTGGACACTGTCCTGCCTCGGGACCCAGGTTTGTCTCGATACACACTGTGGGTACCTTTGGTCAATATTTTCGGAGAGACACCAGTAGAGATCAGAATGCCAGTCAAGGGTGGTCAGTCACAAAATTCTCAAAGAAATCTAAATCCACAGAAAAACTTGAGGTTAAATATCTCACTTTTCAGCACTTTTTTATACTCATTTACAGATAAAATTCCAAGGTAACTGTGCAAAAAACTAAAAACAAGTGTCCACAAATTTTCTTGCCGTGAAACAAACCCGTGCGATTGTTCCTGAGAAGGACAAGAACAGCCGGTGGTGGAAGTTTATCCACAATCTGTTTAATATCGCAGGGAAGTGCAAACAGAGGCCTACACATGTACCTACTACTACAGAGGCGCTGACCTGAGCACACCTTCCCCCCCTGTGCTCACATGCTGGAGATTTTGGCAGGGCCCCCAGGCCCAGATTGCCTATGCTGTTTGTCCACATCCCACACACAGACTCCACGTGCTCTTGTGTGGCGACAGGGGCAGCACACCCCCACAGCTCACACTCCAATAGTAAAACCTGACCGCTTTTTAACAGTCTCTTTTCATGCCTCACGCATTTGTCCCTAAAGAACCCTTCCAAAATTTTCCGTGACGACAGAAATAGCCTTCAAAAAAGAACTCCCAATTCCCCCAATTCCCCTTCCACCGTTTGCTTACCTCTCCCCCCCTTCCCCACACATTCTCCCTAGCCCACACTTTGAACATGTCTTCGAATCTCGCCCGTCAGATTATTTCTTTCTCCTCTGCATTGAAAATGCATATTCAAAATCATGTTCTGTTGTACTGCCACAGCTTTCACGCTCTACTCTCATTGAGTAGGTGTGGGGTTTATGCTTCAACACTCTTTGAGTGCAATAGAGCTTCTGAGAATCTTTGAGAATCCTATTTCATCATTCAGTAAAATATGTCTGTGGGATACAATAATTGGTCTTTGAAAACTACAGAATTCTTCTTTCAATGCAACCAATGTATCCTGTGTAAAAATATGGATGAATCCCAAGTGTAATGTGAGAACAATACTGTGTCATCCTTTCACAGCACACATATTGCCAGTGCAACAAAATAGTGCAGGAATTAATTAAAAAAGAAAAAGAGGGAAAGACATCTATTGAGAATCATTCAAATTAGTTTATATCCATGGTTATACCGGACAAAGGATTTACTTTTGATACGACTCCAGAAGTCCAGAATCATGTCAATCAAACAATCTTGATGCGCATACTGTCCAGTGCATGGGTTAGGGATTAGCCCATGACCACAGATAGATTTCTATCAGAGTGGTTTAGTAGGGCAGGGTAGACATGGACTAGCAATGTGACAGAGATAAAACAAAGCTGGGCAACAGTGTGAAATAGTGTGAAATAGTGTGAAATAGGAGACTGGCATTTTTATATCCAATGAAAATGGTCTATTGGTGTGCTGGCCCTGTGAATTGGCATGGTATTATCTGCAGGGCTGCTAAACTTCAGTCTTGAAGGGCTGCAGTGCCCGCAGGGCTACTCAACCCTGGTCCTGGAGGGCTGCAGTGCCTGCAGGGACACTCAACCCTGGTCCTGGAGGGCTGCAGTGCCTGCAGGGACACTCAACCCTGGTCCTGGAGGGCTGCAGTGCCTGCAGGGACACTCAACCCTGGTCCTGGAGGGCTGCAGTGCCTGCAGGGACACTCAACCCTGGTCCTGGAGGGCTGCAGTGCCTGCAGGGACACTCAACCCTGGTCCTGGAGGGCTGCTGTGTCTGCAGGGCTACTCAACCCTGGTCCCGGAGGGCCGCAGTACCTGCAGGGTTGCTAAACTTCACTTCTGGAGGGCAGCAGTGCCTGCAGGGCTACTCAACTCTGGTCCTGGAGGGCTACAGTGCCTGCAGGGCTACTCAACCCTGGTCCTGGGGGGGTACAGTGCCCTGAATAGCCCTGCAGGGCTAGTGTCTCAATATAAAAATTCCAGCTTCCCTTTCCACCTGAGCGGCTCACATAAAGCCGTAAAATACTTGTGAATGGTGGCCCTCCAGGGAGCCTGTAAAATAAGCTTCTGCTGTAGATCAGTGAGTTTTGCTTCAGAAGGGGGGCCACAGTGGGAAGCGGAACTGAATGGAGTTAGGGGGCCACAGCAGGAAGCAGAGATGAATGGAGTTAGTGGGCCACAGCAGGAAGCAGAACTGAATGGAGTTAGGGGGCCACAGCAGGAAGCAGAGATGAATGGAGTTAGTGGGCCACAGCAGGAAGCAGAGATGAATGGAGTTAGGGGGCCACTGCAGGAAGCAGAGCTAAATGGAGTTAGGGGGCCACAGCAGGAAGCAAAGCTGAATGGAGTTAGGGGCCACAGCAGGAAGCAGAGCTAAATGGAGTTAGGGGGGATGTTGCCATTGTTTAACATGCACAGAGTATCTGTTTAAGGAGATCTAATGATTCCCAGAACAGAGGAACTCGCCAAGCCGTCAACTGTGACTTGTGACATGTTTTATTCTGATGTATGTCAGGTTTATTGAGAGCAACGGGCATAGGCAACAAAATAGATATTTATACCTGCACAGCATCTACAAATATTACTATTGAGTGTGCGTGCATGTGGGCATGTGCACACTAGCTAGTTATGACCTATTTGTCTATGTCAGCTGCAGCCTCAGTTTTAACTATCCTATTTAAATCCAGTCTGAAAATTGATCACATGTCGACAAAGCCAAGCTGTTGGAGATATATAATTTTGTTTACATTTAGTATTTATTTGACTTTGAATGTTGACTGTACAGTATGACACAAAAATACTACTGTAACTGAATTACATTTTCATCCAAAGCCATATTTATTTAGGCACTTGTTTTTTTTTTTGTGTACAGTGTAAATAAAAAGAAATGCCACAAATAGAACTTCATAATAATGTAGTGATCGAGGGGCTGGTCTTCCCTCCCCACGTCATCTCTGACCTTTTTTATGTTTGTAGAAGGTATTTAATTTCCACTATTTTTTCCACATTCACACACGGGCCATTATGGACACGTCACGCGTATAAAAGAGTGGTTTTGTCTTAATGAAACGGCGGTGCAGGGTCCACGTGTCCCTGCCAAACCCATCAGAGAATGGCCAGCGACCGATGGCTATTCACAGCCACACGGCGCTCAGCTGTTTTTTATTAAGCCTGTCAGATTAAATAAAGACGCCAGTAAACCTTGGTTTATTCAACGTTTGCATAACCTCTTCTTCCCTACAGCCACCAGTACCTGGAGTGAGGGATATTACAAAGACAAGATGGTTTGTGTTTTACAGATTTGATCGCTGTTTTGGTCTTAGGACCAATTAATGGCAAAGTAATGACCGTAAGTAAGAAGGCCATTTCTGCTGGAGGCTCACCGAGGTAAAAAATTTTTTTTTGTTGAATGATGTTGTTTTATTTGTCGATAACACTTTAGTCAAAATAAAACAGTTAATTCTGTAATAACAAACTATTGTATAGCTGTGAGTAACTCCATGTTTTTGATTGCTAAAATGTCGAAGATTAATGATCATTGTTGCCATCGCGATGATCATTTATCATATGTTAAGATGGGTTTATCTTAAATGATGCTCGTTCCATTTTTACTATGACTGAGCTGACAGATAAATTATAAATAAATAAATCACAGTTTATTTGTCACAACTATATTCATCTTTCAGGATGTACTTATTTGTTGCAAACTCATCAAACAACCAAACAGATATAATATATAATAAGTTATTGGGCCACCTGGATGCAATTTAAGCATGGCCTCTTTAATTCTGCAGGTTATACCGAAGAACTGCATGTTTGCTTTGCAAACAGACAATGTCATTTAATGTATGGGTGCTATTAAGACCTGTATTTAAACATGTTTAGACCTGAATTAAAAGTTTCAAAGACAACATTGCCTCCTGGAGGTCACTGTTTTAAGTGCAGGGGTCCTTCCATGCCCAGGGTATGGCTACAGGCTGAAACTCACACCTTATTGTGAAGGTTGCACTTGCACTGTGTTCATACCACATAGATGAATAATACTATCATAAAGACAGTGGAGGCCAAGTGCACGGCTCTGAACTCATTAAAAAAGGTATATTTCAAAATACATTTTAAACATACACAGGCAATTCCAAAATTATTCACATCCTTGATAAAGATGAGCAAAAAAGGCTGTATAAAATAAATAATACAGGTAATGAGCTATAGTGTATGCTCAAAAATATGAAAATACATTATTTTATACTAATACAATTGCTCAGAGAAAAAGATATTGTTTGACAAGTAATATTTCCCCCCCAAAAAAGATATATGTCAATTATTCACACCTGTTTTCAGTACTTTGTGCACCCTCTCCTTGCAAGTATAGTACAACTGACTCATCGTTTATTGTGTTTTATGAGATTGGTGAACATATTGTGTGGATCTCTGACCATTGCTCCATACAGAATCTTTCAAGAGTCTTCAGATTCTTCTGTCTGCACTTGTGTACTGTCCTCTTAAATTCAAACCACAAAATTTTGATCAGGTTCAAGTCTGGATACTGAGATTGCCATTGCAAAACAATAATTTTGTGGTCAGTTAACCATTTCTTGGTTGATTTTGAGGTGTCATTGTTTTGAGGATCATTGTTTTGCTGAAAGATCAATTTACAGCCAAGTTTCAGCTTCCAGGCTTCAGACCAAAATGTATTGGTACTTATTGCAGCCCCAGGACCATTAGATGCAAACCAACCCCATAACACCGAAGATCAACCACCGTTTTGCACCATAGGTATAGGTTCTTTTCAACATTGGCGTCCTTCTTCCGAGACTCAAACCCACTGCTCAGTTTTGGTCTCATCTGACCATAACACCACCATGTGGCCAATTTACATAGAAGAATGTGTGAGTTATGGCCCTTAACCACTTAGTGCAAAGTTACAATCTGATATGTGTGAACACATCTAAGCTACAGGCATTTCTAAATAACAATGGCAGAAGGAAAATATAATAATAATAATAAGGGAAACTGACAAACACAATGTGCTTGGACCCCTAAATATATTAACTAGAAAAGTCCTGAAAATGAATTTTTGGGTCATTCCACGAATGGGGTGCCATTTGGACATTCAAAGGTTTCAACATTGCATCAGAGAAAGGATATGTTTAACCTTCAGAAAAACATGTTTTCCCATCTCAGGCCATAAAATCTTATTTATTAAGAGATGTATTTTATAACATGGGCTGCTTTGTCCCTCAACCCTGTTACGGACACTTATGTAGCTGCCGGAATATGATTTAAAATAATAATTTACATAAATCCAACATTTTAATGTCAATCAGGTGTCCCTTATTTAAGTTTATAAAAAAACAATAACTATAAATAATAACTAATAAAATAAATCAAAATCTTACAATACTTGGACATGTAATTTGTATTTGAGGTAATACAAGGCGTGTAAAAAGGCATGTTTTATTCTATTAAAAAGTGTACATATTGAGGATTGTATCCAAAAGTTTTAGAATAGATGATTGTTACAACAATTTCATAACTATTAAATCAAATATGATTCAATACAAGCAAAGATTTTATATTATTTTCCTAAGAAAATAAGTAAATAACAGGGTTGAAATTTAGATGACAGGGTTGAATACAGTAACAGGGTGGAGGGGACAGAATATGCTACCTTATAATCTGTATAGTTTTACACAAGAATTCAGAATAAACAGACAAATATACAGGAGACAGGGACAAGTGTGTGAAACATTTTTTTTAATCAAAAATATTTTTGAAAATCATTAGTCAAAAGCATTAAAACATGCTGAACAAAAACTTTAAAACATGCCTGTGCAGTTGTTAGGATGACACAGAGTGGACCCAAATGCAGACACAGACACTGAGAATTCGGTAAAGTGAACTATTTATTAATAAACAAAGACTGGGGTAGGGAAGCAATGGTGAGGGCAGACGAGAGAGGCAGGCAGGACAGGTAAGCGGGCAGGCAGGCAGGCGGGTAAGCAGGCAGGTAGGCAGGCAGGAAAGCTGGCAAGCAGGCAGGTGAGTAGGTGAGGAGAGAACCAGGACACAGAGAGGGCAAAAAACCAAAACCATAAAAAACAGGCAGAAACAATACAGCGGGAAAATTCACGGTTTGGAAAGGTCTTGATGCGTGTAGCTACCACTGAAACGGAGACAATGATCTGACGGTAAGTGGATGAGAAACCGGGGTTGATATACACTGCAGGGCTGATGATAATTGATGACAGGTGTGCAGGCAGGGCAGGTGTCGCAAATCCACGGCAATCAGGAGGGAGCCAGAGAATGCCAAAGAGAGAAGCCGGTAAGTGCCGAGGGGAGAAGACGCGCCCACAACACACACGCACAAACACAAAACTGACAGGGAGAACAGGAGACACAGGGAAAAGGGAAAACACGAGGAAACAAACAAAATAAACAAAGTTGTGGCTGTGGCTACAAGCTTAGCTCTCTCACTAAGGTCTTTAATTGTATTCTTCCTGCCCGTTTCTATGTCCTTTCTCCATTTTTCTCACTCTTTCTGCAAATAACTCTCCCCCTCTGCATCATGACAGGCATGATAACGCCGTTGCTTTTCAGCTGCCGTTAGTGGTGGGTTAAAAGATTAATATTTAAATGCTGCAAATATTACATTCACATTGTTAAATTGATATTAATGTAGATTTGCATTAATTCTAACTACATGGTTGCAGTGTTAAGTGGTGAAAATCCAATTATAATGATTGATAGATTATATAAATTTTTCGCATTTATGCATGTGATCCCCGCTGAAACTTATGGACATGGGGTGAAACCCTGGTATTTCCACCCTGTTACTTTTAAACAAGTAACAGGGTTAAGGTTTTATGCTAAAATTGGCCATGACTCCAGATGTGGGTGGAAAGCATGGGACCACATGCTATGCATGAAATAAGGAATTACATATATTCTCCCAAAATAATTAAACATTTTAGAAGACATCATCTTTCTATCTCTACTTTGGGTAACAGGGTTGAAAGGTTGAGCTTGACGTTCTCAGCCAACACTTACGAAACAATGAAAACTATACAAAGTGAATGACAGGACTTCCTTTTTTTCTTGCCATGATGTTCAAAAGATGCAGGTGATGCTATTTCCTGTTGATCATGTGACTTGGGGTCAATGTTCCGGTAACAGGGTTGAAAGTAGCTTGAGGGGCATAACTAAAATGTTCAATTTTAAAAACGTATCATTAATTGATCATAAAAATACATGTTTTAAGCATAAAAGGACAAATGTGTTTACACAACAATACACAAATTAGCGGATTATTTGAGGATTATTATATTTTAAAATAGAAGTTGGATACCTGACTTCCAAGGGTAAAACAAAGTTTTTAAATATTGTTTTCAGTCTGCTTTTTAGAATGCATTTGTATTGTATGGTACTTGCACTTGTATTGTATGGTAGATGACATTAAATATTGGTGCATATTGTGCATTTAAAATGTTAGAGGGACGCAAATGGCACTCTATTCGTGGAATGACCACTTTGCTCATAATATAAAATAAAATAAAAACACAATGCAATGAATATGCACTGATATGTGTTGTCTCCTTCTGTTCCTTTTGGCAAATTGAAGACATGTCTGCTTTAGCACATTGAGGGAAAGTAAAAGTCCCAGTGTTCTGCTCGCGAACCCAGCATTAGTATTCTATTTTATTTCTCCCAGGTTTAAGCACACCGCTTGGTTTCCGCATCAGGTCGTTCATCATAAAGCGATTTTTTCTTCTTCTTGTAAATAAAGGACGCAGTCAAAGCTTCTTGCTGGAAAGGCCACAGTTCTGACCACAGTGGGTACCACGCAGGCAGATTGGGATGCTTTCTTCCTGATTATCAAAGAAAAAGCGAGCGTAGCGAAAACTGTGTGGGCGGACTCGTGGGACTGCCTCGAGCATAGCCGCGCGCACTGAGAAAACAAACCCAAATTCATCACTCCGAACCCGGCTCTCACCGCTTGGAGCTCCTGCCCCGAACGCACAGAGAGGGGGATGTTTCTCTTTTTCTTTCTGTTGACCGCGAATAACAGCTAAATATATTTGCGTGCCCGGTTTTCAAACATACGCGTTTTTATATTTACAGAGGCAGGCGGTGGCCGATTTATGTTCGTTAATTTCCCACACCGATCTGTATTTGTGAATTTAACTGACAGGGTATTGTGCATTTATATAACATTATATTCTTGGCCGTCTCTTATATCAATGGAACATTTTGTGCATAAATCGCATAAGCTGAGCTTTTCTAAAAATGAGTTACTCAAAGTTAAGGACACACCACATTGGTTAGAATGCATCTGCCCATAATCATAAATTAAATGTGAATGCTCTAAAGCACTCGTCTGCGAGGCATTGCTTATTCTACACCCTATAGACTTAATACTTCAGTACCAATCAGTGGAGAACCATATTTCTCACTGATGATAACTGGTCGCCTGCCAGGCTTGGCAAGTCTTTGGAATTAGCTATTGAAATCGTTGAAAAATAAAATGAAACATGTATGTCACACATTTCCACACCTATACCACACATTTTCATATATAGGCTATACCATACATTTCCACACGTATACCACATTTCCACACATATACCACCCATTTTCAGATATAGGCTATGCCACACATTTCCACACTTATACCACACATTTCCACATGTATACCGCACATTTCCACATGTACACCACACATTTCTACATGTATACCACACATTTGCACATATATGCCACATATTGCACATCACATATACCTCAACTCTTCATCTATGCTTCACACGTGATTGCATATATAGATGTGTTTGGAATCTCTATGGTGTCTATGGAGTCTCTATGGTGTATATGGAATCTCTATGGTGTCTATGGAGTCTCTATGGTGGGATATAAGTGCTTTGCTACATTCAAACATCACATGTACCACCCATGTACAAGCCCTCTTGACAAAGCTGCTTGCGTAATTGCCCTATATGAAATAATATACACCCTACACGTGTAAAAGAAAATTGGTTTACATCATTGGTATTATGATATTTCTCTCATAAAAATGGTTTTGCTTTTCTGTTGTAAATGCATCAGATCAACGAATCGGTCAGCCGATCAATTTCAGACCCTGGGCAATGAAACTTCTGAACTACCCAAGGAAGTTCAAAGCCTCTTTTAGGGACTGTGAAAAAATCCCACTTTAAAACTGGAGCACTAGAAAAAATCCTGATATAACCGATTTAATCATATGTAATTAAATACGTATGTAATTAAAGCATTCATAAACCTTTCTCAAACACTAGCAGGAATAGTACAATTATGAAATGATGACTATGTGTTTGTGTGTGTGTGTTAGTGTCATCCAAGAACTGATTTTTTTCAGGTAGTTCTGTAATGTGATATTAATGAATTTCTTGGAGTTTACTGTGTGATTTATGTCACTAGAGAAACCAGGGTTTATTCTTCCCCTTTCATTGTTTAATCTCTGCAACAAAGACTGGAATAGTGAGATAAAGCAGCAAGTATTACCTGGTTTGAAGTCCTATTTAAACTACATCTCCATAGAAAAATGTTTAGAAAACCGACAGGACTGGATTCAATGAACCGTTGTCCAGGGTTGTTGGGTGAGTTGACATGCGCCCCACAGCCAGGTGCCATGCCAGTGCTGACTATGGCCACTAGCCTCACAGCATAGCTAATAATAGCTTGTAGGGTTGACCAATGAGAGTGGGTTTCACTTGATGGGTTTGTCTGTATCCTATGCAGTGCACTGTGCACAAACTGTATTTCTCTGGGTCAATGACCTGCACGACAGCTTAGATAGGGTTAGAGGTTGCATTGATGGGACGATCGAGAGATATAATTGGACTTTCCCATACCACTAAGTCAGATTTGGGCCAATTGTAATCCTTTGTTATGGAACAGAAAATAATTTGATTGGTTCATAAGAGTCAGTGATTGGCTCCACCCACAGTAAGCTCTCACTAAATCATTTCAGCTCAGATAAGGTCAGGGGTTGCCGTGATGGTACCGATCTAGACATACAATTGGACATTCCCATACCACTAAGTCAGATTTGAACCAATTGAAATCCTTTGCTATGGTGCACAAAATAATTTGATTGGTCAGTGATTATCTCCACCCAAAGCGAGCTGTCACTCTCTGGTTTCAGCTCCAGTACACCACTCCTGTGCTGTCCAATGTTGCATTTAGTCCTGAAGAACTCTTTGCCCTGATGTTGCTCTGGTTTTGTTCAAGTTAGTTTCAAGAGTGTGCTTAATATTTAATATCCCAGCGGGGGCTGTTGCCTTCCCCTTCGATAGTAACGCTTCTCTCAGGGCTGTTCAGGATGTTCTTAATCCTATGGCTGTGGGGGGTGAGGGTGGAGGGTGTGTGTGTATGTGTGTGTGTGTGTGTGTGTGTGTGTGTGTCTGTATGTGTGTGTCCAATCTGACTGGAGCAAAAATAAAACCTTACCGGGTTGTGAGAGGAAGTACGGAGAATGGAGCAAAAAAATCAATCTAAGAGGCAACTGCTGACATTGTTATTTTCACCCCCACCCCCCACCCCCACAACCAACCGGAGAGCAATTTTAAAAACATTACAAAGCAGGATAACCCGGGAGAGATTAAGAGAAATCAAGGAAAAAAAGATGATTTGTAAAAGGAGCAATAATACAACTTTATTTCTGAGAAATGAAAGCAAATATATTGTAGGTACATGAGCTTTCAACTCCAAAACCATTAATGATGTATATCATTCTATTAATAATTATATTCTATACTTTTGACAGAGTTATTTTAACTATGTTATCCTTTTGTAGCTCCAGTGGCTGCCACGAGTTAAAGAAGAAGGCAGCCATTTACTTGTCCTGCCACTTGGGATGCCACACACCCTCCTTCCTCCTCAGATCTGACCTATAGGGAGGGCTGAGCAGCCCATGTCCAACGGCCACCAGGAGAGCCACCATCTCCAGGCCCACTCAGGAAGTGAGTGACCAGACCATCTATCCCACTCTGACTTCAACGTCTGGTCATCATCTCCTGCCAGCTCCACTAGTTGCGAGATCTCCACCTGGGTGCTAAAATCTTTCATGACAGGAACACATTTTTGCACATTCTAGTTCCTCACTCACCATTTCCAATTGATCCTGTAGTTGCAGCAGAGTTTCGGTTTGTGTATGATTTTTAGGGCTTCACAAAAAGAGTTCTGTGGCCCGCTGCTGGGTTTCTTTCTGGTCCAGCTTCTTAGTTAAGCCATGCAGTTTCTCTTTCTGGACAGGAAGCTCTTCATTTTTCTTTTGTTCTATCAGGAGTGCTGAAGTTCCTGCAAAGCCAGAATGTTCTCTTATTGTTTGTCAGACAGGTTCTTCAGTTTTAAAAATCCTCTTGGATTCCCTCTAGCTCTACAAGCTGCCCTGCTTGTTCTTTTAGTTGAGTCCTCGCCTCTTCCAGCTGTGCCTCCAGCTCCCACTTTCCCTGCTCTGCTCGGCTCCGCAGTTGCTCTGCCTCAGACACGTGTCTCCTCTGCTTTACTCAGCTCCGCCTCCTTCTGAGCGAGCCTAGTCTGTACATCTCACAATGCCCTGGCATACTCCTCTTTGGCCTTGTCCTGGGATTTCTGGATGTCCAGACACTGTAGATGCTCTTCCTCCAACTTCTTGGTTAGGTTCCTCACCACTTCTTCCAGTTCCAGGCTGTGGGCTTCCACACATTTCACCTCATTGACAAGAGATGTTTTTTCATTCTCCAGCTGCACAGCCATGTTCCCAATCTTCCTCAGGGAATCTGTGTGCTCCTCCAGCAATTTCCCAACAGCCACCAGGTGGTGCTCCTCCGAGGTCCCCAACTCAGTCTTCGACCTGTCTAGCTCAGTCTGGGCATTCTTCAGCTCTTGAAACTCCTGTAGGGTGACTTGCCATCTGTCTTCAACCATAGCCGCTTGCCTCTGGTTCTTCACCAGAGCTTCCTTCTGGTTAACACAACACTTCTGAAGTTTCTGTATCTCTTCCTCTTTGCCCTTTATGACAGTTTGTGCCTCTCCAAACTCTCCCTCTAAACCTGCACATTTTTCAGCCATTTTGGCCTCATTATTATGCTGCTTTTGTGGCTTACTTGGGTTCTTTTTACTCTTTTCCCTAGGGGGCACAACAGAGCAGGAGTGGCCATTTTTGTTTTGGACTTTTTTCTTTTCTTGTCCTCCCTTCAGTGTTTTCCACACCCTGTCCATTTCACTGATGGCATCAGCAATGTCGGGAGCCATTCCAGCCAAAAAGGAGTATTTGAGGGCTGGACTTGCTTTAAAAAAGCATCGCTGCGCTTGTGACAGATGCTTGGGCCCCTCTGCCTCCAGCCAAGCCTCCAGGTCTGGATCCATATTCCAGTCATCTTCCATCATGGTGTCTTTTCCTCTTAAAAATCGAAAACCCCCCAAAATACAGCTCACAGTTGTACTACCTCCTCTCGCCTATAGGTGATGCCCTCTGCCTGCATTCTCTACCATATTGTAGTGTTCCTTGGAGTGGGGTGACACAAGGACCTTTGCAGAGGGTGTAGGCACTTGAAGAATCCAGAGGAGGCAGTATTCCATACAAAACAACAATTACACAAATTCTTGACAAAACACACAAAAGGGTGGGTAACCGGGGAATTAAAAACACACACAGTCCACAATCCTATACCCGTTGTCTTTATCCATAATCCAATGTCAAAATCCAATACAGTCTCTCACTCACCACTCTCCAATACACCAACCTACTCCCTTTTCCCATGTGGCACAAAATAGTCCTTTAACCCTTAAATGCATGGGTGTGTCGCCAAATGTTCCTACATACCTCGGGTCGTTAGTTACTACCTAACACGGATTGAGCTACAAATTGAAATAATACTGCATACTGTGGCAGCCCAAGGGGCTGCACAACAAAATGGCTGCCTGGCCTCCAACACATGGGAGCCAGGAAACACTACATTTCCCAGCAGACCACAGTAACACCTGAACAAAGTCAGGCAATGGGGACTAACGGCCAGCTGAAAACCATTTCAAGGCCTATTTAAAGGGCTGATTCCCACTACACTGGAAGAGGAGTAGGAACGTGAGTAGAAAGGAGTTGCTGAGTGCTGTGTGTTTGGAGAGAGAGAAAATACCTGTGGAAGTCGGTTGACCAGCCAGGATTTAAAGAGAGTGTTGGAGTGTGCTTTTGTGTTTGTTTGTGTGGAAAATTGGATTGCTTTGGCTTTGACTACGGACTGGATTGCGGACTACGAACTGGATTTTGGACATTGGAACGGACTTGGACAACGAGATAAGGATTTGTGGACTTTGTTTGTATTCCCTGAAGACCCCACCCTTTGTTTCGTGTTGCCCTTGTTCGTGTTAGAACAATAAATTATCATTTTTGGTTATATTACTGCCTCCTCTGTGTTTTTGAACTTGCCTACGCCCTCTGCAAGGTCCGTGTGTGTCGCCCAACCCCTGGGGACACCACATATGGTGGAGAATGCGGGCAGAGGGCAGCACAGATAGGCAAGAGGAGGTAGTGCAGCAGGATTTGTGTTTTGTTTTTGCAACGGACTCCACGATGGAAGAGATGCAGAGGCTGAAGAGACGGGCAGCCATGGTGGAGGACCGATGGCGTGCCACCCTCCGTGAGGTCCAACAGCTGAAGCAGAGTGCCCAGATTGAGCTGTGCAAGGCAAAGGTGGAGTTGGGGACCTCAGAGGAGCGCCACCTGCTGGCTGTGGGGCAATTGCTGCAGGAGCACACTGACTCGCTGAGAGTGCTGGCAATCATGGCTGGGGAGCTGGAGAAGGACAAAGCATCCCTTGTTGATGACGTGAGGCGGGTAGAGGCCCACAACCTGGCGCTGGAAGAAAAGGTGAGAACCCTATCCAAGATGTTGGAGGAAAGAACCAGCAGTGTCTGGACATCCAGGAGTCCCAAGACCAGGCCAAAGAAGAATATGCCAGGGCCTTGGGGGATGTACAGACCAGGTTCAAGCAGAAGGAGGCAGAACTGAGGAAAGCAGCGGAGAACCATGCGTCCGAGGCGGAGCAACTCCGGAGCAGAGTGGAGCAAGAGCGTGAGGGAAGGCAGGAGCTGGAGACTCAGTTGGAGCAGGTGAAGACCCTGGCTGTAAAGCAAGAAGAGAAAATTTTGAAATTACAGGAACTTCACCAAACTACCTCTGCAGCCCTCATAATAGAACAAAAGAGAAATGAAGAGCTCCCTGTACTGCAAGAGGAAATACAGGTCTTGAGCAGGAGACTGGACCAGAAAGAAGCCCAGCAGCAGGCCATAGAGAAATCCTTTCGTGAGGTTTTGAAAATCCAAACGGAAACGCTACTTGACCTACAGGATCAATTGGAAACCGTGAGTGAGGAACTGGAAAGTGCAAAATGTGTTCCGGTCAAGAAAGATTCTGGCACACAGGTGGAGCTCTCACAGCCAGTGGAGCCAGCAGGAGGCGATGACCAGACGTTGGAGTGGAGTCAATGGTCCTCAGTCCCACTCAGCCTGCCAGACCTTCGAGGGGGCTTGGAGGAGCAGTATGTGGAGGATGAACTGTGGTGGGACCACAGTGTTGAAGAGAGTCTCTTGACTATGGCTGAGGAGGCCTGGTTGAAGGCCCAACCATCCCCTGATGTGGTGAGTCCGTCGCCGTCACAAAAATTGAAAAAAGTGAAGATTAGAGGTTCTCCACTGAAGAGAAACGGGAAACGGAACAGACAGATATTTAGATGGAATGACCGTGGGAAGCGTATGTGGAGCAGAGATGCCAGAAAGACAAAGGGAAAATTAAGTGTTATGAAGAACATGTTTTCCCTGGTGGCCAAGCCTAATCACCTGGAAGAAGAGTGTAAGTGGCGTAAAAGGCCAAAGAGAGGAACACGGATTCTGGAATGGCACTGGAGGAGCCATGGACAGCTGGTGAAGCACAGAGCCCGAGGGGTGATCGGTCTGTCCATGGAGCCCAGAGCCTGTACCCACTGGAGGCCAGTTGGTGGCAAACAAGGTGAGCGACTTTCGCCATTTCCTAATGGCTTACAGACATTCTTGCAGGTGATGAATGGAGAGGGAATCTGGACGTTTGATCCCGGCGGAGCACTGCCTGAGTGGACCTGGAGAGGGGGGACCTCCTGGTGGCCGCTGGACATAGGCCGCTCAGCCCTCCCGAGGTCAGAGCTGAGGAGGAGGGTGTGTGGCAGCCAAAAAGGAGTATTTGAGGGCTGGACTTGCTTTAAAAAAGCATCGCTGCGCTTGTGACAGATGCTTGGGCCCCTCTGCCTCCAGCCAAGCCTCCAGGTCTGGATCCATATTCCAGTCATCTTCCATCATGGTGTCTTTTCCTCTTAAAAATCGAAAACCCCCAAAAATACAGCTCACAGTTGTACTACCTCCTCTCGCCTATAGGTGATGCCCTCTGCCTGCATTCTCTACCATATTGTAGTGTTCCTTGGAGTGGGGTGACACAAGGACCTTTGCAGAGGGTGTAGGCACTTGAAGAATCCAGAGGAGGCAGTATTCCATACAAAACAACAATTACACAAATTCTTGACAAAACACACAAAAGGGTGGGTAACCGGGGAATTAAAAACACACACAGTCCACAATCCTATACCCGTTGTCTTTATCCATAATCCAATGTCAAAATCCAATACAGTCTCTCACTCACCACTCTCCAATACACCAACCTACTCCCTTTTCCCATGTGGCACAAAATAGTCCTTTAACCCTTAAATGCATGGGTGTGTCGCCAAATGTTCCTACATACCTCGGGTCGTTAGCGACCCGTTACTATCTAACACGGATTGAGCTACAAATTGAAATAATACTGCATGTACTGTGGCAGCCCAAGGGGCTGCACAACAAAATGGCTGCCTGGCCTCCAACACATGGGAGCCAGGAAACACTACATTTCCCAGCAGACCACAGTAACACCTGAACAAAGTCAGGCAATGGGGACTAACGGCCAGCTGAAAACCATTTCAAGGCCTATTTAAAGGGCTGATTCCCACTACACTGGAAGAGGAGTAGGAACGTGAGTAGAAAGGAGTTGCTGAGTGCTGTGTGTTTGGAGAGAGAGAAAATACCTGTGGAAGTCGGTTGACCAGCCAGGATTTAAAGAGAGTGTTGGAGTGTGCTTTTGTGTTTGTTTGTGTGGAAAATTGGATTGCTTTGGCTTTGACTACGGACTGGATTGCGGACTACGAACTGGATTTTGGACATTGGAACGGACTTGGACAACGAGATAAGGATTTGTGGACTTTGTTTGTATTCCCCTGAAGACCCCACCCTTTGTTTCGTGTTGCCCTTGTTCGTGTTAGAACAATAAATGATCATTTTTGGTTATATTACTGCCTCCTCTGTGTTTTTGAACTTGCCTATGCCCTCTGCAAGGTCCGTGTGTGTCGCCCAACCCCTGGGGACACCACAGTACACTTTTCAAAACACTTTATTAAATTAACAAAATAAAATGTTTGCTATATTTGTATATTTTTCAATAACTTTGCAACACGGTGCAATGTGTATGTTTTTTGTAAGAACTTAAAAGGTGATTTCAAATTGTACTACATGTAGGCTATCTATTTCAATGCCGTTCAATTCCGTTTCATCACGTGCTCACCAAACACAATTTGACTTCAAATTATTCAGCACAGTAATTACAAATCACAGTCACTGTCTTGTGGTCATTGCAACATGGTGCAGTGTCCTGCGCTCAGTGGTCCACCGTTTTGCGGTCAAGCGTGGATGGGAAAATTTGACATCTCCGACGCTTTCGGGGTGGTGCTTTTGGAAGACCTGGCACCTGATTTAGTTTCTCCAGCTGTGGTCTCATCAGCTGCATGCCAAGGCTCTGAAGGAAAGCGCGACGTCTGTGAGATTGTGTTTCCCAATTTGGAAACTTGGAGATGAAAGTAAACCAATTGTCAGTGGTGACATTTATGCTCGAGTTGTGTACTGGCTCTGTTATGTTTTGACACGTTTGTTTTTGTATTTTATTATTTTCTCATCATTACGTTTCATTCACGTCTGTTTCCCCGTCTGTCTGTGTTCCTTGTTTTTCGATAATCCACTCCTCGTCTTTGTTATTGCACTATTCGGGTGATTTCGACTTTACGGGTTTTCTGCCTTATTTTCCTATCTCGTTTACTTCCTTCTTTCTTTCTAACACTCTGTACATATTAGTTAGGTGTATATAGTACTAATCTACTAACATTAGGGATTTAGATTAAGTTACTAACATTTACTAATTACTAATTCTCACGTTTCTATCTACTGCTATCATTCTCTCTCTCGTTGTCCTATCCCTGTACGCTTCTCTCTTTTCGCTTTTCTGCACGCAGATTCTTTCTATGCGCTCCTCCCCTTCGAAGTGTGCACGTGTCTACCTGCTATTCCAGGTCGTTTATTTTCAGTGTGTTTATGTGCTTCCCAGTCCGTGTCTTTTGTCTCCCCTCGTTATTGTATTAGTGATCCCTATCGTTCTCACCTGTGTTCTTGCCCTTCTCTCCTCCCAGTCACACCTGATTCCTATTGTGTTTCCCTTCCCCGCTTGTATTTAAGTTCCGTGTCTGCTCTCTGTATTTGTCAGAACGTTGATCATCATTCACTGTGCCGATTGTGTGTAAGCCAGAGTTTGTTGTATTTTTCCGAGACACCCCTTCTTTTTGACTACAAGTTTTTTGCCTTCCGATTTTTGGACTGCCTTTTTGACTACTCTTTTGGATTTCGATTTTGTACTTATCTATCTCTGACTATCGGCTTTTTAACCTTGCCTAATCAATAAACGTTCCTTTCCTGCCTTATCCTGGTCTGCGCCTGGGTCCTTGTCCGGACATCACAAGCTCCACCAATTTCTTCACAACTAATTGCTTCAAAATATTTCAATTTAAAAGTAAACAGAAAGCCAGTAATAGCATACTATTCGGAATTTTGACATTTTGACTCTGGAAAACTGTAAAAAACAAATAGTTTGAGGAATAGCAGGGGGTTGAGCACTTAACTGAAAAAAATGAATGAATTAGAGCGGGGATAATTCGGCCTGGGTCGCTAACGACTCAAGGTATGCATTTAAGGGTTAAAACATTTTGTTCACCTTTAGCTCTTCTTAGTTGAAGGAAGACAAGCTGTCTTGCTTGGATTCTTTCTTCCGGTTTCAATCTTCACGCTCAAATTTTTTTGCCAGGAGACTCCCCCACCTTAAGGGGTCAAACCATGTGTTTGGTTACTTTTGTGTTCCGCGTTGCCACTGCATGATCGCTAAAAGTAACTCCTCGTTCAGGGGGGCCACAGGGGGGGCCAAACTTGTTGTCACAGGGGCACTGGCCCCCATTGCCCCCTCCTCCCAGAACCGCTACTGTGGGAGACACAATATACATAACATCAGGTGCATTCATTTTTTTAGCAGGTTGATGTGATAAATCTGGGTGGTACTACGCCAGTCTGGTTGACTCACTCAGGAATTTACTTTACTTTACGCCCACCTTCTCGATGATTTCATATGGGCCTTTCCATTTGGTGAGAAATTTGCACTCTGAGGTTGGCACGAGAACAAGTACTTTATCTTAAATTCATTACCTTAGACATGAACAAGGTTCCTTAGTCCATCAGTATTTAATCAGGTATGCCTACTTGGGAAATCACAAACATCAGTTCCCGTGTAATCCCCTTAGTAGCTATCGTGTCCCAATCAATGGGATTTCCATTCACCACTGTCACCTGTTGTAGGGCATTCATCAGGTTTGTTTCTTCCAACTGTACGGTCCCGAAGCAGTTCGTCAAAGAGGTGGGTTCTGGCTTCGCCTCTGGGTCCAGCAAGAATAAATCGCCCAAGCTCACCTTATCATCTTGGACTTCTTCCCCACTTCCTGATTCAGATAAGGGCTCTGTGGATGCGTTAGGGTCTACTTCCTGAAACCCTCAAACCTTTGCTTCCCCATTACATGGTTTACACCCCAGCCCTTTTAAAAGTCTGTTTTTTACATTTTATTTTTTTAAATGTTCCCCTCTCATACCTGACCACAGTCTGATAAACATCGGTGAGACCCTTCTGATGAGCATGGGAACCAGCAGGTTAGGAACAATTACAGATCTCCCCATGTGTTGTCCCTTGGTGGTTTGGTTCACAAGTGAATTCTAACCTCACCAGGGTTGCCATGCTGCCCGAGTCGAGCAGCGCTGTGACGTCTTTCTCATTTGCTTTCACTTAAAGATGAACACACAGAGAATGAAAGAATGGATCAATATTTTTTACATACAACAATACATGGGCGGCACGGTGGTGCAGTGGATAGCACTGCCGCCTCACAGCAAGAAGGTCTCGGGTTCGAATCCAGGCCGGGGGCCTTTCTGTGTGGAGTTTGCATGTTCTCCCCGTGTCCGCGTGGGTTTCCTCCAGGTACTCCGGTTTCCTCCCACAGTCCAAAGACATGCACGTTAGCCTAATTGGAGAGTCTAAATTGCCCGTAGGTATGAGTGTGTGAGTGAATGGTGTGTGTGTGCCCTGCGATGGATTGGCGACCTGTCCAGGGTTTATTCCTGCCTCTCACCCCTATGCATGCTGGGATAGGCTCCAGCCCCCCCGCAACCCTGACCAGGAATAAGCGGCTTAGACAATGAGATGAGATGAGATAAGATGACAACAATACATTGACATGAATGCAAAAGGTTTATTTCAAAATGCTTTCACAGAACCTGAGCAATCTTGATACAGTATGATACCAACTAACAGGGCTTCATGGCTCCGCTTACAATGGAGTCTTCTGGAATATTTAAACACACAAACTATAGCTGGGAAGGTCAGCTGGGACTTGACAAATTAAGGCTGAGGAAAAAAAATCTTATAGGGAAATTGCAGCTGAAGGCTGGTCTCTCCGTATGAAACCAAGATGTGGAAGGATGGTTTTCCATGGCACGGAGGCTGCTGGAGAAATCCACGACCTGTTCCACTTTGATTCCAGCACAAATGTAGCTGAAATAAACCATGAAAAATTTAGTCATTCATCATATTTTATTTCTGTCACTGCACTTAAAAAAAACACAGGAGGAGCAGCTCTCCAATCTCTTAGCACACTGTTTTACAAAATGTGACTGGGATTTTCTTTGGGCAGCTTGTAGACTTTGTCTTAAGGGATTGGGACACTTGTTAATTGGCTGATTTATCTTGGGGACGTGTCCTGTGTGATAGACCCTTGTCCCATGTTCAAAGAAGTACAGATCAGCATCCTTCCCTCCATCTTCATTGGAATCAATTTTGTCATGCATTAATGTAAGATTTACCCTGTATGAACACACAAACACACACCTACGCCTGCAATTACACAGCCACACACACACACACACACACACACACACATATACACACATGCATGCATACACACACACACACATGTTTTTGTGCATGCATGTGTGTGTGTGTCTGTCCCAGAACCCTCTTGGAGATTTTATTTGGACTGGTGCCGACAAGATTAATTATTAAAACAACAAATTTTACAGATTACAACAACTTGAATTGAATTGAATTGTTTTGAATTGAACAATTCACTGTTTGAGTGCAACAGATGCATAACAATAGCACTACATACTAAACAAAATATTCATAATAGAACAATCTATTGAGCCTTGGTGTGAGAGACCTCATTTGTTTTCCCTAACACCCAACCGACAGCCACCTTAAAGCTCCATTTATATATTTTATAAACATGTAAATGTAAATAAACAGGGAGGACAATTTCATGGATGTATTTTCACAGGGCTATTACATTAATTCAAGGCTTCTTACTTCAAATGTGCTTGGAATAACACTAGTTGGTTTTCACTTCTGGGTTCAAACACGCGCATACAGTTTTCAACTCTGAGCCACTCTTAGAGATACATCCAAAACGACAGGCATGTTGCTCTCCAAGCACTAATTTTCAGAAGACACCTCTTCTTCTGACAACCCAAAGATCTTCAGCATTGCAGGCCTTTGTTTTACAATATCAGCGCAACAAAAGCGGCGGCAGTATAATCAATCCAACGGAATTACCCAATAAAACTTCATAAACATGTACAAAATAAGACATCAATTTATCAGCCGAGCATATGGCCGTGGGAAGACGTTTATGTCTCGGAAGGATGCGAGCCGTGCTCAGGAAACGAGATGCGCGCCTTTCAAAACCTTGTGATTTAAACAATAAAAGGTGATTTGACAGTTTATATAAACACCTCTCTGCTTCATTTTTTAATTGCTCACCTACTGCAAAGCAATAACTCTCTTCAGGAAGACAACAGTACAAGAGCACTTTACCCTGCAGGCAATCATGCAGTTATCAAAATGACAACGTGTAGTTTATTATGTTTTAATGGGATGTGGGTGGGTTTAATATTCACCGTACTATTTCATACCGTCTGTAGGTACTCTGCATGGGGTTGGTGGGGGTGAGTGTTTCATCATTGTTGAGATTTATAAACTAATGGGCTTATTTAGCACTGCCGGATTGGCTTAAAGAAACTTGATTATTACTTTGGTAATTAGACTTATTGGCTTGGATAGAAAAATGTTGGCCATTAATGTTCGCGTAGCACTGGGTGCGGCAATCCTTGGTATCCTGGTCAAATTCCCGACCTGGATATCTCAATCTGTGCAACTAATCATCCCCCACATAAATCTGCTTAATAATTGCTGAGTAGCGACTTGCAGTGATGCTCACAACATCTAGTGGAGGCAGCAGCTGATGCTAGGTGTCGCATGGCACACGCCAACCGCATGTGGTTTTCTGCATTAAATAATTGAAGCTGCTGTGGCCGATGGCTGCTGGCGGCAGCAGTTCATGGTGCATATCAAACGCAGCCAGTGTGCAGCCACCTAAGCTGATTTGTGGTGAACTAGACGCAATGTCTGGCACAAAATGGTGCAATGCCTCGGAGTGAACTTCCCCCTTTACTGTAAAGCACTTTGAGGTCACGGAAGGCACTGTATAAATGCAATCCATTCTTCTTCTTCTTCTTCTTGTTATTATTATTATTATTATTTATTGACAACAGCAGCAAAAACACCAACAAAAATAATAATCACCACCATCATCATCATCATCACTGTCATGCATATTACACTAATGATCATTTCAAAAGGAAATGTGGAAAAGCTGCAATCTGGGGGTGACTGAGTAAACTGCCACATTGAATTTGTTACATGTTGAAGCTGTCAGCATCTATTGGCTCTTCAACAGAAATAGAAAAATACACCTGTGGCAGCAGACTGTGACTTTTGTATAAATAAAAATCGAATCATTTTTTGACATCACAGTGCATTTGATTCTACAGCATGTGACCCCAAAAAGTTCAGTTGTCCCTTACAGTAACTGGACTGCAATGTCATCTCACGTGGAAAGAAATAAACATAAGACTATCTGACTGCTCTGTTATGGTGTGGGGTTCATTTTACTTGTATGGTTTAGGTCCACTTAACCCTTAGAGGGCAAGGTACATAGCAATAAATACTAAGCCATTCTGTGTGATCATCCTATGGTGAAGCATTTCTATTCTGATAGGAGTGGTCTCTTCCATGATGACAATACCCCCATCCCCAGGGCATAAGTGGTCACTGAATGGTTTGATGAGAATAGAAACTATGTAAACCATATACCATGGCTGTCTCAGTCACCAGATCTTAACCCAATTGAACACTTATGGGAAATTCTGTGGAAGAATATTGTTGCATCCCTCCAATAGAGTTCCAGACACTTGTAGAATTTATGTCACGGTGCATTGAAGCTGTTCTGGTGGCCCGTGGTGGCCCAATGCCATACTAATAAGACACTTTAAGTTGGTGTTTTGCCAGTTACCAACATGTGAAACACGTGAGCAGATGTACCGATTTGAGCAAGAGTGGTAAAACTGCACATGCTAGATATGCTGTTCAATATTTGATACAGGTCAAATTTGCTGCTAAAGTTGCTTGCATGTCTGCCCTCTTGTGGATGCTATGATTTCAAGCCCTGACCGGTGCAACATGGGTCCATTTCATTTATCTATAACTATCCTGACCTACAATATTTCCCAGATTTCTTTTTTATTCTCTTCTTTTTTCTCTCACCTTTCCCAGATTTCTTTATGTTCTTCTGCTGAGAATGTGTATATACACATTGTTCACTACAGGCATCTGCTACATTTACATTTACATTTTGGCATTTAGCAGATGCTCTTATCCAGAACAACTTACAAGATGTGGTAGGTCACTCACCCTATTAAAAACACGGAGCCCCATGGCATGGATGTACCCTGTTTTCTTGTATGGAACTCTGACAGTACCAGTGCAAACTGTGGCCGGTAGCCCCGCAGAGTGGAACATAATTACCACTTGGGGTATTCAAGTTCAGGCTTGATGCAGTTCTGGAAACTCTTTAGATTAGGAAATGATGAGCCTAGATTGGCCGACTGGCCTATTCTCATCATCATGTATTCTTGTGTTCATATAATTCACTGTAGAACTGCCCAGGGAGGGATCGTTTTGTTTGGTTTGTCCTCGTCTAATTGCATACTGTCCAGTCGGGTGCCTGCAGTCTGCCTGCGCTAGCTGAGCACAAGGTGTACTCTTCTGTCACAATGACTGCACAGCTCAGCCGATGGGCTGCAGGGTGAGAAGAAGCAGTGGCTGGCAGCACACACCTCAGAGATGCATACCTGCTTGCCTAGCCTCTCCGGAACCTTCAGAAGATGTTTCAGTGATGAGACAAGCCTGTGAATATATCAGATGCATATTCAAATTGGGATAAAAAGTAAAAATTGGTTTAAAAGTTTAAACACATTAACATAAAATGTATGTGTACACACTGACAATTTGGGCAATAATCTATTACAGCTCCAGTTATTCTATGACAACAGTCCATTCCTAGCCCGGCCTGGCTGGGCCGGGAGAGAGGAAAGCTTCACAACCTTGAGGTGACTGGTTCTCCCCTCCCTGCATAGTCGCTCCTCCCAGCCATGATGCCTGTCTTTACTGGCCCCCCAGTGGTGGAATGAACTCCCCATAGGGGTTAGGACAGCAGAGTCATTGCCCATCTTTCACCACAGCCTGAAACCCATCTCTTCATACTGTACTTACGCATGTAGATACACTTATGTTCTTGTGTCAATCTGGATAAGGGCATCTGCTAAATGACTGTAATGCAATGTAATGTAGCCAAGTAGCCACAGGTTTGCATACAGTACTATACAACTGGAAATCCAAGTGCCTTACTGACACCTATAATAAGAAAATAGTCAGTGTTTAGTGTGACTAAATTGTATTAGTCCATATGGTTGTGTACACATACAGAATCTTTTTTAGAGGTGGGGACAAAACACTGTCGACTGATCTCTGGCCAGATTACTTGGCCATGGGGTGAGGGCAAAATACTCCTTACAATCGGGGCATGCCCTGGCTTTCTAGTGAAAATAAACAAGATTAAAGGCAGTCTTTACAGCAAATGACATCAATATAATACAAATGATTGACCACCAGGGGGCAGCTCTAGCTCTGTGATTACCATCAAGGTGATGAAGGCAATTGCAAAGATTGTTCTCTAGTTTCATTAGAGGAAAAATACATTATTGGTCCACAGGGAAAGGGTGCCTCAGTCTGACAGGTCCATAACTCTCAGCTCAGAAAACTGGGGGAATTTTACGGCACACCAACGATGAATGACTTTGCGAGAAGGACCATCAGCATCACTGTAGCTCATATTCCAGAGTTAAAATCACTGACCATGGAGGGTTCAAGGGACTGTTCGCCTGTAAACCCTTTACATGGGTTTAATTAATCACTGCAGATGAAGAAAAAAAAAACAGCACATAAACTATATTCATACTGTATCGCAAATGAATATTTTCACATGCACGTTTGGCATAAATTCAGCCTAAAAATTGTATTGAGGTTAGCAGTGCCACCGATGTTGTTCAGCTGGCCTAGACCTACAGACCATTTAATCCTTTGAGGAGTGAGCTTTTTGAGAGTTTTAGTTCTAATTCAGTTCTATTCTATTCTAGAATTGTACAGTTATTGAATTGAGGATGCCATTTATGATCTCATCAATTACAGTCAACAGTCAGAATGTTCCGACATGTTTTAGAATAAAAATCACAGTGCGACAGCACTCCTCAAAGGGCTAAGCAGATTCCCTCAGAAAGAAAGGATTTGACAGGTTGCTAGTGTGAGTGACAGACAGGCTAGGTATGCTGACGAATGGATGCTGAGACGATGAGCAAGGCTGTGCACTTTGGGCTCCGGTGCAAATGGGCTGTGCCCCCACACAATGGCCTGGAAGGAAAATGAACAGCACACTCCAGCGATGGCTGGTGAGCTACAAACAGGTGAGACAGAAAAGTCATCTGCAGTCTGACAACTTATGGATTGTCCTGTTTTTTTATTGCTTTGTGTGATTAACACACATGCTAATTTAATCAAGGATAACCCATTGGCATGCTCTATTTTCTTTATGTCATACAAAACCAATACAGCCAGGCTAAGATACTCTCTGGCACACATCTGTCTGATATACAATACCCTCTAAAATGATTCACACCCTTCATAAAGAAGAGCAAAGAAGGCTGGATACAATAACAATACAGGTAATGAGATATTCCATGTATATTTCAATATTGTATGGCCCAAAAGATTAAAAAGGATGTGAAGGATCTTGAAAGATTCCATCTGGAGAAATGGTCAATGACACTCCTCCCCCACCCCCCGAATAAAATTACCAATCTCATAAAACACTAGAAGACAACTCAGTAGTGTTATCCTGGCAAGGAGAGGGTACACAAAGTACTTTAAAAAGGGGTGTGAGTAACTGACACAAACCTTTTTGGGAAGAAAATATTACTTAAACAAAATATTTTTCTCTGAGCAATTGTATTAGTATAAGAGAATAAAATTCCTATTTTTGAGCATACAACATAGCCCACTGTTTATTTTATCCCGCCTTCTTTGCTCATCTTTATCAAGGGTGAAAATAATATGTGAGGGAATTTTATATAAATAACATTTTCATAATTTAACAGATAGGTCTTTTTTTTCTATTTATGGTTTGCATTTTAGTTGATTGTATCACAAATTTTCCTGAAAAGCACAAGCTTCTACAAGCTTTCTTTAACTGATAAGTCAAGGGCATTGTGAACCTCAAGGCTAGAGTCACCAAATAGATCATGGCTGACAGAACATTTTTGTATTTTTATCGTATCTCTCGTATTTTTTTGTGTGAGGTGGCTTCTACGAGTGTTCCACGTCAGACTCAGCAAATGCTGGTAACTTCAGAAAACTGTCGTAAATAACAACGTAAACATGCTGAATGCCAAGTCTTCTTAAATGAGTGCGTGTTCATGTGATTTGTGAATTAGCATAATTAACGCCTCAATAATGCTATAAAAGGTTAGGCGTCCACAAATCTTTATTTTGATCTACTTTTTGAATAAAAATGGTTTTTGTATTACTACCCCTCTAATGCACAACATGGGTCAAAAATGACCCGCATTCATTTCCTATGTACGTTTATGCACACTTGAGTGTTTATTTGCTATATCTTTGGAATAAATGTATTTTATCACTCAGCAATCCAGGTAACTTGTTTTTGATAAGGAACCTTTTGATCTTTGTGCTTTTGATGTTCTTCATCCAGAGGGCTGGCATGGCTGGTCCCAGTCATCCCAGATTTTACCCCCCAAAGCATATTACAGAGACAATGGGAAGATTTTCAATCAGATATGTGTATATGTGCTGAAAAGTGAAAAAAAAACATATTTCAAATATCAATGGATTCTTGTGTAGACCAAATCACTGCTAAAATCATTATTTTAACAAAATTATTATTAAATTATTATTATAGTATGTCTTTATTGATGATGGGTCATTTTTGACCCATGTTGTGCATTAGAGGGGGTGTGGAGGGCTTGTGCATCAAAGGGTTAAATAAGTAACTGAAAGCACATACTATTTAAGAGCGTCAACAGTGGAATTAAGGGACCTGTTAAAACCAAGGAGTGGGAAAAAATTACTTGTGCAGTTAACGCAGTATCATCTGTTGCCCGTAGCTTCACAGAAAAAAAATGGTGTGATATGAAATTGGAGTCAAAGAAACGTCTCGCGAAAGTAAGGCGATCCATGACTGCAACAGGAAGGGGTCAGGAGGAAGTCTCCGTTACACACACCGACGAGCAAATATGAGATGTTTATATTGATATTGTAGTATTATACCATAGCCTCAATAGCCACAATTGAAACGAATGATAATGATATAATTATATTAATGAATTATGAATGATATTATCCTACAATTTGAAAAGAAAACAGTCAAATATAGGCCTACAATTGTCAAACAGGATTATACATTATGAATTCTATCATTTATCGTGTAACTTATATATTCAAACTCAACAGTTCTTCTAAGTAACGAAATAGACACAATCTATTAGCCAAAAACAAAGTTGTTTTACTTTGGAGAACGGTAGGCAAATTGTACGTATGACTCATACAACAGCTCTGGACCACTCATAAATCTTGTTCGTATCTAAGAAAATATTCTAAATACGAGAAAATGTGACTTACGAACGAATTTGAAACATTCCTCTTTTGTATTTTCCCAGTGCATTACAAATCGTTCTGTGTGTTTAGAATAAATCTGTATTAACACTACACAAAGGGAACAAATACCATCTAAAGATGAAACCCCAAAGTAAATGAAAACAGTTAATAAAATCTGAGCACTAAAATAACACTAAAATAATTGACAGCTGCTGTTCCTGATTCCTTAAAATGTTTCATTAAGGCATACTGTCATGTTTGTACCCATATAAACACAACTACATAAATAATAATACTAATAATAAAAATACTTTTCAGGATGCTTTCTTTAGTAATGATTTCAATCACCACACACGGTATATATCAATATGCGCACTAACATAGGCGCAACATAAGGGGTATACCTACTGTGGTGTCCCCAGGGGTTGGGCGACACTCACGGACCTTGCAGAGGGCGTAGGCAAGTGCAAGAACAAGGAGGAGGCAGTAATATAAACCAAAATGATAATTTATTATTCTAACACGAATAATGACAACACAAAACAAAGGGTGGGGTCTTCGGGAGAATACAAACACAAAGTCCGCAATCCTTATCTCTTTGTCAATGTCCGTTCCAATCCAAAATCCGGGTCCAAGTCCACAATCCAGTCCGTAGTCGATATTCAAAGCAATCCAATTTCAAACAAACAAACACACTCCAACACTCCTCTTCAAATCCTGGCTAGTCAACGACTTCACAGGTTCTTACTCTTGTCTTAAACACACAGCAACTCCTTTCCAAACACGTTCCTACTCCTTTCCCAGTGTAGTGGGAATCAACCCTTTAAATAGGCCTTGAAATGGCCTTCAGCTGGTCGTCAGTCCCGTTACTTTCACTCGGCTCAGGTGTTTCTGTGGTCTGCTGGGAAATGTAGTGTTTCCTGGCTCCCATGTGTTGTAGGCCAGGCAGCCATTTCCTAGTGCAGCCCATTGGGCTGCCACACACCCTCCTCCTCAGCTCTGACCTCGGGAGGGCTGAGCGGCCTATGTCCAGCGGCCACCAGGAGGTCCCCCCTCTCCAGGTCCACTCAGGCAGTGCTCCGCCGGGATCAAATGTCCAAATTTCATTTCCATTCCCTGCCTGAAAAAGCATCTGGCAGACATTAGCGAGTGACGTAAGTTGCTCACCTTTACTGCGACCAAGTGGCCATATGGGTGTACCGGCTCTGGGCTCCATGGACGGAGCGGTCACCGCTCCTGCTCTGGTCTTCACCAGCCCTCCATGGCTCCTCCGGTACACTTTGTGCCGTTTTGTCTTTTTTTTTTCTCTTTGGCCTTTTCCGCCACTGCCACTTTGCTTCCAGGTGGTCAGGTGTGGTAACCGGGGAAAACATGCTCTTAACAGAGTTAACTTCATCCTTGAATTTATTTTCCATAAACGTTTCCTATATTTCTTCCCTTTAAATTTGCGCCAGTTCTTTTCCTGGTTTCCCTTCAGGTGAGAGCTTTGAAACTTCATTTTTCTCCTCTGTCTTTTTACTTTCCATGGAACAGAAGGACTCACCACATCAGGAGATGGTAGGGTGTCCCACCTGACCTCAGCCATCGCCAAGAGGCTTTCCTCCATGCTATGGTCCCACCATAGCTCCTCGTCTGCATACTGCTCCTCTAGTCCCCCTTGAAGGTCCGGCAGGCTGAGTGGGACTGAGGACCATTGACCCCACTCCAACATCTGGTCATCATCTCTTGCCAGCTCCACTGGCTGCGAGATCTCCACCTGCGTGCCAAAATCTCTCATGACCGGAACACATTTTACACATTCAAGTTCTTCGCTCACCTCGTCCAGTTGATTTTGTACTGCAAGCAGCGTTTCGGTTTGTATTTTCAATACTTCACGAAATGATTTCTCTGTGGCCCGCTGCTGGGCTTCTTTTTGGTCCAGTCTCTCACTCAAGACCTTCACTTCCTCTCGCAGTAGAGGGAGCCCTTCGTTTCTCTTCTGTTCAGTCAGGAGGGCTGTAGAGGCGGTTTGGTGAAGTTCTTGAAAAACAAAATCTTTGCTTCTTGTTCTGTTAGATGAAACTTCACCTCTTCCAACTGAGCCTCCAGCTCCTGCCTTCCCTCGCTCTCCTGCTCCACTTGGTTCCGGAGTTGCTCCGCCTCGGACGCATGGTTCTCCGCTTCTCTCCTTAGCTCTGCCTCCTTCTGGGCAAGCTTGGTCTGGACATCCTCCAAGGCCCTGGCATATTCCTCTTTAGCCTGGTCTTGGGACTCCTGGATGTCCCGACACTGTCGGTTCTTTCCTCCAACATCTTGGATAGGGTTTTCACCTTCTCTTCCAGCGCCAGGTTGTGGGCCTCTACCTGCCTCACTTCATCAACAAGGGATGCCTTCTCCTTTTCCAGCTCCCCAGCCATGATTCCCAGCGCTCTCAGGGAGTCAGTGTGCTCCTCTTGCAATTTCATCACTGCCAGTAGGTGGCGCTCCTCTGAGGTGCTGAACTCCACCTTTGCCTTGCACAGCTCAATCTGGGCACTCTGCTTCAGCTGCTGGACCTCACGGAGGGTGACACGCCATCGGTCCTCCACCATGGCTGCCCGTCTCTTCAGTCTCTGCATCTCTTCCATTGTGGAGTCCATTGCAAAAACCAAACATAAATCCTGCTGCACTACCTCCTCTTGCCTATCAGTGATGCCCTCTGCCCGCATTCTCCACCATATGTGGTGTCCCCAGGGGTTGGGCGACACTCACGGACCTTGCAGAGGGCGTAGGCAAGTGCAAGAACAAGGAGGAGGCAGTAATATAAACCAAAATGATAATTTATTATTCTAACACGAATAATGACAACACAAAACAAAGGGTGGGGTCTTCGGGAGAATACAAACACAAAGTCCGCAATCCTTATCTCTTTGTCAATGTCCGTTCCAATCCAAAATCCGGGTCCAAGTCCACAATCCAGTCCGTAGTCGATATTCCAAAGCAATCCAATTTCAAACAAACAAACACACTCCAACACTCCTCTTCAAATCCTGGCTAGTCAACGACTTCACAGGTTCTTACTCTTCTCTTAAACACACAGCAACTCCTTTCCAAACACGTTCCTACTCCTTTCCCAGTGTAGTGGGAATCAACCCTTTAAATAGGCCTTGAAATGGCCTTCAGCTGGTCGTCAGTCCCGTTACTTTCACTCGGCTCAGGTGTTTCTGTGGTCTGCTGGGAAATGTAGTGTTTCCTGGCTCCCATGTGTTGTAGGCCAGGCAGCCATTTCCTAGTGCAGCCCATTGGGCTGCCACACTACACAGTAAATTACTACCTGCAATGCTCCATACATTACACATACTACTAACATTAATATGTTTTTCAATGGAGGAGGATGTCATGTATACACAAAATGTATAGGGACACATGAAGAAAAGAAGAATCCTCTGATTTGATCGGCTGCCAACAGTAATTGATTTAGTAAGATTCCATTTTTATAACTTCCTAAATCTTATCACAAGTGCAACACCAAAACAATACATTGTGCGAAATACCACATTAAACCACTCAATATGGTAGCTAGGCAGCTGCCTACATAGACTTTGTGAGTCCTTTCCAAGTGTCGGGAGAAGTTACACGTTGTCCCAGCTGTCTCGGTTATGGATTGCTTGCAATATTTGCATGAGTCAGTAGGGGTTTCACTACTACTGATTTTTAATAGTTTCCAGGTTTTTCAATATACTAGTCAACTAGTCATCCTTTACTTAATTATGTAAGAAAGACGCAGAGAGAGGAGTTCTGAGCAACAATGAAAAGTGTATTTTTTTGTTACTGCAGTTGCTACAGTGGCAGACAATGATAATACAATGAAACAATGCAGAGAGATAGGACCCAGGCGCAGAAACAAAGCCAGAGGCAGAGGCAGCAATACAATCAACTGAATATTTTTCAATACAATCAACTGAAAATATAAGAACAAAACTCACAAACGGGAAGAAAATATACACAAGAATAAATAATGAAACACTAACACAAAACAAACACAAGTAGTAGAAGAAAGTACTAGTAATGGTAATGGTAATGGTAATGGTAATGGTAATGGTAATGGTAATGGTAATGGTAATGGTAAAAACTGAAACATTGATTAGCAAACACAGGGACGAACCATTGAAGACAGAGCACAGAACAGGGAAGAAAAAAACAAACCAGGAAGCTTAAATAATGGCAGGAAAACGAGGCACAGGTGGAAACACTCAAGACAATGAAACAAGGCACAGGTGGAAACACTCAAAACAATAAAACAATTAACTAATAAAACAATGAAACAATTAGGGAACACCGAAGTCCAATACCGCCCTCTGGTGGAACCCTTACATGCACAAATAAGTAGCACAAGGTTATTCAAAAACAGTCTGTTCTAAACATTAAAAATAAAAGAACCCATTGGCATGTCACAATTCCAACAACACGCGTTTACACTTACAGGCTATTGTAACATTTGACAATACAGTGTCATTAACGTAGGCCATATAACACATAGCAACATAGCAAAGCACATGTGAGTGATTTAAATCTTAAATAAATGGTTGAAGGGCCTCCCGGGTGGTCCAGCGGTTATAACGTACGATGCTGGCCACTGCAACCGGGGTTCGATTCCACCGGCCGCGGCAGTATTGGCTCTGGCTGGGAGTGCCACTGAGGGGCGGCAATTGGCTGTCCAAAAAACAATACAATACTTGTAAATATTAGCAAGCTAATTGTGCGTTTACAAACATTAGGTTGTGATGGCACTTTCAAGGCATATTAAACAATTAACATAATAATATAATATAATAATATACGCCATTTAGCAGACGCTTTTATCCAAAGCGACTGCTTTATTCCGCATTGTTTTTTTTATCCGCATCCTTATAGCTAGCGATAAAGAAAGTTAAAACTGGGCTCAACAAAATGAGACAGCCTGTGGTGGTAAAACAGATAAATAATAAATCCAGTGTGTTGGTCAACATACTAACATTACTCGCTGTCATTGTCCTCCTCGTGTAAAAAACGTCATTCTTCGTTTGTGTTCAGAAAGGCGAGGGCATCAACATGATATCCTTGAAGCCATCTCCAGAAACAGCAGAGTGGTCAGATATCCTTGACAATGAAGTTGACAAGTGAAGCTGATATCTGCTGTCTTCTCTTGTCTGTGAGCGGGCATTTGGAAAACTGACTAATGCTAGTCTGTCTCTTTACAGCGCGTTACATTTTGTTGGTGCTAGCAGTGCTAGCTGTTGACAGCGGATGTTTCATTTTGAGGTGGTTATGCATAGCAGACATATTTTTGTTGTACTTCAGGGTAGCCTTACACAATTTGCAGTTAACAGTGGAATTGGTGTCATCTTTTGTATGCTGAGCCTGGGGTGTAGCCACACTGCTTTCTGGAACCTCTTGCTGCATGTTTACTGTTGCCGTGGTAGCCGCCATTTTGTAGTGTGATCGATAACCAGCATTGTCAAATGGGAAATATTAAAGTTATATATTTTTTCAATTAAAATTAATTAGGAGAATATTGTAGTACTACATAGCTGAACAAAGATATACATGTAAATAAATATATGAAGGCAAAATTACTTTACAAATATGATAATTACTGTAAATCTGGTAATGCTGGCTAAAATCATGTTGTCCACAACTAGTCGACTGCTGCCCATAGCACTGACTAGTGGTTCTAGTAGTCGACTAGTCGACTAGTTGGTGAAACCCAACCGAGTCAGTGTGGGTTTTTTTTCCTTGAGGTTTTGCAAATGAAATCTTTATGATTTGTACACGCAAGCCGTATTACTGCCGGATGGGCAGACATAACTTTAGAACTTGAATCTTGGTCTCTTAAATTGACAGACTGACTTCTAGCAGACATTAACTAAATTTATGGTAAACTTTGGAGAAACAACTCCCAAGAGCACCATTGTCAAACAATGCCCAATGAACTTAAATCACTTCAGGTCTACTGTGATTTCATTACAGGTCTGAAGTTCACTACAGATTCATTTGCTTTGAATCTCTTAGTTTCAGTCAACCAATCAGCACATTCCTATAAAAAGGATTAAGCCTTACAGAGGGTGTCACATGGTACATTACACATAAGCACTGCAAATGATAACTAATAAAACATGTAATTTAAGAAGAAAAGAAGAGCAACCAATGATTCAACCAAAGAGAACAAATATCCTCCATTGATAGTATAAAAAAACTGGTGAAACACCCCACCAACTACATTACATCTAGTAAAATGTTGTACATACTATATATTTAATTGACAAAATACATGAATAAATACCCTTTTCATCATCACTAAGATCCTGTCAGCATAAGAAGACTGCATTTTGTGACAGAATTGCTGAGTTGGCAATGCTGCTCGCTCTCAACAGACCTGATCTACAAGACAAAAGAAGAAGAATGACAGCAGCCTCTGTGGAAAAACACCATTTCTGTCAGCTGGAAACATAAACTGTGCATGTATCCAATGGAACTGCACAGGGCAGGCTGTGTTCTGACAGGGACATGTCAGGAATACGACGTGTCTTTGGGGGCGCCGGTATCTCCGTACGAGATGGCAGGTTGATAGCCTAGTCGGCTGAAACGGGCAGGATGCCTTTTTTTTTTTTTTTTTTACAAAGTAAAGGTTATGTGCTCCCGTGCATTTCAATTGAATGTTTTTGGTGTCGGTCTCACCTTGCGAGCAGAATGAGAGCTCACGCAGGCGCTAGATCCTGATGCGCTATCAGTCATTCACAGCAGTCGCGGACCGCGGAGAACTTCGTCTTGGTTAGATGAGAAACGGCTTGATGCGTGAGTCACTGCTCACCACCCCACACCGCTTCATCACTCCTAATCAACCTTATATTGTTCCCTGCGTGGCGGGAGTCTGTCTGAGCCCCTGTACCCTATCTAAAGACACCTGTTACAGTCTGGGTCACTTAAAGTGAATTTTGACCTTGACTATCATATTGGTTATTCAGGGGGCGGCACCTGGGGCTTTGTCATGTGTGCATGTATGACACTACCCAGAATAGTTCCCTCTTTATATGGCGCATACTCCTCAGCTTGTTTTGCTAATCATATATGTTTTATTCCAAGTTCTCAACCTCATAATTTCATTTCCCTTCAAATTGAATGTAGAAGACACCCTTATCCAGGGCAATCTAAGTACAAACACAAGAAAACATACATTTGAGTCAGGGGCGTGGTTACAGCATGGTTAGGGCCTGGCTCTTGAGACAAAAGCCCCGTACCTTTTTCCATTAGCCCCAGGCCATTTTTTGCCAATTAATTCTTTTTTTTTTTAGCCCAACCCCATCCCCCTAACTCTGTACAAATTGCTTGGCAAGTCGATGTGGTTTGCCACCTGAAAGTGAAAAATGGTCATGGCTAGATAGTAACCCTATTTTGTCCAACTCTTGTGAGGTTTAACTGAGTCCCCATAGTAAAAACGGAAAGCGTCCAACCCTTGTTCCAGCTGTTTTACACTTAGGGTTAGGGTTTACGATTACCAGCTTGTCTTTGAAACTTACCACTTTAGCGGTAAATGCGCATATGCGAGATCTGGGAAAAAAATAGGGTTACTATCTATCTAGCAATTACAGTGAAAAATAGCGATTCCACTTACCATTCTAAAATGAACCTATTCTGTCAATTGCCTTTGATTCCTGTTGTCATGTACAGTACATCACGCTCTCCTATTGGCTAGCATGTGGGACTCACTTACTTTGGGCGACAATTAACTTAGAGACACCCGTCTGTAATCTTTGCATTCACGGTTGGTTGATGGTTCGCACGCACTGTGACATAAAAGTTGTCTACTGTTATAAAAGTGATGATCGGATATATCTAACATATGAAATATGTCAGTATTATTCATGTGTCATTCTGGGTTGCTGTTTTTATCAGTACAAGGGTCACAAGGTACTGTTTTTGTGTTTATTTAGTCAAATTATGAAATCTGTACATTTCTACTGAGCTATTATCTAGCTAGTATTGCAAGCAACGTTAGCTAGCTCAAGTTGCATGCATAGGTAACAAGTGGTTATTTTCTTTGTGTAGTGTGCATGACAATGTGATATGTGTGGCTGCATTCAAATAGGGACACGGATGCAGCTACTTTATTATATGATTAAATCCTACGTGAAAGTCAAGCCATTACATTTACCATAAGGGGAAATTCTCTATTGGTAGCTACGTGGGAGAATTGCAGGTGGTATGCAGGGAAGTGTAAATAATAGAATGAAAAAAATACTAACTAATGATAATATAGAACAATAAATAAAATAAGAAAATAAAAAATAATAATATAGAAATATAAAATAAATGTAGTAACCCCCAATAGGTTGGTTGGTTTGGTAAAAATTATCTCACGAGCAAGCGAAACATCCGGTAGACTTGAGGGAAATGAAATGGATGAGAAGCGAGAATAGAGAGGAGGCAAATGAGTGAGATAGTAAGACTGAGTGTTCATTTTTGAAAATATGTGAAACCATTCAATGTCAGTGTAGGCTTGTAGCAATGAATGGGAATAGAAAACTGGATGATGATAACTTGCTGCACGATTGTAAATGAGCAGGATTGGCTTTACTTTTAAACTCAAGGGTTACTTTTCACTTTATTTCAACTGTGCTTTATTTAAACTATTTCAAGTGCTTAATCTCATTATAAATATAAGAACTATAATGATACATTAGTTGCATTGTTTACATTCAACGTACGTTTACTACACAGTAAGTAAAATGAACAATTATTATGTAGACTAGGTCATGGGCTCAGCCCTGGATGTTTGCAATGTCTAGTCACACACCTCATTTGAGTACATTGTTTGACATTAGGTGTACTGGTAACTGTTAAAATAAAGGAAACACTGGAGTAAATGAAGGGTTCTGACAGCTCTGTCATGGTGTGGGATGAATTTTCCTGGCATGGTTTAGGTCCACTCAACCCAGTGCAAGGTAAACACCAATACATACAAAGCCGTTCTGAGTGATCACCTACAGCCTATGATGAAGCATTTCTATCCTGATGGGAGTGGTCTCTTCCAGGATGACAATGCCCCCATTCACAGGACACGATTGGTCACTGAATGGTTTGATGAGTGTGAAAATAATGTAAACTATATGCAATGACCATCTCAGTCACCAGATCTCAACCCAATTTAACACTTATGGGAGATTCTGGAGACACTCATGGCACTCGCCATACCTTGGCTTCTAGCCACATTTTTATGTGATTTTATCCGCTCCACAAAGGTAACTCAAAAACCTTGTCCGTTATTCTCATTCATTCAGGTGGGTTAAACAAACTGTATAAACGCCATAATACTGTTAATTAAAATGTAACATATTCATGAACAAGTCCATGTCATGTTGTGTCAATACGAACACGTTCTATATGTTATTTTAGTGAAAAACCGGACTTAACGTCACCCGTGATTGTGAAGCTAACAAGCTAGCTAGCTAACGTGCCTTACGCTGATGAGGTCCTCATCACACCGCCACACCGCCACCCCCCCCACCCCTACCCTTGCCATACCTTGGCTTTTGCTGAAATGACGCTACTGACCACCACCATCAACAAAACACCAAATGATGTAATATCTTGTGTAAGAATGGTGTTGCATCCCTCTAATAGAGTTTCAGACACACTAGAATCTATGCAAAGGTGCATTGTAGCTGTTTTGGTGGCTCGTGGTGGCCCAACGTGCTACTAAGACAATGAATAATAAGATTGGAGGAGACCACCAGTACCCTTAATTAGAGCCCAACCTATTAGAGTAATGAGACAACACAATTTGCAAACACATAACTTTTTGATGAACAACAATTTTCAGAAAACATTGAATTGTAGAATGATACCCAGCAACTGTGAGGTCACATGGTTGTGAGCTTGGGTCTTTCTGTTATATTCTGAGTATCTGTTCTGTTGTTTTTGTACTTTGTTTATCTTTCTTCGAGTCATGTTTCGTTCACGTCTGTTATCCCCGTCTGTTATTGTTCCTGGTCCACTCCTTGTCTTGTCATTCACTTCGGGAGTTTACATTTCGGGATTTCAATCTTCGCTTATTTTCGTTTTTTTTCCTTCCTACTTTCTTTATCGCACTTTGTATATATTAGTTAGATGTGTACAGTACTAACCAACTAATCTACTAACATTAGGGATTTAGATTAGGTTACTAACACTACTAATCACTAATTATCTCACGCTTCTGACTATCGCTGTCTTTCTCGCTCATTATCCTATCTCTGTTAGCTTTTCACTTTCCCTTTCATTCGCACGCTGATTCTCTCTATGCATTCCTCCTTCCAACTATGCACGTGTCTGCCTGTTCTTCCAGGTCGTTTATTGTCTATGTGTCTGTCATTCCCAGTCCGTGTCTTTCGTTTCCCCTCGTTATTCTATTAGCGAATTCCCTCGTTATTAGATTAACGATTCCCATTGTTTTCACCTGTGTTCCTTCCCTCTCTCCTCCCAGTCACACCTGAGTCCTATTGTGTTTTCCTTCCCTGCCTGTATATTAGTTCAGTGTTCATGTTCGTTCCTTGTATATCTGTTCTGTGTTCTTGTTCTTTCCCGGGTCAGTACTGATTCTTATTCCCTGAGCCTACTTTTCCGAAGCCAGTGTTTATAGATTTTTCCGAGACTACCCTTCTGATTACGACCCCGAGTTTGCCTAGCGATTTTGTTTGTTTGCCTTTCTGCCTTCCTGATTACCGACCTTTGACTGCCTGATTATCGACTTCTCTCTGCCTCTCGTTTTTGTACCTCCGATTCTCTGATTCCTGGTTTTGACCCCTGCCTTCTAATAAACTACTCTTTTGCCATATCCCTGATCTGCGTCTGGGTCCTTATCATGGTCGTCACACTTTCAGCTGTGTGTTGATGCTGAGAGAACTCGGGTGATGAATCGATGGCAAGTCATGTAGGCTAATTTACTACTTACAAATCTTCTTGATTGAGTTAACTCAATAAAAAGTGTCTTAAAAAAATAAGTTTTTTACCTAAAAGAATAAGCTTTTTTTCTGATTGGGTCAGTTGGAACTGCAAGCCCATCCCAGATTCACACCCATAGATCAGTTTGTACTGACAGTGATGATATCACACATCCAAGATGGTGGAACTCCCTCAGCAGTGGAGGTGTGGGGGTTCTATTTCTCTCTCTCTCTCTCACTGAAGAAGCCAGGCATCAGGTAACCAACCCCATTCAAGCAGGGGCTGGCCTTTTGAGGTGCCAGGTAAAGCCTAATCCCCCCCTTTGGGGTAGCCTAGCTTCTCTATCTTTATCAAAAGATAGAGAAGAGAGAATTAAATATATAAAATGTCCAATTCAACAATGGAGCTTACTAGTATAGCCACAGACTGACTGATGCATTTCGATGTGACCTGCCCAGGGCAAAGAGGCCTTCCAGAGGCTAATTTGGAACTCAAATATTCACTGAAGCACTGAGTGTGCTTATTTTCAGTCAACAAAAAGAAAAGTCCTCCTCTGGTTTATGGAGGTGGACATTACTGGACACGAAGTAGCATTAGCTTTCTGTGAGCTAGGTCACAATAGTATCGGTGGCTCAGAAAGTCAAATAAAATAAAATAGATCAAGTGAATTCAAGTCAGTATTATGTTGTTGTTGTTTTTTGTCTTTTTTCTGTTTCTTACACACACTCTATTATTAATTCCCAACATCCCACATGAAGAGATACAACAAGAGTCTCATCACACATGCCGTTGGTGAATTTCTTTCCCACGATAACGAGACCACAGACTCCAAATGACTGTGTGCTACATTAGGCGCTATAAGGAAAACATAGCTCTTAAGAACAGCACCATCAGAGTCAACCACAGTAACCTACAGACAGAGGAATTATGTATTGCTGCATTTTCTAGGAAGGCAGGGCTTAGAAATAAATTATCTATGCTTTTGTTGTGTTACATTTCCGAGCAAACGTACGATTAAAAAAAATCTTTATTACATTCTGCAACAGGGGCCCGTTACAGTTGATCATTAGAATGACTGATTTATCACGGTCCGTGTTGGTGCAGCTGTTGCAGGCATAATTAATCCGGTTCCTGCAGGTCCTCCAAAAGCCTGTTCTCTGGGGGATGTAGGAGGAACTGAAGCGCTGACTTAGTTTGGTCTGTTTTTTGGGGGAATTTCTGGAAGTCTGAAGAATACATTGCGCCTTTGCTGGCGCAAAATAAAAAGAGACCAGGAAAGCATGAAATGGTGAATGCCCAGATTAAATATGCTTGGAACTTAAGATCAAGCTATTTTTTTAAATTTCGTACCCCATATTATGAGTTTGTCAGTTTGTCAATCTCTGAAATGATTCAGGACTCTGTAAGGCAGGGGTGGTTCCCACACTTTATCATCTCAAGGCCCCTATATTGACCACCAGGACCCACATACATACAATAGTTAAAGTTTTAGATCTTTATCCAACACCAGCAAAGGGGTTGGCAATTACATTTGACTACAGCAAAGGGGTTGGCAATGACATTTGACCATTAGAGCAGTGTTTCTCAAACTCGGTCCTGGGGATCCACTGTGTATGCTGTTTTTTGTTACAGCCAATCTCTTGACCAATTAAAACGTTGTTGAAAACATGTGTAAGTTCTACTATTTTTTCCTTAAACTTATTTTGACACAACACTGGTTTGGCTCGATGTCAATTGCTCTCTCGTTAAACACTTCATTTTCCACAAATGGTTCAGTTTCAGGGACCAGGTGTTCAGACTTTCAACATTTAAGCCCCCATTAATTTCTCCTGTCAATCTATAATTTTATCAATTAAAAAAGGTAACCTTTTTCTAAAGGAATCATGTGCCATATCGCACATTACAGAAAACGAGAGAATTAGTTGATCTGACTAATTTAAAGTCCTGCGATGTGAACATGGGACATTTATTGTTCATAGCATGCATAGCTATTTCTGACATATGGCCTTACGAGATTAAATCATCCTTTAATAGAAATGATAAGTGTCTAATTAAGCACAATTAAGAATGAACAGCTAGTTACAATTGCAATTATGGTTGGAACGAAAACCAGCAGGACCCCAGGCCTGGGTTTGAGAACCACTGTGTTAGAGGATATAGTGGGTGGGCCAAATCATTACAACAATACACTGCAAATATACAATTAATCTTTTCTATACAAATGTTGTGCCATCAAACCTGTCAAGCACACTTATAACAAAGACACTTATAACAGAACTGAATATTTGTTAGCAGTGGCGGCCATCACCAAACCATTCTAAAACATTTTCCACATTTTAATTTTGTTATGATTATTTTGTATGTATCAAGTCAATATTATGTAGTGTGCAGAAATATAGATTATCTGCAATAAGATGTGTTTTATTGGAGAGCTACTTTGTTCAATGTAAAACATAAGCAGTGCCTACCACTATAATGAAGCCTCAGGCATGTATTTAAAGGACCAGGGAGCTGGAGCATGAACTGATTGTGAACTGATTGCACATTTTTAGCTTAGCTTTAGCACATTCATTCAGATCCATTGAATGAAATTGACACCCATGGAGGAATGACTAATTTGACTGCAACAGAACTAATGCACTAAGGCTGTAGTGCCCACAGTGCTTGTATCCACAGTGCCATGTTGTTACTACAGAACAAAAAATCGGTTTGAGGTGGAAGTGGAATACAGGCCAGTCTGAGTAAGGAGAGAGGCCATCGCTACTAGCTAGCAAGCTTTGTTGCCGTTTAAAAGATTTAGCTGAAGGCAACAATGGCATCTTCATCGCAGACTCAAGCTGACAAGTCATTTTTGGGGGCAAAACCCTTTTAAACAAAGTTTGGTGGAAAAGCTGGAGGTAAAGCAACATTGGTGGCACCAGTGTTTTGATTCAGCTGGAATGTTTACGGTTTGTGGTGTCCCTAGGGGTTGGGCGACACGTACGCACCTTGGAGAGGGTGTAGGCAGGTTAAATAACCCGGAAGAGGCAGTATTATAAACAAAACAATAATTTATTAACTCAAATCTTAACACACAAAACAAAGGGTGGGGTATTCGGGGAATCCAACACACAAAGTCCAAAATCCTACTCGTCGTCATTAACCGTTATCCAATGTCAAAGTCCAGTTCCGTTCCGCAATCCAGGTCAGTAATCGATATCCAAAGGGGGTCCTCACACAATCCAGGTCAGACACAATAAACAATCCAAATAACTTTCAAACTCTCGCTCTCGCTCTCCAAATCCCAGCTGGTCAACAGACTTCACAGTTTCTCTCTATATTCCAAACACTTTCCTACTCCTTCCCCATGTGAAAGGATTTAGGCCTTCAGCTGTCCGTAGTCCCAAACACTTAACTTCTTTCAGGTGCGGGACTGCGGGCTGCTGGGAAATGTAGTTTTGTTCGGCTCCAGTGGCTCCAATGCGTTGAAGGCCAGGTAGCCATTTCCTTGGGCAGCCCCTTAGGCTGCCACAAGTTATAGTATAACTTAATCCCCAAATTGAAGGAAAGTTTGTGTCCCATTGAAAATGAATGGCAACGATTTGCTGGGTGCTTGATTTCATTTTCCATTTTCCCCAGTTCATTTAGAATATCAAATTGTATTTGTAGGCCCATCTCACCACTGTAATGCCAATGCAGGAAGGTGCAGGCAAAACCTTGCTCTCCTGCTGCCAGTCCTTTCCTTTCTACAGTCCACTGGCCGAGCTATACAGCCATTACATTGGAGAAGTGCGCTTATAACACAGCTGACGTGGACAAACAGCAAATGCTGAAAAGACGATGGTGTGCAATGAGATGTGGACAATCCCACCAATTGGAACAAACCCTCCCCGTGTGGCGCTATGGCTAAATACGTGCCACATCTGGCTATGGTAACCCCTAGCATGTAAATCGCATGTTCCATTTAATTTCATTTTAGGTTCCTGATAGCAAATGAGCATATTGCAAAAAGGACTCTTGATGAATGCATGTAACCTCTCCTTGTAGATAAAGTCAAGTTCCTCAGGCACAACTGTCTCATCTCTCATTCATGCAAATCTCTTTGTCAAATAATACTGTATATTATTAATTAGGTTTAGTGGTCAGCCACCGTGCTCTATTTCACAGCCCTAGTCCTGGGGGTAAACTTCAGTGTGTGCCATTTCCTTGTTCCAACAGCTCTTGAATAATGAGGTCTGATTGATTATAATAATGTTTGGAAAATTCCTTTCTTCTTTCGTTTCCCTGTCTCATTGGTCACAATAATGAAAGATGTGAAATCAGTACCGAAGTGTTTTTTTATTGAAGAGTTCAAAAGTTTTTTGGGGGGTTTGTTTTATCTTTTGTTTCACAGATAAACGAATAATTGGGTCTTTAACCTGCGGCACATACAGTCAAGTTACAGTTTCTTCATTTAAAGTTTCTTCACTCCTTTGTGTGTGATTCATCACTCCCACCCCCCCCCCTCACAAAAAATGTGCAAAAAATCATATAGTCATCATGAAAGGGTAAGTTTATCCAACAATATATTGTTTTAGTCAGTCCATAATTTACACGTGTGGAAAAAACTTTACATCATACACCAGGTGTAGGCTACCCTGGTCCTGGATTGCCAGAGACGTTTCTGGTTTTAGATCCATACAAACCCCTAACTACAAAACTCAATTAATTATTAGGCTTCATGAATGCAGATGACCATATGCTGGAGGAACAATTCAGACTCCTAATATTCAATCATACTGTATCAATCAATCAAATCATTATTTATGCAGGGAAGCCCAACTGAGACCGAAGCATTATTTGCAGTGGGGCCCTGCTACAAGGCACAAGTAAAAACATAATATCACATATAAGAAAAATTATAAGAGATAATACACACATAAGACAGACAGAGACCAGAACAATCAAATACTAGGGGTGCACCAATATATCGGTGGACTGTTTAAAAAAAAAAAAAAGGTCTCTGATTTCTCCCGTTTTTCTCCACATTTGGTAGCCAATTACACCCGCTATTTTCAAGTCAATCCTCCACTCGTAATGTGAGTTTGCTGCCATAGCCCTGTGACCGGTAGTAACGAGGGCTAAGTATTGTCTCCTCCGAGACGATACCCACCATACCGTAGACCGCAACCTGGTACAACAGAGCCACTCCTGTGCGCAGCGAATGCTCTGTCGGCTTCCCTCCCCCTTCCTGGGGCAGACAGCCAATTGCCGGCCCCTGGTGGCACTACCGGCCAGAGCCAACTCTGGTGCGGCCGGTGGGATCGAACCCTGGTCACCGTGGCCAGCGTCGGACGTTGAAGCCACTGGACCACACGGGAGGCCATGATACTTGCCTTGTTGACTGTAATCGGCTTATCAGCTGATAAAATCGAATTTACTGACGGCAGTGGCCGATAATTATCCATCAATTATCTGAGTTTGGCGCTTTGATGATGCTTCCTTCTGGCTTCACTACAGTGAAGTTGCACTTCAAGGCTGGCTGTGATTGGCTGACGCTGTGTTGTGTATTGGCTGTGTGCTGGTTGTGTTGTGGATGAAAAAAGGCCAAAATGAATTCAGGAACTCCACGCAATAATGCAATGATCGACATTTGTCAATTTGCCGCAGTTGATCATTTAAATTATGATAACAGTGTTAAATTTGGTTATCGCCCAGCTCTAATGCAAACTGCTCTCATTGCTTTCAGACGTGCTGCTTTTGTTGACACTGTCAAGCAAAGAAAAGGACGGCTGTGTGGGCGCATTACGAGGTGCTGGATAAAGACAACCGATTTGCTATTTGTAACAAATGCTCCAGTGAGATTTCAAGAGAAGGCAACTCAAGCAAGGATTTTAACACATCAAATCTGATCAGGAGTGGCTCCTGGGTGCCCGGAGGGATGGGACAGTCAGTTTGCCAGAGGAGGCAGCGCGGAGGGGTCTGGCTGGAGTGTAGGGTGTGTTGACTGTCTGGAGGTAGGGGGGAGCAGTTCCTCTAGTCGCTTGATAAGCCAGCACCAGTGATTTGATTTTGATGCATGCTGCAATGGGGAGCCAGTGCAGAGAGGTGAGTAGAGGAGTGACATGCATGAACTTGGGTTGATTGAACAACAGACATGCGGAAGTATTTTGGACCAGTTGCAGTGGCTTGATGGCACAGGCTGGTAGGCCTGCCAGCAAGGAATTGCAGTAGTCCAGACATGAGATCACCAAGGCCTGGACCAGGGGTTGTGTGGCCTCTTGTGTGTGAAATGGTCAATTCCTCCGGATGTTATGGAGGGACAATCAGCAGGTCCAGGTGATTGCTGTGATGAGAAGCACAGCTAGTCATCCAGGGTCAGCCCTTCGCTGGGAGGAAGAGCAGCTCAGTCTTCCCCAGATTCAGCTTCAGGTGATGGGTGGACACCCAGGCATGCTGAGATCCACGCCGGCACCTGGGTCTCAGAGGGAGAGAAGGAGCGAAAGAGTTGATAAGGTCAAGGGTTTGTCACTATATATATATATATATATATATATATATATATATATATATATATATATATATATACTGTATACACTCAGTGGCCACTTTATTAGGTATCCCTGTACATCTGCTCATTAATGCAATGATCTAATCAGCCAATCATGTGGCAGCAACTCAATGCATAAAAGCATGCAGACATGGTCAAGAGGTTCACTTGTTGTTCGGACTAAAAGTCAGAATGGGGAAGAAATGTGATCTAAGTGACTTTGACCATTGAATGATTGTTGGTGCCAGACAGGGTGGTGTGAATATTTCATAAACTGTTGCAGTGGCTTGTGGCTTGATGGCACAGGCTGGTAGGCCTGCCAGCAAGGAATTGCAGTAGTCCAGACATGAGATCACCAAGGCCTGGACCAGGGGTTGTGTGGCCTCTTGTGTGTGAAATGGTCAATTCCTCCGGATGTTATGGAGGGACAATCAGCAGGTCCAGGTGATTGCTGTGATGAGAAGCACAGCTAGTCATCCAGGGTCAGCCCTTCGCTGGGAGGAAGAGCAGCTCAGTCTTCCCCAGATTCAGCTTCAGGTGATGGGTGGACACCCAGGCATGCTGAGATCCACGCCGGCACCTGGGTCTCAGAGGGAGAGAAGCTTATTGAAAAGAGTTGATAAGGTCAAGGGTTTGTCACTATATATATATATATATATATATATATATATATATATATATATATATATATATACTGTATACACTCAGTGGCCACTTTATTAGGTATCCCTGTACATCTGCTCATTAATGCAATGATCTAATCAGCCAATCATGTGGCAGCAACTCAATGCATAAAAGCATGCAGACATGGTCAAGAGGTTCACTTGTTGTTCGGACTAAAAGTCAGAATGGGGAAGAAATGTGATCTAAGTGACTTTGACCATTGAATGATTGTTGGTGCCAGACAGGGTGGTGTGAATATTTCATAAACTGTTGCAGTGGCTTGTGGCTTGATGGCACAGGCTGGTAGGCCTGCCAGCAAGGAATTGCAGTAGTCCAGACATGAGATCACCAAGGCCTGGACCAGGGGTTGTGTGGCCTCTTGTGTGTGAAATGGTCAATTCCTCCGGATGTTATGGAGGGACAATCAGCAGGTCCAGGTGATTGCTGTGATGAGAAGCACAGCTAGTCATCCAGGGTCAGCCCTTCGCTGGGAGGAAGAGCAGCTCAGTCTTCCCCAGATTCAGCTTCAGGTGATGGGTGGACACCCAGGCATGCTGAGATCACGCCGGCACCTGGGTCTCAGAGGGAGAGAAGGAGCGAAAGAGTTGATAAGGTCAAGGGTTTGTCACTATATATATATATATATATATATATATATATATATATATATATATATATATATACTGTATACACTCAGTGGCCACTTTATTAGGTATCCCTGTACATCTGCTCATTAATGCAATGATCTAATCAGCCAATCATGTGGCAGCAACTCAATGCATAAAAGCATGCAGACATGGTCAAGAGGTTCACTTGTTGTTCGGACTAAAAGTCAGAATGGGGAAGAAATGTGATCTAAGTGACTTTGACCATTGAATGATTGTTGGTGCCAGACAGGGTGGTGTGAATATTTCATAAACTGTTGCAGTGGCTTGTGGCTTGATGGCACAGGCTGGTAGGCCTGCCAGCAAGGAATTGCAGTAGTCCAGACATGAGATCACCAAGGCCTGGACCAGGGGTTGTGTGGCCTCTTGTGTGTGAAATGGTCAATTCCTCCGGATGTTATGGAGGGACAATCAGCAGGTCCAGGTGATTGCTGTGATGAGAAGCACAGCTAGTCATCCAGGGTCAGCCCTTCGTTGGGAGGAAGAGCAGCTCAGTCTTCCCCAGATTCAGCTTCAGGTGATGGGTGGACACCCAGGCATGCTGAGATCCACGCCGGCACCTGGGTCTCAGAGGGAGAGAAGGAGCGAAAGAGTTGATAAGGTCAAGGGTTTGTCACTATATATATATATATATATATATATATATATATATATATATATATATATATATATATACTGTATACACTCAGTGGCCACTTTATTAGGTATCCCTGTACATCTGCTCATTAATGCAATGATCTAATCAGCCAATCATGTGGCAGCAACTCAATGCATAAAAGCATGCAGACATGGTCAAGAGGTTCACTTGTTGTTCGGACTAAAAGTCAGAATGGGGAAGAAATGTGATCTAAGTGACTTTGACCATTGAATGATTGTTGGTGCCAGACAGGGTGGTGTGAATATTTCATAAACTGTTGATCTCATTGGATTTTCACACACAACAGTCTCTAGAGTTTTCAGATAATGGTGCGAAAAACAAAAAACATCCAGTGAGCGGCAGTTCTGTGGGCAAAAATGCCTTGTTAATGAGAGAGGTCAGAGGAGAACGGCCAGACTAGGTTCAAGCTAACAGGAAGGCGACAGTAACTCAACTAACCACATGTTACAACAGTGGTATGCAGAAGAGCATCTCTGAATGCACAACATGTTGAACCTTGAAGTGGATAGGCTACTGCAGCAGAACACCACACCGGGTTCCATTCCTGTCAGCTAAGAACAGGAAAGTGAGGCTACAGTAGACACAGGATCACCAAAAATGGACAGTTGAAGAAAAACATTGCAGCAACTGCATGATGCTATCATGTGAACCTGGACCAGAATCTCTGAGGAATGTTTCCAGCACCTTGTTGAATCTATGCCACAAAGAATTCAGGCTGTTCTGGGGGCAAAGGGGGGGTCCTACCCAGTACTAGAAAGGTGCACCCAATAAAGTAGCCACTGAGTGTATATATATATATATATATATGTATATATATATATAGCCTGTCTTATTCATACCCTTAATAAAGATGAACAAAATAGATAAATAAACTATACAAGTAATGAGGTGTATTTTAAGTTTAACAAATTTTAAGAAAATCATACTCTTTACAATCGAACGGTTCATAAATTATTATTTTTTCTCCAGAAAAATCAAGAATCATATTTATACCTCTGTTATCAGTCCTTTGTGGTTCCTCCCTTGGCCATTATAACAACAAGTAGTCACCTTCTCTAGTGTCATACGAGGTTATGGAACTTCTTGGGGGGGATCCTAAACTATTCCTTCATGCAGAATTGTTCTAGTTCCTTCAGATTCTTGGGTTGATGTTTGTGGACTACTTTTTTTGAGTTAAAACCACAATTGTTCAATTGGATTCCCGGTCTGGAGACTGAGATGGCCACGTCAGGACAGGAATGCTCTGTCAAGCATTTCTTAGTTTGTTTGGATGTATGTTTGGGATCATTGTCTTGTTGGAAGGTCCATCTGCGGCTAAGGTGTAGCTTCCTGGCAGAGGGAACAAGGTTTGGACAAAATGTCTTAGTACATGCTGAAGTTCATTGTTCCATCTATTTTAATAAGGGCCCCAGGGCCTGTGGATGCAAAACAACACCAAATAATTAAAGATACACCACCATGTTTCACTGTAAGCATGAGGTGCTTTTTAACATTACTTGCATTCTCTGGAAATCAAACATAACGCTGATGTGCATGTCCAAAAAGCTTGATTCGGCCAGAAGACGGTTCCAATTGTAGTTCAGATGTAGTTTGACTAATTGAAGATGCCTTTTTTGGTGAATTGTCTTCAAAAGAGGCTTCCTTCTGGCAACTCTGCCATAAGGCCATTGTCATGTAGGTGTCGTTGAATGGTCGCTTTAGACACCTTGTAACCCCAAGATGCCAGGTAGTCTTTTAAGCGGTGTCTTTTAACTTTTTAGTTTTTTGTAGCCATGTCCTGATCTGTAGAGGTCAATAACCTTTTGTCTGATGCTTTCAGGCAATTATTTGCCTTTCACCATGATGATGGCTGACCACAGCATTTCAAACGTGTGTTCCCTCCTTCTTATACCCTAGGGCAGTGGTAGTCATTGCACGGCTTGCCAGCCGCATGCAACTCGCAGAGCCTTAATTGGCGGCTCACGATAATTGTTTCTATTTTACATATACCAAATAAAGCACGATATGAAATACCGGTAATTTCCAAGAAATCAAACTCCACAAATAGAAACTGCAGTACTTCGCCGCCCACCATACTTTGGCAGTATGATGTAGAGCTGTTGCAATAGTCTACACTAGTGCGCTCTCAGCGGGAGACAGCTAATGTTAGCTAGTCACAGCTACTGAGGTGGAAGGCAGCTAGCTAGTCACATCCATATGAAAATTAGTTATTATTAGTTACCCGGTAACGTTATGTGTATTCATGATGGATCACTTTATAGTCAGACAAAAGTGCACTGAAAATAATGAGCAACCAGCTATGGCAGCTGAGTGTGAAAATGAGGAGGATAACATGAGGAAGCCAGTGGACACACAAACGAGCCCAAGGGAAAAAAAGAGGAAGGTACGAGCCATACAAGACAAACACCAAAAATTTTAGGAAAACTGGACAACTGAATTTCTCTTTGTTTCTAATGACTCAAACCCACTGTGTTTATTATGCCAGAAGACATGCTATAGTTTAAAATGTTGTAATTTAGAACGCCATTTTAAAAGCATGCACGCTAACATCAATGACAAATTCCCACCTGGCAGTAACCTCATAAAGAATAAGATCGAGCAACTTACTGCTTTGCTGAAAGGGCAACGCAATCTTATGGATTGATCCACCTCTTCTGCTGAGAAGTACAAGTATTGCATCAAGCAGCAGCAGGCACACTTTCGTCTATCAAACTATTAAGCAAATGTGCTCTTCAAAAAGGGACAATTTGACCATTTATTTTAAAGGTATGTGCTGTAGTTTTAGTTTATTTTTGCAAGCACAAACACCTGTGAATCAATATTTTCCACAATGAACATTGTGAATAGAAAACACAGGAATATACTGACTGCACATCTGGACAATTTCAAAGTTATGTGCTGTATTTGGAACTTATTTTTAATTAAAAAGCATTATGCAAGCAGTCAACACATCATGTCATGTTATTGCGGCTCTCTTGATGATTGAGTTCTGCTAATGTGGCTCTCTGGCAAAAATGATTGACTACCACTGCCCTAGGGAAACAGGAAACCATTGTAGGCCACTGTATAGTTCCATAACCTTCCAATGAACTTAAAATAAGTTGTATATTTATGAAGATTTGTTTTTGTTGGGTTAAATTTAAAAGAATAGCTAGTGGTATGAATAATTGTGATCCAGATGTTTTCTATTAATAAAAAAATATGTTTTAATAAAACACTGGTAATATGTTTTTTTTGCATAAAATTGTATTACTTATATGTTTATTTGATAAGTTTGTTATCTTTATTGCATAAAATAGCCTACCATATTTAGCTATTTTGGAAGATGAATTAGGGCCATATTTTGGTGAATTAGGATCGTGTCGGTAACGCAGACGCAAAGCGAAGACGGTGGCAATTTAGGGCGTGTCTAATGCAATTTCGGTAATTTTGTGATTTAGGACGATAGCGCACCTCCGGCGCACTTGTAAAAGAGGTTGGATTAACTTTCAAAAAATACATGTGGGTGTGGTGGGGGTTTGGTTTCATAATGGCCAATCAGAACACCTATTTTCTATCCCTTTAAATACCAGTGCGCTAACGCTATAGCAAATTGGCAATTTCCTCACATGGATGACAGTTTTGCGCGCTGCACCAGGAGCGCTTCTCAAAAGAAGGTGTGGGAGGTGCGGAAAAGTTGGCGCGTGAATCAGATTGGGAAAACAAGGCGCACATTAATTTGTCATTTTCATGATTTCAGTTTATATTTTGAGACCTACATTGTTAAAAGACAAAGACATTGTTTTATTTCACCATCTCTTTTTTTCCTTATTTGTAGGCTTTCCAACTTAAAAAACAACATTTCTTTTCTTCTAACTTAATGTAATTGTTAAATGGAAAGCAATAAATAACAAACTCACAACTGCAACTAGGCCTGTTTCATTTATGTTCGTCATGCAGAAGAAGCTGCATGTACAGCCGAACTGATAGCCGTCTGGCCAACACCGGCTATATAATATATTTATTTAACAGGTGTATCTTACTGAATGGTAGCGATGGATGGCCTGCTGGCTTCAGTCTTTCATGTCCGTGCATTGAATAACCACAAGCTGTGGTGAAATAGTTTTTATCTTAATTGATTATGCTTGGAAGTTACCCATGGATTGGATGATTTGCCTCAACGTTCTCATGTGATTTCAGATAATGTGTGCATCAATAAAGTCACCAAATTGCACAGAGCGCCAGCATTTGCGCTAAGAGGTGGTCTAGTTGGACGTTAATGCAAACTCATTATTTGACACCAAACTTGCATAGCGCCCGACTGTTTTCATTGTCACACCCCCTATTGCGCTGCCCAACCCATATTCGTGCAAACGCCTTCACTGCACACCACAAAATTGTCAAACTTGGCAGAGATGGGAAATATTTCATTTGTGACAGACGAAACTGGCAATTTGCCTGCGCTAGGGCATAACGCCGCTTAGCGCCGGCACGAAAATGGGCCCATAGTCATATTTAATATGGTTAAAATTGTCCTTGAGCATTATAGGAAACATAATTTGACTTTTGAGGTGACATTTTCAGATGAAGTACCCAGAGAGCATTCTAATCTGACTTTTGCCCTTTGCCCTTGACTGCATGAAATGGCATGCATTCAAAAAAGAATCAGAGGCACTGTAATTTGAATTGAGCCATTACATTTTAATTGCATTTTTTTACAGCTATCCTTTTTAACATATCAGTTGAAACTGTGGTTGCAAATAGAGCCACTTATTTTATTTTCTTGGGGATGAATTCCATCAGTAGCTTTGTCTCTTTCATTCTTATTCTTATCCTTCTGGTAAAAGCCTATACTCTCACGATTGGTGTGAATTATTTATGGGGCGAGTGCTTTTTTAGGGCAAAAGTCTGAATGATCATGAAAAGAATGCCTTTGGATTAAATTCAATAAAAGATAAAAGATGACTGTTGCTCATGTGAAACTCAATGACTGCACAAAAAAGATTTGAGCTGTAAACTATGTCCATCTCAACTCAATCTTGTTTACTGAGGCACGGATCAATGGCCTCTAATGTTTATGGTTTTGTTTGTACTTGGGGTTTATGGGAAATCGAAACAAATGTTTAATTAGGGTAATATGGTTGTGGTGTGTGTCAGGAAATTGCTATATAACAAATTACCTCCAATTTATCTGAAAATACAAATCTGTTAGCAAGGGCATTTGTTTTTGTTTGACTATGCCAGGAATTTAGTCATTTGATCAATATTTGACTCTAATTGAACTATTTGAATTTTTTTTTTTTTTTACTGTTACACTTTCCCTTAGGAATTTAAACAAAACTGAACTGATCACGTTTCACCAGTCCAGTTGAGAATAGAAAACCCCGGAATAACTGACATCTAGACAAGTATCAATTAACCAAAAACTCACAGGTGTTCACCTTGTAATTTCACTTATCCTGCATGCAGCCATGGCAACTGTCTATTTAATTTGACATTTCTTCTATATATTATTAGTGGAGAAACAGGTTTCATGATGTAATATTTCCTGTGGGTATAGCTCAGTATCTTATACAGAAACACCCAGAAACCATAGTACACTATAATGTCCAGCTGCCATCTTAATACAATGAATTAATATGTCACACATATTCATGACCATCGCTCAAGGTGCATATCTGTTATGTTGCATCATCAGCCAATCAGCATTATCCTAGGAGCAGGATGCTAACACATGAACCCACAAATGGGCAGAGCTATAGAGTAATATGCTATCTGTGACTTAGTCATTTTAACCAATCATTGTGTTTTGCTGCGGTGAGAGAAACCTTTTGATGTGTTCAAATATGTCGGTGATTGACACTGCATTGTAGCACCACTCACTATGAGATTCATGAAACCTCTATTCTCCGATCACTAATTAAAAGTACCCTCAACTTGGTTTGTTTGCTGTTTTCATGTCTTTTTCATGGTTTTCACGACCAATGCAATATTGAAATAGGATTGGTGTTGCTTGCTTCCTGAATAAATTGTTGCAAGCAAATGTCACAAACAAAACAAAAGATGATTTGGCCTTCCCTCCTTCCCTCCCTCCAGGCCGACCTCTCTCTCCCGCTCTCGCTTCAGAGACGGTATGAAGACAGCTTGCTCGGCCCTAATTGGACAGGCTAATTAACACCTCTTCATTGAGACTGCTTGTCCCCAAAGAGCCAGCCTCAAGCAGGTTTGGTTTGCCACAGCATGTTACAAGCTCAGTCAGTTACACAGTGCGGAAAAAAGCTATAAAACAATAACTCATAGTGTATGGCCCAAATTATCCTGGCAGCGCAAAAAAAGGCACAATTGCCCACTTTAAAATAATAACAGCACTAATTAGGCTGCCGTGGAATCTTCCCAAAGTCAAAGTTTAGGCTCGATTTTCAAGTGCAAACTGGCGTATTTCACAAAAGTGCTTTCGATAAATTAAAAGTGCCCAAGGATAATATACTTTCGGAAAACAGAAAACCTATTTTTTGTGTATAGACTACAAAGTGATATCTCTCTGAAAAAAAGCCATTCGTCTTGCTGAGAAAAGCGCGTCTGAGATTGAGAACAAAAGAAAAATGCTGTCAGGTTATGTACACTCCAGATGTTTAAATGTGTACACTGAAAATCGGTGGAGATTGTATTGTAATGTAATGAATGGACACATTGTTGGAGATGATGATTTCAAGTCTACGCAACCAGGACGTAAAGTCTCTATAAAGACTTTATGCATTATGTTATTATGCTGAGTTTTGTGTTAGTTTAAATTCACTACATATAGCCAGTGTAGTTGAACACACAACAAGGTAACTGACTGTGATAAAGGATACATTTAATTGATTAATTCAATAAATTAAGGGAGATCAATAATGACTTTTGTGCAATCCAGCATCTTATCTTGAATAGATAAATTAATATTCAAGACTAGATTCAAGAAACATACAGTTCATTTCAAAATGTATGTGTATATTTGCAATTAGACATATGATAATATCAACAAATGTGTTGATACTCCTCTATGACTATCTATTATTTCCACTGTTGTGCATGGAATTTGACAGTGATCTAATTGGTTGCTGATTCTAAGACAGGGGTTTTCAACCAGTGGCCCCCTGGTGGTCCGTGAAGGTATTGCAGGGGGTCCCTGACAATGCATTCAATAATGTAGTTTCACTGCAGGAAGAATTCTTCTTTTTTTTAACCTTTTTTTTTGTACAAATTTCCATTTATAATTTCTTATTTGTGAATAATCAAATCAATCCAAAAATATAAATATATTTAGTTTAGCGCTGTTAGCTAGCTGTTACTGCTACACCGTTAGCTAGCTAGTTAGTTTGCTATCTATCCAGCACCACCATGGATCAGTTCATAGTTAGGAAAAAGCCAGCGGCAGAGGTGGAAGTGCAACAGACTGCTGCTGCATGCAAAGATTCGACTTCAGACGAAACAGGGAAACCTAAGAAGGAAAGACCAAGAAGAAAATACAACGAGGATTATGTTAAATATGGATTTACATTGACTACTGACAAAGCAGGAGACGAGGTACCACTGTGTTTCATATGCTCAACACGTCTTTCAAATTAAGCCATGAAGCCGTCAAAACTATTGTGGCATATGGAGACACATCACAGTCCCTTGAAGGCCAAGCCTATTGAGTATTTGTAAGAGATGTTGCGTAATTTTAAAGGCCAGCAGACGCTTATGAGAAAGTGCAAAAGTGAGTGGAAATGCACTAAAAGCATCATATCAGGTGGCGCTTAGAGTTGAACAACTTATTTTACCAGCAGCTATAGATGTGTAAAACCATGGTAAACGAAGAATGTGCAAACAAATTAAAAAGCATCCCCTTGTCAGATAACACAGTGGGACAACGAATTGTGGAAATGGCCAGTGATGTGAAAGGACAGTTGATAGAGAAACTTAGATCGGCTCAAGGATTCTCGATTCAAATTCTCGAATCTTCGAGTCGACAGATATTACTAACGATGCGCAAATGTTGGTATTTGTGCGATACAAGGACAGTGGTGCTTTGTGTGAGGAATTTCTTTTTTGCAAACCACTGCCAGGGCGAACGACAGGTGCAGAGATCTTTAAAGCCCTTGATGACTTTTTCAAAGACCATGATATTTTGTGGCAAAAGTATGTGCCATTATGTAGTGATGGAGCCAGAGTTATGAGTGGCAGCCAGACTGGATTACTTGCGCATGCGAGGAAAGCGGCATCGGGGATCATTTGGCAAATTGCATGATCCATCATCCCTGGCCTCCAAATAACTAAGCATTGAGCTCAGCAATGTGTTTGATGCTGTTGTAAAGACAGTAAACCTCATCAAGTGAAAGGCATTAAATACACGCCTGTTCTCATCCCTTTGTGAGGGCTTAGGAAGTGAGCACACATCTCTCCTTTACCACTCCATGCAAGGCAGAGATGCAAATGTCTTACAGCTGTATGTATAAAAAAATTAAAAGGTGGGTAGAGGGCGTAGAGGTGGGTAACCTGGCTATGTTTCCATCAATTGAGGAATATTCTGACAGCGCGGAAATTAAAGACATTATCAGTGACAATTTGAGGAGGCTTGTGCTTCAATTCCAAAAGTACTTCTCTGAGTCTGACCAGTGGCGCTGTGACAGCAAATGGATCATGCTTCCATTCAGTGATGATGCAGCAGGAGGGTCATGCTTAACTACTGCAGAAGAGGATCAGCTGATTGAAATGTCCACAGACTGTCAAGAGGCACATGTATGAAACACAGCCCCTTGTGAAGTTCTGGTTGGGTTGTCAGGCAGAATTTCCAGAGCTTACAGCAAAAGCAGTAGTGTCTTGAAAAAGTGTCTTTTACCTTTTGCAACTACATATCTCTGTGAGAGTGGATTTTCCACACTGGCATACCTGAAGAAGAAGTACAGGGCTAGGCTGGAGCCGGAAAATGATATGAGACTGTTCCTATCCACCACTATATTACTAAGAATAGACAGACTGTGTGCAACTCGCCACGCCCAGAAATCACAATTAGTTGAAAACCCCTGCTCTAAGAGAAAGATTGACTGAATCCTCAACAGCCTGCCCAGTGGTGAGTACATTGTTTGTAGTAGACCAACATAGTTACAGTACCATAGCAGGTATCAAAGCATTGTGTTAGAAGACTTGCCAGTGCGTAGGTCAACATAATGGTCAAGGTGCTCGTGTGAATTTCCAGTCTTTTTCATATTTTGCCAACCATCATCTCCCACTTAAAACATAGTTTTGGGGTTTAATCTTTAATAAATTATATATGCAAATTATGACAATGGAATAAACAACATCTAAAAAGCCTGTGTCGAACTTGGTATATGAAATGTGAAGGAAAATTAAGTAAATATTTTTGGCTAGTTCTATCTAGACATTATATCCTAGGTAAATTAGTTCCTCTGTATTTCACCACAATGTATTTGAAAGATTTTATTTTACTGATTGTGTTGCCTGCATTCCTTGTTCTTTGGTCAGTTTCAAGTTTTGAAATTTTACCCAGGGTGAAGAGAATGCATTTGATGGTCCTCTACAAGGCACTTTTAAGTTTTCAAATGGCAGCGTAGCTTACAGAACTGTGGCCCCATACGGCCAGCAGAGCCATTGAGCGGGGGACAAACACAGGCCCCAGTGAGACACATTTACGCCTTTGCTGTGTACTTTTTCAAACATGAAACACGCACTCTCTCAATACTCAATACACTCATCCCCCCCACCCCCCCGCCCAGCCTGCACTTTTGTTGTTTGAGGGATTTAGTTTTCTCCAGTTTTCTCTTTTATTTTTTTGGTGCGGCCCATATAACAGAAAAATAAAAAATAAATAAGCCAAAAAAATAAATAAAGTGTTTTTCCTCAATTCTCATGAGAGCGTTAATAGTTTATGTATTGTGGCTTTCTCTCCAAACCTTCAGCTGATCAAAAAAATCTATGTAGATGACACCACAAATATATTGTATCTTAAACTTGTAAACAGTTGTAAATTTGAGACTTTCAGAGGAGAGTGTGCGCTTGCCTACGGTCTCCCAAATTGACAGCAGAGGTTGCAGCGAGTGTGGCTTAGAATACGATTGGGCATTCCAAATTCGGTGAAAAAGGGGAAAAAGCAAAAAAGCTATAAGATGGGCTTTGTCAAATGGCAAGTAGGTACTGTATTATGTAGGTATGTTGTTATTAAGGAATAACTTGGCAACTATAGGTATGCTAAAGACATCACTGTTGTATATCCATATTTGGGCTTTTCTATGCTCATGTTTCTCCGTTTGAGGCCATTTATCTACGCCCTTCATATCGTTACATCTTGTAAGCAGACATTCTTAATGTACAGGTAACTTGCCATATCCTTGTGAATTGCACTGGGCAAGATTGTTGGCAATTGTTGACTGGGCAAGATTGCCATGTAGATATATAATAATTATAATGTATGAAACTCATACCTACGGGCAATTTAGACTCTCCAATTAGCCTAACGTGCATGTCTTTGGACTGTGGGAGGATATATATTATATACAGTATATAACTCAAAACTGATTTCAGGTGGTGCAGTGGATAGCACTGTCGCCGCACAGCAAGAAGGTCCCGTGTTCAAATCCCGGCCGGGGACTTTCTGTGTGGAGTTTGCATGTTCTCTGCATGTCCGCGTGGGTTTCCTCCGGGTACTCCGGTTTCCTCCCACAGTCCAAAGACATGCATTTTAGGCTAATTGGAGAGTCTAAATTGCCTGTAGGTATGAGTTTGTGAGTGAATGGTGTATGTGCCCTACACCATAATTGATATGTGACCTGTCCAGGATGTATTCCTGCCTCTTGCCCAATGCATGCTGGGATAGGCTCCAGCCCCCCCCGCAACCCTGACCAGGACTAATGGGGTTAGATAATGAATTAATGATTTCAGGAGGGGCACATCTCTCACTGATGATAACTGGTAACCTGTAGGCACATGAAGAGTAGCAAGGGGGCGATCCAGTACTGATACCCCAAAGAACCCCCCCCCCACCACCCAGGTGGGATGAAACAAATTGTGTTCCACCACTGCTTGCATCCATGTCAGCTGGACCACTTGGGAGTCAATGACTATTTTTAACAGTAAAGATTTGACTGATGGCAAAGTTATTTTATTTGTCTTTTCCTTCAAACAACCGAAAGCGTTCAACATTTTGAAGGAGTATAGCAAGTGCACTAAGAAAGGCTCTGTTATCTATGCATAAATTGTGTTCGGCCTAATGTCAAGTAGAAAACGTTACCAGTTTTGGATTTAATGGCTGCATTGTCACATTTTAAGTCAAAATCAGGGATAATCATACAACCATGGCTCATAAATAGGCCCACTACTTGTTCATTTGGGCCAGAACAATTTCTCGTCGCTTTTTGGGCTTCCTTAAAATTAAATCTAAATGGAAACCATGACAGACTTTTCTAACCTGAGTTTTGAAACTTGTAATTAAATTATGAAATAGCTTACCGTCTTCTTCTTATTATCCCCTTTTTTAATTATTATTAATAATATGTATTTTATACTACTACTACTACTAATAATAATAATAATAATAATAATAATAATAATAATGATGATAATAATAATAACAACACAACCATCTTAATAGATGTTATGGAACGGAGCTTCCGTATGTGATCCATTTTCACAATGCCAGTTCTTGGAATAAACATTTGTTCCACCCTTCGATCTTCCTCTCCCATAATGCAACAGGCAACAAAGGGGAGAGGAAGAGAGAGACCGAAAAGGGGCAAAAAGTTTTGAGATGCAATAGCGAAAGAAATTTAGACCTCAAAGAGATTTAGAGGGACCCGATTTGCAACACAGCTAACTATAATATTGTCGGTGTCATTGTCGATTCTTGCCAAAATTCATACAGCGTTGGTTGTTTGTTTCGCTAGCTAGCTAGCTATTTGCTAGACGAGTCAGACCTTAGTCAAAGGTGAGGAGATATGAAGAGTAACGTTAGCTAGCGAGCTAGTTTGCTACTTTAAACTGTGATCCATCCGACATTCTTAGGAAGATATATATTCAAATACCGCTCCGGAATAACGTTAGTGCCCGTGCAAATTGGTTGGAAACGCTGGTAAGTTTCAAAAATAACAAAGGAAAGGGACATAAAAGCTGCTTTTTTGTAGTGAAGCTTGCTGCTAGCTAGCATTAGCTTGCTACAAAGGATGTGGCCATGACAGTCACCTGGCTAACTCGCTAACATCAGCTAGCTAGTTATAAGTGTTAACTTATAGCAAACAAAACTGATATGCCATAAAAAATAAAAATAAACAGAATGAAGCAACATAGTCATTCATCATGTAGAGGCTTCAATAATGGCAATAAAATTGGCTTAAATGGGTTTAATGTTACTATTTCTGTTTATTGATTAAAGTTAGCTGAATGGCTAACGAACAAGCTAGAGTTGGCTGGCTAGCAAAGTGCTTGTTCGCTAGCAAGAATAGAGGTTCCTTTAGCTAGCGGGGCCTTTGCTAGCAATCGAGCTTGCTAACATGCATTTACTTCCAGCTATTATCTAAGTTGACTTGATGCGCAAATGTAACGATTTATTTGGTTTATTTAACACGGGTTTATTTATTTTACATAATATCTATATAACTTAATGTCCAGCTAAATATATGAATTGAATGAGTGACTTGATTATCAAAACCCTTTGTCAGTCCTTTGTGTGCAACTAACAGTTGGCTAACTAGCTAGGTATTTCGAATTGATTTCAAGCATATAGCTAGGCTTCACAGCAAGTCGTAGGCCAAAGCTAGCATAAATGTAGCTATCTAATTGCTAGCTGGTAGACCCATCAAAATTAAACATTTTTTTTAGATATACAGCTTGTTGGTCTCTTTTTCTGGTAGTTATTGAGGCCCTTTATTCAGGATATAGGTTGTTAATTGCTGCAGATAAAGTAGCTAGCTAGCTATACACATCGTGTTTAGATAATTCGATTTGTATGTATAGCTCGCTGAGAATTCAAGACAAAGCGTACTATATGTAAGCTTGCTAGCTACTAAATGTTCTCAACTTATTGTTTCATAATATTCTCTAGCTGATGTTAGCTTGCTTGTTATAATAGTGTCTGCCAAATTATATATTTTATATATCTGTGTGACTGTTAGGCTGTATTGAAACTGCTAGTGTATGGCCCTTGTATAATAAAGTATCAGCAGTACAGTAACGTTAATTTGTGTCCCATTTCACTCCTGCAAATAATTATATTGAATGTATATCATTCAATTTCTTCACTTTTAGGTTTAGCTAGATGCATATTAAAGAAAAAAACACCCCTGACTTACCACACAATTTAATTACTTATCTGACTGGCATTGGTTATAGGCTGACTGCTTACCTGCAAAATTGAATGAAAGCTTGAGAGCAGTTAATTTGCAAATATAGGCTAATTTATGATTTATGTTTGTGGGGTTCTGTAAGGCACTGTAGGAACAGAGCACCAAAATATCAAGCTTGTGTTAAGCTAAGAAGTGTGCCATCAAAGCAGGCTAGCCAGATCACTTTGATTGTCAATGAAACGCTTTGAAGCAGAGCTGATGTAATGTTTTGGCTTGAGCCATATCACTCATACTGGAATCAGGGATGTGATTTTTCCTGATTAATCAGGATATGGTGATTTTCTGATGCTAACTGTCTCTGCCTATTTGGCTTTATTTGCTGAACATTCTCTCCTCCTATCAGCTGTCAAAGAGTGCAACATTTCTTAATGTGTATGCTTATGTAATACACACGTCCACAAGATGTCTATGGTCTGAAAATAAACATTTCCTGATTAACCAGGAAGAAAATCACATCCCTGTGGAATTCATCAACTCCACAACCTTCAACAGGTCCTGTTTCACTCCTGTATGGCCATTGGCTTCCCAGAATACTTTCTCACACTGTCCTCTTGCTTAGTTAAATCGCTTCCTTGTAACGTGTCCTTATTCCCGAAGGTTTTTCTAGAAAAGTGTTTAGTTTATCACCTATGTGTTGAAGTTGTCAGTGTAGCAAAGGTAAATGTACTGCACGTTTTACCATTCAGGAGATGAGCCAAAAGGGAGCACGCACAGGTAATAAAGTCCCAACTTGATAGGAAAATAATATTTAGTTTATTTCATAAACGTTATTTTCCTGAACACGTTGGACCTTATTATTGTGTGTGCTCCCCAATGACTCTCCTTATTTTACACATTAATACCTGATGAGTAGTGGGTTATTGGCCCTGAAAGAATTATGCCTTCGTTACAACTGCGCTTGCTGCAAGGATTTGTAACTTTTTATCATTCTGGCGGGTAGTGGCAGTTTATTTGTGCACATGATTAATTGTTGAAAATAAATTGTTTAATAATTAAGCCTATTCATGTAACAGACGCTCTTGTCCAGAGCGAATAACAGGTCCATAATGGTGAAATGCGTACAGCACATGTAAAAAGTGAAGAACATGGCCCTGAGTACTGAGTAGTAAAATAAAAATCAGAGGTAAAGCGTCAAGCTTAAAAAAATAAAAAAATAACCTGGCCCAATCAGCATGCACACAGAGATGTAGCTGACAGCATGTGTCCACAGACCACTGTGTCAAAAATGTATTCTTGTATAGAATGGTCCGCTGATTTATACCTGGGTTAAATTGTTTTCCGGATATGTTCTGGGGGGAGGATGCAGGTAGAAAGGTGAGAAGAAATGAATGGCCGCAGCGTATTTATTTATTTGTCAGGGACATATCAAACACGTTAAAAAAACAGGCATCCGATGCATTGCATTAAGTGTTTATAGCCAAAGGCTAATTTCCAACACCTGTCCCCAACAGACTACAGAAAATGTTTTACAGCAAACAAAATGCATGCACGATCACATTAGAAAAAGTACATCCACTCAATGCAGCTTATTTGCAACTGTATAGTTTTTTGTTGGAGATTAATAACACTTTATTGCATTTTTCTTAGGCACAGCAGATCTAGGCCTGGGATGTGCGTAACAACACTGTGGGTAAACTCATGAAAGGACGCCTCAGATAAGGTCTGCTGAACGCCACAGGTGAGGCCACACCCCCGTTCCCTCATTGGGGGGAAGGGGCAGGACTTTCAGGATGAAGAAGATTAGCCTTAAGACGATACGAAAGTCGTTCAACCTGAAGGGCAAAGAGGAAGGGGGCGAGTTTGTTGTCCAGCAGCCTGCGCTGGGTGCCGACTTCACCAGGGACGACTCCCTCTTCAGCGGCTGCTACAGCAAAGACCTGGCGGGGTGCGACCTGAGCGAGGAAGAGGAGAAAGCGGGGCACAAGGGCCGATCCAAGAGCGAGAGCCTCATGGGCTCGCTGAAGAGGCGGTTGTCGGCCAAGCAGAAACCCAAAGTCAAAGGCGGGTCCCCGTCCGTGGGCTGCGTGGATGATGACACATTCTCGTCGTCTTCCGCCCCCATTGGCTTCAATGACATTAAGGCCCAGCGGCCCCTGAGGTCCACCTCCCTCCGGAGCCACCACTACAGCCCTACCCCCTGGCCCCTCAGGCCTGCGAACTCTGAGGAGACCTGCATCAAGATGGAGGTGAAGGTGAAGGCCCTGGTGCGCTCATCCGGGCCCAGCCCGGCCCTCAACGGAGTCCGGAAGCAGTACCATGACCTCCAGATGGACGGGTTGTTCCAGGACCCGGGAGGAGACCCATTGAAGGGCGCCGAGCCCCAGAACGGTGACCTGCACCTGGACATTGATGAACACGTGCCTGTAGTCTTAGGACTCATGCCTCAGGACTATATCCAGTACACAATGCCTTTAGAGGAGGGACTCTACCCCGGCGATGGCTCCTCCCCCATGGAGGTGGCACCCCCTGCTGAGGACAGCCCCCTGCACGTGGGCGAGGGGGCGATGGACCAGGATCTGGTCATGCCGCCAGACATCTTCATGGAGCCGTCTGTAAACGGGCTGCTGATCGGGTCTGCGGCCGTGATCCTCCAGGGCTCCAGGCCGGACGTGCCGCCCCTCTCGCCCCTGCTCCCGCCACACCCTGGTGGCCAGGCCCAGAGGGGCTTCCCCGGGTTCGGTCCGGCTGATGCCCAGGTCGCCGAGAGGATGCGGCACCACCTGAACTTCGACCCGAACTCGGCCCCCGGCGTCTGCAGGGTGTATGACGCAGTGCAGAGCAGTGGGCCCATGGTGGTGACCAGCCTGACGGCGGAGCTGAAGAAGCTGGCAAGGCAGGGCTGGTACTGGGGGCCCATCACGCGGTGGGAGGCGGAGGAGAAGCTGGCCAACCTGCAGGACGGCTCCTTCCTGGTCCGCGATAGCTCGGACGACCGCTATCTCCTGAGCCTCAGCTTTCGCTCGCAGGGCAAGACCCTCCACACCCGGATTGAGCACTCCAACGGCCGCTTCAGCTTCTATGAGCAGCCTGACGTGGAGGGCCACACGTCCATAGTGGACCTCATTGAGCACTCCATAAAGGACTCGGAGAATGGCGCCTTCTGCTACTCCAGGTCTCGCCTGCCGGGTTCGGCCACATACCCGGTCAGGCTGACCAATCCTGTCTCGCGATTTATGCAAGTGCGCTCCCTGCAGTACCTGTGCCGGTTCGTTATCCGCCAGTACACGCGGATCGACCTCATCCAGAAACTGCCTTTACCAAACAAAATGAAAGATTACTTGCAGGAAAAGCACTACTGAAATGCTGAAACAGGACTTAAATGGGACTTTGCATTGCAACTTGCACTTTTGGGTATCAGTCATATGGTGGAATATGTTTTTACAAACATTCATGGATACAATGTTTGGTGCCATTACTTTTTTTTTTTTTTTGGGGGGGTGGTTGCATCAAGAAAAGGTGAAATTGTGTATTGATAGTGTATGGCTTTCCCTTTAGCTAGAACCTTGGTTGTTGCTTGAACCCAGGCTTAACAAGCAAGAATGGAATAGAAGGTCACAATATTAGTATTGTAATATTACATGCATGTGTAGAAAGATGCTTTGAGCTTTTAAATTTGGTTATGAGGAACATGATTAATTGAATCTATAAGCCATAAAAAAGTGATGCTACACAGTTTTCTCTTTTTCTTTTGTTTTTCCAAATAACCAAAGCACAGAGGAATGCCATCTTTAACTTGAAGGGCATTTAAAATTGCACAGCCAGGCACAATTGATGATGCCCAATGTTTTAAAGTGGCCATTGTTGGCTTAGACTGTGTGTGCATTAATTGACCAAGATGACATCAAGTCATACAACAACAAAAAAACATTTATTCGAAGGTTAGATGTAAAGCAGTTTTCACAACAAAAATAATAGCCAAGTGTTAAGAATAGCTTTTGAAATATTTTTCCCCATCAAATATATTTTTGAAATGCTGCAGTTGCTACATATGCCAGATGAGTGTGCTCTCCATATTTTGTAAAGGTTAAATCAACAACATCCTGTTTAAATTCCATTCAGTGCTTGTAATGCACTTCAAACTGATTTTTTGTACATTTAAAGATGACACAAGGCACAATTGTGTGATTTTTAATGCAGAACACACACATTTTTGTACTGCATAAATCACTTAGCCTTAATGCGTGACGCTCAACGCCCAATCAAACCCGCGCGCTAAGAAAATGGTTTACCTAATGGTGTTACAGTTGAAAGTACTCATTTTGAAGTAAATAACCCAACCCTTTGTGATTTGGATAGCAATTTTCTTTCATATTTGAAATGCAGTTTTTTTTTTTTTTTTTTTTTGGTAATATAATTTTGTTCATAGAAATGTGTTCCCCTTGTATGCCTGTTAAGATCACCTCATCAGACGGTGATTTCCTGCAAGATTAAAAAATGGAAGTTTTATTGAATATGCACTATAGCTAGTTTTTAACTTCATAAAGTTATTTGAATTTAATTTCTTTTTAGATATTAATAGTGAAATTGTTAAGCATTTTTATGTTTGTGTGAGTTACAATGGTATTAGATTCATTGCTGAAAATATTACACAAATTCCCCCGAAGCAGCACTTTTTTGCTGATTGTCTACAAAGACTCCTTTCCTCCTGTGCAAACTAGCATGATATTAAGTTTTAATTACTAAATTAAATCTGCTTTAGCAATGCTGCAATATAGCTCATACGGGATAAATTGCTGAGTGGGTATTTGTGTGCATTCCCACTCTGGATAACAAAGGGAATTGTAGCTGGTGCAAGTTTTAGCATTTGCTGCTGTTCAGTGAAACCGGTATCTAAAAAAAATAAACATTAAGGAACTCTCAATCAGAAAATCGGCGTTTTCAAAATTGTATCAGTGGGAAGGAAACCGTTCAGGAAAGGAAAATGAATGTAGGTGGGGGGAAAAAAGGTTAAAATAAGGGTTATATTTTAAGTGTCATGTTCAGGTACTCAGATTAGGAGAATAAGAACGCAAACCTATTTCTTCATACCACCTCTTCCTAATTCCCCACTTCCAGTTGGTCTCAAAACGATTGCTCTGTAACTTAGGGAAAAAATCTGCCCTCACTTTACCTTTATGTTCATAAATTGTTATGTAATTAACATAAAGTGTTATGAACGCATTTTAATTTTAGCCACCGTCCCACCGTTTTGTTCTTTTTAAATATCGATATCTCATGCATTAAACATATCTTTTATTCAGACTCTTCTTGAAAGACATGACAATATGTGAACGGAGGTATGGTTTCACAATATTCACTTATGTCAGTGAAAGAGGTTTTATTTGTTGTCCTTTTTTGTATTTGAATATCTGAGTAAGGGAGTATGTGTGTGCTTTTCCAACTGTAATCTTTACAGTCGGTCAAGTTGTAAAGTTTCCTACACTGGGACTTTGATCCGTATACCATTCATATCGGTTAAAGGGATAATGACAGGCGCACGTGGTTTAACAAGGGATTTCACTCCACCTTGTGTTTAGTATCATACATGTAGACTGATGCTACTTCTGGAGGGGTAATACCTTCAATATTCATATTGCTTTAGTCCTTACAGCACGCTGTGTAATTAGTAAGGTCAGTGTTCCACTTTTGAAGTGGTCACCTTGCCCGTCACATTTCATTCCCAAGCCTGAGCTGAGCTCTACAGCATTGTGGTATGAACTCCTGAACCTCCTAGGAACCCAAACAGGTGTTTGTAATGGGCATTGCTGGTGGTAGGTGGTGGGGGGAGAATTTGTTAGTTAAAAGTTCAGAACAGAACGTATAGCTAGAGGGTTGGACCAGGGCCTTATTTGCCTTTCCTGTTGGACTTTAACAATGGACCTCCTTGTCTTGCTCACCAATGGTTTGATCACTAACTTGCTATTTATTATGTAATGTCAGAGAAACCTTTACATTTACAACTTTATATTTATAATTATACAATTACATTTGTATAATTATTTTAAAGTCAGCTTTATGTATTATTATTTTCCCCCCTTTAACATTCAGCTGTTTGAAATTATTTTGAAAATAATCAGTCAGTAAAGAAGGAAGGTGAAAAGAAGTAAAGAAAGAAGGTGGATGATAGTGATTTTGGTGTGTCTATTAGCATTGACCAAGTGGCAGGCTTGAGTTCTTGGGACTAGCTGTTGGAAGTTCTGAGGATTTGTTTTCCTTCTTTTTGCATGTAACTGAGTTTCCCTTCATCTTTGGGGTATGGGTATTGAGTATTTGTTTTTGGAAAGAATGTGTGAAACCAAGATGTCAACAGGCAACATTGTGGTGTGTGCTGGTAAGGACTGATCCGCATCTCGTTTGCATAACAATGGGATAGACGTGTCTGTGCAGTGTGATGCGTTGTGGGTAGCTTGTATGTGTTAGCTATCTGAGTTGTAATTTTGAGGTAATACAGTTGACCTTAAATCTGAATTGGAGTAATGTATTGGGGAACTTCTTAGAGAATGTGGCTCGTTGAATGTGATAACGAACGTTAACTAAATGCTAGGTATGTTGCCATGAAGTACAAATGAAACAAATGTACAGAAAGGCATTGCTGAATGAAAGCAAAAACAAATGTGAAGTTCAGGGTTTTTAAAAATCATTTTAGTACTATGTTCTGGTGGTTTCTTTAATCATATAGTAACTACAATATTCAATATATCGCATAAATTATACTGAATTGGATGAACACTGAAATGAAATTCATTGCTTTCTGCTGTGATCTTCCAACATATTTCGGTAGCCAGGGATTTGAGCGCATTTTATGTCTCAGTAATTCGCTGTTGCCTTGTACATGTCTAATTTCACAGACTGGCTTGTTTGAATTGCTGAAACATCACCTTATTACTGTTGAGCACTTCACAAGCTTCACCTGTTGTTTTTTTTAATTTTTGTTTTAGGTTGACTTCATGCTGTGAGTGAAAGTGAAAGTTTACATTTTGTTCAGCAAACGTCTCCCTCGTTTCTGAATTCTTTCATGAACAATTTGGTACAATTAAAAAAAGCTTCATCACAATAGTGCTGCTCTATTATTTGATTATAATGGCCTTTTCATTACTAAAATGAGAAAATGTATTGTCTATTTTTAATGTACATAAAATACCTTTTGGCTGTAGTCTTGGGAGAATCAAATAGCTGTGCATCATTTTTTGGAACAGTTCAGTCAATACAGTGGCTACCAGGCCTTTAAATAAATCCTAGATAGAAACGCAGGTTGTTCCAGTTTACATTTTAGCCAATTTAAGAGTGTGTATGTGGGGAATACAACAGTGTCAATTTTCCAATGTCCCTTTTGTTTCTGGAGAGAATATTTACAGATTTCAGTTTTTTTTTTTTTTTTTTTTTGCACATTTTTGAAGACGGTTTAAAAAGTTGTATCTGCTGATACAAATTGTAAATAAAAGACTTATTCACAAATGCTTGGGGCAGAGTTTCTCAATTAATTTGGGGTTTATACATCTTACCTTTTTACACATGCATGTATGTATGTATGCATGTATTAATATAGGAGTAGGCCATTTTGGTACAGTTCAAAGTAGCAATTAAATATAATCTGTTAAGGTCACCATCAAAAACAGTGCACTGCACCTGACACAACTATTAAAACTGGCAGAACTTGTGGAACCTCTCCAGAACTTGGGTGTGAGGAAAACAATGTAACTAAATGAATAGTCTGCTCTGACCTCCCTTATGACCCTGATTTCTTAAAGTCAAGCCTGCCAGTAAGATTTCTTGAAGGTTTAAATGAATTTGAGTTGTCATCCTAAAAAAAGCCCATTGGTTGTAGAGCTGTCAAATAAAGATTAAGGCCCTTTTCCATTGCACAAAAAAACAAACAAGAACCAGATACTTTTTTGGCACTAGAAAACGGGAGCTTTGCGCTTTACATTCGCCACGGTTCCAGTTCCGCATAGTTCTCGTTGTTGGTTTTTGGTGCCTGTTCAAGATGTGGTATTTACCGTACCAAACAACTGTTTATTTAAACTTTTTATTGCTGATTAGTTACGCACTTTGCCTCACTCAAGTGACTGATCGTGAGGGGGAAGAGGCATTGTTGTTAGCATTTGTTGAAGAAGGAATATCAGCAATCATGTAGAAAACCACGGGACCATGAAACAAGTGCAGTTTTCATTCAAAATACAGTGTAGCCTAATGTTGTTACAGAAGGGCAGTGTCTGTCTTTATGTGATTATGTTTCAGTTAAACTACGCCATATGAGGGAAGTTCTGGCAAGTAGATTTCTGGTCGGGCAAGAGAGGAAAAAACATTGACGTTTAATCCTGCTATAGCTTGCTATCAAGTGATGCGTTTTTTCATATAGCAGCTTAACCAAAATTAAGCAAAGCATTTTTCCTTTGCATTGCTGATGTATTATCTGAATTAGCACAAACCATAACTTTTTCACCCTGAAGTCGGTGGAAACAAGAATGGTAACTAGAACCGGGACTAGCTCTAGTTCCTGTTCATTTCTGTTAGGTCTAGTTCTTGTTTTTTTTGTGCAATGGAAAAGGGCCCCTAATGCTCAACTGCTCAGTCAAACCTACTTAAGATCATTAAACTGTTGAACACTTTATTATTTTTTTACACTTTTGAATTCAAGAGCCTCCCCAGAGTTGTGTAACTCTCTTCTGTAGACCAGGCATTTTTAAAAGTGTGGCAGGATTTGTGAGTGGCATAGCCTGTAAAGCACTTTCCACAAGTACAGACTGAGCCCTACGCCTTAGACATTGTTAATCTGGTCTTTGTCATTAGTCCACTGATAACCAAGAGTCCACAGTGATGGCACAGGTATATCCTGTTTATCACGGGGGGAATGCGAGCAAGCAGAACAGCGTTAAATGAAAAGGTGTGGAGCAAAGGAGTAACTTTAACATTCGACAAACGGAATTGAATGGGAGATTCTGGATCGGTGCCTGAGAGTGTTTTACACCACCATCAACAAAACACCAAATGATGGAATTTCTCATGGAAAAATGGTGTTGCATCCCTCAAATAGAGTTCCAGACAATTTTACACCACCATCAACAAAAATCTATGCTGGAAAAAGGTGCACTGAAGCTGTTCTGGCTGTTCTGGTTGCTCGTGGTGGCCAAACACCTTATTAACACACTATGTTGGTGTTCCCTTTATTTTGATAGTTACCTGTATGTTTTGTTTCAACATGGTATCACTCAGTAGTAAACAAAAGTCATATAGTGGCCAGCAAATTAATGGGCATTTTAAAACAATGTGCCAGTTATCAGAGATTCACACCACTGCCGATCGTATTATGTGCTGAGTGTGGAATTTGTGATTCCAGTGCGTCCTGGGCTCGTTGAATGAAGGAGAGCAGATGTATCACAAACCTGTTTAGCGGACTGCTTTATGAGACTCGTGGCGTAACTGTGGCCATCTGTGTCCTCAACGGGGCTGCGGTTTGGGTACGATTCGCCATCAGCGAAGGCGGCCTGGGCCAGCCAGTGATCTTTTCGGCTTCGAGTTGACACAGCCTATTATGTTCCTGCAGAGCAACAACAGCTGTCTTTTTATGAAGCACTGAAGTTCGTCTGACCAACGTTTTCCTATTTGTTCAAAGCTGAATAAAAACTTGTTTTAAAAATAAAGCTGTGTAGGCAAGGATTCAAAAGTAACACTTTCTTGAACTTGCTGAGGCTTAAGTTAAGGCTGAGCCACAAAGCAGCAGGGTGGAATTCTGCACCTTCAGTCTGTTGGAATCATTTGACAGGGATAACGCTCAAACAAGTCATAATACAGCATCTCCCACCCTTTCACATCACTATACGTTACCTGTCAGGATGTTACCTATCCTGTCTGAGGAACAGATTCAAGCCTGCTAGGGTACCAAGCAAATCTTACTATAAGTTCAGATTATGACAAGTCCAAAGATCTGTTAAAAAAAAAAAAAAAATAATAAAAAGGTTTTAAAAAATATATTATCATCTACGGAGGGCACAAAGGGTGCAACATTTTATTTTTATGTTGTGTCCATGAGGTAGTGTTACTGCATATGTTGTATCCATGAGTTAGTAAAGCGAGAGCGTGCAAGTTAATTAATTTGTGCCTCAACTCATGGTCGTGATATAGTAACCTGTGTGCAGCTGCCCTCTGCGGGCTGTAGCAGCCATTTTGCTCCATAGGTGTCAAATGAGACAAATAAAATGTTGTGATTGAAAGAAAATCGTATTTGGCCCTTTTGCTTGGAAATTCAACCACATAAGATGAAACCTGTCTTGGAACTTTGTGGAAAACACGAAGAGAGCTGTAGAATGTGTTCATTGGGTGTACACTTTATTTTGGTTATTAAAATGACAGAGGGAAGCGGTCATTGTACACAGAACCAGAAGTCATGGGTCCGTCATTCATACCCTTTGCCAATTGATTCCTACTTTTGTTTGGCCATATTTATGTACCATATGTGTTTCACAGTATTATAATTAATTAACATTAAATCCTCCTTTTTATATTAACCATGTGTATTCCTTTTTTTATAGCAGAGTCCTCAGCAAGTAAACAGATATGATTTCCATTTATGTTCATTGGTGCATCGGTTTGATCCAAGGTGTTAACTGATTTAATGTGACTAAATTTCAATTTTAAAGCTTAGCTTTAACCCAATCTGCAATTTTTTTTCGTCTTCTAAAACTATTCTCAAGAGACCCCCATTTGGCAATTAAAAGGCAGGGACTTGCCATTGGCAGTTGTCTGACGCCGTAAGATTCCCCCTCTCTCCCTCTCTGTTTCCGGTAGTTTTATAATGCGCAGGAACGGCTGTCCCTTGTGCCTGTGTTTGTGCACCTGTACTAATGCGGTATCTTTCTTGCAAACAAGGCCATGGTGCCTCTCTGAAGCAGGGATCTCACCCCTGTTTTGAAAAACACCCTGGCCCTGATGAACTGCTCTTCAGAATGCACGAGTGTGGCAGCGTGCTGTCCTCCAGCTGTCAGCCGCCCGCTCACAAGGGGGTAATTATGCACCCGGCTCCACACGCAAAACCTACAATATAAATGTATCTGCCTCGACAGGAATATAAAGATACAGGAAGATTATTTTCTCACTATTATTCAGTCCAAACATTTGAGGCCTTTTTAACATCTGGTGTGAAGCAGGGGGTGTTCTCGATTTGAAATTCACACACAATCCCTAAAAGTGTATGCTAAATGAGCTCCCTTGTCTCACCCTGTAGTGGAAGAATCATTAATAGAATGTCAGCGATTCAGGGAAAGAAACGGGTATACAGAAGCAGAAAACATCAAACATGTCGATGTGTGTAACCATTCCTGTTTCATTCAATTTGGTGAGAGGGTTAGACTGGCATCCAAATGTTGTTTTTGGGGAGGGGGGGATGTTTATGATATGAAAGCAATTCCTTGGGGATATATATTTTGACACAACAAGATCCTTCTGAACTGCAGAAATGCATTTGGGAGCTATAAATCCATCCCAGGGTGGTATGGAGGGTAGGTGATTGCACTTCTTTCTAACCAGAAGGTTTCAGGTTCAAATCATGATTGGGGGGACCCTTTTGTTGTATCATTGAGAATGGAATTTTTCTGAACCAGTAAAATGAATCTGTTCAAAATAAGCAAAGGGTGAATAACCCAAGTCACTTACAGTGCATGGACATTAATTAACAGAATTATTCCAACTGAAGTTGTACTGTACTGTGGCCAAACCACAATCTTGGAGCAGTTGTCATCTCATCATCTGTCTACGAGCTCCACGGCTCTATGTCCTTAGCTGCTTTAAGCCTGCAACTCCAACTATGCCACTACAACTATGCCACAATTTTCAAATTGGTTGGACTTGGACTTGCTCTGAGGGAAAAACATAATCAACAAAGGGCAACTGTGGTCAGAAGCGCTTACTCCTGGATTGTGATGTCTGTGCATTAGTTTGAGGTGCTAATCTCTAAATCAATGACTGCAAATTTCAATCTAGGGCATGAGCAGACTGTTTCATCAAGAGCGGTCCGTGGTGAACTCTACAGAGCAGGACACCTTAGTCATATCCTATTAGTGTTTCCACCTTTTTGGCTACTACCTGTATATGCCTGCTCTACTGTGTGATGTTTGTGCGGTAACTCAATGAAACAAAAGGCAAAGATCATTCTGCAATCGGGACTAATCAGTTTGGTCTTCATCTTGTTCTACATCTGAGAAATACAGAAAGTGTTGAGTAAAACCTGTACTAGTCACCAGCTCAATGTACACTGCAATCCACCCTGTTTTAATGTTGTCACCACAACAAGTTTTAATTTCTTTTGGTCAATGTAATATTCATGAAAAGCTACTACAGTAGCATTAGAGTTCATTTAGAGCTAAATTATTCCCCCATTTGTAAGCAGTGCTTACAGTTATAGTTGTGGTCTTCAGAAGGGTACCCCTGAGCCCTTTAAACCCTTTGCCCGCACGCCAGCAGTTCTGAAACAGACGTGACTCGCTAGGTCGCAACAGGCCTTCCTGATCATACTTTTACATCTCTGTTTCTCTCACTCGAAACATCCAGAATATCGAACAACAAAGAGAATGTTAACATTGTCTGCAGCGGTATATTTAACAATGTGAGTTGTAAGGCAATTAGGCTAAAATGTTGCAAAGTGTTAAAGATGACAAAAAAATCAAATGCTTACCTAGTCTTTTTGCACATGCTTTTTAAAAAGATTAATTTCAACATGATAAAAATTAAATTAGCTTCTGCAGCATCCGTTGTTAATATTTTAGCGTATACAGCCTATATTTCGTACATTTATCAGAGTCTGCTACAACCGTATATCTAAATAAATGCTAGACTCATAATGGTTACATAATGAATACTGATGGGTCAACCTCTTTTGAACAGCAAAATATTGTGCTTTCTTAATACCGTGGCTTAAATGTTCATTTTTGTTGAGATAAATTGATGTACTTAAATGTTTCTCATCCAAGGAATCTCTGGTGTGAATACATGCTCTTGAAGAACATTAATGAGCAATTAAAGCCATGCGAGTTATTTATTTCTTCCAAATTTAAATAAATGAAGCTTGTACTTTTAGCATATTTTTCAAACTTACTTTAATAAACTTGATATTAAAAAAAAAATCAAACAAACTCATCCTTCCAAATCGCTGTCCATAACAATAGTTATTCTGGCTGGAATGGCTGTGCCTCATTTTCTTTTTCTGTTGCCATGGTTCTTACTTACCCCTGAGTAAAGCAAATGATCTATGGTATCAGTGGGTTCACTTCTTCTTTGATCAACATTTTAATCTTCAGTGTTGGATACCCCATGAAGGAAAATTGAACATATTTGCCCTAATTCTGTAATAATAAAACCATGACAAATGTATAATCTATACATTTTATATTCTTCCTTCCTAAATTCACTGCTCTGAAGGCAGGTTTAGGCCACACAAAGATTCATGGTTATACTGTACTTTTGTGAACAAATATGGTGAAAGGTTCATGTGAAGCACTTTGAATTATCCCTGATCACATTGTCTGATGTGCTGTGTTATATTTTGTGTCAGGATGAAACATCGACGGCAAACAGAAAATGCTTTAAAAAATGTAACTAATCATTACAATTTAGCTTTTAATCTCAATAACGAAGTGCAGAAAGTGACATGTCCCAACAGCCTTTATTAGGGCTTATGAAGAACTGCATTATTTAATTCATGAGTCTCATATTGGTATGAGTGCAATACCAATTCCCCACATAAAGGAATATATTAACATAATAATGTTTTAATATTAATAATTAATCCTATCTCTGTTTTAGAGATGGCTAGTGGCATAATATCCATTGCAAAGAAACAATTACAGAAGCCGCAAACCGACACTTTGCATTTCGATCTGAGAGCATCACTGTCCACGCCCAGGTCATCTATTACAATGTGAGGGCAGAAGTATTGGTCTCCTTTGTGAAATTAGAGGGAAGTTGGGTGGCTCACAGGCTTAAAGCTGCTCCTGAGCTTGATACACAAGTACACCAGTCTGTCACAGGGCCATTAACCACAATTCACTGCCTTTACATTCTGTGACATTATTTATATATTTGAGACTCATTTACAGTCAACTGAGGAGTGGGGTTTGAACCCCCAAACCTCCAGTGTTGGTGTGGAAACTGACAATAAGGCCCCCAAAGCCAGGCCCATAGATAATCCCACATTGTTGGCCATGGTGTACATTACATCAGAGGCATTTAGCAGACGCTCTTATCCAGAATACAGTTTACATTTCTTTACACACAACCCACTTATACAATTCAGTGAAGCAATTCAGGTTAAGCACCTTGCTCAAGGACACAACGGCAGTCACCCACCTGGGAATCGAAACTGCAACCTTGATGACAGATTCATGATTCTGGGCCTGACTAGTTTCTTTCTCCAATGTGGTATAACTGCCCACAGTGTTTTCCACCACCACCACCAAAACACCTAATGATGGGATTCCTTGTGGAAGAATGATGTTGCATCCCTTCAATAGAGTTCCAGACACTATGTCGAATCTATGCCAGGGTGCATTGAAGCTGTTCTGTCAGCTTGTGGTGGTCCAGCGCCCTATTAAGGCACCTTATGTTGGCGTTCCTTATTTTGGCAGTTACCTGTATATTCAGACTGTCCTTACCATTTTTGACAGCACTATAACATGGCAGATGTGGTAATTACGGAGTTTGGAGTATTCTTAATGCCACTGCGGTTCATTTTCCGTGCAATAAGCATATTCCCAGTGCAAACACATGACAAGATGTAGTACACCTTTAAGAAACGCCGCCTAACTCATGCAGGGCATGCATGTAAATGACTAACTCATCCATTATTTAGGGAATGTGTTTTTAAGGTGTCCCTAGTCCTACCAAGTGCCTCTATATGATTATTTCCACTATTTGTATTTATTTATTTATTTTAAATGTAGAACGCTCTTGTTGAATAAGGCGATATGAAATTGTAATGAATTTCTGGAGAGGAATTTGGTTCAATATCCACAGCTGTCAGCTGAAACATCTTCAGGGTGGTTGTTTGATAAAATAATATGTTCTAATAGAATGTGTGCTAATGTATATATATATATATATATATATATATATATATATATATATATATACACACACACTTACGTATATGTGTATATATATATATGCACATGTGTTTAACAAGGCACCAAAGGTACTGTATGTAACTACTGTAGTTAAGCCAGACCATACATGTTATTCTTGGTGAAAGTTTTTTGTGCTCTTTGATCACCATGTAGTCATTCCTGTTAAACATATACAATGGGGGAAATAAGTATTGAACACATCAACATTTTTCCCAGTAAATGTATTTCCAATGAGGCCATTTGCATTTGCAAAATTTGCACCAGACTTTGGTATTAACTCAAGAAATACAGACAAAAAATCTAAACATTAAAGTCCATATGTAAATAAAGTTATGTGTAGTAAAGTGGAATGGCATAGGAAAAAAGTATTGAACACACTAACTGAAATTAATTCAATACTTAGTGGAGAAGCCTTTGTTTGTAATGACAGCTTCAAGGCGCTTTCTGTATGAAGTAACTAATCGCCCGCAGTATTCAGGTGTGATTTTGGCCCATTCCTCTACACAGATTGTCTTTAAATCTTGAAGATTGCAGGGGGCCCTCTTGTGAATCTGGATCTTCAGATGCTTCCACAAATGTTCAATTGGGTTTAAGTCAGGTGATTGACTGGGCCATTCCAACAAGTTGATTTTCTTTCTCTGAAACCAATTGCGAGTTTCCTTTGCTGTATGCTTTGGATCGTTGTCCTGCTGGAAGGTCCACCCACGTCTCATTCTCAGCATCCTGGTGGATGGCAGCAGGTTCATCTCAAGAATCTCTCTGTACATGGCTCCATTCATTGTTCCTTCAATGATATGAAGTCTGCCAGTACCACGAGAGGAGAAACAGCCCCACATCATGATACTTCCACCTCCAAACTTCACTGTTGGTATAGTGTTATTCGGGTGATGTGCAGTGCCATTTCCCCTCCAAACATGGTGTGTTGTGTGACAGCCAAAAAGTTCAATTTTGGTCTCATCTGACCAGAGTACATGCTCCCAGTAGTTCACTGGCTTGTCCAAATGTTGTTTGGCAAACTTTAAACGAGCTTCAACATGTCTTTTTTTCAGTAGTGGAGTCTTACAGGCTGAGCGTGCACAGAGGCCATGGCGGTGGAGTGCATTGCCGACTGTCCTTTCTGTCACAGTTGCACCTGCTGCCTCCAAGTCTTTCTGGAGCTCTTTCCTAGTGGGCCTTGGCTCTTTGGCTACTCTTCTAAGTATCCTTCTGACTCCCTGATCAGAAATCTTGCGAGGAGCTCCTGTGCGTGGCCGGTTGATGGTGGAGTGATGTTGCTTCCACTTACGGATAATGCCCTCAATGGTGCTTTCTGGAAGATTCAGTAAAAAAAAACCTTTTATAGCCCATCAATATATTCTAACCCAGCTGACATTAATTAGCACAGATTGGAGGTAGAGTTGCCTCCTAATTAGTTTTCAGCTGGTTCCTTGCCTTTCCTTGCTGTGGTGTACTGCTTTTTCTTAGTGTGTTCAATACTTCTCTCCTGTTTCATTCCACTTTATTACACATACCTTTATTTACATATGGACTTTAATGTTTAGATTTTTTGTCTGGATTTTTTGAGTTAATACCAAAGTCTGATGCAAATTTCACTTGAATAGGCTCATTGGAAATACATTTACTGGACAAAATGTTGATGTGTTCAATACTTATTTCCCCCATTGTATCATCATACACATCTATATCACATACAGGATTTTTTAAAATAAATATTTCAATTTCGCTGATCCAGAGCTGGGATTTTTACCTGTAGTGTATTATTATGTCATAAACAGTGAGCAGTAACCCTCAGTACTATGTGTGCACACATCCATGACTTTGTGTTTTTGTGTACAAGATTAAACCCTGAAGAAGACTATGTTAAGCCAGGTGTAGTGGCTTCTTTGTTTCAATTGTCCTATTTCCTTAGCCACAATGATGAACCAACATGGGAGATTTCTTACGTCAATTCAACCCTCTATTTATTTCGATTCGCCCTCCCTTCACGAGCCTGCCGCCCATCCTCCGGGCCAAGCTATTATCTCCGAGTCCGGCAATGATCTGCCTCCTCCAAAACGGAACTTCGCCCACCTGCTCTGCCCACAAATGCCCTCGCTGCTCCTCGGCAAGCTCGTGCTCGACAGCCGTATGCCGCCCCTGCCCCCAGAACTCCCGGCCAGAGTCGGACTGACACAGTCGGGTTTGAACTGCGTCCGCAATAGGTAGTTCACACTCACAAAGCGCCAGTCAATGCATGTGCGTTAGACTGCTACTCTAATCGAGGCCCCCTCCATTTTATGATTTCAAGGACAAATAAGTGTATTTAATGAATGATTAATGAAATTAAGAAAATACTTGGAGCAGTTCTAAATCATAGCAAAGAGACAAAACAATAGCAAGCGTGCATACAGGTGTCCCGTGCGTGCCTGCGATCAGAAATCTGTGAGCTCCCAAGTTGGCCACACCCCTCAAGCCTCATCAACCACCTATTATGGCGTTACCAGCCTGCAGAGGGCGCACAAACAGTAATACAATATAAATAAAATCAATCAATCAATACAAAAGTAATCAATAAATCAGTCATATTCAACAATAATATAAACAATGTTAATTTTTGCTTATTTAGCTCCTACACCAGGTACAGAATTATTGGCACCCTTGATGAAAATGAGCAAAAGAAAACCATAGAAACCAAATAATAACGCAAAGCTGACAACGCTTAGGTTGTGGATTTGATTGCCATTGGGACCACATATGGTGAAAAATGTATACATTTGCTACTGTAAGTCACTTTGGATAAATGCGTCTACTAAATGGCATATATTATTATTCCTGACTAATCGACCAAAATAACACATTCAAATTATACAGTTAAACTTTTTATAAAAAGCTTTCACAATTATTGGCACCCTTTTAGTTATTGGTGCAGCATCCCCTGGCAAGGATAGGGGACTGAGCCCATTTCAATGTTTCATATGGTTGGAGAACACATTTGGAGGGATCTTGGACCATTCCTCTTTCTCCATGCAGAACATTTCAAGATCTTTGATATCCTTCCACTTTGAAGTTTCCACTTATAGACTGCCCTCTTCAATTGAGACCACATGTTTTCGATAGGGTTTAAGTCTGGAGACTGAGATGGCCATTACAAGACATTATTTTATTTTCACAGAACAATTTCTGTGTTGATTTTGAGGTATGTTTGGGGTCATTGTCTTGTTGGAAGGTCCACCAATGGCTAAAGTCTCAGCTTCCTGGCAGAGGCAACCAGGTTTTGTCTAAAATGTCCTGGTACATAATGGAATTAATTATGCCATTGATCTTAACAAAAGCCACGGGAAACAAAACAGCCCCAAAGCATCAATGATCCACCACCATGTTTGATAGTAGGTATGAGGTTCTTTTCCTTGTTTGCATCCCTCTTTTGTCTTTTTTTGCCGATGCTGATGGTGTACATGGCCAAAAAGGTCTCACCTTTGGTCTTACCTGACCATAGTAACCAGTTCCAGTCATAGTTCCAATGATGCTTGAATTTATTGGTTTCTCTCAGTAAGGGCTTTTTTCGTGCAACCCTTCCAAGGAGCCTGTTGGCATGGAGGTGTCTTTTGCTTGATCTTTTGTGATCACAAGACGGTGGTTGTTAGGTTCTTCTTTGCCTCCCTCACCATCTCCCTCACTTTGTGTGGGAACAGCATGCACTTGCGTCTTCTCCCTGGCAAGTTTACAACTGTTCCAGATGTTTAACATTTTTTTGATTATTCCCCTAACAGTGGTTAGTGGTATGTTTAACCATTTATGTATGTTTTTGACTTATGTAGGTCAACCACCATCTGTCTCTTTTGATTTGACAGTTCTTTGGCTTTCCTCATGGTGATGGACAACAAAGGGATTGTAAATCATTTTACACTATTAGGGATGTGTTATCTCATTATTATACCGTAGTGAAACAGGAAGTGATGAAAGGCCACAATACAGTTCCTTAACCCCCTGAGGTCGACGGGAGCGGCGCCGCTCCCAGCAGCAATAAAAGTATATTACTATTTCTAATTTCGCGATATTTTATCATACACACGCGACAAAAGCATTGACAGAAACCTTAGAATCGCGACTTTCCGATTTGAGCACTGGCAAATCAAATGGGATTTTTTAAATTAGGTTAATTAGACCAAAAGTAAACCTTGTTTTTACTCTGTTTTTACCTTTTAGTAACGTCCCCCTTCTATTGACATGGTAACTAGGTGTGAGAGTTTCGGGAGGTGTGGGGAGGGGCGTGGGGCCATGTGTGAAACGCCGGCGTAAACAACACAAACTGTCCCGACAATTTGAAGCAAGATTTTATACAGACATACAATTTTATTCAAGATGGAAAGATTTTCTGCGCTGCAGTGTTTGAGAGCATCGATGGAAAGCGACGAAGACAATAACTGACGAAGAGTAAGTAACTATATTTGATTTTCCATGTTATCAAATACTCGTATTCAATATATGAATTCCGTGTGTGAAATTGCAGCGTAAACAATGTCCCGACATTATATCGGATCTTTGTCTGTGTTTACGGTTATGAGCTGCCAGCAACAGACGGTGTATGCTGATATTTATTTGATTTACCATATTTTCAAATACTCGTGAAAATATATGAAATTCGCGTCTTCTGACGCTATACGAAAAAAATCAGAATCATTGCGGACTGCTGCGAATAATTAACGGGAGGATATTTAACCAGCTGGCATTCTGTTTTCGGCGCTTGGACATTATCTAGCTTAGCTTGATAATACCTATTGTGATTAATGTTTCTTGCCTCTCGAGAACTTGTTTGTGTGCTTATTGTGGTTTAGATTCCCAGCGTTTAGTTTATTCCGAGATTTTGGATACGTTTTGTTTGTTCCTGATCGTTGGTTATTTTGTTTTGTCTTGTTTATGTCTTTCCGTGTCTTCGTAGACACGGATTTTGCTTTCGTTTTCCTACAGACGTTTAAAGATGAATATCTTAAACTTTTGATCATGTGCCTGTGCCCAATGCCAGACTTTGGATGTTGTCAAACTGGCTTCTGTTGGTCGCAAGAAATGCGTAGATGCAAGATGTCTTTGTCTGATGGCCTTTGACCATGATCTTTCAGGTGTGGATCATGAATATTCAGTAAATTAGCATATAGCCCTCCCACAGCCTGAAATAAATGTGACCAGTTCTGATAAAAACAGGTTTTTAGCTATTTAGATCTCATATGTGCTAAAACATTTTCACACCCTTACATAACCAAGACCTTGATGAACAAACGCACATTGGCAAAACAATTCGTCACTATAGTTTAGTGTGTGCTTTCACAACTTTTGTGACAGCAGAAAAATTAACTATTTTTAACTTGTGTGTTTGTAGATCTATTTACAAGCTGCATATGATACTGACCAAACTATTGATGGCATACAAATGTAGCTGTGATTGTCCTTCAAATAAAAATATTAAACACTTTGGAGTAAATGTGTGTTAAATTGATGAAATTGAGATAAATATCAGACCATGCCAAAATCAAAAACATCTAAAAGCTTAGCACGGACCTCAGAGGGTTAAGACTGAGATTAACTTAAGTAGAATTGTATTGCTTTGATTGATTTATCTTTGTTTAGTTTTATTAAAAATAATATTTAGGCGTGCCAATAATTTTGATACCAATGTTTTTCAGAGGAAATACTATTACTCAATGAAAAGAAAGAAAACATAGTCCAGAATAATTGTATTAGAATAAAATTACATTGTTTTTGCATATGTTTGAGCATAACATAGCTTATTATCTGTGTTGTGTATTTTATGCAGTCTTTCTTGGTCATTTCTGTCAAGGGTGTCAATAATTCTTGGCCTAACTGTAGGTCATAACTTGCTGTTTTGCAAGGGAGCATTTAAATATTGCATTCTGGTGCATACCTTTACAAGTTCATAAAAACAATGTTTTTAATGTCCCATCACAAACACACACATTGCCATTAATTAGTTGCTGATGAAGTGGGGACCGTAAAAAAATTGAATGCATCACCCACATTTGCATATACTCTCCATGTGACTTTCATCCCTTTATGCAATGGTAATGAATTCATGTTGGATTATGACCAGCACTCATGCTTGTGAGAATTCTCAGTGTGCACTCAGGACTGGTTATGCTCACAGTTATACAGGCGCGAACACTGTAAGCCCAGAAGGAATACTAATGTTCTGGTGCTGAGCAGTTTCTGCTCCTGTTCTGTCATTAGCAAAATTGGATGGCAGCACAGGGTTTGTTATTGTACTTGACAATTTATTCTAAGTGAGAGGAAAGACTGTCGAGTGTTCTTTTTATTAATCTTTAGATTCATAAATCAGAGAGGTGTTCAGTGTTTTATTCAAGTAAAGGGGCCGCTTAACGGCTCCATCCCCCCGAGATGTATTGCACGATCTTGAATGTCGTTTGATTTGATTAATTTAGCAGCTGCGCAGCACATGCAGACGGGCTAAAACAAACGGACACTGAATCAGTTTATTTTTAAGTTTGTACAACTGTAGCTTTGATTTGTCTGTGCACCTGTTACGTATTCTTTTCATGTTCTCTTTCATTTTTGGTATCCATTCTCATGACAGGGGTTTAATTAGCATTTCTTAATGTATTAGTTCTTCATAGATATGATCCATTGGCCTAGGTTCATTTTGCATGCCTTCCAATGACTTCCAATATCTGTGCTTCCTATTTGTGACTCTCAACATTGTTGTTTAAAATATAAGGCCTGCCCTAACCCAAAAAGTTGGAGAGTTCAATCCCCTTCGGGGGCTGTATTGTAAAACATGATACTCATCCCAGCACGCATGTACCTATTGGACCGGTGTAGTGCCGATTTGTAGTGTAGTGCAGATTTGCAAAACGTCAACTATATACACAAACTATTTTGCATTTTCTTAATAGCCGATCTTTATCTCGACCGCCTTCCACCTGTCCACCACACTAAAATAATGGTGGACCTATAATTGGAACCGACAGCAGTGCCATAGGTACATACAGTACTTTCTGGGGTTTTAACATTATAGTACAGTTCAATATTTTACATTTCAGGAAGGCAAGATGCTAAGACACAGTGTGCGGATGTATTCAATCCTGACTGGGCCAGCACTGCTACAGCACCATGCACACAAATGGCCTCTGCTCCTACCTGCATGGACAAATCAAGCACTATGTGTCAGTAAGCACATATCCTTGGTGGAAGTTTAACAGCTAATGCTCCCTGATATAGCGCAGTGAAAATTCAGTCTATAATGACACGTTTACAATTTATGAACCTGCTCCTTATTTTTAGGTTAAGCCAGGTACAGTACACAAAATTAGCTAGCATTGCCTGGCTGAACAAGCAAAGTCATATTGATGCCAGGTGATGTGTGCATAGCCGTGGGGCCCCCATACAAGCATGTGCTGTCTGAATGAAGCCGAAAACCTGCACTGGGAAAATTTCATGCAATAAATATGGGTTGAATGGGCTGATCTTTCCATATATTACATTGTAAAAAAGACCCCTCTTTATACAGTATTACAAGGTTTTCATTTCCATTGAAGCTTGGCCACGTTGCCATGCAGTGCACATCCAAATCCCCTAGATGTCCTCATTCAGCAGCTGTCATTTTGACTGCAACATTTGATTTAGAATTCTCAGCACATTGAATGTTTTCAATCTGTAAAGACATTAGGGCACATGTAAAGACATCAAGGGATGTGGGTGTTTTACATATAACCAAAATAACATCAAAAAAAGCTTACATGTCCATTAATATAGTGCAATGGACACTTATACAATAGAGAGAGAGAGAGACATATAGTGCACCTACTTGCCTAACTACTAAACAATGCAAACTATTACACAGAGCTGTATATAAATCCATATTGTTCGTGGTCAATGGTTCTAGAAAATATCTGCAGATTAATTATACCTAAAACAATTTCCCTTCTAGTCTAGACATGAACATCACCCTGTCAGTTTCTCTATCATCTGAGGAGTGGAAAGTGGACAGATTAGACTATATTTTAATTGTAGGAGAAGGATAGGATCAACAATTCAGTCATTTCCCAAGCCTGTAAACCATGGATGTTTTTCACAGAATTTTAATTATTATCCTGACTGAGTGCATTATACTTTCAATAACTACTGTTGCAGAGCTATTGAAGTGCACACAGCATTTATTAGACAGCACCATTTATGCACTCCTGCAGTGTGACACAAATCCTTCTTGCTCTGTGATTGGAGAGAGCAGATTTTGGTTGCATTTGAGCGAGAGAGAGAGAGAGGAGTCAGGGAGTGATGGAGACAGAGCTGTACCTCTTCACAAGCTGTTGGAAATACCAGCATATAAGAGAAAGATTCTATACAAAATTCACCAAAATATTCAAATAATTCCATAAATTTAAATGACCAACAAAACCTCCCTTTACTACTGGGGGAACAGAAACAGTATGTGGCATTAGCAGCACGCTATATAGCAGCTTGCCATAAACAGAGGGACAACAACTGACCCATAAAGGTAAACATACATACATATATATAGATGCTATGTATATAGTTATATATACTTATAGTTGTAGTCATAGAGTTGACTATTTTATGATTTATTTATTTTATTTTTCTTGATTGTGTGTTATGTTTGTATATATATATATATATATATATATATGTGTGTGCAAGATGTCACTTGTCAGGCCAATAAAGCAATTTGAAAGAGAAAGAGATAGAGAGAGAGAGACAGAGAGAGAGAGAGAGAGTGTGTGTGAGTGAGTGAGTATCGTCGAGAGCATAAAGTATTATTGACTTACTCATAATATCATTATATAAATCTATATTGCACTTAAATAAAGCAATGCAAATTAATTCAACACACAACATAGATGAGAGAGGTATGTTCACAAACTGTCATCCATGAAATCAGAACAGGAGTCATTTAGTTTAAAACATACAGTATATATGCCAGTAATAAGCTGTGAAATCTTTCATCATACACACTCAGTGGCCACTTTATTAGGTACACATTTCTAGTACTGGGTAGGACCCCCCTTTGCCCCCAGAACAGCCTGAATTCTTCGTGGCATGGATTCAACAAGGTGCTGGAAACATTCCTCCGAGATTCTGGTCCATGTTTACATCATAGCGTCACGCAGTTGCTGCAGATTTGTCGGCTGCACATTCATGTTGCGAATCTCCCATTCCACCACATCCCAAAGGTGCTCTATTGAACTGAGATCTGGTGACTGTGAACGCCATTGGAGTACACTGAACTCATTTTTATGTTTGTGGAACCAGCTTGAGATGACGTGTGCTTTGTGACATGGCGTAGACTGTGGCCATAAAGGGATGCACATGGTCAGCAACAAGACTCAGGTAGGCTGTGGCATTTAAACAATGCTCAATTGGTATTAAGGGGCCTAATGTGTGCCAAGAAAACATTCCCCACACCATTAAACCACCACCACCAGCCTGAACCATTGACACAAGGATAGATGCATGGATTCATGTTGTTTATGCCAAATTCTGACCCTACCATCTGCATGTCGCAGCAGAAATCAAGATTCGTCAGACCAGGTGACGTTTTTACAAACTTCAACTGTCCAGTTTTGGTGAACCTGTGCCCACTGTAGCCTCACTTTCCTGTTCTTAGCTGACAGGAGTGGAACGCTGCTGTAGCCCTTCCACTTCACGTTTCGACGTGTTGTGCGTTCAGAGATTCCTTCTGCATACCACTTTTGTAATGTGTGGTTATTTGAGTTACTGTCGCCTTCCTGTCAGCTTGAACCAGTCTGGCCATTCTCCTCTGACCTCTCTCATTAACAAGGTGTTTTAGCCCACAGAAGTGCTGCTCACTGGATGTTTTTTGTTTTTCGCACCATTCTCTGTAAACTCTAGAGACTGTTGTGTGTGAAAATCCCAGCAGTTTCTGAAATACTCACACCACCCTGTCTGGCACCAACAATCATTCCACGGTCACTTTGATCATATTTCTTCCCCATTCAGATTTTTGATCTGAACAACAACTGAACCTCTTGACCATGTCTGCATACTTTTATGCATTGAGTTGCTGCCACATGATTGGCTGATTTAATTGCATTAAGAAGAGCAGGTGTACAAGTTTACCTAATAAAGTGGCCACTGAGTGTATATTTCATCACATTTTTTCATTTACTCAGTTATTTACTGAAATGATATATTTATATTTTACACAAACTTAAAAGTTATGATTGCATGTACAATGGACGTCTTGTAAGTCACTCTGGATAAGAGCGTCTGCTAAATGCCTAAATGTAAATGTACAACAGTGTTTGTTCACATTGGACACTGCAGTATTTGTGCCATAAGTTAATTGTAAAAGCTGTTTTCAATGACATCACCAACTAAAGACAGAAATCTTTTTGATGGTGAAAAATACACCTGAAATACTTGACATCTTTTTCCATTTTGTGAAATATTCTCTGCAAAGCATGTAATGCCATCATTAAAAAGAGCACTATTTTGTGTAGATTATCTGAATAGATTTTGTTTTTTAATCTTTGATAAATAATCGCCCTGGTACTTCAGCCTTAAGGTTCCTTACTTTTTTTTTTAAGCCCCTCGACTTATTTCCATTACTACCATTTGTGCTCCCCTTCGCTAATGTGACAGTTTGATTGGAGTTCCACTTTAGTAAAGGAATTATCAGTATTATTAAAAGCCCTTGTATAATGTGACTTTACACACAAAGCCTTTGGAGTAGCTCATGCAAGGTCAGGGTCAATGGTTACTGATTCAGCTGGGAAGAAAATTTATGTGTTTTTTCATTGTCATATGAAATATATGTGCAATTGAAGACCGTTTCACGACTGTGGTATTTAGACTTAGAAAATGCAAAGTATTAAAATGGCACCTGACAACGCCAACCCAAAAAAAAAAAAAATCCTGCTACCTATTTGATTTCCAGTTAGTGGTTTACCATTAGTGGGGGCGTGGGTGTTGTAGTGGGTGTGTGTGAATTGGGGGACTGTGTGGGGGTGTGTAGTGGGGCAGAGGGGGTGGTTGGGTAACTGGGGCAGAGGAGGTGGTTGGGTAACAAGTACATAATGTGCTTGTTTTAAATCCCCTGGGTGAATTGACTGCTCAAATATGCGGCTGGAAAAACAAACATATGATGCTTTAATATTTCTCATGGAAACGTATTTTCCCTACTTTGGCAATGCTTATTCCCTTTTTAGTTTTTTTCTAATGTTAAACTTTGCCCTCTGTCTCTTTTCTTACAGAGGGGGCACCTCGTCTTCTCTGCCCCCAGGGTGAACTCTGTGGCAAATAACACAGCTATCTGGAGACCTTCTACTGTGGCAGGGCACCTTTTGCACTGAGAAAGTGTTGAAGCGTGATGTCTTGCACCCTGCCCCGCCTTCTCGGAGTGTGGAGAAAGCTGTTATATCCTGTTGATGCGACACACCTGTGCCACCCTGCTTAATGGAGGCTGCCTGCTAATTATACTGCCAAATGAGAGATATATTTCTAAATTACGTATCTTCTGTGCCCATTCCCTCCCCCCACGGGGGTGATAGTATGCATTGTGTAGGGTAATTTTTTTAAATTAAACCTGTCACTTGAGCTTAACATTCCTGCATGGGGGGAAAATATTGTGACATGAAATTCCCATTCACACTGGATTTATGCTCTCTTCATGACTGTTGCATTTCCATGCACATGTTTTTTTAACACAATCAGTGAATATTTAAAAAAACATTTTTTTATATTCTTAATGCCGTTCAGCCCATCTAGGCTTGTCATGTCCTAAGGCTCATCATGTCCTAAGTTTGTCCTAATTGTACTTCCTGGAACTCAAGATAATTTATTTTTTTAGAAAATTACAGGTTACCATGAGACAACGTCCTGGTTCATTCTGTGAATGTCTCAATGCAGTTTACAAATGAATAATAAATTGGTACATTATTTTTAATTAAGGTGAGCAATGGAAATGGAAATGGAGTTTGTCCTGATCGTGGCAAACCAAAAATAACCATAGGCAGTTTTTTTAATTAAAAATTGTACCTGTCCCAAGTAGCTTTACCTAGTTCCCACAGATTTGGGCAGCCATTAAAATGCCCCAGACTGTTTTGCCAGTAAACTGCATAGTAGGCCTACACCGAAAAGAAACACTACGTGGAATGAATATTGTTTCACATGGTAATTTACAGCTGAATCTGGTCTACAGTCTCTTGTTGCATGCAAAACTAACTTTTCTAGTGTTCTGTGTATATCCATACCAATTTTCCACCGTGAAAGGCTAATTTAGGTTATAATCAAGTGGTCAGTTCTGTTTGCTTCCCATTTCCATACATTATGTGTATGAATCACCTAATATTCTTTGATAATGTCCCGGCATTAGAGCAGAGTGCAAATTCTAATAAGGAGGCATGGGGAGTTATTATCTATCATTTGAAATAATCCTTTGTTCTATATGCATTTTTTTTGCATAAACGCTGCTAAATCAGATCGATGGCCCGATGACCAGGGGAAGTGTTTGCATTATGGGAATTTATGCTAATAATGCATGTGAATATTTTAAAAGGACAGTTCTGTCTACCAGGTGTGGATCCATCTCTCCCCTCCTGGGGGAACCACCAAGCTGTTCTGCTCCCCGCTCTTCAAAACCATGAGCAGGGTTCTCAAGCAATCTTTAGCACCATCCGAGGGGACTGTGTGTGTGTTTCTGAAAAAGAAAAAAAAGAAAACGAGAAAGATTTACAGCTGGTGTGGAAGATTATGTGTACTGAATATCCATAGGTTTGTATACCCTCATGGCTCAGTGGCCTATAGCACTCATGCTAACCTTGAATAAACAGCGTTGTCTGATTACAGTGCACAGCAAAAACAGAGAGCTATCATTATCACAAAAAAGTAAAAAACAAAAACAAATAGCGAATACGGTAATTTAGTTTAAAAAAGATATTATTAAAATATTATAAATATTATATTGTAAAATATTATATAATATATATGCCCTGTCTGATTATGGTGTACAGTGCTCAGTTAAAAAGCCTCTATTGCTTGGGCATATCCATAAGTAAGCAGCTGAGACTAAGGTCCAGGTGTATCGGCATGGGGTGAGCATATGATTGCCCCCATCATGTTTCTTGTTAGTATGAGGTCTCACCCTGTTGGGGAAAAAAAGAGTTAAACTGGTTAGATGTGTTAACCAATCAGAGTGCCACTTTTGTTGGAGAGAACATTGCTTTTTTACAATGGGTTTCAATGAGAGCAAAACAAAAACCAGGAAGTAAATCTGTGACACTCACTGTGACAGGCATATGCAAATAAGGTATTACTGAGCCACAGAGGTGAAGAAATGTGAATCAGCAATAGCGGAAGTTGAGTGAGTGTTACTTTTGGTGAAGCATTACTTTTCTGTGCAAAACGTGTTACCTGAATGGTCAGCTATTATGATGATGATTATAATAATAATAATTATTATTATTATAAATGGTAGTAATATTATTATTATTATTTTTGGTTTTGCGATTCAACTTAGCAATTTCTTGATTAAATGAAATGGGAAATGTGCACATGAAAATGTTTTTGAACTCAGTGATTTTGTAAATTCCTACCCATCATAATTTATTTCAGATGGCAAATAGAAATTTTGCTCAGAATTTCACAGAAATCATGACATGAGCACAGAACTCATAACAATTTTGTCAGAATATAAATGCATCCCTCTTTTCCCCCCTCCAATTCATAAAGAAAATCTTGATTAGTAAAAAAAAACCCCAATAAAAAATAAATAACATAAAGGACTCGTTTCACACAGAAATTTGTACCATTCTCATTATTTTTTTCTATTGTATCCCTCTATATATTTTTTTAATAAACATTAATCTTCTTTATAGAACTGCAGGCTGCAGTGTTGTTTCCAGCAGATTAGGTTATGGATGGAAATGTGCTTTTATTGACATGTTTATGTCCCTGAACCGTTTTACCAGAATCCATGTGAAGTGTTTTTGTGCCTTGACGTCTCTTGCCATATATCAACTGCGTGGAGAAGGCTTCCCTCGAGGTTCTCCTTGTTATTTCCGATGGATAAAAAAGAAGACAGATGTCATGGGCGTCAGAGACGATTCTGTCCTGCGGTATTTTGCAAGAAGCTCAGGCGTAAACAACACATGAGCTGGGGGAGCCTAATCACACTGGAGTTACACTTCAGGTCTGTCTATCTTATGTATGATTTGAACTAATATCATATACAGGCCAGAATAAAGGAAAGACAAGTAAATAAAGGGTTGTGATGGCTGTTATGGTGTGGGGCGCATTTTCCTGCCATGATTTAGGTCCACTCAACCCCTTAGAGGGCAATGTAAGTGGCAATTCTGAGTGACCACCTCCATCCTATAGTGAAGCATCTCTATCCTGATTGGAGTGGTCTCTTCTGGGATGACAATGCTCCCATCCACAGGGCACGAGTGTTCACTGAATGGTTTTATGAGCATTAAAATGATGTAAACGATATGCCATGGCCATGTCATTCACCAGATCTCAACCCAACTGAACACTTATGGTAGATTCTGGCTAATGGTGCTGCATCCCACCAATAGCATTCTAGACACTTCTTGAATCTATGCCAAGGTGCACTGAAGCTGTTATCGTGGCTTGTGGTGGCCCAACACCCTATTAAGACACTTTATGTTTTTTCAGTTACCTGTATATACACTACCTGTCAAAAGTTTGAGTACACCTGCTGGAAACTAGGTTTATCTCATAATTGCTTTACACCGTATACATTTCTGTAAATACTTTAAAATGACAAAAAACACATGTAACAATGAACAAAATGAACATCAAAGAAATGTTCAAGACAATTATATTGAAAATTGAATCTTGGATTCCTCAAAATAGCCACCCTTTGCCGTGATAACAGCCTCACAAACACGGGCCATTCGGTTAATACGTTTCAGCAGGAAATCACCCGATATGTCTTCCCAGCTCTCCTGCAGCAATTCCCAGAGAAACTTGTGGGTTGCTTTGCTTTGACTCTTCTGTCCAGTTTGTCGCATACAATTTCTATGGGATTGAGGTCTGGACACTGGGCAGGCCAGGTCATCAGTTTGAGTTGTCCTTCACGTTCCTCCTTCACCAGGTAGTTCTTGCACAACTTCAAGGTGTGTTTCGGGTCGTTATCTTGCTGAAGAATGAAGGAGTGCCCGATTAGCCATAGTCCAGATGGAAGGTGTACTCAAACTTTTGACCGGTAATGTATATCAAATTTATATATATATTTATATATATATATATAATTTAAATATATAGTATACCACAGTTTGACATTCTCTATTGAGCTGACATGAGTCTAATGCGCTGAAAAAAAGAGCAAATATTCCTACAAAGCTCTTAAAACATGATGCGGTTTCAAAAAGGTTAATGGGCAGAGGAAAGGTTACAATGACCCAGTTGTGAGGGTCTGATTTATGGTAAAAAGCTGTACTTTCTGCACCCCTTTACCATGCCTTTAACTTTTGCTGTTCAAACATATAAATGATGGTCACATGATGTTATTTGAGGGTTTGCCAATACTTACTTCAACTGGGAGAGGACTTCTCAGTGCAAGGTTTATCCATCAGGGAAATTTCATTTTCTTCAGTGTCCCTTGTCATTTGTCTGTTGTTATTTCTCATGCAGAACAATGAAGTGTCACTTCAGTTTGACCATGTAAGTCCTAAGTGTGAGCACAGCATCAGCAGTGTGCGCTGCCAATTTGAGAAGAGCTTCACAAATCATAACATTAATACTAGGATGCGGCACCGTTCAGGTATAAAACAAAAATCATTAAATGAGTGCTGGTTTTAATACTGCAGTTGTTGATTGATGGTACAAACCCACATACATAAGTACAAACATTGCATATTTTAATGAATGCCTCTTAACGTCTGCTATCACGAATTGAAATAATCCATGGTTTCACATTCATGATGGGTCCTGAAATGGTTCACGGTCATATACAGTAATTATACTGTACGCGTGGAAGCCCATTTCTGAAGATGAGCCATTATAGAAAGACACTGCTCAACTGCTTTAAATATAAAACAGAATATTTAATGCCTGCCCTGGTTTTATTCTTTCCAGCTGCATAATTTCAGCAGTCTGTCATTGCTCCGTTTTGCACAGACTCACACTGCTCTTATCAGGAGGAGTGTTACTCAGTTACACTAAATCCAGCTGCTGGTGTTAGGTGGCGGTGTAGGTGGTGGTGGAGGTGGAGGTGGAGGTGGTGGTGGAGGTTGGGGTAGGTGTGAAGGTGAAGGTGGTGGTGGTAAGGGTGTAGGTGGGTGTAAAGGTGGAGGTGGATGTGAAGTTAGAGGTAGGTATGCTTCTACTTCAGGGCTCCCACTGAGGAGCACCTTCAGGAGTACAGACATCCTTCAGCCAGCATATTCGTGAGCATCTGCTCCAAACCACTCGACACGAGCTGAGCCCATCTCTCTACTTCTCTCTCTCTCTCTGTCTCCACTTCACTTTCTCTCTCCATCTCCCTCTTTCCACTTCACGCTCTCTCTCTCCCTCTCTCTTTCTCTGGGTGCCCCTTCTTTTTTCTCACTCAATTTCTCTCCCTGCTCTCATTTTCTGCTCCTCTATGTACTACTCCCCCCGCCCTCACACACCCCTCCTCTCCTTTCTCTCCTGCACTGGGAGGCTCTGGAAATCTGTTCACTACACACTGCCAACAGTTATCCCTATTTGATGATTATTTTCCATTTGAATTGGTTCTTGTGGAAGCCAGCAACATGGACACACACACACATGTGCGCACACACGTGTGCACACACACAAGCATGCATGCATGCATGCACACACACATCCCTATGAGAGACATTGTAACAGAACTGAATTTTCATGGCCATACTGCCTAATCTCATTGGTTTTTGTAACAATTGGAATTATTGTGTAGCAGTTCAAAATGAGGATTACTTTAATATGGATCCCTGTGATTGAAGTTGACGAATGGAAAGACGTACAAATTGTATGTTGTTTCATGCGATTGTAAAGTGTTTCCAAAAATTGTGTCCATTTTGAGAGAAATCTCAAAGATGTTTTATGACACTGATCCTGGTTGATTCTTCTAATGCAGGTGTGAAAACAGGTCAAAAATAAAACATATCTACTTGGCTGTATCACTGAGGATGTTTCATCCTTCAATCTCAGACTTAAGAGGGAAACCAACAACGTTCAGTGCAGGTTATCGGCAACAACATCGTCAGCAACATCAAAAAAAGCTGTAGTTGGCAATGCAGAAGGCATCGGTCATTTGTGGCGTCACCGCTAGTTTTCCATTTTCCTGCTTTGACCCTCTGCCCTGTCATTGCATGCTGGATTTACCCTCAAAGTCTGTGTGCTGAAAACAAGCAGGGCTGCATTATTATTGATTCCTGTCAACCCACCAATAAATCATTGCTGTGCTGCACAATGATTGATACTCGTCATTGCCTCTACAGTCCCATTCGTTCATACAGCTGTGTTGCTGTGAGTTCCCTGTCTGTGTGAAAGGGCCTTGGCGGAATTGTAGCAGTATTAACTTCCTGGCAGAATCCTGCCATTATGACTTTACAATTGCACCATAGTGGTGTTGTTTTTCCACCCTACCTTCCTTTACCTGGGAGTCAGGTGTGAAGACACATTTGGATTGGTGGGCCAGATTTTAGGAACCCTGTGTTAAGAGGTCCTGTTCTCATCAAAGATTCTGTGGCACTTGAGTGTTAACAACTTTGTGCTGGCCAAATTACTGTAACATAATGGTTACATAATGATCCCCCTTACAGGTAACTCCGGTGCAATCCAAACACACAATGATTTCCCAGATCACCACTGGGAATAATCAGTACATCCAAATAATAATATACGCCATTTAGAAGACGCTTTTATCCAAAGCGACTTACAGTAGTGAATGCATACATTTTCAGTATATGTGGCCCTAGTGGGGATTGAACCCACAACCTAAGCGTTGCCAACAATTGGGACTTTACAATTGCACCATAGTGGTGTTGTTATGAAAGGAGTGGAAAATGTGTATGTGTGTGTGTACGTGTGTACGTTCACATGTGTGCCTGCATATATATGTGTGTCTGTGTGTGCACGCACCCATTTCTATGTTTGGACATGTGTGGGTGTGTGCATATACAGTATGTGCATGTGTCTTTTGGAGAATGTGTGTGTGTGTGTAGTGGACAGGTGTCACTTGAAAGATGAAATGGTAAATGCCTGCTTATAAGTATGTTGTTGTCACGACTTGACCGGCAAACAGGAAGTTCCAATCAGGAGAAGTGAAAGGCATGCCAGGAATGTGCAATCCCAATCGAGACAATGACTGGCAGCTGTTATCCCTGAAGGGTATTTAACCTGCTAGCTTCCCTTGCACTGCGCTTGAACATTCACTGCCCTGAGTTAAATCTTACCTGTTGTGTTTGTGTTCTCGCCGCCTTGAAAAGCTTGTCCTTGCTTGTTTTGTAGTTCCAAGTGTTTAATGTATTCCGTTCCCCGGAATACATTTTGAGTTTTACTGTTTCGCTTGTTTTGTTTTCTCCTGCTTGTTTGTTGTTTTGGTTTATTTGTTAGTGTTGTTCCGTGTCTGTTCAGACACTGTTTTGCCGTTTCCTATTATCTACGTTTAAGGAAAATAAAGAACCTTAAACGTCTCTCTGCATCCTGGGTCTCTCTCTCTCCTGCAATTGGTTCCCAAACCCACAACATTCCTGACAGTTGTCATTTCTCCCAGCGTTACATGCATCTATTTATTTTTATTTGTGGTTCTCTGTGGATCAGTTGGTAGAGCACGGCGTTGGCAACGCTTAGGTTGTGGGTTCAATCCCCACTAGGGCCACATATACTGAAAATGTATGCATTCACTACTGTAAGTCGCTTTGGATAAAAGCGTCTTCTAAATGGCGTATATTATTATTTGGATGTACTGATTATTCCCAGTGGTGATCTGGGAAATCATTGTGTGTTTGGATTGCACGGGAGTTACCTGTAAGGGGGATCATTATGTAACCATTATGTTACAGTAATTTGGCCAGCACAAAGTTGTTAACACTCAAGTGCCACAGAATCTTTGATGAGAACAGGACCTCTTAACACAGGGTTCCTAAAATCTGGCCCACCAATCCAAATGTGTCTTCACACCTGACTCCCAGGTAAAGGAAGGTAGGGTGGAAAAACAATGGTGCTCGGCCCACGAGGACCGTGATTTAAGGAACCCTGTCTTAAGACCTCCTGTGAAGGAACTGAATGATAATAAATGAACACATAACTAAGTAGATGGGTAAGTTCCCAAGCTGAGCATCTCTTGAAGGCATTTGTGCTTTAATGCAGTCATGATAATGCACCCTATGTACCTGGACCAAGTGGGGACCTCTTCACTGTCCAGGATTCCCATAGGGCTACACTTTATTGGCCACAGCGTTGCACAAGGACAAAGGGTTTCACCCCATCATCCGTATGTCACTGTGATTTACGGCAACCAGGGGGAGAGCGGTCGGCATAGCAGCCACACAGAGCAAGTGGCTGCTATGCTAACACTGGTTGTTAAGAGCATAAGAATTATAGAGTGCAGTGATAGAGCAGGCCGTTTGGCCCATCTAGGCCCATCATTTACCTACAGTCTAGGACATTGGTTCTCAACCTCGGTGCTGGGGACCCACTGTGTATGCTGGTTTCTGTTCCAACCATAATTACAGAGCAAGTGGCTGCTATGCTAACACTGGTTGTTAAGAGCATAAGAATTATAGAGTGCAGTGATAGAGCAGGCCGTTTGGCCCATCTAGGCCCATCATTTACCTACAGTCTAGGACATTGGTTCTCAACCTCGGTGCTGGGGACCCACTGTGTATGCTGGTTTCTGTTCCAACCATAATTACAATTGCTGAAACATTGCAAGCTGTTAATTGTTTTTAATTAGCCCTGAAAAGGGCCTTTTTTTATAACTGAAATGTACATTATTTTTTAGTTTTTGATAACCAAAACTTTTTAAAACTCTGGCAGTTTACCGCTTACCTTTGTACCATTTCAGGTTATTCACTGGACTTGAACTGCTTAAATTTCAGTAAAAACTGGAAAATGGGGGTGTTCTAAAACCTTTGACCAGTAGTGTAGACTTAAAAATTGAAACTGTGTCCGAATCCCTAACATGCTTTTGTAAACCGTTCCACAACAGAGGAGATCTAAAGGAGAAGGCTCTACCACCAGGTGTGCTTTTCAAAATTCTAGGGAGTAATAGATGGCCGGCTTCTTGTGAACAAAGCAGTCATGTTGGCTTATAAGGGATAATCATTTTGGTCAGATATATAGGTGCAAGCCTGTGCACTGCTTTAAAAGTTAGCAGCAGTACTTTGTAATCAGCCCAATATTTAACAGGAAGCCAATGTAGTGATGCTAACACAGGAGTAATGTGCTCCTACTTCTTAGATCTAGTCAAAATACATGCTGCTGTATTCTGTACTAGTTGAACTCCTAAGAGAGCTACTAGAGCAGCCAGATAGTAAGGCATTACAATATTCTAGCCTCGATGTGACAAAAGCATGCATCTGTCAGGAACGGTGTCGGAAAACCAGGGGCCTCATTTATAAAAAGTTGATTAGAAACCATCCTACATTTGATCTAAGATCATTTCTGAAATGTGCGTAAGTGTGATTCAGAGAAACTGAACGTACGCACAAAAAAACATGCGAAATCTATGAATCACAAATGATCTTGAAATTGTGCGTAGCTGAATGGTTTTAGATCTCCGCCTTGTAAACGCCCCCTAATTAATATAATTAGCATATAAAGGAGCTCGAATCAAAACACAAATCCTCTACTTATAATTTTAGCGAGGCGGAAATCGAGGTCCTGTTGGCGGAGGTGCAGATGCGTGCAGGGACACTGTTTGGGAGCCTTTCCAGTGGCTTTACCAGTAAAACCAAGTACGTGGCCTGGCAGTCTGTAGCCCAGGCTGTGAATGGGGGGCAGCAAAGGTCCCTGAAGGACGTAAAGAAAAAGTGGTCTGATTTAAAACTCAGGACAAAATCTCGAATAACTCGTTCCCTTCTTATTGCGCAGTTGGCGATATCTTCGAGAAGTGACAATGCTACCATTCTTCCTCTTGCAAACCACTGCATTATTGGACATTTTATAGCCTATAGATTGACCGAAATGTTTTACATGTGTGGAACCATAATATGTATATTAAATACATTTCCTTCAAGGATGTGTCAATTATGCTAATATGGGTAGTTTTGGAAAACCAATGTGTGTTTTTGTTTTGTTTTTCACAAGTAGCCTAGCTTATGTTGTTTTAATTTATTAATAACTTTATTGTGCAAACCATTACGTATAGCCTAAGCAATGTGCTCAATCTGGTAATACTACTACTACTACCACTACTACTACGAATAATAATAATGAGGAAACAATTAGGCAGCAGACGACATGTTGGCGCTCTTAGATTTCCGAATACATTTTACATTACATTTACATTTTAAGCATTTAGCAGACGCTCTTATCCAGAGCGACTTACAATATGTACATTAATACATGGTAGGAACAATCATAGTATGCGCAAGAGATCAGTGTAGTAATACAGCGATATACACTACCGTTCAAAAGTTTGGGGTCACCTTCCATCTGGACTATGGCTAATCATTCTTCAGCAAGATAACGACCCGAAACACACCTTGAAGTTGTGCAAGAACTATCTGGTGAAGGAGGAATGTGAACAACAACTCAAACTAAAGACCTGGTCTGCCCAGTGTCCAGACCTCAATCCCATAGAACTTGTATGGGACAAACTGGAAAGGAAGAGTCAAAGCAAAGCAACCCACAAGTTTCTCTGGGAATTGCTGCAGGATAGCTGGGAAAACATGTTGGGTGATTTCCTGCTAAAACTTATTAACCGAATGGCCACTGTTTGTGAGGCTATTCTCACGCCAAAGGGTGACTATTTTGAGGAATCCAAGATTCAATTTTCAATATAATTTTCTTGAACATTTCTTTGATGTTCATTTTGTTCATTGTTACATGTGTTTTTTTTGTCATTTTAAAGTATTTACAGAAATGTATACGGTGTAAAGCATTGTCAATTATGAGATAAAAATAGTTTCCAGCAGGTGACCCCAAACTTTTGAACGGTAGTGTAAATGTAATGTAAAATGTGTGCTATTCATATCTCTGTACTCTTTTAACTATTTTTATGCTTTATGCTTCTTTTTGTTTATTCTTATGTAAAGCACATTGAATTGCCTGTGTATGAAATGTGCTATAAAAATAAACTTGCCTTGCCTTGCCTAAGCTTGGCGTCAGAACTAATGTTACACATATTGCACTCCAAGCAGGAAATAAGGGAGGAAGCCATCATTGAATTCCTTACCGTAAGTTTGTTTTCTTGATGGGAGAACAGAAAACCACAGGGTTGGAGTCCCTTAAATGATCAAATCCACACAGATTCAACGAAACGTAGGTTATGAATTAAATGAAAGTATTGCAGCCAATGTATTTGGTATTTTATGTGATTGTAGTGATTAAGTTATTTCGAAGGAGCAGACGCGAGTAGAAGCGCGCTAGTGTTTCAAACAACGCGTGTAACTGGCGTATCACAAATAATTAATATTCTATATTCATGTAAAAACATTAAATCAATCAGAAGAGTTCTCAGACAACTAATGCATTGATTTTCTGCCATGCCCTGTGACAAATGATTAATTTTGAAAGAGGTTACATTTTTAATTGATTTAGTGATAGACCTAGAGCTGAAGTCCTAAATGCTGAAAGTGTGGACACCTGGTTATTTAAACTAAACTATTTAAGGAAAATAAAGTTCAAAGGCAAAACAAATGTTAGCCAAACCTGCATTGTGTTAAAATCTGTTTCAGCACAAATTATGGAACCTAAATGCATGTTTTCAACAACCTAAATGAAGAGATTAATTGTAAGGCATTGGAATTGGTTGGAATGAAAACCAGAAGACGCAGTAGGCCCCCAGGACCAAGGTTGAAAACCCCTGGTTTAGAGGCTTTGATACAAAATGCATGCCCATTTTTTCTTATTATAGTATGACTAATTCATAGAAGGTATTATTTTCAACAACCTTAATTAATGAAGCGATTGGAATGAAAACCAGCATACACGGGGGTCCCCCAGGATCACTGTTGAGAGCCACTCGTCTAGAGCAGGGGTGGGCAATCTTACCCTGTGAGGGCCGCTATGGGTGCAGGCTTTTGTCCAGACAGAGCAGCAACACACCTGATTTGACTAATCAACTAATCATAGCCTTCAATCAGGGTTTTGATTAGTAGAATCAGCATAATCATTAGTACACCCTTCAGAAAGTTAGCATGCATTCAAAAGCTGGGTGGGGGGAGACTCTACAGCAGGTAGGGGGAGAGAGTTGGGTGATAGTAGGGCGCAAGCGTAGAAAAGGGCACGCACATGCAGGGGCATCTCAGAGTTTGTGGTGTCTAACCAATTCCAGCCCTTGCAGGAAGAGGATCTGGCCCACTCACAGATCACTCCTCTGTGAGTGGGAGGACTGATGAGCCAGCTTGGTGGCCACGCCACACAGGAAGAGGGAGGAGTCAATTATTAGAGGTGTAGACAGTATAGTCTGTTCGTGGGAAAAGGAGTCTCAAATGGCATACTGCCTGCCTGGTGCCTAGGTCGGAGACCTCCTGGAACATACTGACAAGCTTCTGGCCAGAGCAGGGATGGACCCAATGGTCATGGTCCATGTTGGAGCCAATGACATAGGTAAGGGTAGGTTTGAGGTTCTGCAGGACAAATTTATATAATTAGGATCAAAGTTAAGGAGCAGAACCTCTACGGTGGTCTTCTCAGGAATTTTGCCAGTACCATGCGCTAGTAAAGGGAAGAAGAATTTTATATGGAGATTTAACACGTGGCTACAAACCTGGTGTAGGAAAGAGGGGTACAGGTTTATGGGGCACTGAGACTCCTTTTGGAACAGGGGTGACCTGTACAAGTGGGACGGGCTACACCTGGACTGGAGGGGTACAGCTGCATTGGGCCAGTGTATGCTTAGGGTAGCGGAGGAATGTTTAAACTAGGGACTGAGGGGGCAGGGAGGGAAATTAGTAGTAGTATTAAGGATAGAGAGGTACAGACTGTCCAGATGGAAGATACCAGGGTGGAGGCTTATATAACTGTGAGGATATAATTAATACATATTTTTAGAGCATAATGTGAATGTGAATGTGGTTTGGATAGGGCTGAATATAATGTGGAGGGGTACAAATTGTTTTTGAAGGATAGAACTAATAAAAGAGGAGGGGGAGTGGCACTTTATGTGAAAGACGATCTTAATGTGCAGGAGATTCCAGGTATTAACTCATTCATTCCTTGTGAGGACATCTGGATTAGTTTACTGGGAGATCATGAGAACGGCCTTAATATAGGAGTATGCTATAGACCTCCAGCTTCAGACAGTAACATAAATACTATGCTCTATGGTAACATAAAACAAGCCTGTGCAAAAGGAGAGAGGTTAATAATGGGTGACTTCAATTATCCCTCTATCAATTGGGAAGTAGTGTCAGGTCAGGATAAATGTGAAGAGGAGTTTTTAGATGTGGTTAATGACTGCTTTTTGGTACAATATTTTACTCAGCCTACGAGAGGGAAATCAATACTGGATATGGGTTTTTGTAATAATCCTGACAGAATTGGCAGAACAGAGGTAATAGAACCACTAGGGACAAGTGATCACAGAGCAGTTCCTTTGATATTTTTTGGCAATTTAAGACTGCCTCCTCTAACTCTTTTAACTTCAGACGAGCTGACTTTAAATTATAAAATTTCCCAAGATGCTAAAAGTAATCCTAAGAGGTTTTTTCAATATTGCAGTAGAAAAAGGAAAGCTAACGATGTGGTTAAGAGCATTAAGAATAAGGAAGGAACCTTGGTTTATAATAATAATAAGGATATTGCTAACACACTAAACAGTTACTTTGTTGAGAGCTTACCAGAGAAGAGGTTATAATATGCCTTAATGTATAGACAATGTACAGAATGTCTAGGAGGACTTTGAGATAAGGGACGTAGAAGTACTACAAAAACTTCAAAAACTTAAGACAAATAAGGCAGCAGGCTCTGATGGCATATATCCCAGAGTACTCAAAGAACTTATATATAAACCATTGACAGATATTTGTATGCAATCCATAAACACTAGAGAAATACCAGATGACTGGAAGCAAGGAAGTATAATACCAATATATAGGAAGGGGGACCGTACTGACCCAAGGAACTATAGGCCTGTCAGTTTAACTTGCATCTCATGTAAAATACTGGAATTTATTATTAGGGACAAGTTGAAATCATTCTTGAAAAATAATAGCATTTTAAGGGACAGCCAACATGGTTTTCTCAAGGGGACCATGGACAGGACTGGACTTTTTTGAAGAGGCTACAAAGTGTGTTGACCTGAACCAGGCTTATGATATTATATATTTGGACTTTCAAAAAGCATTTGACAAGGTACCACATGAGAGGCTCATTGTTAAAATTAATTCAGTAGGAATTTCAGGAGTTGTTTCAGAGGGGTTGGTTGCAAGGGCGAATACAATGAGTAACAGTAGGTGGGGTCATATCTGACCTAGGTACTGTGGGCAGTGGAGTCCCACAGGTATCGGTGCTGGGACCTCTGCTCTTCCTTATTTACATAAATGATTTTGATAGGGACGTTAGTAGAAAAATAGTTACATTTGCATATGATACTAAACATGGGGGTTTGGCAATCAGTTTGGAATCGACTAAAGTAATTCAAGATGATTTAAACAAAATCCAAGAATGGGAAGAAACATTGCAGATGACATTCAATATTGCTAAATGTAAAGTTATGCATGTGGGAAATAAAAACATAAGACAGGAGTATTTTATTGGAGGAGAAAAATTAGTAGGTGTTCAATTTGAAAAGACTTATAGTTGATCACAGTCTATCTGCATCAAAGCAGTGTGCTACAGCAGTGAAAAAGGCCAACAGGTGGGATACATAGCAAAACGTATTGAGTATAGATCAAAGGAGGTTATATTGATGTTATATAATGCCGTGGTCAGACATCACTTAGAGTACTGTGTGCAGTTCTGGGCACTAAAGTGCAACTAAATTGGTACCTGGTATGAAAGGTAAAAGCTATGAGGATAGATGTCCAGGCTAGATGCAGTACTAGATACTCTTTAGATTAGGACAAGACAAACCTAGATACAGGGGCGTAGCCAAAACTTTTACAATGGGGTGGCCAGGTTAGACCCAGTGATTTTATTAGGGTGGCACACTGAGGTGGGCAAAAATAACATCCACAGAAAATTACTTAATGTGGCTACCTCTATCTGTGTATGGCCTGAGTAGGATTCCCATCAAACATAAAAGGCACACACCTAAGGTATCTAAAAGCAAACATCTCTTTTGGGGTTTCTCTTCTGTAACAAATTGATTTTATGTTACTGCACCTCTTTAAACATTACAAAAGGATATTTCTTTTAAAAGCATATTTTACAGATGACACTGTAGACTGATAAAGTGATGTAAAGTAATGTGCATAGGCCTAATAAAGTTAGAAAACAAAAATCTTATGGGACTATCAAAAAACTAAATGAATAAACGTATGTAGTTATATTAAAGACACATACCTTAGTATCTAAAGGCACACACCTAAGGTATCTTTAATACAGACTCTTTTGTAACAAACATATTTTATCACTCTTTAAATATAGATATAGAAGATAATCTTAGGATTAGTACTCTAACTATGGCTGAATTGTGTACCATTCACTTTTGAAACTTCTTCTTCTATCTCCCTGAAGTGTCCTGGGAAACAGCTACAGGTGTGATTGTACTTCACCTATTTGAAATGTCTGTAAAACAAAATAAGGCAGTGTTATGTTATGTGACTCTTGTTTGCAGTTTTGCTATCCAAATAATGTATTAGTGCACTTTAATGTTGCTTTCTCAAAAATATTTTAAAATTGCTATTCATCTGATATAGTCCTCATTCTACAATTACAGTATTTATATACTGTGATGAGAAGCTAGTGATGAAAATTAGGTTTTGATAGTTATTATGTTTGCAGCTAAAGCTTATGTAGCATACATAAGTATATACCTGGAGGCAACAACTGACTGCATGTGTGATTTTGCTCATCTCTGGTTCTGAACTGTGCTGTCTTATATCTAAGCTCTCTTCATGCTCCATTCCTGCAGCCTCTCTCCCTGTCCCTGCTCCTCCATGCTCCATTTCAGTTAACACCCTTCTTGCTTCTTCTTTCTCCTTTTCTGGAGCATTTGTATCGTGGTTTGTCTTCTTTGTAAAGAAATAATCTATTTTTGTATCTTCTCCTGACTTCCTTTTCATGTTCTATCTAGCCCACAGTCCGATGGCTATCAAAAACCTTTTATTACATTTAAAGTCTATCATTATGTCATATTCTTTAAAAATTACATTTATTTAACCAGTCAGTTGAGGCAACGTTAGATAACATTTGTTATTGTTCGTCTAACAAGCTATAAAAAAGCAATGACATGTAATTCCAGAAACCAAAGGAACTCATCATGAATTAAGATAATGATATTGATTAAATCCTTATACCATGTTAGCTACTTATCAGTAAAGGCAGTGCTTATGTTAGGCTAACGTTACACATCTTTGCCAGCGTGCCGGTAAAATGATGAAGCATGCTAGCTGCGAATTCATTAACATTAATAATGAACTGTACAAATCCAATGTTGGATGCCTCCAAAATGAATAACATTAACGTAAAAAAAAGTTTGACCAGTGTTTGCTCACCTGTTTGTTCGTTGTGGTCAATGAGGTTGTAGCAGACTAAGGACCGCCCTCTGCGTTGTGTTGCATTCGTAGCTAGCATGCTTTATCATTTTACCGGCACACTGGCAAAGATGTAACGTTAGCCTAACGTAAGCACTGCCTTTACTGATAATTTATTCCAATAATTAACACACCAATGGAAACAAGGTATGCCTTTGGCGAACTATATATTGTGGGTACGGAACTAATTTGGGGGAAGTTTACCCTGATAAAATATTTAAACAAATAATAAAATACAATTAAAAAATACATATTCAAATAGGCTTGGCTACAAAGCCAGGGACTCAATCACTTCTGTAAACTAGGTAACGTTAGTTCTTTCACGACATTGCATGTGCACGTGATGATGCTCTTCGATGGACATTGTGAAATGACACAGAGGCCGTGTCCCAAATTGCATACAGTACTTGCGTTCTATCTAGTGCAGGGGTTTTCAACTAATTGTGACCCAGGGACCACCATCCTGACTAAGAAGCAACCTGGGGACCGCTGTTGTGCGGGGTGGGGACAGGGGCTGATATTTGGGGCGTGGTGAGTTGCACACAGTCTGTCTCTTATTGGCAATATAGTGGTGGATAGGGACAGTCTCATATCATTGTCTGGCTCCAGCCTAGCCCTGTACTTATTCTTCAGGTATGCCAGTGCAGAAAATCCACTCTTACAGAGATATGTAGTTGCAAAAGGTAAAAGACACTTTGCTGCTTTTGCTGTAAGCTCTGGAAATTCTGCCTGACAACCCTACATTATTACATTCAACAAACTACATTATTGAATGCATTGTCAGGGACCCCCTGCAATACCTTCACGGACCACCAAGGGACCACGGACCACCAGTGCAATATTGTACATCTGTCTTACTTATTATATTATATATATCATATTATTATTATTATATTATATATTATATTATATTATTATTTGTATATTGTATATATTATATTTTACTATTTTACTATCTTACAATTTTTTTCTTTTTTACAATTTATTACTGTATTCTATTGTGTACTGTTGTGTTGTTGTGAAGAGAGATCCATGGGAACAACAAATCTCACTGCCATGTACGCATGTGTACGTGATCAATAAAAACTTGAAACTTGAAACTTGAAACTTGAAACTTGAAAACCCCTGATCTAGTACGTATACCAAGTACGGCAGTAAACGGTGATGTGATCAGGTACGTCTCAAACTCAAGTATGCAACTTTGCAAGTACGCGAAGAAATCACTATCTACAGTAGCTAGCTAGTTAACTTTACTGATGGAGACGTTTGATTTGGTTGTTTTAGGGACCGATCATGACATGTTCTTCGATGTTCTGGCAATGACACAAGTGTCACAAGCAAGAAGTTACTTACCACGAATAAAGAAAACTCAGTACATGTTGTAAATATCAACAACTTTATTGTTGACATTGGGTAGCAGAGTCATGAACAACACAAGATAATGTACAGAGTGATCTTTGGAGCGAATTAAGTATTATTGCTATGTAGGCTACTCAAGTAATACGAACAAAGCTACTTTGCAACTTGTAAACTATTAGCCCAACTTAAAATGAAAAACTTTACTGTAACATCAACAAACTACTTGAAAAGGCAACTTTAGCTAACTAAGTTAGCTATAAATAAAATGCAGCAATGGCATAAAACTACGAACATATGTTACTGGATATGGAGATACATATTGGAGATGGCTTATCATTACCCACGAAAGGCAAAGTTTAATCGCATCTTAAACTGAAAATACATATAGGTATTTTTTTTCCCTGTTTACTTACTATGTTAACCAATATCAGCAACCTTTCACCACACAACCCTATAATAAGCTCACAGGCAACAATCGCCAACGCCGTTGCTTCAATGTAACCTGCGCCGGATGTATTTCTTGCTAAGGTCAGAAGAGTGGTGACGTGTGCGTTTCAAATGTAACAGATTTTAAGCATTCTGCGTTCTTGCACTCTCGATAGTGCATTCTGTGCAAGTGTACTTGGAAGTGCGTTCTTACACGTTTCGCATCATTGGACATTGGTATTTGCACTGGCTAAAAAAAAAAAACACTGACATCAGATTTTTTCCTCCGCTTTTTGACCGTTTCACTCGGCGTCACTGGGGTGGCCAGAGGCGGACCCCTTAGCTCCACCCCTGCCTAGATGGATTGAACGACCCGTTCTCCTCATTAAGCCTGTGCTCACACCAGCCCTTTCTAGGTAAGATCGCATCCATTCAGTTCTTGGTGATCTGGGGCAAACTCTACAATCTGCAGTCTTAAAAAAAAAAAAGTATAACCAATTTTTCTTTTTCTCCCAATTTGGAATGGCCAATGGTATCCGCAGGCCCATCCCACACTGCATGGTCCCCTCCTCAGAAGGACATTCTGCCAGCTGCCTCTTCTCATTCCACAGTGAGGTAAGCCACAGTACTACAACCAAACCAAACAAGCAAGCATCTATCGGACCACGGTCGGCAACAGCTGCTGACAACATTTTTCAAATCGCCACTATGGCGGCCCGCTAGTGGCAGGACCATTCACCACCTACTGTGCCTCATCTTGATTGCCTTGTGTAAAATGTCTATTAGTAGCCTGCTGTACTGCCAAAGTGTGAAACATTGGCAGATCGACAATTGTGCCAACAGCGTGTCGCTAGTGGGCCACTGTATGATTGCTAGCTGGGTAGTCACTATAGTTAAACCCAGTGCTTTGGCAGGATGAGTCACCCAACAGACTCTGTAACAGGCAGAGAGAGAATGGCAGAAGGTCCGTCTTTCTGTCCTTTAAGCTATGGCGATTCCCCCAACTCCTTCCCTGCCGCCACTAAGGTTTACAAACCGGGCCTCATATTTACTGTGTTGGACAGGAGGGAAGATCATTTCCTGATTCGGTTTAAGAAATCTGCAAAGCCGGCACAAAGAGCACTTCCTGATTTCCCATGAAAGGGAGGTGTTTACAGTGAAATATTGTTGTGGATGTTGCGTGAGGTTTTCTGTCCGTGAGGCCGTTTTTTTGCTGAGGCTGTACGTTTCAGAACAGGTTGCGCTGGATTGTGCTCCTGGCATTGAACTGCAAACCGGGAGGAACACCTGATCTCCCACTCTGCAAGGTGTAAACTTCCATGATGCTTTGATGTAAATGCTTAGATCTACAAAAATACACACACAGATACACCCCAGCAAACATACACACACACACACACACACACACACACACACAGTGTAGCCTACAGGTAACTGCTATAATAAAGGAAACACAAACATAAGTATCTTAATAGGGCATTGGGCCACTATGAGCCGCTAGAACAGCTTTTTCCCCCTGTACTGACTGTATATATAAATGGGGGTGTTTGCCGGGCCTATCTGCTGATACCCCCCCGATTCCCCCCATTTAAAGAATCCCTCATTTACTCAAGTGTTGCCTTTTATTTTGACAGTTAACTGTACATTCTTGTTTCAGTGTACAAGGCCCTGACACACATACAGTATGTCACATTGTCTGTCAATGTCAATGGAAGGGAAGGCAGATTCCAATTCTGTGACTCCAGCACAGCCCGTGTGTATTTAATCACCCAATGTGGAGCGAGAGTGGCTAACTAGTAACCTCAAGCTAGACTGATGTGTGAGCAGGGCCGGATCTAGGCATAGGCAAACTAGGCACATGCCTAGTGTCTAATTGCCACAGGGGGCCCAGACCGAGGGATTAAAAAAACATTTTTAAATATAAAATATTTTAATTTAATTTTAATATTTTAAAAACTCCAATCTAAAACTTTATTTCAATGAATTATTTTTGAAAGTCATACGCCAATCATATAAGTAAGCACCTTGCAATGTGTGCAAAAAATCTTTCCGGTTCAGTGCACATCATGCTTGCTATGTTAGCAGTGTCCTTTCAGCAATGCTTTCAATGCAGCAAAAAAAAAGAAAAATGAAGAGGAAGAAATAAAACGACAGCCTGATTGACACGCATTATGTCATCTGTGATTGCCAATCACAGAAACTGCAATGACGCAACGATGCCTACAAAAAAGTGGAGGAAAAATGTGGTTTACTTACAAGGGTTCATTCAAAGGGCATCCGAGAAGCACGTGCAGCCACAGAACATCTGAAAGAAATATACCCACATGATCTTGAGAATGATTTACAGAGGAGTTTTGCCAGTTCAGCTCAATGGTAAAGGTTGAACAACCAATGATAGGCTCAGAGAGCAAAAAGTATAAGAAACTCAGAGAGTTAGGCCTGGGCGATGCATTCCCCCATGCCTTTGCATGTATCTGGCATTACTGATTGCAAATTACTCCAGAGAAGGGTTGTTTTCTTTATTGAAACGCGTTAAAACATAAAAACGAAATCACAATGAAGGAAAATAAACTGAATTCATTTGCGTTGTTGGCGATTGAGAACGAATTTACCACTTCCCTCAATTATGATTAAAACATCTGTAAATATGAGTACACTTTCCATTTAAATACCTAACTATAAATAAGTAAAGACAAAGAATAAAATCAAATGTAAAATACAACTAAATAAATGAAATGTAATGGCCTATACCCCTATAAATAAATTAGTGTAAAATTGCATATAAAACCTAAATATAAATAACCCATGACAAAGTAAAATATATATATAATAATAATAATAATAATAATAATTATTATTATTATTATATGTGGCAGTTAAAAGGTTGTTGGGTTTGTTCACAAAGTATTGATATCTGCGCGTTTGTCGGTTGGGGGCAGGGGGCGAAAAAAATGGTTTGCCTAATGTAGTCCATCCATTTAATCGGGCCCTGTGTGTGAGCACATATGGTGGTCTGTTGAAGAGAGAGGTTAAACATGTGCTGGTTATTCTGTTGTACTGTGTAGGCTGGAATCAACCTGACATCGGCTTGTAAGGTTTCCTAGAGAGATATGTACACTACATGACAATTTTTCTGGCAGATATCTACAGACAACCTAAAGCCAGAAAAATCTATACAGAAAAATATATCTACAGAGAAATTTACATAGAAAAATACATATATAGAGAGAAAACTGTACAGAAAAATTGATCTACAGACAAGATGATCTACAAAGAAACAATACATCTACAGACAGATAAATCTATTCAGAAAAAGAAATCCATAGACAAAAATCTATATGGAAAAAATAAATCTACAGACAGACATCTCTACAGAAAGAGAAAATAAATCTGCACACAAAAATAATTATACAAACACACAGAAACCTACAGATAAATCTACATGCCAAACTAGATCTATAGACAAAGAGGAATCTGACATCTACAGATAAGACTACACACAAAACTAAATCCACAGACAGAGAGGAATCTGAAACCTACAGATAAATCTACACACAAAACTAAATCCACAGACAAAGAGGAATCTGAAACCTACAGATAAATCTACACACAAAACTAAATCCAGAGACAAAGAGGAATCTGAAACCTACAGATAAATCTACACACAAAACTAAATCCAGAGACAAAGAGGAATCTGAAACCTACAGATAAATCTACACACAAAACTAAATCCAGAGACAAAGAGGAATCTGAAACCTACAGATAAATCTACACACAAAACTAAATCCAGAGACAAAGAGGAATCTGAAAGGGGAGCCCAGTGGCCTTTATCTCCTTGAGTGAACTCTTTAATATTCAGATTAAAAGTCAGTGAGGAGATGAAACTGGGGCCTCCTGCTCTTTAAAGCCTCTTGTTTTTTTTTCTTTTAACCTTAGAGCAAAGGAAGAGGTGTCCTCTGGTGACTGGCACAGAAGCGTCCTGGGTCCCAGGTGTGGAGTAAAATCGCTGTTGGTGCCTGGTTAATATTCAGTCTGCCTCTCCTCTCCGCTCTCCTCTGCTGATGGCACCGACACCACAGGAATCAGGGAGGGTGGGGCGTGAGGGTGGGGCATGGGTTTCGCCTTCACTGTTTCTCCCTCAGAACCGTGTGAGGAGGGAGCATGCATTTTCTTTTATTTTTTTACTTTGTGGGGCATGATTAAACATAGCACTGCAGTGGTTTCCTTTAAAAGTTATTTGTCTTTGTTTTTTGTTAAATAATGCACTTTACTTTTTCTGTCCTGCATTATATGCAATTTAGACCTATATATCTTCTGTGGGGTAGTGGAATCATCTTCAATTACATAATCTGCTCTTTGGCTGTGAAACACGCATGTTGCTGATGTTAAAATTAAATCTATGTTTACTTAAAATTAATGTTAAAATGATTGTCAATCATTGATAGTCACTCTGGCCTACTGCAGGATGTTTTTTATTAAACTTCCTACAGGGCTTTTCAGGAGATGTCACAAAAATGTGCTGATCTAATGCTAATTCCTTTTTACTGACTGTAATATGTGCATTTCTGTTGAGTAAAATGTAACCCCGGGATAGATCTGAAATGATACTCTGCCTAAGGTTATTCAACGAAGGATGAACTAATTGGAGCATTCATGTGTGTTTCATGCTGTGGTCTGAGATTCAAAGTGAAGCACTTTGCATGGACTCACCTGTGTTTGAAGTTGAAAAGCGAACCTTAAACTAATTTAATTTACGAGAGAAATATAGCCCTTTATCATATATGAACCCCCACAAGCCAATGTCTTGCAGAAAGCAAGAGTGAGAAAAAAAGAAAAAACATTTTAAACCTGCAGCCAACCTAATGCAGGAACGTCATGCAAAATAACAACTCTATGGTGATTTATGGCCTTGCACATACACTGCATGTAATTTTTCGGTATGTTGATAGTGATATTTTATCAGAGTGATTGTTATTCCCTCCTGAGAAAAATTGCAGGGATACACAGAGTCGACAGGAAACTAGTAAATTACTTTTCAAGTTCTGCTGTATTCTGCTGGAACACTTTAGACCACAGCAAATTAAATAAATATCTTGGTTTAATTTTCTACCTTTCCTTTGTCTTGATAAATCTCAACTTTCAAGACATACATTGATACAATTTAATCATTTTATTTTTGAATGCACGTGCATTTTTAAGGCACATCCAGTGCATTTGGGGGCGGGGGGGCTTGCTGATACGCATAATGATATGGAGTTTTTTTCAAATGCACGATTCATGAGAATCCCTCTGAATTTTGATACGCATCAACTGTCAATGAATTCAATGTGATAAAACACGCCCATAGATCATTCTGAAAAATAACAATTTTTGGAAGGAGGAGAGCAATTACTTTTCATCTCTGGAGATTAAAAAACTGTTTACGGGACTAGGGACCCCAATGCAAAGCAGGACCACATGCACCATGCTCATATCAAACATCAATCCCCTTGAGAGAATTACTGATTTGTAATTCAAAATTCATTGCAAAGGTGTTCAAGACCATTTTTACCATCTCTTGGAAAAATAGCTGCTATATTATACTGAAATACAATTAAAAAGCAAAAAGCAAAAAAAAAGAATCATAAAAAGTATGGTTATGGTAAACATGTATTTCTGAGCATAAAGTTTGGGTGCCACCTACGGACTGCTGTATCCCGGGTGAGGAATATGAGAATTGTCACTGATTAATTCATGAACAGGAAACCATCAGCATCAGGTCTGAGCTGCCACAGGTAATGTTATGCCTGGTGCTGCTGTGATGTCAAACTGTTGATGGCAAAGTGTTAAGAATGTGAGATCACTTTTTTCCAGAGACGCTTTCAAACATAAATAGGATATCCAAAAGAAAAATTCCATGTCAGTCAAAAAGAATCGCTCTCCACATATAGAGACGCATACCTACACCACGTAATGCTTTCTCAGTGTGAGGTGGTTCCCCTTGCAGTCTCTCCAGAGATCAGAGCAGCCAGTAAAACGAAACAAAAGAACAATGGGACAGGCCCGTTTGTCAAACTCCCAGTGGTGTGAAGGTGGTGCTTAGGGAGGGGGTTGGGGGGACTGAGGCTATCTCACCTCATCTCATTGTCTAAGCCGCTTATTCCTGGTCAGGGTCGCGGGGGGGCTGGAGCCTATCCCAGCATGCACAGGGGCGAGAGGCAGGAATAAACCCTGGACAGGTCGCCAATCCATCGCAGGGCAGACTGAGGTTATGTCATCCGATTTACATTCCATTGACAACCTTTAGGATCAATTCGCAACCAAAAACTACATGAACCAAACTCAGAGAGCACCAGACTGCTGCAAACACCACATGGGACAAACTACCAGAAGAATGGCTCCAGACCTCATCTGGCGGGATGCCATTATACATTACATAATTTGCTTTCTCTGTGGGCAACCCTTGCCCAGAGCAACTTATGCAGCTTACATTTGTACATACCATCCCGATTAAGTACCTCGCTCAAGGCTTCAATGGCAGTGCATCTCCTGGGATTTAGACCTGCCACCCACGAGTTTGAATGCCCGGTTCCCATACCCTCTATAATGCACGACTGCCACATGTCACAGAGCTGAAAAGCCATCATCAAAGCTAAAGCGGATCTAAAAGATATGAAACGAGTGATTTGTTGTGTGTACGCTCTGTATGTATGGTGTCATAGTGAGGGATTCTAAGATCAAGCCAGTCCCGTTTAGAAGGGTGATTATTTTTGACTGCTTTGTAAATAATTTAAACAGGTAAATATCCATGCCTTGAAGCGCATATAATTCACATATATTATGATTTGACTTCTTTAAAAAAAGGCTGCTCTGAGGTGTATACATTCTTTCCTAAATCGAAAATGATCACTGAATCACATTAGCAGTACACTCATTAATACTCCTAATATGTGGAACACTGTTGAGATTCAATGTCTTACCTTAGTAGGTAGGAAAACACCAATTATGTTTGTGCCTCTGAAGGTCTTTTGTTTTGAAGGGACCGGCCTTGTTACCTCATGTTGATGTTTCCTTCCTTTAAAAGCCGTGCCATCTGCCACCGCCCCCCTAAAGATTCGTGTTTCAGCACACCATGTGCAGTAATAAATCACCAGTAAAAGAGAAGGATTAGGGGCATCAGACCACAGTGTGCGAATGCTAAAGCGTCATGTGCATCCAGCGCCGAGTCTGCAATGAGATTACACCGTGTTTATATATTCCAGGATGAATACGCTTTTCCCGGTCTAGCCACAATCACTCCATTCTTCACGACAGGATCCGCAGATAACATAATGTTTGAAAGAAGAAAAAAAAGAAAAAAGAGAATTGGTGTATAAAAATATTAAGTGGAAAAATAATTGAGAGCGAGCATTGCACAACTGTGTAAATCATATTTAATTCCCCGGATTAAGCTGTTGATTAACTCAGGATGGAAAATGTGTCGAAGCGAAGGAATTTGCATGTGACATTTTATCACCAGTGAACAAAAAACTATTTTATTTATTCATTTTTGTATTTTAATTTTTTTACAGTTGCCTACATACATTTTAAAGCAGAAAAAAACCCAGTGACATGTTTCCTCGAGATTAGCATGATCTATTCAGGGTTAGCCCCCTGCTGTGAAGAGCCTAAATATTGATTGTGTGCATAATTGCTTCACTAATTCAACTTAATCAGATAGACACTGGTCACAAGGTTTACAAATCCTGAATATGAAGGTTTTAGGACACAACTTTAAAGAGGGCATTAACAGCAACCATAAACAGCTAGTAGGCTATCATTGTTTTTAAAAGTTTTTCCTACAAGAGCGAAATTTGATGACCAACATTACAATGCATTGCATTAATCATTTTGCAGATGCTTTTACCCGACTTACAGAAAGGGTTTCTTTAAACATCGGGGCCTCACTCAAAATTGTCCTTAGCTTTGACTGACACATTAATGCAAGTGTTCTTTTTTCTCCGTCACACGGCACAGTTTGTCAAGTTAATTTTGTAGAGCACTTAACTTGCCAAACTGTGTCTGTGAAGAAAAAAAATATATATTTAAAATGAAGGAGAAACATGGATTGAAAACAGGGTGACTTTACAGCAGAGGTGGGCAATCTTACCCAGAAAGGGCCGGTGAGCAGAGGTGTAGCGTGGGCAGTGCCACCGGGCACAAAATTTCAGAAGAAGAAAATAAAATAAAATAAATAATAAAGTAATAATTTAAAAAATAGCGTGCCATCCCCCTCACACAGAAAATCCAATGTCCAAACATTCTACATAGTTTTTAAACATGACAGACGGCAAATGAAAGTTGCCTCGTAACATTTTACAGTATTTTCTTGCTAATTACAGCCATAGGCTACTGTCCTCATGTAATCCTTATCGGTGAATTAGGCTACATAATTTCCTTTTTTGGAAATACCGGTACTGTAATGTTCCATAACTTGCATTATAAAAATTATAATTACAAAAATGCATTTGTTTTCACCGAGTTGCAGCGGGCGCATAGATAGCCTCGCTCCCCTTCCCCCACCCGCCTCGTCTTCGTGATTCATGTGACACTGTCACACTGATAGTTGCCTTGCATAATTTTTTAATCCATCTCACGCCTAAATCATTAAAATGCATAGCCTATGTGTAAGGCATATAAAATAATCTACTCAGAATTAGACCTACGTATTCTTTCATCTATACAAATATCTGCAGAACCTTGTGTTACACCTGTATTTATGAGATGTGGCCAGCTTCACTCAGTTTTTCATGCGGCGACAATTAAGATCTGTCGAAATATTGAAATAGGCTACCATCCAGAAATACCAATACTAAGTAACGTTCCCGCCAATTTAGTGTTCCAACACAGAGTTAAACGTGGTGCTGCAGCCAGTTTATGCGTGAAGTTTGATCGTTCAGTGAATTGTGTTGTTCTCTGGCATGTTGACAGGTTAGTTTTAGTTTTTTGCTGTGAATGATAGCCTAATTGTTTTGAGGATGCAATAGTAATTTCTTATCATTCCTCCTTTTGTTTCAACCTGACGTTAGCTTAGCAGCTATGAGCTCAGTAATCAGATGGTTAGCCTAGATATTCTAGCAGACAATGCAGTTTTGCAGAACATCAGGCTTAACAGATATTTTCAAATACATGTCCGGTAATTAATCCACACTACATATGATCGCTGTTATAGTAGTACATTCACAGATTATAGCGTTCTTTACGGTACTTTAACTTTCTCCATAGCTATGCTATGTGTTGCTGCTATGGGAAACGATCAGAAACAACAACGCTAGGCTATGTGCGTGAACAGCCTTTTTCCACTGAAAAATTGGTTGTAGGCTAGGCTACAACTTGTAGCTGACTGTAATTACCAGAGTTCCGGATTTAACGAATGTTATCTTATTTTGGCGTTTCATACAGTGTGGATTATACCGGACATGTAGGCTATTGGAGATAACACTGCATTGTCTGATAGAATATGTAACCAGCTGATTACTGAGCTGGTAGTTGCTAAACTAACGTCACATGACGTTATCATGATGATCCATTTTTTTCTCCTTAAAAAACTCAATCCCAATGAGTAGATTGATAACTGGACAGCTTTAGATTTGCTTAGATGGGTGTACAAGTGGAAGCTGCAAGAAAGTTTCGCTAACTTTGTTGTGACATTAAGAATTCTTTAACTATCACTGTTTCAACTGCCAGTTGTGAAAAAAGTTTCTCAAAACTTAAATGAATCAAAACGTATCAGAGATCTAAAATGAGCCAAGGAAGACTGAGTAACCTAGCAATACTGTAAATTGAGAGAGATTTCAATGTAGACTTCAATACTGTTTTTGAAAAATTTGCACAAATGAAATCCAGGAGATTTTAAATAAATTTGAGTAAAGGAGCATGTTTTGTACTTTAACCCCTTCACGCAAATCTGCAAATCTGGTAACCTAATCCCATTTGGCAGTGTTCATAAATGAAGCAGGCTTGGAAAATGGCATTTGCAGGCCATTTGTACCATTTTTTTAATATTTATTTTTATTTTTATTTTTTTATTTTATTATTCCCACGTTGTTTATACCTACAGTACAAAAATTTACTAAATTAAGTAATACAAATTTAAAAAAGTAGGTAGATTTTTAAAAGTTGTTTATTCTGCAATGAAATACTGTGAATCCGAAACAGCTAGGAAGCAAACCCATAGATGTTCTGAATTAAGAACTCTTTGACCACAAGTATGCAAAATTTGAAGGTGATTGACAGAACTTCTAAAGATCCATGAAGCAAAATGTGAGCACTGTACCCTGGTGTACATTATAGCATCCAAATGGCTAACATTGTAACCCTAACTGGTGGAAGGGACTCAGGGAGTGCTAACGGTTCATGGATTAAGAGGCGCAATACGAGCCTCACCCCGGGCGCTGGCAACCCACGCTACGCCACTGCCGGTGTGTGTACAGGATTTTGTTCTAACCGAGCAGTAAAACACCTGATTCTACTAATTAAAGCCCTGATTGAAGACTATGATTAATTGATTATTCAAATTAGGTGTGCTGCTGCTCGGTTGGGACAAAAGCCTGCACCCACACAGGGTAAGAATCGCCACCCCTGCTCTACAGCATGCCAGGGACATGACTAGACATTGCAAACATCCAGGGCTGAGCCCACAACCTAGTCTACATAATAATTGATCATTTAACTTACTGTGTAGTAAATGTACATTGAATGTAAACAATGCAACTAACGTATCATTATAGTTCTCATATTTATAATGCCATTAAGCACTTGCAACAAAGTTGAAATAAAGAGAAAAGTAACAGCCCTTGAGTTTAAAAGTGAAGCCAAGACTGCTCATTTTCAAATGCGCAACAAGTTATCGTCAATCTGTTTTCTATTCCCATTGATTGCTACAAGCCTACACTGACATTAAATGGTTTCACATATTTTCAATAATGAACAATTACTCTCTCTCATTTCCCCCTCTCTATTCTTGCTTCTCATCCATTTAATTTTCCTCAAATCTACCAGCAGTTTCGCTTGCTTGTGAGATTGTGTTAGAAAGAGACATTTTGACCAAACCAACCAACTTTGACACTCAGAAAAACAGATGTATTTCTAACCCTTTATGAACCTTTTGGGGGGTTTATATTATATTTGTAAATAATTTCTATATAATTTTTTATTGTTTTATATTATCAGTTGTCGTTTTTTAAAAATTCTATTATTTCCACTTCCCAGCATATCACCTGCAATTCTCCCATGTAGCCACCAATAGAGAATTTCCCCTGATGGTAAATGTAATGGCTTGACTTTCACGTAGAATTGAATCATACAATACGTAGCTGCATCCGTGTCCCTATTTGAATGCAGCTTCACATATCACATTGTCATGCATGATACACAAATAAAATAACCACTTGTTAGCTATGCATAATAGCTAGCTAATAGCAGCTACATGCACAGATTTAATAATTTGACTAAATAAACACAAAAACAGTACTTTTGCACATGCAAAGCAATCCGGAATGACACATGAATAATTAATGACATATTTCATATGTAGATATATCCGATCATCACTTTTATAACAGTAGACAACTTTTATGGCATTGAAGGCCAGCGTTAGGGGGAGGGGGTGGGCTACATTTAACACTTGCAGTGCTCATGGTTGCTCAATGTCAAACACAGTCAATAATATTGTAGCGATGCTCCCGGTGAGGTAGCTTGCTAGCCAGCCAAGTCAACAACAAGGTCACGTTGAAGGTTTTCCTTCCAACCATAATTGCAAACTTGTAACTAGCTGTTAATTGTTCATAATTAGACACCTTTAGTGTTTATTGAAGGAGGATTTGTCCTCTTAAGGCCGTATTATGTCAGAAATAGCTATGCATGCCATGATGAATAAATGGCCCAATGAATTCACATCCCATAAAACTTTCCATAACTTTGAGTAACAAAAATGTGTTTTTTATTTCATACTTCATTAAATTTAGTTCCATTCAATTTTATTTATAAAAAAGCTTTTTGTAGAGCACTGTCACAAAGACACCTTACGAGTAAAAGAAAATATAACAAGAGGAAAATACTGGTCTAGAACCCCCATAAAGCCAGAAAGTGAAGAAAATAATGCTGTGGAGGGCATCGGTCTCGGCCACGTGGGAGTGGCATGGTTGCCTTTGTTTTGCATGTGGTGGAGGCCTTTAGAGCAGGGAGACTTTCCGGGGGCAGGTTTGGCACTCTCACAGGGTGTGAGAGTGAACTGTCGCCCGGAAGGTTGCTCCAAAGGCCATGGTTGATTTAATTATTATTTAATTGGTGTCAATCAGTCAATTGGCTGATTGGGTGTCTGTGAGAATGTGAATTGCTTGGTGTGGAATGATTGTGATTGGGTGATTGCCTCACAAGTCCCACCTGAGCCAGGAAGAAAGTAAGCCTATTAAAGTGGGTGGGGCGAGTGGGCAATCAGTCTTTTGTCTTTGTTTGTGTGTTTCATGAGAGTTAGTCTTGTGTTGTCATTGGTGTGCGTGCGCGCGCGTTATTGTTTGATGTTTGATTGTTGGATGTTTGATGTTTGTTTAGTTTTGTGTGCGTTTGTTGGAAGTGACTGAGTAGAGTGCTTCCTGGGTGAGTGGGAAAGAGAGCGAGAGGGTGCCCTGAAAGAGGGTCCACCTCTCGCCCTGTGATTGAAAGAGAACTCGCACTCGGGCAGTGGAGTGTTTCTGGGCAACAGCCCGAGAACTCTCACTGTGGCGAGTGTCTCTGTATGCATAGGTTGAAAAGGGAACTCGGACTGCAAAGTTCGAGTGTCTCAGTATGTATGGGTGGGAAGCACTTGAAAGGTCACTGGATATGTGTGTGCCTGGGAGGTTCCAGGGGAACTCCGGATGAAGAGGCGCGGTGCCCCGTAAGTTTTGATTATTTTAGCTTGTTATTTTAGTTTGTTGTTTTTACCCAAAAGCTTTGCGGCGAGTAGGGTGAAGATTTTGTTCGTGTTTGTTATATGTGAACCTGCTACTCCCACCTGGGGAAGAGACAGGAAAAAATTAATAAAAATCCGGTCTGTAGACCGACAAATTCCCATCCAGGGTTTGTCACGTGGCGTGTGACAAATGCTCAGAGAGTGGCAAGAAAAACGTCCCCAGTGGGATTAAATCTCAGGAGGAACCCGTTTCAGAGTAGGAGGTTGTCAGTAGTGATAGGCTACCTAGCCCAGGGTTCCTCAAATCATGGTCCTCGTGGGCCGAGTACTGCTGTTTTTCCATCCTTCCTTTACCTGGAAGTCAGGTGTGAAGACATTGGCCAATCAATTGCATTAATTGTTCAATTAATTGCCTGAGGGAAAGGAAAACCATCATCGGATTTGAGTTTGTGTTCGTGTTCATATTTGAGGAACCCTGACCCTTTCAGTTCAGCAGTCACTCAAATGAACAGAGAATAAAATGTACAAATATTGCTTCTTCAGCAGCTGCCAGCACACGTGTGCTAGTTTGCACACACCCAATTTACCCCCGTGAATATTTAAAATCCACTACATTTGTGAAACTTCCCAATCTGGCAACCCTGCTTTCAGCATTTTTAAAGCTAATTCATGCATATTGTTTTGACAACAGTTGTGGGGGTTCCAGGAGAAACACACAGCTGTCTGTGAATGTATGTTCCAACATAATATCCCATCCACCTCTAATTCAATTAGAAGAACTTGGGACTTTTATTCAGAAATGTTTATTTGACATTTAAATTGAATATTCAAATGAACTGTTATTTAGCAATTTAGTACGCTCTTTGGTAACATAAAACAAACCTGTGCTGAAGGAGAGACGATAATAATAGGCGACTTCAATTACCCCTCTATTAATTGGGAGATAGTGACAGGTCAGGGCAAATGTGAAGAGGAGTTTTTAGATATGGTCAATGACTGCTTTTTGGTACAGTCTGTTACTCAGCCTACGAGAGGGAAATCAATACTGGATCTGGTTTTGTGTAACAATCCTGATAGAATTTGCAGCACAGAGGTCGGAGAACCACTAGGGGCAAGTGACCACAGTGCAGTTATTTTTGATATTTTTTGGCAAGTTAAGACAGCCTCCTCTAACTCTATAATTTTTTATTTTAGATGAGCTGACTTTAATAAAATGAGAGAGAATTTAAGCAATATAGATTGGGTAAAACTTGGGTTATTGTAGATGTACAGTGTAAATTCATCCCAAAAGTAAGGAAAATAGGATGAAAAAACTGTCTCCACAGTGGATGACTAAATCTTTATGGGAGATTTTGAGGCAAAAGAAGTGACTGTACAGAGTATATAAAAAGGATAACTCAAAGAGAAACAAGTTAGATTATTGTAACATGCGGGCTAAGGCTAAAAAGGAAATAAGATCAGCTAAAAGGCAGTTTGAAATTAAATTTTCCTAAGATGCAAAAAGTAATCCTAAGAAGTTTTTTCAATTTTGTAGTAGACAAAGGAAAGTTAAGGAGGTTAAGTGCATTAAGAATAAGGAAGGAACTTTGGTTTATAATAATAAGGATATTGCTAACACACTAAACAGTTACTTTGTTGAGAGTTTTTTTAAGATAAGTGGGGTCATCAGAACAAGAGGCCACAGGTGGAAATTAGTTAAAGGCAGATTCCGCACAGATATTAGGAAGTTCTTCTTTACACAAAGAGTTGTCAATGCCTGGAACAGCTTGCCAGGTCGGGTAGTGGAGGCAGAAACACGTGGGCTATTCAAGTCAATGCTGGATATAGTACTAGATACTCTTTAGATTAGGACATGACAAGCCTAGATGGGCTGAACGGTCCTCATTATGTATTCTTATGTTCTAATTAATTAATTTATACTATTAATTACAGGTGCAGGATGTTGCTTAATATCTATGTTCTTGTTGCCTCCTATGATATCCCCATGAATCTATAATCTTGATATGTTGGCCTTGTTAGTTGCTTTGGAAAAGAGTGTGTCTACCAAAATCTCATCTCATCTCATTGTCTAAACCGCTTATTCCTGGTCAGGGTTGCGGGGGGGCTGGAGCCTATCCCAGCATGCATAGGGGCGAGAGGCAGGAATAAACCCTGGACAGGTCGCCAATCCATCGCAGGGCACACACACCATTCACTCACACACTCATACCTACGGGCAATTTAGACTCTCCAATTAGGCTAACGTGCATGTCTTTGGACTGTGGGAGGAAACCGGAGTACCCGGAGGAAACCCACGCGGACACGGGGAGAACATGCAAACTCCACACAGAAAGGCCCCCGGCCGGGATTCGAACCTGAGACCTTCTTGCTGTGAGGCGACAGTGCTATCCACTGCACCACCGTGCCGCCCGTCTACCAAAATAAATAAATAAATCTCTTTCTCTGCCCACTTTTCTCCCCGATTTTACAATGAGAATCTAATCTAATGTCATTAAAGGGAAAAATTAAAGGTGTGAGGTGGGGGGGAGAGGGCGGAAATTGAAATGTTGAAAGGCACAGTCGGACTGCATAGCAGGCATTGCCACTACTCATTAGCCAGTCTTTCCCACTTTAAAAATAAATGTTTCTTTAATGAACTGCTGAATTTCGGTTGGTGTCAGGGTGCTGTGTGTACAGGGCTGCTCCCCCCCACACCGAGAGAAGCAGAACCCCAGCCTCCTCCCCCTGTTTAATGCCCGGCCACAGATAAGGGCCGGCGCTCAGAGAAAATGCATTCAAAGGGGGCCATGGCGGGGGGGGGGGGGCTCCGAGTCGGCAAGTAACTCTGGCCGTAAGCAGATTTAAACCCTTCAATAAAAGACACAGCATGCCACGTGGTATAATCGCTTCATTTAAAGTGTCAGGTGGTGTCTGGCGCCCATGCTGAAGGTGTCAAATGAAACCTCTGGACTCCTCCGTAAATCATTCCGTGAGGGACTTACGCTTGCAGTTGTTTTGCGGTAATGGAGTTCTCTCTAAAGCGTGTTCGCCATGGTCCGCATGGAGCCTGCTTCATATTTTTCTCCCTGCATTAAAACCGTAACCCGTGGCGACGGTTGTACTTAGTTTCTTTTGAAAATCGGGTTATCAGCATTCTCTTGTATTCTACTTGCAGGGTGTTGATTTTCAGAGGGCGAGCATATTGTTCCATTCTGCCACTAGCCAGCTTTTTGGTGCAAAGTGGTAGGCAAAGATGAGACTGGTATGACTTTGCTGTCGAGGGGCTGCATTAGGGCCCTATTTCGGGTGCAGTGTCGCGGTGCAGTTATCAAACATGGGACACAATCAGCTTCCACTGATGAAAAAAAGGTGGGCGCTGGCGGTGTGTCTTTAATGAGTTAAAGGTGTGACTGTACACTAGCCAATCAGGAAACATGCCACATTAACTTTAAATGAGTGTTTTTCACCCTTCCCATGGTGCATTGTTATTTCCCCAAACAATTTCTCGGTCCTCGCATGATATGAGATATTGGCTGGCTTTTGGTGTCTGACATGTTCTAACTGAAAATTAATTTCTTAAATGCATTTTAAGGCATTACAAACATTTGTTTGATTATTACAATAGGCCACTCACGCAGCTTGTACCCGTGGAATTTAATGCGAATGCAGCCAAAGTCACCCACAGCGCAAAGGTTAAATCAATTTAACTCTAACAGAGTTTATTTGAGTGATGTGATTCCACTTTAACAGAGTTTCCATGAGTCCAATAGGGATGAAACATACTCCATCAGAGTTGATTTAATACTGAACATTTTGTTGCATTGGACAATAGGGAGTCCATACTTATCCCCCCTGGTTCATTTGTGTCTGCCTGATGGGTATTAAAGCAGATCTAATGTATGCAGGAGCTTTACTTAATTGACATGACATGGTTTGAGGGAAAACTGTCACTCACCTGGGACATAGCTGTACATGCTCTCTAAAGTGTGGGCAGGCTGTGATTCTCTGCTGATAAAGGAAAGGAAAGGGCAGAAATCCCTCTCGCAGACATAGGGAAGGAAAATGGATGCAGAGTTTAACCATTTTGCCATGAGAATGCTACACATCTCCCCTGAAGCCATGCACTCTGGCTGAGGGAGGTATCAGTAATATGTGTCCCTCCCCCCATTCCCCCATCAAATTCAATAAATCTTCATTTATTGAATTACTGTATTATTAGCTGTCAGCTTTCTGTTGAAAAAAATGTCCCAGCACTGGGATCGCTGCGGCTGGAACGTCTACGGTTGTCCGCATGCCACTGACTACCCCAGGTTCTGGGGCACCTATTGTTATCATTGTTAGACATTTTATGTACTTTACTCTTATGTCTGTGAAGCATTTTGAGATGGATGCTTTATACAAAAGGTTCTATACAAATATGCAAGTTATCATTATTATTATGTTGAGTGGTAACCCAAGGAGTCCTGACCTACTCAAACTGTCCCTACCACTGGCAAGATGAAGCCTATTGTGTGGACACACAGTAGACTCCCATCCCATGCTTAAGTAGTGACATAGACCTCGCTCCATTCAGCAGTGTTAAGGCTATAGGGCCACAGTGTTTGTAGGTACTTGTTCCAGCCGAGCACTGACTACACCTGATGTCTCTGATTAGTATAAGCCCTTGGTTTAAGAGGTGAGCTAATTGATATCAGGGGGCTCAGTTGATTGATACTTGTAGTACCATGAATTGACTATGTTAGCCATAGGGCTTAGTCTAAACCTCTGCCCAGCAGCTTTCCTGATTGAGCTTCTATAGAACCGCCTACATGGTGTATTTTTAAGCCCAAGGTACTACCGTAGGCTAGGTTAATTCACCAATTCACACCCCCAAGCAAATGAGACAGATCGATACACTAAGTAAGATTGTCTGTGACAATTGTGCAAGGTTGCAATAACTCTGGGATTGAGTGAGTGAACACAAATGTGAGTGAAAATCATTATCATTTCATTAGACACATTTTTGCTCTCTTTTTGCGACAATGTTTTTACAGCGTTATACAGTTTATCATCAAATGTTTCATGTCCTGTGGTTTTTTATAAAAATTTAGATTTTTAGGAAATGAGGCTCCACTAAAGATGAATGATGAAAAATTAGCTTGTGCGTTAGCAAGGTACACTTTCAGTACAACAATGCTGGAAACTGGAAGCCATTGCAACACAAAAATCCATTATTAAGAGGCAAAATGGCAGCCCATTAAATTGCTGTTATGGCAACTCTATAACCTAACTTTAGGTTACCAAAAACTGAAAAATAATGTACATTTCAGAGTTATAAAAAAGGCAATTTTCAGGGAACAAGTAATGAATTAACGTGGGCTAACAGTCACTCTGTGTAAGTCGCCGACTCTGGATCCAGCAAAAGAGCCCCAGACCATCACGCTTCCTCCTCCATGTTTGACAGTTGGTGTCACACACTGAGGAACCATCCTTTCGCCTACTTGACAGCCTACAAAAACCTTTCAAAATTTCAAGATTTCAAATTTTGATTCATCAGTCCATAAGACCTTCTTCCAGTCTTCAGTAGTCCACTGGCGGTGCTTCATGGCCCTGACAAGCCTCTTTTTCTTATTTTGCCATCTTAGCAATGGCTTTCCTACTGCCACTCGACCTGTCAAACCTGCAGCTCGAAGTCTTCCCCTCACAATTGAAACTGAGACTTCCTTACTCCGACCAGTGTTAACCTGTGCTTGAAGCTGTTGTCCTGTGAGCCGCCTATCACTCAAGCTATTCACTCTCAGAAACTTTAGTTGTGGCTTTGGGTCTGCCAGACCTCTTCCTGTCAGAGTTTCCTACAGTTCCTACATTTCAAGTGCCTTTTGATGGTTTAGGAAACTACTCACTGCCAAAAAATTTACATTATTTTTCAGTTTTTGGTAACCTAAACTTTATTTTTATTCTTTTTATTTTTACCTCTGGCAGTTTACCGCTTGCCTTTGTACCATTTCAGGTTATTCACTGGACTTAAACTGCTTCAATTTCAGTAAAAACTGGAAAATGGGGGTGCTCTAAAACTTTTGACTGGTAGTGTACATAAGGCTGTGTTCAGAGTTTGCACCTGCTTAAGTTCCTCAAGGTAATACATCAGTTGTGAGGGAAAAGCTGTTCTTATTCAGACTTTTGCTATGCACGTGCTTAACTCTGAAATTCGGCAGAGTAGATTTAGTAGTAGAGGGGTAGTAGAGTTAAAGGGACCCTGCAGGCTGTACATCGTGGAGGCAGAGTAGTATAATGGTTGTGGCAGTGGCAGTGTAGCATAATGGTTGGGGAAATGGGCTTGTATTGCTAAGGTTCCAGGTTCGATTCCCAGGTGAGACACTGCCACTGTACCCTTGAGCGAGATACTTAACCTGAATTGCTTCAGTTAATGTCCAGCTGTATAAATGGATTGTATGTAAATAAATGTAAACTGTGTAAGTCGCTCTGGATAAGGGCGTCTGCTAAATGTCTGTAATGTAATGTAATGTTATGGAACAGGGCTTGTAATGTAAAGGTTACAGGTTTGATTCCTGAATGGGGCACTGCCGTTGTACCCTTGAACAAGGTGCTTACCTAAAATTGCTTCAGTAAATATCCAGCTGTGTAAATGGTATCTATGAAAAGTGAACTGTGTAAGTCGCTCTGGATAAGAGTGCCTGTTAAATTCCTGTAATGTAATGTAAGGCTGTTTTGGGCAACAGGTTGGACACACAGTTTGCATTATAAAAAAGAATGTCCATAGTAAATGACGCCGCGCCCACTGGACTCCAAATCCAAGGTTCACTAAGAAGATAATGTTTAAAGGATCATTTGTACCACATGCAATTACTTTCTTGCTTCAAATGCATTGATTGTTATGAACAGTTACTCTGCATGGTGTTCCACACTTACATGTTATGTATGTATTTGGATGGGTCTTGTTTTGGACTGCTAATGTCTTGACTGTGATGAGTTTCCAAATTAAGCCAAATAAATGTTTCCACTAATAACAATAATAACAATAACAACAACAACAATAATAATAATAATAAATAATTAATTGAACTACTAAAGTACTATTATTTGTATCAGTATTATTACTGCACTTTGCAAGATAGGCAGCAATCAATAGATTGAGAGAGGCCCAAACACATGAAAGCAGTGTGCATTCAGGTTTCCATGGGTGTAGAGTAGAGAATAGACAGTCATGTGGCTCTCTGCTTCTAAAAAAACGCAACCTAGGCCAGAAAGAGAGTTGTGGAGAGTAAAATGTCAGAGGAAGAACAACACATGACAGCGCTCTATAAAAAGGGCCACATGAAAAGGTTTGTAGGGTTTTTCAGGAGAAATATGCCAATCATTAATAAATCAGTCCGGCTACTGACTTGCTGCGTGATTTTTATGTTAAGCCAAACAATTTCCCTGGGGTTGATGTTCAAACACCTATTAACCTTTTTTTTCCAGAAAAATAAAAATTGAGTTCAAGCTCCAATTAGGTATTCATGTCATATGATCATTTTAAAGTAAACCACTGATGATTTTCATAAACACACACACACACACATATATATATATATATATATATGTGCATGGTGGAGTCGAATGTCAAATAATGATTGATTTGGATTATACAGACACAATTGAATGAATTGGGATATAAATGTTATTAAATATGTATTCAGCTAAAATCTGTGTTTTAATGCGCCATCTGTCGAGGGTCATTCCTCCATATTAATATTTGCTACATGAAAGTGTGATTAATATTTCTAAGATGAATTCAGGCAGATAAAAAAAAAAATCTATGCGTTCTGCCCTATCAAGGTTGAGTAACTCATTCTCAAGGTTTGTGTACAAGGATTGCATTAATGAGCCTGTTAAACCATCTTCATCCTCACCTTGTGTACAAAAAAAAGCAAAAAAACTGCAGATCAATTGGGAACCTGGGATTTAACATCTGACATATTTCATGTCTCCGCCTCCTTTATTCCTCAGCCTGCAGCGGTGTGTCAGTCATCGGCGCATTCGCAGTCGCAACCCCTGTTCATCCATAAATGAAGAGGAAGCACCCGAGGAATGGCATTGATTCATAGTCCCCTCCGCTCCTTTTCATCCAACCCTGGATTTATTTATTTGTTATTTATTTATATATCTATCTATATGGGAGACCCTCTCCCTTCCGAGACGACTGTACAAGGTTGTTGTGGCAATGCTACATTAATGGGATATTTCAGGAGAGGCGAGAATGTGCTGTAGGTGCTGGCCTGCGGCAGGTCAAATGAGCACCAGGCCCCAAAGAACCAGCACTAGAATATACGGCCATTTAACAGTGATTGGTTTTAGCACGGACATTGAGCTTGAAAATTATCCACGTCTTCAGTACATTAAACTAACACGCATGGGATGGTAACAAGCTAGAAGTATCTGCCAAAATAAATGAAGGGTTCTGGCGGCTCTGTTATGGTGTCGGGTGCATTTTCCTGGCATGGTTTGGCTCCACTCAACCTCTTAAAGGGCAAAGTAAATGGCAATAAATACAAAGCCATTCTGAGTGACCACCTTCATCCTATGGTGAAGCATTAATGTATATATGAGAGTCGTCTCTTCCAGGATGACAACACCTCATCCACAGGGCATGAGTGGTCACTGAATAGTTTGATGAGCATGAAAACGATGTGAACCATATGCCATGGCCATCTCAACCACTAGATCTCAACTCAACTGAACACTTATTCTGGAGTGGTGCCTGAGACTGTGAATGGTTCTGCACTCCACCAATAGCATTGTAGACACTTATTGAATCTATGCCAGGGTGCACTGAAGCTGTTCTAGTGGCTCGTGGTGGTTCAACGACCTATTAAGACACTTTATGTTGGTATTTCCTTTAGTTTGGCAGTTCCCTTATCTGCATATATTATTGTCTTCACATGGTTCCACTGCTGCAGTAACCAATAGGCTCTATAAATTACATAGCAGATGAGGGTGTAACACCATTACACTAAAGCAACATGGATGGCACCTCTAACCTTAGTATAGGACCAAAGGACTACTGCTTCAAACTTTGGGAAGACCAAACCGAATGCGATACGGTATGCCGATACCTGATTGGATAATGGATGCTACAGAATTTTGATCACGGACAAGGTGTGACAGTACAGGAGACAAGATGAATACAGGGGTTGAGGGTTTGATGGTAACGCAGAATTAATAGAGGTCCGGAAGGAAAGCAGGTGTGCACAGGGACAGGGGGGCTAATGAAGAAAACTGAGCCATAGAGATATGTGTGAAAGCTGAGGAGGAGGCAGAAGAGCCTGAAGGAAGAATTTTAACATCACCAAATGTCTTGTGCTATGTCTTAGAATAGCATCCTCTGTTATTTTATATTAGTAGGGCCCTTACATTGTCATCATCAAGATGCATCAATACCATGCACTTCAGTCCTCCAGCAGCAAGATGGTGATACAGTAACTTTGTGAAGCCATTAAGCCATTTCAAGTGGCAATCCTACTATAAATATCAGCTTTGTGAAGCCCACAACATACAGTTTTTGGTGAGACTCGAAAGTGTAAATTCAGTTCTGTGGTTGTTTTGTGCTTATCCTGTTAAGTCTATCCCCGTTTTTGAGCTTCAACTTGCGACCACTGTTCCTCTTTCCTGGTGTAGTATTTCCTTGTTTGGCATATGCCATCATGATTTTTGACACGGTTTCCCTTGGTACATTAAATAATGTTACAGTTTCTGTGACTGACACACCTGCAATTCAGATTGACCTCTTGAACTGTTTGACCTCTTTCAAATGTTTTTAGATCTCTTTAGGAACTCTGTATTAAAGATATTAAACATTAAACATATTAAAGTGTTACGTCTTTTATAGGAGAAACATATTGGTAATTAGTATTGACATTAATATGAAACAGATCATTTAATTGCGATTTTGTTCATTCGAAATACGAGTCCTTTTTAATTTTAATTTTGTGTTTCCATTGTTTTCTGTGTGTGTGTGTGTGTGTGTGTGTGTGTGTGTGTGTGTGTGTGTCCATGCGTTTAAATGAAAAAACTAAAGTTTTTAAATACATATTTAAAATATTAAAAAATTGCGAATAGAGCAGATGAAAAATCATTCTGCCTTGGTGGTGGAGCAGAACTTTCTCCCTCACAGCTACAGGTACTGAATGGGCTTCAACAAATCTCCCAAATCACTTTCCAAGTGAGGGGCTGCCTGTTCCTGCACTAAGTCGCCATCAAGTTTAAGTATTGCCATTCCTAATTTATATATTTATATGTTGACCCTGGCCCTTGGCCATCATCTATGACACTCTTGGTTCATTAGTCAGCATGCATTCCATGGAGCTATTAAAAATGTTGAGCATTTGTAAGGATGGAAGAATCGTGTGCTCATGTGTCACCATAGAGAACATCGATCTTATGTGGTATGGCAGATTCACTTGAACTAGGATTGATGCGTCAATGTGGTTTAGGACTAAGATGGCAAGGCTGCCAACCTGTGCACATTGATCTTCCTATATAAACAACACTTGCACATTGATCTTCCTATATAAACTCACAGTGTTGTGATTGGAGGGCTGCATTGATGTTATACCCTGGAAAAGTCAAGTTGGCACTTTCTTAGTAATGGGAATTTCCATGACTAAACTGCGGACCGGAAACCATTAATTTACAATGAGATGCAAACTTTTCTTCATCATACTAAAACAAAATACTGATTGAAATATTGAAAACATGTCTGGGGGTTATTCCTTGAATTAATTGCTGACATGCAAACCCTTTTATTAAGGATCAATGTAAAAAGTACTAAATTAAAATACAACAGCAGGTACTACCGGTCACTATGAAACATTGTGCTCTCATGGGGGTTGTAGTTCAATATTCATTTAGCCATTTTACTTTTAAGTTGATCGCTCGATTCCTTAATAAAAGTGCTTTATTAACAGCAAATAATCGCACCCAAGAATGTTTTCAACCTTTTAATGGCCATTTTCTTCAATATGATGATGGAAAGTTTGCGTCCCATTGGAAATGAATGGGTTCAAAATTGAGTTTTTCCCCAGAAGTTACACAACTTCAGTTTACTCTTTCCCAGCATGTTTATTGACTAATGTTTTATGGGGAATTCATTAGCCAATGACGCAACAGATGTTATTTATTTTTATCATTCTTCCCATGCTGTTGTTGTCTTATCTTTGCAATTTCATATTCATAATGAAACCCAAAATATATCATTAACACTTCCTCAAAATTAATGCCTTTAGAATATGAGAAGAAAATATTAAATATGAATAATAAACGGTTGTTATTATACAATAAGCAAAAGCCTCTTTTGGTGAAAATAGAATATTTCAGTTGATTATGTTTGGGTGCTAAACTTAAATATCATCATTTAGCTAACTGGGTCTTCTGCCAAGGACAGACATTGTGCTGAGAAAATGTGACAAAATTAAGGAACACTTTGAATGTGAAGATCCAGAATCCAGTGAATGTGAGATAATTTACTAATTTAGCTTAAGACCTTTGAACTAAACAGCAAGGCACTTTTCGTGCTTCAAACCAACCTTCCTTAAAGGTAGTGCTGTGCTGTGGTCCTTTATATAGTATCTACCTTTATATAAAGTGTAACGTTTGATAAATTTCAAACAAATTTATGTGGGACTGATAATATCAATTCAACTGAATTTTAGTTTTTCAAATGTTTTTCAGTTAGTTATTCACTACCCCCACAGTAACATTACATGTATGGTAAACAATGCCATATCAAGGGCATGTCGACAGCGGTATGTTTTTTTCCCTGATGAAAAGCACTTGTTTTGTCTAAATCGATGCTTCCATTGTACGAGCACTGTAATGTAAGCGACTCACCATCCTGCAGAATTCTCTGTTATTCACCTCAGTGTTCTTTTTGATATTTTAACCCCTTATTGATCTGAAATGAGGTTGTTTCCACTGAACCAGATGGATCACCCCCCCCGCCCCCGCTCTGACACAGACAGGCAGTGCTAGAACTCCTGCCTGCAGTTTTAATTACTGACAGTAACCTGGGGAATCAGTGGGGTGTGCAGACAGAGGCTGAACTTTGATGTTCTCCACAAGGCCAAACAGTGTGGAGAATGAAAAGGAACAAAAGTGAAAAATATATATTTTTCATAACATTTTCATTTTTCCATAATATGTCATGATCTTTTTGTGGGCTATTATTGCAGCAGATGTTTAACACTTACATTTTTCTGCTGGGTATATGATATTGAGTCATTTTATTCATAGTGGAATTAAGTTAAAATCCCCCTTGCAAACTGCAGCTGTTTCAAATCTTTAATAATACACAAAAGCCTAGCAGATGACACATACCATATTCTTTATTTGTTCTTTTTTTGAATGAACAGTGTGTCCTTGTCCCACATGCACCATTCATGCATCACCCAGCAATGCTATAAATAAAATCAAATAATTTGCTGTTGAAAGTAGCCTTCTCATGCACATTCAGTTTAACCGCAACAGTTAACATGCATTCATCAATATGCATATCACAGAAGCAACAAGACCAAAAGTAACATAACCACAGGACAGCCAGCAACATGAATGATGTGAATGAGCATCAACCTGGAAAATCAGCACTAAGTCACACGCAGACACCATTAATTGTACTTTATAATCCATAGGTGTCTTTCCTCGATTCCCCAAACAACCCCTCCGCCTCAGCACCTCCCCAACCGTCTGTCAGGTACTTTCTCTTGACCTCCAAGCCCCCCCGCCTCACAACATCCTCCTCTTTATTCAGCTTGCGTTTCTAACCCCAGCAGTATGCAGGTCATTCAGTTTTAAAGATATTAATCCAGAAACCTGAAATTATCAATTCAATCTGGGTTTGGTCCCAAATAATTGTTTCTAGAAACAAAATACAGGTATATACACTACCGGTCAAAAGTTTTAGAACACCCGCATTTTCCAGTTGAATAACCTGAAATGGTACAAAGGTAAGCGGTAAACTGCCAGAGGTTTAAAAAAAAAGTTTAGGTTACAAAAAACTGAAAAATAATGTATATTTTTTGGCAGTGAGTAGTTTCCTACACCATCAAAAGGCACTTGGAAACTGGAGGAAACTCTGACAGGAAGAGGTCTGGCAGACCCAAAGCCACAACAAAATCAGAAGACAAGTTTCTGAGAGTCAACAGCTTATAGGTGATAGGTGGCTCACAGGACAACAGCTTCAAGCACAGCTTAACACTGGTCGAAGTAAGTAAGTCTCAGTTTCAACTGTGAAGAGAAGTCTTCGAGCTGCAGATTTGACAGGTTGAGTGGCAGTAAGAAAGCCATTGCTAAGATGGCAAAATAAGAAATGCCTGGGCCATGAAGCACCGCCAGTTGACTACTGAAGACTGGAAGAAGGTCTTATGGACCGATTAATCAAAATTTTGAAATCTTGAAATTTTTAAAGGTTTTTGTATGCCGTCGAGTAGGCGAAAGGATGGTTCCTCAGTGTGTGACACCAACTGTCAAACATGGAGGAGGGAGCATGATGGTCCCATGTCAACCCATTACTTGTTCCCTGAAAAGGGCCTTTTTTTATAACTGAAATTTACATTATTTTTCTGTTTTTGGTAACCAGTTTTTCATGCTCTATTTAAAAATAAATAGTGTTGTCTCCCAGAAATCTCACACAAATCTGTCCCATTGACAAGCGCTGTACTATTTGACAGGCAATAGTGTGATCAAATAAACACTGGACAAGAAAAGTAACTAGCGCACCTATGGAGGGCGGGCGGCAGTCACTGTGCAATCTGCCTCATAGCAAAAAAGACCCAACTGATTGGTTTAATAAAATGTGTTTGTTTTTGTCACAGGGGAAAATGATGTTAAAAATAGGTAGTGCCATTCTTTGGTGCCGTGGTGGTTGAATGGAATTCTATGAGAGCGAGCAGAATCTACTGGGTGAAATCTCACGCACCACTTCGACCTGCCTACCAGTACCCCATGCTGTAAGGCCAAGGCCCTGTTCTCTCCTCCCAAGGCCACTGTGATTAACCGGGCTCGCAGCCAACGCTATCTGTCCGCTACCGCCTGCCTGGTCCCCTGAGCTCCTCTCACTCCACACAATCTGTTTATACTCTCTTTTGAGAATTGGAAACACCTGCTAGTAAACCATGCGGGCTAGCGAACAACACGTGCAACTGGCAGCGCTATCATTTGAGCTCCTAGTGGACAGTTAGGGGTGATAAAGACACGGAGCAAGATTTTTGCTTTGAACGTTTCAGCATATGCCTGTAAAAAAATATTATACCTTTCATTTGCACTGATGAGAAATGTGTCAATGAAACCCTTCAACATGAAACTATCACAATGACAGACATACAAGTAACTTCCAAATAAAGGAAACACCATGCACCTGGGCATAATTGCTACAAGTGTCTGGAACTCTATTGGAGGGATGCAACACCATTCTTCCACAAGAAATTCCATCATTTTGTGTTTTGTTTATAATGGTGGAATACTCTCAGGCTCCAGAATCTCACATAAATCTTCAATTATGTTACAATCTGATGACTGAGACGGCTATAGCATATGGTTTATACTGTATTGTTTTCATGCTCATCAAACCATTCAGCGACCACTCATGCCCTGTGGATGGGGGCACTGTCGTCCTTTAAGAGACCACTCCTATCAGTATAGAAATGCTTCACCATAGGATGAACGTGATCACTCAGAATGGCTTTGTATTTATTGACATTTATCTTGCCCTCTAAGGGGTTGAATCTACCTAAACCACCGTGTGTTGAATTAACACGGCTTTGTTCTTTTGAAAGTTTTGTTTGTGATTACCGTACTATTTTGTGGCAATCGGACGGAAGATTTTTTTGATAAACGACAACGGATTGGACGACGACAACGACAAAGGAATTGGATCACCGAAAGAACAACAACGAGAGTGAAAGTTTGTGGACATTGTTGAACTTTCAGTGACATTGCTTGTAAGCCAAATATCCCTACACGGGAGCGGCATTTCCGACCGTGGAATTATCCGCTGTAATTAATAAATCCCTTTTATTTTGAACTGTCTCCATTTTTATCGTTGTACATTGATTAAGTTATCAATTATTGGCGGAGTGGAAACCCCACACCCTTGGTTGCGCTACATGTGGTGGAGAATGCGGGCAACTATTAAGCCATTTAATAAATAACTTACTCTGTACAGCGTGAAATGGAGGCGCTCATTAGACAGATAGAGAAAGGACACACTGCGCAGCTGGCGCACAACCAAGCGCTGCTGGATGAGCAATGGCAGCAGACAACCCTTCTGCGCCAGGAAATAGCGCGGCTGTCAGCTATCACAACCCCCCGCCGACCAAACCCCAGTGCGTTCATGGTGAAGATGACCACGCAGGATGACGTTGAGGCGTACCTCCAAACCTTTGAGCGAACGGCGACCCGAGAAGGGTGGGCTCCAGGGCAATGGGCTGGACTGATAGCTCCATTCCTGTCCGGGGCGGCCCAGCACACGTACCAGGATTTGGATGAGGTCCAGGCCGCGGACTACACCGTCCTAAAGAGGGAAGTCTCATCTCATCAGTGCCAGATTCAGGGCACAGTCTCATCAGCCAGGCACAGAAGTTCCACAATTGGACCTTCGACGCCACATTACCGCCCCGAGCCCAGTCCCAAGGCCCCCCACTGTGTGAAGTTCAGGACGCGGATCCGCCGCCCTCATCGGAGGTGGGGTCCGAATCTGAAGCGGTCGAGGCCGCCAGACAGTGCGGATTCCAGGGAGCAGACCCACAGCCATCAGCAGAGGGGCCGGCAGAGGCTGGCGCTGCCGAGGCAGCCCCAATGGAGGAAGAGCCGATATGGGCGGAATTGTTCCCGATGGGCCACGAGGAGGCGCCCAAGTCCCCGCCCTTGACGGGATGGTTCGGGACAGCCCAACTGGAGGATCAGAACCAGAGACACACTTTACAACACATCACGGTGGTCGATGGGACACTCATGGAGGGGGTAAGCGACAAAACGTACCCTCATTTTGCCATTAAAAAGCGGCTCCTATACCAGGTGGTCATGAGTGAAGGACGAGAGATAGAGCAGCTGTTAGTGCCACACTCCATGGTAAACACTGTTTTACAGTTGGCGCATGCGCACATGCTGGGGGTGCACTTGGGGGTCGAGAAGAGAAAGTGGGTGAGGTTAATTATAGGGTAAGTCAACTCGACCGTCGCAAGAAAACCCAGCTGTACCATATAAACCTTTTGAAAGAGTGGCATGTCAGCGACCAGGTCCCAGAGGGGGGACCACAGCCATGTTTTACAGCCAGCCAGGTGGACGAAGTTCCGCTAGGGGAGCAACTGAGCACGGCCCAACGACAGGAGCTATGGGAGCTGGTGGGCTGCCATAGAGATATCTTCTCGATGGACCCGGGGGAGACAGACGTCATTGAACACCACATCACCACTCCCCCGGGAGTCAAGGTAACCCAGCGGCCATACCGCATTCCAGAGGCATGGCGTGAGTGGTGCAGCCCCATAGTCCTGATGAGGTTTCAAAATTTGATGCGTACCCCATGCCTAGGGTGGATGAGCTGATCGAGCGGCTCGGGACGGCCAGATACATCAGCACGCTGGACCTGATGAAGGGGTACTGGCAGGTGCCCCTGACAAGGGAGTTTAGGGAGAAGACGGCGTTCGCTACCCCGGATGGTCTATATCAGTACAGGAAACTGCCATTTGGGTTGCACGGGGCCCCTCCCACGTTCCAGCGGATGATGGATCAGATACTGCGTCCCCATCGACAGTATGCTGCCGCGTACCTGGACGACATTGTCATCCATGGAGAAGACTGGGTAACCCATCTCAGGCAAATGCAAGAGGTGCTGCACGCACTAAGAGGGGCGGGGCTGACAGCAAACCCCCAGAAGTGTCACCTTGGGCTACAGGAGGCAGAGTACCTGGGTTACACCATTAGCCGAGGGTTAGTCAAGCCCCAAGAGGCCAAGATCGAGTCGATCCGGAATTGGCCGCACCCCACGACACAGAAACAGGTGCGTACGTTCATCGGGCTGGCCAGTTATTACCGGCGATTTATCCCCAACTTTGCATCCCTGGCTAGCCCGTTGACCGACCTGACCCGGAAAAAATTGCCGCAACGGGTGGAGTGGACCGAGACCGAGGAGGCTGCATTCCAGAACCTCAAGGCGGCGCTCTGTTCCAGACCGGTGCTGGTCACTCCGGACTTCCAAAAGCCCCAGCTGGTACAGACGCTTGCATCTGAGACCAGAATCGGGGCGGTCCTGTCTCAAGCACAGGGGGGTCTGCTAAATGCCGGTAATGGGGTGAAGAACACCCAGTGATGTACATAAGCCGTAAGCTTCTGCCAAGAGAGACGAGGTACTCTACGGTGGAAAAAGAGTGCCTCGCTATCAAATGGGCACTGGAGACACTCCGATACTATTTATTCGGGAGAAAATTTACGTTGGTAACGGATCATGCCCCGTTGGTGTGGATGTCGAAAAATCGCAAGAGTAACGCGAGAGTGACACGCTGGTTTCTGTCATTACAACCTTTTAATTTTGATGTGCAACGTGGACGCCCTCTCACGGAGAGAAGCCCTGTGGTGCCAGGCTGCTCCCCCCTCCGGGTTGGAGCTGAGGGGGAGGGTGTGTAGCGCCCGAGTAGGCGCGTTCTATGGTGTCATTGTGGAGGGGAAATACCTCTCTGTCCGCTGGCTCCACCCCCGCTGGCTCCACCCCCGCGTGACTTGGGAACCCCGGGACTAATTCCCGAGCTGAAGTGCATAAGCGTGATTACAAATTGTTAAAAGGTGCGTTTTCACACAGGTGCGGGGTTGGGGGTAGGTACGAGATTGGGTGGGTGAGAGTTTGGCGAGAGAGAGAGAGAAAGAGTTTTGTTTGGGAGAAAAGACTGCGTGTTGAATGAACACCGCTTTGTTCTTTTGAAGGTTTTGTTTGTGATTATGTTTATGGTTGTACATTGATTAAGTTATCAATTATTGGCGGAGTGGAAACCCCACACCCTTGGTTGCGCTACAATAGGTATGTGTTTGAGTAAAAATGAACATTTTTGCTTTATTCTATAAACTACTGACAACATTTCTCCCAAATTCCAAATAAAAATATTGTCATTTAGAGCATTTATTTGCAGAAAATTACAACTGGTCAAAATAACAAAAAAGATGCAGTGTTTTCAGACCTTTAATAATGCAAAGAAAACAAGTTCATATTCATTTTTAAACAACACAATACTAATGTTTTAACTTAGGAAGAGTTCAGAAATCAATATTTAGTGGAATAACCCTGATTTGCAAGCATAGCTTTCATGCATCTTGGCATGCTCTCCACCAGTCTTTCACATTGCTGTTGGGTGACTTTATGCCACTCCTGGTGCAAAAATTCAAGTAGCTCAGCTTTGTTTGATAGCTTGTGACCATCCATCTTCCTCTTGATCACATTCTAGAGGTTTTCAATGGGGTTCAGGTCTGGAGATTGCCCTGGCCATGACATGGTCTTGATCTGGTGGTCCTCCATCCACACCTTGATTGACCTGGCGGTGTGGCATGGAGCATTGTCCTGCTGGAAAAAACAATTCTCAGAGTTGGGGAACATTGTCAGAGCAGAAGGAAGCAAGTTTTCTTCCAGGATAACCTTGTACGTGGTTTGATTCATGCGTCCTTCACAAATACAAATCTGCCGGATTCCAGCCTTGGTGAAGCACCCCCAGATCATCACCGATCCTCCACCAAATTTCACAGTGGGTATGAGACACTGTGGCTTGTAGGCCTCTCCAGGTCTCCGTCTAACCATTAGACGACCAGGTGTTGGGCAAAGCTAAAAATTGGACTCATCAGAGAAGATGACCTTACTCCAGTCCTCTACGGTCCAATCCTTGTGGTCTTTTGCAAACCTCAGCCTGGCTCTTCTTTGCTTCTCATTGATGAAGGGCTTTTTTATAGCTTTGCACGACTTCAGCCCTGCTCCTAGGAGCCTGTTTCGAACCGTCCTCACTGTGCACTTCACCCCAGTTGCCATTATTTTTGTAAGTCACTTGATGTCATCCTACGGTTGTTGAGTGACATTCGAATGTCGGTCATCCCGGTCAGTAGAGAGTCGTTTTCGCCCTCTGCCAGTCTGTAGCTTTGTTGTCCCCAATGTCTGCTGCTTGACCTTGTTATTACATTACATTACATTACAGGCATTTGGCAGACGCTCTTATCCAGAGCGACGTACAACAAAGTGTTATTATGAACCGGCGTTTTTGAAATTTGAAGGATAGATGCAACCTTTTTGATTCCACTGTTTTTTGCCATCCAGCTGGTCCTATTGCAAGAGGATAGTGATGACCACAGCAGTGGTTTTTATACTTTTCCTCGTTAAATAAGATTTGGTTCAGATGATCACCTAATCAGTACTTAAGTAGAATAGTGTGCTTGTGTAACCCCCCTATTATATTGAAGCGGTTTGGTCCAATCTTGTGCTTAGTTGGTACGGTCCTATTAAGAGGGCTAGAATGATAAAGGTCAGGTGTGGGCGGGATTTCATTATAGTATATCCCGGGAAGCTGGCAGTCTTCAGTGTATTCTGACTGTTAGCAAGTGCCTGAAGCAATTCCTTTTTATATCAGGTACGCACGTATAGGCATTGCGACCTGGGTTAATATGTTAACTTAAATACTTAGCAAGTAAAGGGTGAAGTATTGTTATTCATGGTTATACTTGTATATAAATGTTCACCTAGGTTGAAGTACCTCGGAAATGTTTTAATAAATGTTTAGTTAGGTTGAGGTACTTCGGAAGTGTGTTACAACTGCTCATGTAGGTTGTGAGTAAGAGAGTAATGGTTTGTTAACTTTAAGCGTAAAATTTATATTACAGTAGCAGCTAAACTGGGGATTTCATTATAGTATATCACAGTCTTCAGTGTATTCTGACTGTGAGCAAGTGCCTGAAGCAATTCCTTTTTATATCAGCCTCATCATTAAGGTTGCATCATCCCGCCATTTCACTCCTTGAGCGGAAGTGAAGAGCAATCTGCATCCTGCGGTAATCAGCCATCTTCGACAGCGTATCGCCCCCAGCGGGTGAACTTGGGAACTGTAAGCCACGAAGTGTTTTCCAGGATTTTAAAGTAAGACGGTTCCAGTTACGGGCCCCGACGAAAGAGTTTCCTGCTTTATTATTTTGTTTATTTGGGAGTTGTGCACAACTGGGGTTGCAGCGCTGCCGAATGGTATTGTGTGGTTCATGTTTGTATTTTCTGATATGTATCTGGTAATTTTCGAGTCATATTAATGATGATACATATTGTTGTTCAACATCCGAGTTTTAATTACAGTATAATTCTAGAAACTGAAAGCGTCTTGTGTCTTGTCTTGATTGATTCACAAACACACAGTCCTCTCATATTATATCTGACCCTGAGGTTAAATTCTATTCGTATCAAAGAAGGGTTACATATAATTTTCTGGGGCCCAACGTGGGGCTGTGTGATTGTGAAATAATCTTCTGTTGGTTCAAGGCACACAGAGATCATTTTAGAAAACATGGAGTTATGCAAGCAATATAAATTTGACAGTGAACGCTCAGTTATCTTAAAGAATGTTGATCCACAGACTAACCATAATGACTTATCAGAGGCTTTGCAATTACTTGGAAAGGTAACTAAATTTGAACAGATTGATGCGGTTATCCCATCGGGCATCCTTCGTGAATTTGAGGATAAAGAAACAGTCTTGCTACTAGGCTCTGACCATGTTGACCCATATTCTGGTCAGTACTGGACTGCAGTTTCCGTTAATAAGTGTGACGAACCATCACCTAAAAATGTTGAAGCTGCCTCTGATCAGTTTTTCACTGATGTTATTCAGGATATGGTATGGGAGTTTCAGGAGAATATGAATAAAGTAGCCTTTGTTCACAAGGGTGATGTTATAGAGTTAAGTAAACGGGCAGTGGCATGCCTAACTGAGATGAGTGGGGGCCAAGGTTCAAAGTTACTTTCGACTTAGATCAGCCTACTAGAGATAACAATCCCACCATGCCCCATAAGGTTTATAGTAGTATCCCCGAGGAGGTGCAGCGGGTTATTGTGGAGCATGTGGTTAAACACGATAAGCAGACCTTCACATATCACAAATCTCAAATCGAGATTGTACATTCTCAGGGTTAACTCTGAAACCCAGTGCGGAAGGAGATTTTGAAACCTGGAGAGTGCAGGCTAGACAGGTGATGAATGACTCAGAGCTCTCTGCAAATGATAAAAGACGTAAAATCCTGGATAGCCTTCTGCCCCCTGCTCTTAACACAGCATTATATGTTGGTGATGTTGCAGATGCCCAAGCTTATTTCACAGTATTGGAAAAAGTTTATGGTAGTGTAGCCAATGGTGAAGAGTTATATATCCAGTTTATTGAGACTTATCAGAATAATGGAGAAAAATGCTCAGATTACTTACACCGGCTTCACACACTCATGCAGAGAGTAGTGGAACGCAAAGGGCTCACTACAGGAAATCCTGACTTGCAGTTGTTAAAGCAGTTTGTGTGTGGTTGCTGGGACGATTCCCTAATAATCCATCTGAAAATGAGAAATGACATGGCAGAAGCACGGGACAACAGGTGACATACTTTGAGCTTCTGTTTATGGTGAGGTCGTTTGAGGCAGAGAGGGAGTCAAAAGAAAGTAGAAAGAAGCGTCATCTAGGAAACACTCCTTTGAAAGTCCATAGCAGCATGCATGTCGCCGCTGATCCGTTGATTATAAGTAATGCAACACATGTTTCCTCCACAGAAAATTCACTGTTAGACAGAGTGGAGCTATTGGAAAAAGAGTTAGCTAGACTCAAGGTTAGTAGTACGGGAGGTCCAAAATCAGACATAGTACCCTTCAAGAGTAAAGCAAAAAGGAATACTTCTGGATCCTACAATGAGGTCCCACGCAAACAAAATGGGTTCTGCTATCAGTGCAGTCAGGATGATCACCACATGCAACGCTGCTCAAACCCTGTAAATACCGCGCTAGTGCAACAGAAGTTGATCGCTCGCCACCAGGGTAAAATGTTGCTGTTACAGCCACTTGAGTCCTCTCCAACAGAGGCTCGCGATATGCAAAATGTCCAATCATTCTCAGCTTCTCTGCTGAATCATAGTTCTCAGTCAAATGCATCTGAAGCAATCCCTGCAGGGCTGGTGGGAGACTCATGTGAAGGTTTAGCCTATCTAGACGGTGTTCAGTGTAAATGCCTAATAGACACAGGGTCTCAGGTTACCTGTTTATCAGAGTCATTTTATCGTCAGAGCTTGGGTCACCGGGAACTCTATTCTGTTAATGATCTGTTGCATATTGAGGGTGTAGCAGGGCAAGTAGTTCCCTATTTGGGCTATATTGAAGTTGAACTATGGTTTCCTATGAACATGTGTGATACAGGATCCAAGTTTAATGTGTTAGTTCTTATCTGCCCAGACCAACCTTACAATAGTAACATGCCATTTTTGGTGCGGATGAATGTACTGAAAAATATTGTGAGGGACTGCGAGGAACAAAGTGATGAGGAGAGTGCCATGCCTCCAAATGAAATGTCAAGTAAAGGGAGGGTGCAGATGCTGGTCGTCCAGACGAAGGCCTGCGTTTACTGATATGACCGCTGTTCCTACGTGACACGCAAGCAGACATCCCAGAGCCAGCACTGTAGGTCGTCCTGCAAAGCCAGGAGGACGGCACCCCGGTGCGAAGACTGCAGCGCCGAGTTCAAGCAACAGCGTCGCCTGGATACCGATTGGCTCAGGAAATGCCCCGTTATTTTGAAGAAGACCCGGAGGTTCCCCCGCCCAACCACTGTTTGCTTATCCAGAGATGGTGATCTAACAAATGATAACAGTAGGTCGGTACCTCAAGGAGAAACCATGGCAGAGAATAATCAGTCAGGGTCAGCTCCCCAGTGTAACAGTGTGGTTATTGGCTCACCAGTGTTATCTCAACTGGCAAGAGAGGAAGAAACGGCAAGCTGCTTGATGGAGATCCGCAACACGCCCGTTAAGGAACGGAGTCAGATTCTGCCACAATGTTATCCACTACTGAAGGCACACTGAGATACGGGAAAGAGGGTGGCAAATTCAAATGTAAGAAGTGCTCCTTCAACTCTGGAAGGCTCACCACCATAGAAAGGCATTGCACAGCTTGCACAGCGCAAACCTCACTGCGGAGGTCTGCTAAAAACTCAAAGCACCGAGAAGAGACATCTGATGCAGCTGAGTCTCAAGAGACCATTCTGCCCCGCAGGTCAAATCGGGAGTGCCGTCTTCCAAAAAGACTGGAGACTTATGATCTAGGGGGAAATAAAATGTACACTGTCAGTGTGTCACAGCATCAGTGTCAAGTGCAGGTTTAGAGCAGCTTTTAAAATACTGCAGGAATTGAGTTTTATGTTTCGGGAGCAATACAAACTCCTCATGCAATGTATAGGGTGTATACAATACAATAAGTATCTTATTGGTCAGGTTATGTCCCTTTAATTATAGGTTGAGGATGACCTGTTTTAAGTAGGGGAGAATGTAACCCCCCTATTTTATTGAAGTGGTTTGATCCAATCTTGTGCTTAGTTGGTATGGTCCTATTAAGAGGGCTAGAATGATAAAGGTCAGGTGTGGGCGGGATTTCATTATAGTATATCCCGCAAAGCTGGCAGTCTTCAGTGTATTCTGACTGTGAGCAAGTGCCTGAAGCAATTCCTTTTTTATATCAGGTAAGCACGTATAGGCATTGCGACCTGGGTTAATATGTTAACTTAAATACTTAGCAAGTAAAGGGTGAAGTATTGTTATTCATGGATATACTTGCAACTTTGGGGTGGAGAGGCTGGTTTACGGCTGTGAGTCTTTATCACGCCATGTGTAGCTAGCATTAGCCACCAAACACAAATGTAATCTCTTACTACACTGTGGGTTTTTAATAAATGTTCACCTAGGTTGAAGTACCTCGGAAATGTTTTAATAAATGTTTAGTTAGGTTGAGGTACTTCGGAAGTGTGTTACAAATGCTCATGTAGGTTGTGAGTAAGAGAGTAATGGTTTGTTAACTTTAAGCGTAAAATGTGTATTACAGTAGCAGCTAAACTGGGGATTTCATTATAGTATATCCCGCGAAGCTGGCAGTCTTCAGTGTATTCTGACTGTGAGCAGGTGCCTGAAGCAATTCCTTTTTATATCAGCCTCATCATTAAGGTTACATCATCCTGCCATTTCACTCCTTGAGCGGACCATCCCACCATTTCACTTCTTGAGCGGAAGTGAAGAGCAATCGGCATCCTGCGGAAATCAGCCATCTTCGACAGCATATCGCCCCCAGCGGGTGAACTTGGCATCTCAGGGAGCGCCCTAAGCTGGTTTGCATCCTACCTTCAAGAGAGGTTTTTCTCTGTCGCCGTAAGCCCATTCAAATCGGACTCCTCCCCCCTTACGTGTGGCGTGCCACAGGGTTCTGTGCTGGCACCATTGCTTTTCGCCCTTTACATGCTTCCCCTAGGCCTCCTAATCAGTTCATTTAAAGGCATCTCTTATCATTGCTATGCAGATGACATCCAGCTCCAGTTTTCGTTCAAGCCTGACAATTTGGAGGGTCTCAACATCCTACACCAGTGCCTTTCCTCCATTGAGCAATGGATGGAGAGTAACTTTCTCCAACTAAACGCAGGAAAGACAGAAGTGCTGATCATAGCTACTGTCAAGATAGCAACTAGAGTTGCTGATCATATGGGGTCTCTTAAGGGAAATATACGCCCTCACTTAAGAAACCTAGGTGTCATCTTTGACCAGTCTATGCTTTTGGACAAGCATGTCAATTCTCTCACCCGCTCCTGCTTCTTTCACCTCAGAAATATTGCCAAACTACGGTCCATTGTTTCACATGCTGAATTAGAAACCTCTGTACACGCTTTCATTTCATCTAGACTGGACTATTGTAACTCACTGTTTACCTGCCTTGACAAAGGTTATGTGGACCGCCTTCAACTCATCCAAAATGCTGCGGCAAGGCTACTCACTAGATCTAGGAAGTCGTGTCGCATCACCCCCATCCTAGCCTCTCTGTACTGGCTCCCAGTACACTTCAGGATTCACTTCAAAGTTCTGGTGTTCACCTACAGAGCCCTCCACGGTGACACCCCTGCCTACATCTCCAAGCTTCTCCATCAGTACTCGCCCAGTCATTCCCTGAGGTCCTCCGACTTGGAGCTCCTGGCGGTGCCCCGGACCAGGTTAAAAACCAAGGGGGACAGAGCTTTTGGGGTGGTTGCCCCAAGGCTCTGGAATGCCCTCCCCCAGGACTTGAGAACCTCGCCCTCTGAACCAATGTTCCAAAAACTGTTAAAAACCCACCTGTTCAGACAGGTATTTGACCATATTTAGCCTAGTTTGCTGCTGCTTGTAACGATGTTACGTTTGTTGTCTGTACTGTATCATTAAGTGTGCACTTTTTATCTGAGTACTGCTGTTTTGTTTTTAATTGTATTTTTTACTGCTGTGAAGCACTCTGTGCATTCGTGCTATGAAGGGCGCTATACAAATAAAGCTTTACTTACTTACATTAACTAACTTGGGAACTGTAAGCCACAAAGTGTTTTCCAGGATTTTAAAGTAAGACAGTTCCAGTTACGGGCCCCGACGAAAGAGTTTCCCGCTTTATTATTTTGTTTATTTGGGATTTGTGCACAACTGGGGTTGCAGCGCTGCCGAATGGTATTGTGTGGTTCATGTTTGTATTTTCTGATATGTATCTGGTAATTTTGAGTCATATTAGTGATGATACATATTGTTGTTCAACATCCGAGTTTTAATTACAATATAATTCTAGAAACTGAAAGCGTCTTGTGTTTCGTCTTGATTGATTCACAAACACACAGTCCTCTCATATTATATCTGACCCTGAGGTTAAATTCTATTCGTATCAAAGAAGGGTTACACTTGTGTTGGAATTGAACAGACACTGGAATGGAATTGCTGCCATACATGTAGAGATGCTGATTTAAGGAAAATTTGGAGTGGTCTCTTAATTTTTTCCAGAGCTGTATATATTGTGGCATCCTAAGGGGCGGCACAAGGAAACTGCTGCCTGCCCCTTTAACTCTTGGGCGCCACTAAAGCTAAGAAGACTACAGTTCCCAGCAGCCTAAAGGACACAAAGCAATGAAGAATACTTGCAGCTGATGTCAATTGGGGAGCTATTTACAGGATTGTTTTGTGTCACATTGCGTAGTGGAGTAGGGTGGAGAAGTGGTGGTGAGTGTGCGAGAGAGAATTTTGGTAATTGTTTTGGATTATTTACTGGCTTGACTTGATTTGTTTTGAGGGCCCCGTTTTGTGTATTGAATATTGGATTGTTTGAGGGACTGAATTGGATTTGGACGGTGGATTATGGACAAAGGCGAAGAGAAGGATTGTGGACTGTATGTGTGTGTTTTGCTGATTACACCTTTTTTGTCAAGATTCACTATAATAAAATTATTGTTTTGTTTGGAATACTGCCTCCTCTGGATTCTTCACCTCTGAAAAGGTCCTTGAGTGTCACCCCACCCAAGAAGTTCCATAACCTCATACGACACAACAGAAGGTGACAACTTTCTTTTATAATGGCCAAGGGAGGATCCACAAAGTACTGATAACAGGGGTGTGAATATTTGTGATTCTTGATTTTTCTGGGAAACAATATAATTTCTGAACCGTTTGATTGTGCTTCATGCCAATGAATGCATTATTATTAAAGAATATAATATTAGGAATTTTTTGAGCATAATATATACCTCATTACTTACATAGTGTATTTTATACGATCTCTTTTGTTCATCTTCATCAAGGGTATGGATACAAATGGAGCCTACTGTATATATAAATGTAGAGAACTTCATCTGTGTATTTAAAGTCAGCATTGGTTTATCGTATTCCTACAGCACAGTTTTCATTTAGTTTTCTTGCTGGTCAGCTCTCAGTTCTTCAGGGCACACAACATACCAAAATATAAGGCTATAAAGTAGAATAATATTTTGGGAAGAATTTGTAAATGCTGCTCTGCAGTCTTTTATCTATTAGTTATTGGTTGGTGTGGCACTTCATATTATAATACTAATAATAATAATAATAATAATGGTATTAATTGCATTTTATGTAGCGCCTTTCAAAATCTGTAAAAGCTTTATGGTGAAGGCTCATTGCAGCCCACTGCCATTTACCAAAATGTTCACCACACAACAGGTGAGGTGGAGAGGGAGGGATTATTAAGACAAGTATTCAACCAATTAAACTAGGGGTTGGTTGATTAGGTGGCCAGACTGAGAGAGCCAATTACAACCTGTTCCTGAAACTGAATAATCTGTAGGGTGTGCCATTTATGTATCATGTATCAAATATCACAATTTATGAAGCATGTTTATGAAGCATGTTTTGGATATGTGTTGCTGAGCTATCTACCCCAGAGGCAGGATCAAAGGCTCCTTCCTCTCAGGTACCAGTTAATGAATTAACATTAAATATAAATGATAATATAGGAAGAGACCACAAATACCTTTAATCTTGAATTTGTTAGTCATTTCTTTATTAGTCCAATTTATTAATAAGAGACAACAATTTTTTCACAAAACATTAATTCACAAATTAGAAACAACACAGAATGATTACTAGAAATAGGAGAAACATATCAAAAGTCAAATATTGTCAGTATCTTAGCTTTCAAATCTTACATGATTTAGAGTTGTTATACCAAGTCTGTATGGATGTTGGAGACAGGTGTGAGTGCCCAACTGAAATTTCGGGTAAATCCTGGTAATCTACTGCTGTTAAACCTGCCTGGAATGTTTCATGACAGTTCAGTGCAGCTGCTGAATTCCTGACTCCGCCACAGGTGAGGAATTACAGGCTGCTCTTTCTTCATAGGCCCTCTCTCCCACCCAGGGCCTTCCACTGCTTTAGGAAACCCACTTCTTGATCTTAATAGATCTTAAAGATATTAATTAGTATTGTCGTCTGTGAATGTCACAGGATGGCATCCTGCGGACAGCAGAATCTGTGGGTGTGAGTGAGAAGATGCACACAGGGAGAAGAGGGAGTGGAGCAACATGGAAGTAATTAGTGAAGGAATGAGCACACCTGAACTGGAATTGGGAATTTGAGCATGGGAGGGGATGAGAACCATTTTTTTTTTAAGTGTACATTTGGGGCAGGCAAGCAGAGAGGATAGAGGACTAGGCAGGCAGGATTAGCTGCTGCTCCGGGAGACGATTGTTTTTGTGTACATCCCTTTCTTATGGCTGGCTTTTCTGATTATTTTGGTGCATGGGGTGTCATGGTTTGAGTGCCTGTTTAGCCCTGTGTGGGCGTATCCTTTCTATCCTCGTGAGTACGTCCCGGCTCATCTCCATATCTAATCAGCGGATTGTTTTCAGGTGTTCACTGCCTACTTCAGTTTGCTGCTTTCACTACTCCGTGCTTCAGTGTCTATTCATTTGGTGTTGAAGCCGGTACGGTATCAGTCCTAAAAAAAAAAAAAAAAGGTATTTAGAAAGGTATTTCACTTTAGCTTTCTCGCCACTTCTACGGAAGTCTAGCTTTTCTTATTTTGTTTGGTCTGTGTTTCGGGGTTAGCTACTTACCGGCAGACCCAGGGCACTTATTTTCGCTTTTCGTTTTCCTAAGCTGCGTCTTAGGCGTCTGGGTTCTATTCCAGCTTTGTTTTCTTTTTGCTTGTGTTGCGACACAAGTTATTTTATATTTATATTATCCTTTTTTCCCTCTGCGTGTGGTGTTGGGCTACACGCCAGAAATTTCTGTTTTGTTTTACTATCGTTCGGTACCGTTCACGGACCGCTTTTATTCGCCCTTTTTAGGGGTAGTTATTATTTCGTATTACGCTGGTAGTTTTGTTTTATTTTCTTAGCGGGTGGGTTAACGCCCCTTGCTCCCTATTGTGTTTTAGTGACATCCTGATCGTTCAGGAGTGTTTCTGATCCTTATTCCCCATTGGTCGCATTTGGGCCTCACCCCTACAAGCCCTCACATGGGGAGGTTGTGTTTTTTTGGTATGGCACAGGATGATGGCAGCGGTTACCTGTGGATGAGAGGGACAGAGCCAGGAAGACCTGTGGAAGGAAATAAATTGAAGATTAGAGATCCAGACAAGGTGGCATGGACAATGCTACACCCCATGGTTTGAATGTACATTTCTTTGCATGTTTGTGTGAGTTCACTCCCCAGTGTGTCCTGTAGTCCTATATATCCCCACGGGAAGAGGTGTAGGGAATCGCATCCAATTCAGCAGAAGGCCCATTGTACAGGCAGTGTTCTGGAGAGTGTTTGGGTGTGTAGTGTGCAGGATCCATAGTGCACAAAGTGTGTAGTGCAGGGTGAGAATGTGTTTACATGTGCTTTGCTTTACTAGGCTAGCCTGGGCACAGTCCGATGTGCGGGCCTTGTGGGTAGGGGGGCCTGAAATGGAAAAGGAAAGAGTGAGACTAAACATTTTAGAACATACAGGTAAAGGCAACAATTTGGAGACTCAAACAGCCCTAGTCTGGGCTAGGAGAGTCACAGCTGGGAGGGGAAAGAGGGAAAGGGGAAGGTTGGGCCTATCCGCCAGTGCCAAGCCTGGCCTCCGAGTGACATTCAGGGTACTGAACCCACTTTACTCAAATGTTAGTAAACATTACTAGATGTTACAGGAACTAGAAGTTCCCTGTAGTTCAATACTGATGCAGAGAAACTACAGGTAGACCCAATAACAATACACCCAGCAATAGACCCAATACGCCAAGCTTGCCACACGTTGAGTGTAACAAGTATATGATGCTCATGGTGAGCCTCTGCCTGGCTGTGGCAGGCAGTGCCTGCTGCTGTGGGTTCAGAGGAAGGCCCCAGAGGTCAGACACAGCGCCGGAGCCTCTGCCTGGCTGTGTAGTGCAATAATAATAAGAGTGAGCTCCTTCTGAGTTCGTGCAGGTCATATTTTATTCCTGGGGTAGTTCTGAGCAGATGCTATGTGGCACTGATGGCCTCTAACATGTCTGTATATGGTAGGGACTCTGACATTGTGTAACTTCATCCAGGGAGATGGAATCTTGACACATACCTGTGGGGAGAGTGATTGTGTTAACTAAACTGAATGCATTCCCTAACATTTTGAAATGCATTTACCTCGAGCTTCCGTAATTTATTGTCGTTTGTGTCTCAGGGGTTAATGTCTGTGATTTGTCTGCAACAAAGAAAATAACTGGTCATCTTGAAATAGAATGTTGATGCATGGTGTGTGATATTCGATCGATGGTAAGTAAGGGCGTTAGACAATGAAGCAGGAGACAGGTGGACATATTCTGAAAGCGGTATTTGTCATATTTCTATAAATATATTTTTAATGCCATTTTCCCTTCTCAATTTTTGGAACAATTATAATAAACCACACTCACTGCTGTCAATTCAAAGAGCTAATATAATGTAATGTAAATGTTCACAAGTTATGGTTGCACAGACAAGGGTCAGAGGAAGACGCTATCATAGTTGGCACTGGCATGGTCTGGATTGATACCAGACCGTGATGCTCATCCACACACTAGAAAAGTGCCTTAAGAGGATGCAGACCATGGGGCTCATCCACACAATAGAACAGTGCCTTAACAGAACCATGGGGGTCATCCACACACTAGAACAGTGCCTTAACAGGATGCAGACCGTAAGCCTCATCCACCCACTAGAAGAGTACCTTAACAGGTCTGCCAGCCAGTGGCCCCATATTTCTATAAATCTATCAAAAACATGTCATATTCAAAAAAAGAGAAAATGACTTTCAAATATTTATAATTCAAATATTTATAAACTCATGAAGTGAGCTAGCAAACATGGCATCAGGCATAGTGTTTAAAGAATATTCACAGTCTGAATGTTGTCAGCTCTTTGATGGACAAACCATTCATTTGTCCAAATTCATTTGTCCAATATGTTATCACTTCCAGCACACTAATTTGGCAAGACTAGATAGGAAGTGATATCAAGTTGGTTAGTTAGCAAGAAAGATGGGCATTAATTTGGTCAATCAATTTTCCCTGCAAATATTATATTGGACTGTCGGAACCATCTCAAGTGTGTTCATTACTGTAGAGGTGAGAAAGAGGAATGATAACATTTTTAAGAATCAATTTCTATTCAATTAGAGATCACAATGCAAAATAAATGCATGCAGGGAGAGGAAGAGATGTCTCTCAGCTATTAAATGTTGGCAGTCTTTTTAAAACTGTTTAAAAATATAGAAATAATGTAATCAGTGTTTAATTTGCAAATAGTTTCCGGATGAATTTAAAAGGCAGTGGGAAACATCACTGCCTTTAACACTAACAGTGTTATCAGAATTAGTATGATGTGCTATCAGTTCATTTCTGGATCAGTGACATCAGCCAAACATTTTTCAGAGTAAGTTTTATTGAACTTCACTAACTGCCCTGCTCCTCACTCATTACATGCTTTTTCATTTTAAAAACAGAATATTCCCTAATTTAGTACACATGAGACCAGGTTTTAGATGTAAGAGCAATATTGTACATAACATACTGCAAGACCAAAGATTAAGCCAATTCAAAGACATGAATCAAAACCTGGATACAATCAATATTTTTTCTTCAATGAAATTTATCAAGTTCAGTAATCACCAACATTACCTTGCCAAATTGTATTTTTTGAAAGAATGACCAACACTTGCATTTTTTTGTTTGTTTGTCAAAGTTTTAGACAAATGTGTATTGAATCCAGACTCAGTCTTTGAACATATGAAGGAAGACCGTTATTGGTTTCACACCAGTGGGTCTTGGTCCGTCACCGTTGAGACAAACTGAACATATGGTGACTGAGAGGTGCTTCCTCCCTGTCACTTACTATTTCCTCATGTGCATGGTATTTTTATGTGGGCTACATCATATTTTTTTAATGTAATACTTTTGAGAAGTATGTGACGGCCCAGGGATATACTGAATGCCAGTCCAGTATTGTGAGAATGTATGTGTTATGCATCAGTTCCAAACCTGAGCCATCCTCTTAATACCTTCCCCTGGAGGCAGCTAGGTTTCATTATTAGCAATTGACTGAGACAGGTAGTGTAAATCAAAGCAGTTTCTATTCCTGAATAATCTACAATAGCTCAGAGATGGTAAAACATTGATGAATTCTGTCTATTTCTCCACAATCCAACAAGTGTGTAGTTTTGACATTAATACCAGAACCATGCAGGCAGACAGTATGAAGTGAAGAGCTGTTGTTTGGAGTAAAGATGAAAAAATATAAAAAAAGAAAAGCTTCTCACTGTAAGAGGCATTTATATTGATCATAATAAATTCCAGCAGCTATTCCTTTGGCCATTAAAAAGGCTAAATGCTGACTGAAGGTTGTGCTGACTGCCTTAGAAAAACACTGTAGCTTTCTTCTTGATCACTAATTGCAGTCAGTTTTGAATCGCTACACTGCTTTCCCCCTGGCAGGGAGGTTCACGTTTTGGCTTAGTGGGCTGCCAACACAGAAAAACAACAATACGAAAAATAAATATATATATATTTTTACAATACCCTTATGCTAATGGGCCTCCTGAATAATTCAACCATAGAAAAATAAGTTAAAAAAACTAAAACAATTCTGACATCTCTTCCTGGTGAGTCAGGGCTATAATTTGCTGTCATGGCACTGGTAACATTGTTTTCTTTTTTAAATTTAGCAAATGAAGAGTATTTTTCTGCAAGGGAGTGGTGCAGCATCTTGGTCCCTGCGGGGGAATTTACCAAGTGGGGGTAGGGGGAGGGTAAGATTTGTGGACTGCTCAATATTTCAGTTATGCATTCTCTGATTCTCTGGAGAGGCACAAAAAAGTGAAACAGTTTTTACCAAACAGAGGCAATCGAGGGAAGTGACATAGCCAGGAATTCATTTGGGGTGGGGGGGTTGAGAAAATACATACGCGAATGAATTGTTGACAGGACTTGATCAGCAGTAGATGAACAGTTTGAAACGGTTAAATAACATTTCAAACATTTCAAACTGGGGAGGGGTGTTGAAATGTTTGAAATGTTATTTAACCGGCGGCACGGTGGTGCAGTGGATAGCACTGTCGCCTCACAGCAAGAAGGTCTCGGGTTCGAATCCAGGCCGGGGGCCTTTCTGTGCGGAGTTTGCATGTTCTCCCCGTGTCCGCGTGGGTTTCCTCCGGGTACTCCGGTTTCTTCCCACAGTCCAAAGACATGCACGTTAGGCTAATTGGAGAGTCTAAATTGCCCGTAGGTATGAGTGTGTGAGTGAATGGTGTGTGTGCCCTGCGATGGATTGGCGACCTGTCCAGGGTGTATTCCTGCCTCTCGCCCGGAACGCATGCTGGGATAGGCTCCAGCACCCCCCCGCGACCCTGACCAGGAATAAGCGGCTTAGACAATGGATGGATGGATGGATGTTATTTAACAGTTTCAAACTGTTCATCTACTGAAAACATGGAACATAAGAACATAAGAATACATAATGAAAAGAATGGGCTGTTTAGCCCCTGTAGGCTCGTCTTGTCCTAATCTAAAGAGTATCCAGTACTACATCTAGCCTGGACTTGAATACCCTAAGTATTTCTGCCTCAACTACCTGATCTGACAATCTGTTCCAGGCATTGACAACTCTCTGTGTGGAAAAAATAATCCTAATATCTGTGTGGAATTTGCCCTTAACAATTTCCACCAACTCTTTGGTTTATTCACTTTGTTAATCCCTTTTAGGAATTTAAAAACCTCAATCAAATCCCCCCCAAGTCTCTGTTTGGTAAGCTTGAATAGATTGACCGCCTTAAGTCTATCCTCATAACTTTTACCTTTCATACATGTCCATCGTTCGGATGGGACGGTAAAAACCGAGGTCCTGACTCTCTGTGGTCATAAAAGATCCCATGGCACTTCTCGAAAAGAGTATGGTGTGAACCCGGTGTCCTGGCCAAATTCCCAACCCAGACAATATATACACAATTCATTCCCTCCCTCCTCGCCTCTCCACTGTGTGTGTGGTGAGTTTGTACTGGCGCACTATGGCTGCCGTCACGTTCACCCAGGTGGGTGCTGCACATTGGTGGTGGTTGAGGTGAGTTGCTCTTATCATTGTAAAGCGCTTTGGGTTCCTTGAAAAGCGCTATATAAATCCAATGTTCAATTCAATTCAATTCAATTCAAATACTTTTTTTAAGCTTGGGGGGTCCGATCTTTATTTTAACATCTTTTAACAAATGTGAGTCAAATAGGACATTATAACTATATAGAACCAACAAATGGCAATGGTCTTTCAGAATTCTTTAAGATCTGTGGGTTCTGTCAGGCCAAAATGTGCCTGGCTGTTGAAATATGACTGGGTTCTGTCACCCGTGTTGCGTCAGAATAGCATTCGAATGGCAGCTACATTTACATTTACGGCATTTAGCAGATGCTCTTATCCAGAGCGACTTACAACATGTGCATCTAAACATGATAAGATGAATCATGGTTAGTACAAGAGATCAGCATAGTAACACTTCAATAGACATCATTGCTGGCAACTGCACACCGTACCCACAAAACAGGGAAAGAAAAGTTAGTGTGTTTTTCTTCTTTTATTACATTTTTAAACATGTAAACAGTGGTTATGGGAGTTAAGTGGTAGAGTCTGAAGAGGTGTGTTTTTAGTCTCTTTTGGAAGATGGCCAGGGATTCCACGGTCTTGACCGAGTACCGAAGATCATTCCACCACCGGGGGGTCAGGACAAAGAAGAGGCGAGACCGCAAGGAACAGCTGTCGGGCGCCCGAAAGGACGGAACAGTCAGTTTGCTAGAGGAGGCAGAGTGGAGGGGTCTGGCTGGGGTACAGGGTATGATGAGTTTCTGGAGGTAGGAGGGAGCGGTTCCCCTTGCAGCCTGATATGCCATAATAAATGATGGTCGGCTATGCAGACTTGGTCAAATATAGCCCTTTGTTTAAATGTATTTGGAATTTAGGTTTGTGTTGGAATATTTGTAGTGTAAGAGATACATCCCTCACGTTAAAAAACATAACAAGCCAGCCTGTCAGCACAGACATTAAAGGAAAGGTTTATGTTATAAAACATCTTTGATGTCAGCGCATAAATCAGAAGTTTTTTTAAATCAAATTCAGTAGAAAGTAGCCATGCTAACTCAGTGCAAATGCGCTACACCAGCGTGTGTCAAATATCACACTCTACATTTTTTATGAAAGGTTCAGTGGTTTAATAGTAGAATTTGTTTCCAGGAAGTAGCCAAATATTCAGTGGTCCATTTAGTTTGAAGGTTTTCACCATATTTCTGTGCGAGAGGACATTAATTTTTTTTTACATGATTAAAGCCATTTCTAAATCACTTTTGTCCATCAAGTAATAGTTTGGGTCTAAAACGTTATTTAATTTGTTATTTTAAAAGTGTGAATGACAATTTTTTTAATTGAGTGACCTGGCAAGCTGCTATGCTATCAAGAACATAAGAACATAAGAATACATAATGATGAGAACGGGCCATTAGGCCCATCTAGGCTCGTCATGTCCTAATCTAAAGAGCCTTTAACTAATTTCAATAAATGTTTAAAATTCATATAATGTGATTTTCTGGGATTTTTTAAATATTCTGTCTCTCACTGTTAAGATGAACCTACCATGAAATGTATAGACCGACCGTTCCGTTCCTTTCTTTGTAAGGGGGCAAACTCACAAAATCAGCAGGGGGTGAAATACTTATTTTCCCCACTGTATGCCATCCGGGCCTGCTGCCTTATTTGTCTTAAGTTTTTTTTTGTAGTACTTCTACATCCCTTATCTCAAAGTCTTCCAAAACATTCTGTACCTTGTGTAGTGTCCCCAGGGGTTGGGCGACACACCCGGACCTTGCAGAGGGCGTAGGCAAGTTCAAGAACAAGGAGGAGGCAGTATTCAAAAACAAAATGATAATTTATTAAACTACTACTGACAAACACAAAACAAAGGGTGGGGTCTTCAGGGGAATACAAACACATAAAGCCCACAAATCCTTATCTTGTCGTCAATGTCCAAAATCCAATCCAAAATCCAGGTCCAAGTCCACAATCCAGTCCGTAGTCGATATCCAAAGGGGGTCCTCAAAACAATCCAAGTTCATTCACAAAAAACACACTCCAACACTCTTTCTAAATCCTGGCTGGTCAACGACTTCACAGGCTTCTCTTTCTCTCTCCTTCAACACACTCAACACGTTCCTACTCCTCTCAATGTGTGTCTCAGGATCAGCCCTTTAAATAGGCCTCGAAATGGCTTTCAGCTGGTCGTTAGCTCCATTGCCTTCACTCCGTTCAGGTGTGACTGTGGCCTGCTGGGAAATGTAGTGTTTTGGGCTGCCATGTGTTGGAGGCCAGGCAGCCATTTTCTTGTGCAACCCTTTAGGCTGCCACACACCCTCCTCCTCAGCTCTGACCTCGGGAGGGCTGAGCGGCCTATGTCCAGCGGCCACCAGGAGGGCCCCCCTCTCCAGGTCCACTCAGGCAGTACTCCGCCAGGATCACATGTCCAGATTCCCTCTCCATTCACCGTCTGAAAAAACGTCTGCAAACCATTAGGAAATGGCGAAAGTTGCTCACCATGTCTGCCCCCAACTGGCCACATGTGGGTACTGGCTCTGGGCTTCATGGACCGGACAAGTACCAGTCTTGCTCTGGTCCTCACCAGCCTTCCATGGCTGCTCCAGCGAACCCTGTGCAACCTTTTACTCCATAGTCCATTCTTTAGCCTTTTCTTCCACGTCCCTTTTTCTTTCAGGGGGTCAGGTAGGGTAACTGGGGAAAACATACTCTTTACAACACTGAATTTTCTCTTTGTCTTTCTTTGTCCTTCTTGCATCTCTGCTCCACACACGCTTCCCACGGTCATTCCATCTACACATCTGCCTGTTCTGTTTTCCTTTACTCTTCAGTGGAGAACCTCTAATCTTCACTTTTCTCAACTTTAGTGACAGCGACAGACTTACCACATCAGGAGATGGTTGGGCCTTCAACCAGGCCTCCTCAGCCATAGTCAAGAGACCCTCTTCAACACTGTGGTCCCCCCACAGTTCATCCTCCACATACTGCTCCTCTAGTCCCCTTCCAAGGTCCTGCAGGCTGAGTGGGACTGAAGACCATCCATCCCACTCCAACTCCAATGTCTGGTCATTGCCTCCTGCTGGCTCAACTGGCTGTGAGAGCTCCACCTGTGTGGCAGAATCTTATACACCGGGCACACGTTTTGCACACTCAAGCTCTTCACTCACCTCGTCCAGTTGATCCTGTAGAGTTTCGGTTTGTATTTTTAATACTTGACTAAATGAATTCTCTGTGGCCCGCTGCTGGGCTTCTTTCTGGTCCAGTCTCTCGCTCAAGACCTGTATTTCCTCTCGCAGTAGAGGGAGCTCTTCATTTTTCTTCTGTTCGGTCAGGAGGGCTGTAGAGGCGGTTTGGTGAAGTTCTTGTAGCGCAAAAATCTTTTCTTCTTGTTCTTTAGAACAAACTTCACCTCTTCCAGCTGAGCCTCCAGCTCCCGCCTTCCCTCGCTCTCCTGCTCCACTTGGCTCTGGAGTTGCTCCGCCTCGGACGCATGGTTCTCCGCTTCTCTCCTTAGCTCCGCCTCCTTCTGGGCGAGCCTGGTCTGTACATCCCCCAAGGCCCTGGCATATTCCTCTTTAGCCTGGTCTTGGGACTCCTGGATGTCCAGACACTGTCGGTTCTTTTCCTCCAACTTCTTAGTTAGGTTACTCACCCGCTCTTCGAGCGCCAGGTTGTGGGCCTCTACCTGCCTCACTTCATCGCCCAGGGATGCTTTGTCCTTCTCCAGCTCCGCAGCCATGATTCCCAGCACTCTCAGGGAGTCAGTGTGCTCCTGCAGCAATCTCCCAACGGCCACCACATGGCGCTCCTCCGAGGTCCCCAACTCAGCTTTCGTCCGGTACAGCTCAGTCTGGACACCTTTCAGCTGCTGGACCTCCCGGAGGGTGACTCGCCATTGGTCCTCCACCATGGCCGCCCGTCTCTGGTTCTTCACCAGGTCCTCCCTCTGGTCCGACAACATTGCTCCAATTTCTGGATCTTGTCCTCTTTGCCCTTGATCACCATTTGTGCCTCTCCTAACTCTGCCTCTAAACCAGCACACTTGTCTGTGACAGTTGTATGCTGCTTTTGCGGCTTACCCGGACATTTTCCCTCTTCTCCTAGAGGGCACCACAGAGCAGGAGTGGCCATCCTTCTTTAGGACTTTTTTCATTTCGTGTCGTCCCTTCAGGGTTCTCAACACCCTCTCCATTTCATCAATGGCTTCAGCAACGTCGGGCGCCATTCCAGTCAAAAAGGAGCATTTGAGGGCTGGACTTGCCTGGAAAAACACTTTGAGGGACCGTTGGTGCGCTTTAGACAGATGCTTGTGCCCCTCTGCCTCCAGCCAAGACTCCATGTCTGGATCCACTGTCCAGTCCCCTTCCATCATCGAGTATTTTTCAAAAATCTAAAATCAAAATCCCACTCCCACATGCACTACCTCCTCTTGCCTATAAGTGATGCCCTCTGCCCGCATTCTCCACCATATGTGGTGTCCCCAGGGGTTGGGCGACACACCCGGACCTTGCAGAGGGCGTAGGCAAGTTCAAGAACAAGGAGGAGGCAGTATTCAAAAACAAAATGATAATTTATTAAACTACTACTGACAAACACAAAAACAAAGGGTGGGGTCTTCAGGGAATACAAACACATAAAGTCCACAAATCCTTATCTCGTCGTCAATGTCCAAAATCCAATCCAAAATCCAGGTCCAAGTCCACAATCCAGTCCGTAGTCGATATCCAAAGGGGTCCTCAAAACAATCCAAGTTCATTCACAAAAACACACTCCAACACTCTCTTTCTAAATCCTGGCTGGTCAACGACTTCACAGGCTTCTCTTTCTCTCTCTCCTTCAACACGTTCCTACTCCTCTCAATGTGTGTCTCAGGATCAGCCCTTTAAATAGGCCTCGAAATGGCTTTCAGCTGGTCATTAGCTCCATTGCCTTGACTCCGTTCAGGTGTGACTGTGGCCTGCTGGGAAATGTAGTGTTTTGGGCTGCCATGTGTTGGAGGCCAGGCAGCCATTTTCTTGTGCAGCCCTTTGGGCTGCCACACACCCTCCTCCTCAGCTCTGACCTCGGGAGGGCTGAGCGGCCTATGTCCAGCGGCCACCAGGAGGGCCCCCTCTCCAGGTCCACTCAGGCAGTACTCCGCCAGGATCATGTCCAGATTCCTCTCCATTCACCGTCTGAAAAAACGTCTGCAAACCATTAGGAAATGGCGAAAGTTGCTCACCATGTCTGCCCCCAACTGGCCACATGTGGGTACTGGCTCTGGGCTTCATGGACCGGACAAGTACCAGTCTTGCTCTGGTCCTCACCAGCCTTCCATGGCTGCTCCAGCGAACCCTGTGCAACCTTTACTCCATAGTCCATTCTTTAGCCTTTTCTTCCACGTCCCTTTTTCTTTCAGGGGTCAGGTAGGGTAACTGGGAAAACATACTCTTTTACAACACTGAATTTTCTCTTTGTCTTTCTTTGTCCTTCTTGCATCTCTGCTCACACACGCTTCCCACGGTCATTCCATCTACACATCTGCCTGTTCTGTTTTCCTTTACTCTTCAGTGGAGAACCTCTAATCTTCACTTTTCTCAACTTTAGTGACAGCGACAGACTTACCACATCAGGAGATGGTTGGGCCTTCAACCAGGCCTCCTCAGCCATAGTCAAGAGACCCTCTTCAACACTGTGGTCCCCCCACAGTTCATCCTCCACATACTGCTCCTCTAGTCCCCTTCCAAGGTCCTGCAGGCTGAGTGGGACTGAAGACCATCCATCCCACTCCAACTCCAATGTCTGGTCATTGCCTCCTGCTGGCTCAACTGGCTGTGAGAGCTCCACCTGTGTGGCAGAATCTTATACACCGGGCACACGTTTTGCACACTCAAGCTCTTCACTCACCTCGTCCAGTTGATCCTGTAGAGTTTCGGTTTGTATTTTTAATACTTGACTAAATGAATTCTCTGTGGCCCGCTGCTGGGCTTCTTTCTGGTCCAGTCTCTCGCTCAAGACCTGTATTTCCTCTCGCAGTAGAGGGAGCTCTTCATTTTTCTTCTGTTCGGTCAGGAGGGCTGTAGAGGCGGTTTGGTGAAGTTCTTGTAGCGCAAAAATCTTTTCTTCTTGTTCTTTAGAACAAACTTCACCTCTTCCAGCTGAGCCTCCAGCTCCCGCCTTCCCTCGCTCTCCTGCTCCACTTGGCTCTGGAGTTGCTCCGCCTCGGACGCATGGTTCTCCGCTTCTCTCCTTAGCTCCGCCTCCTTCTGGGCGAGCCTGGTCTACATCCCCCAAGGCCCTGGCATATTCCTCTTTAGCCTGGTCTTGGGACTCCTGGATGTCCAGACACTGTCGGTTCTTTTCCTCCAACTTCTTAGTTAGGTTACTCACCCGCTCTTCGAGCGCCAGGTTGTGGGCCTCTACCTGCCTCACTTCATCGCCCAGGGATGCTTTGTCCTTCTCCAGCTCCGCAGCCATGATTCCCAGCACTCTCAGGGAGTCAGTGTGCTCCTGCAGCAATCTCCCAACGGCCACCACATGGCGCTCCTCCGAGGTCCCCAACTCAGCTTTCGTCCGGTACAGCTCAGTCTGGACACCTTTCAGCTGCTGGACCTCCCGGAGGTGACTCGCCATTGGTCCTCCACCATGGCCGCCCGTCTCTGGTTCTTCACCAGGTCCTCCCTCTGGTCCGACAACATTGCTCCAATTTCTGGATCTTGTCCTCTTTGCCCTTGATCACCATTTGTGCCTCTCCTAACTCTGCCTCTAAACCAGCACACTTGTCTGTGACAGTTGTATGCTGCTTTTGCGGCTTACCCGGGACATTTTCCCTCTTCTCCCTAGAGGGCACCACAGAGCAGGAGTGGCCATCCTTCTTTAGGACTTTTTTCATTTCGTGTCGTCCCTTCAGGGTTCTCAACACCCTCTCCATTTCATCAATGGCTTCAGCAACGTCGGGCGCCATTCCAGTCAAAAAGGAGCATTTGAGGGCTGGACTTGCCTGGAAAAACACTTTGAGGGACCGTTGGTGCGCTTTAGACAGATGCTTGTGCCCCTCTGCCTCCAGCCAAGACTCCATGTCTGGATCCACTGTCCAGTCCCCTTCCATCATCGAGTATTTTTCAAAAATCTAAAATCAAAAATCCCACTCACATGCACTACCTCCTCTTGCCTATAAGTGATGCCCTCTGCCCGCATTCTCCACCATATGTGGTGTCCCCAGGGGTTGGGCGACACACCCGGACCTTGCAGAGGGCGTAGGCAAGTTCAAGAACAAGGAGGAGGCAGTATTCAAAAACAAAATGATAATTTATTAAACTACTACTGACAAACACAAAACAAAGGGTGGGGTCTTCAGGGGAATACAAACACATAAAGTCCACAAATCCTTATCTCGTCGTCAATGTCCAAAATCCAATCCAAAATCCAGGTCCAAGTCCACAATCCAGTCCGTAGTCGATATCCAAAGGGGGTCCTCAAAACAATCCAAGTTCATTCACAAAAAACACACTCCAACACTCTCTTTCTAAATCCTGGCTGGTCAACGACTTCACAGGCTTCTCTTTCTCTCTCCTTCAACACGTTCCTACTCCTCTCAATGTGTGTCTCAGGATCAGCCCTTTAAATAGGCCTCGAAATGGCTTTCAGCTGGTCATTAGCTCCATTGCCTTGACTCCGTTCAGGTGTGACTGTGGCCTGCTGGGAAATGTAGTGTTTTGGGCTGCCATGTGTTGGAGGCCAGGCAGCCATTTTCTTGTGCAGCCCTTTGGGCTGCGACACTTGTCTATACATTTAGGCATATTTATAACCTCTTCTCTAGTAAAGCTCTCAACAAAGTAACTGTTTAGTGTGTTAGTAATACCCTTATTATTATAAAACAAAGTTCCTTATTCTTAATGCACTTAACCTCATCCTTAACTTTCCTTTTTCTACTACAATATTGAAAAAAACTTCATAGGATTACTTTTTGCATCTTGGGAAATTTTAATTTCAAACCGCCTTTTAGCTGATCTTATTTCCTTTTTAGCCTTAGCCCGCATATTACAATAATCGAACTTGTTTCTCTCCTAACGAGTTATCCTTTTTATATACTCTGTACAGTAGCTGCTTTTGCCTCAAAATCTCTCGTAAAGATTTAGTCATCCAGTGCGGAGACAGTTTTTTCATCCTATTTTTGGATGAATTTACACTGTACATCTACAATAACCCTTTTAAATATAAATATTGTATATTTTTCATTCACAGTTCTGCAATCTAGAAGTTTTACCCGATCTATATTACTTAAATTCTCTCTCATTTTATTAACACTAGAAGTGCCGACTCTGCCCACGCCTTCGAAATACCTATGACCGCCGCCTGTCCGGTCAAAAGACAGCTAAGTCTACAGACAGAGGCACTGGTGCTGATGCAAAATGTTCGCCAGATGGCACTTCTTACACAGTTTGTAGTCCTAAAACCCGGAAGTAAGTTAGCATTTTTGAGCCATGGGTTCCCTCACCAGATTTCCATTGTTTTTTTAACATAGGGTTTTCGGTTTTTGGAGGAAGCCTAAGAGAGTTTCACGTTTTATTCTATGACATGAATTACGCACATTCATATCTCAACCGTGAATTTTGAAGCTGTAATGTGTTTTTTAAAAGTAAGCTGCTAACAAGTTGCTACATTCAAACTACAACTGTTGTCGGAATAATTAAACGTCATTACATCAACGCTTGATATGCTGTCCCTAATATTAGTAGCTTTTGGCTCTGCCAGGTAGCTAGTTACCGATTGCTGAAATGTACTAGTTGGCTGACAACAAACATAATATATGAATTGCCTGCTCAGTTGGCTAGCATTTCTGAAATGTACAGCTAGCTGGCTAGCTAAGAACATAATATTGCCTGCTCAGCTGGCTAGTATTTCTGAAATATACAGCTAGGTGGCTAGCTATGAATAAGCATTGCTTGCTCAGCTGTACAACTAGCTAGCTGGCTAGCTATGAACATAATATATGAATTATAATATATAAATTATATAATATACAATTTATATTATATAATTATATATTATAATGATATAGCCAGCTAGCTATGAAGATAATAATATGCATTGTCTGTTCAGCTGTACAGCTAAGTTAGCTGCCTAGCTACAAATATAATATATGGATCACCTGCTTAGATGGCCAGTATTTTGTGTCACTTAGTGTAATTTTAGGTAGCTTTTGGCTCTGCCAGGTAGTGAAAGGTGCAGTCAAGCTACGAACATATTGCCTGCTCAGCAGGCTAGCACGCAACTGAAATTATAGGGGAATTAGTCAGATTAAGCTAAAATATACAGCTAGCGAGCTGGCTAACTACAAACAAAATAAATGCATAGCCTGCTCAGCTTTGGCCTTCTGACTTGCTGTCAAACTAGCTATTGAAACAGCCATGATCACCAGCGAGGTTACAGCAGAGATAGCTAACAGAGAAACCAACTAGTTCAACGCAGGAGGACTGGGCAGGCTAGTATGAAACGAGTGGTGGTGCAAATTAGTTTGTGGGTAGACAGAAGAGACAGCAGGTAGCCATTTCCCTCCAAGCATTCTTGAAGTTATTGTGGGATAGCTACCTAGCCAAGTTTTAATAATTGCATTTTGTTATCAGAAATGGCTGTTTATATGAACCTTAATCTGTGTACAAAATATTTCTGGTATCAGAATCTGAAATCATACTTTTTTATTATTTTTTATACATTTATTTCAAATTTTTCCCCTGTTTTTCTCCCAATTTGGTTGCCAATTATACCCTCTATTTATCTCAATTCCCCCTCCCCCACGAGTCCACCGCCCGTCCTCCAGGGCGAGACATTATTTCCGGGCCGAATTTATCTGCCTCTTCCAAGACGGAATTCTACCACGGACGCCTTTTTCTTGCTCCTCGACGGACTCGTGCCGGCTCACCCTCCCCCCTCCCCCGGAGGCGGACAGCCAAACAAAGTTAAAACAAAGTTCTTTCCAACTGGTTTTCTGTTTTCTTTTGGGTTATAAGATAGTATAGTTTGGACACATGGCACTAGCAAGCAAAAACTGTGACCTGAGCCATGCAATACAACTAGCATAACACGGCTATAGTAAACGGAGCCACAATAACTTTTCATGTTACGTTATATATTCCAAGTATACCATGCAGGGGCGTAACAGATGCGGGGGACAAGTCCCCCCCACTTTCAAACAAATGTAATACTGTCCCCCGCACTTTTTCCAAGCTAATATTAGAAAAGTATTGTGGACATGCATAAATTTGACTACGTTCAGGTACGAAGAACTGCGATACATCTCGGTCAGTGGGTGCGTGTTACGCCCTGTACCCTCACGGTCACATTACCGGGGGAGAATGCAAAGATGGAGCGTAATTGAGTGTATAATAAAGAGCCCGTAGCGGCGACCGCCTCTAATACCATGTACTTATTCTGTCCTATATAGACTACTATACGCAACGGTGAGCGTTTGCTATTATTCATGTCTTTGGAGACATTCCTTTATTTTTGGACAAAATATAGGCCATTTACAAGACAAGTATCAAAGATGAGAAATGTAAACAGAGGAAATTCTGGATTCACTCACCTTTCACTTGTATGAAAACACAGTTCTTACCCGCCCGTTTTCTTCCATTTTTGGATGCTGTTTTGTATTGAATCTCGCAAAGATTGTATTTATTTTAACATTTTTCTTTTGCGACTTTCGGTTGAACTGTAATCAACAGGAATGTCCTATAACTGTACTGATGGTCAAGGGTCGGTTATTTTTACCCTTGTCTTATTTTATCCAGCTGCACAATGGATATGTAGCGTTATGAAAAAAACATACATCTGATCTGTGGTATAGGCTATTGCGTTTTGCGGAGAAACGCATTTTTAAACACACATATAGGCTATGTATGATTTCAGAATCTGATATATTTTGAACACAGATAAAGGTTCATATTGGAACGAAACTCGTCATGTGCTTTATCATAATTTAGACTGTAACCAATGTGTTGGTTAGAATGGCCATAACAGTTAGCCAAAAAAGTAGAACTGGAGACTTTGACAGTATATCAGCACGTGCAGATAATGATAAATATACAATTTTCATTTTGAGCAAGGTCACGTGGGTGTTGCATCTCTCTAAATGCCATTCTAGTTATTATTATTATTATTATTATTATTAAGCCATTCTGTAAAATAGAGACTCTTGGCTATAGGCTATGTGAAGATCCTTGCGCCATCTGGTGTGGTGAAAGAGAACTGAATCGTTGGTCGGAAGACGAGCGAGACATAATAACACACGAATAACACACACGGAGGGGAATAAAAGCATTTTTGCTTTTTTCCAAATGTGATTTTGACATTTTTGTAACACTGTTATGTAAAGAATAAATATCTAGGAAAAGTAAAGGAAGGTGGATGCTGTAACTTGTTTGTAACTAACGTAACAATTTTCTAAATGTGACTAGACATCAGTACTGGTCAAATGACCGGTTTCAGCGCTCCTAGTGTTAAAGTCAGCTCGTCTAAAATTAATTTAGAATTAGAGGAGGCTGTCTTAACTTGTCAAAAAATATCAAAAATAACTGCACTGTGGTCACTTGCCCCTAGTGGTTCTCCTACCTCTGTGCTGCAAATTCTATCAGGATTGTTACACAAAACCCAGATCCAGGATTGATTTCCCTCTCATAGGCTGAGTAACAGACTGTACCAAAAAGCAGTAATTGACCATATCTAAAAATAGAAAATAGAAAATATCTATTGATAGATGTGAGCTTGCTACGATGTCAACTCTGGCCTGAACATCTGCATGTGTGGTATATACTAGGCTCCCCCCCCTATAAAAGCTTATTTTGTATTTACTTTTATACAAAGATGGGTCACAGCCATAGAGCTTTGATAGATGGTCTGTCTGTAATAGAAATAATCAGGGTTAAATTGATGTGTGATTTGGGGAATTTTAGTGAATTTTTACAAGATAACTAGGTCAGATAACACACACGATGCAACAGCATCGTCTGTTCAGCTGTACAGCTAAGTTAGCTGCCTAGCTACGAATATAATATATGGATCGCCTGCTTAGATGGCTAGTGAAATACCTAGCATCACTAACACTAGCTAGTGCTAGCCAGCTAGCTAGTTGTACAGCTGAGCAAGCAATGCTTATTCGTAGCTAGCCACCTAGCTGTAATGTAATGACTTCCATATATTATATTCGTAGCTAGCCAGCTAACTTAGCTGTACAGCTGAACAGACAATGAATATTATTATCTTCGTAGCTAGCTGGCTATATAATTCATATATTATGTTCGTAGCTAGCCAGCTAGCTAGTTGTACAGCTGAGCAAGCAATGCTTATTCGTAGCTAGCCACCTAGCTGTAATGTAATGACGTTTAATTATTTAAGAATTATTTAACATTTAAGAATTCCGATGACATCACCCGGACACATTCTTCGCAACCGGACACATTTTTCTTCCTGGTTTTATCACTCAGGAATGCGAGCTCGTCATGTTGGCATAGCAACTACAGTCCAAAATTCCGATGACATCACCCAGACACATTCCTGAGCACCCGGACACATTTTGGCGTGACAGTATCACTATCCAAGCTATATGATGCTAGTTAGCTGTGGCTGACTAGCAAGCTATGTGGTATGGATATGCAAAGCAAAAAACACAATGAAAACACTCTGGAATACATCAAAAATAAACAACAAACATAAGTCCACTGATGTAGTTAGCCTGGATGTTTTGTATCAGTCTTACTGCGTGTGCAGGAAAGTCGTCGGGGCTGGTTGAGTTGCTGGCGCTGGAGAATGGTTTGCGGGTGACCGACGTGATGAATCCGTGGCGCTTTTTTTCCGTTGTTTGTGGGAGGGATTCGTCTGTCCTGTCGGTGTCATTCCTGCAGCTTGCTGGCTGATTGCACTCGCTTGCGTGCGTGTTGAAGTTAACTTGCTATGTTGCAGAACGATAGCGAAGTGTAGCTAATAAAACTGATCCCGTGGTGGATACAATCAGTTTTCGACAGGGTTACCGGTGTAACAGACCTTGGCTTGGATAAGCAAGACGCAGAGAGTTCCAAACAGGTGCCTTTGGCTTTTATTATATATTTGTCACGTTGTCACATTGTCTGAAGCACCGTGAAAACTTGTTTCGCTTACCAAGGGTGATTCATTTAAACGTTTGAAAGATTATTTTCCAAAGTTTGCATGCATTTCAGCATTCATATGTTGCGTTCCCTTGTTTACCACATATTTCCTCATTCTGGTCTCGTTGACCTTTATTCTGACCTTTATGATAAACGTGAATCACGCACATAATGAAATAAATCGCGAGACAACCAGCGTTGTGCTTTCCCAATGGAATGAACGCAAGAGATTGCAAAAGGAAGTGCGTGAGTAATAAAATAAAATATGATTTCTTCAAACCATAACAAACACAATTCTCTCTATTGACATGAATTATAGAACAGTAGGTAAACATATCAATTACTATTAACGATAGTGGGCGGGGATAATTTGGGATCATCAGAGTACTACAACATATGGCATTACTCACGATTGTAAACAGTAGCCATATAAAGTGAAATTAAGGTGAGCTAGTGGCCATTTATACTCCCACCAAATCCTGTTATGATGAACAAACACAGCAAGCAAGAATTAATCAAACAGGATTTCTAGACTCTAATAAATGACTACCTTTTAGTTAGACCACTAGAAGTGTATAGATGTGAATTAACATGTCTAGTCTAATCACTCTCGAGGAGGAACACCAACTTCTGGATTGGTTGCTCGAGGATTGAAGGTTTGGATGGGTGATCTTGGGTTCTTGTTAGTTTCCGCTCCCCTGTTTGTATCTTGACTCTACGAACTAGGCCGTCGCTCTCTGGAAAGGCTTCAACCACTTGTCCTAGTTACCACTGGTTTCCGGGAGGTTATCATCCTTGATGATGACTATGTCATTTACCTTGAGGTTGTGCCGGGGTAAGTGCCACTTCTGTCCTGTGGAAATGTTTAGGAGGTACTCCCTTTTCCAACGACTCCAGAACTGTTCAATCAAAAACTGGATTCTGCGCCACCTCTTCGTCGCATACATATCCTCCTTCACGAATATCCTAGGAGGTGGAAGAGTGACCTTAGACTTCATCATGATGAGATGATTTGGTGTCAAAGGCTCCAGTACCTTATTATTGATGTATCCCAGCACGACCTGAGAATCTGTACAGAAAAACTCTTCATCAATCTTCATTTCGAGTTCACCTTTCAGCATGACACTCAATTTGGTCATGACCACAGCCGCTGAAAGTTCCAATCTTGGAACGCTTATGACTTTTGTGGGTGCAATTCTTGCCTTAGCAATCACAAGGCTGCAGTGGACTACGACTTTGTAATTTTTGTACCTGAGGTATGAACATGCACCATACCCCACACTGCTGGCATCAGAGAAGTGATGCAATTCTGTTTTGACAATGTTGCCGAAATCTTGTGGGTGGTAGCATCTCGGAATTGTGACTTCTCTCAACTCTTGAAGACCAATTTTCCACCTTTCCCACTGTAGCCTTAAATCCTCTGGAAGTGGATCGTCCCATCCAATGCTTCTGTGGCATAGCTCTTGTAGGATACACTTTCCACTCAGGGAAAATGGAGCGATAAACCCAAGTGGGTTGTACAGAGAAGTGACAACTGACAGGATACTACGGCGGGTTAAAGGCTGGTCTTTCAAGCTGACATTGCCAAAGTGTTCTATCGACCACTGAATACCAAGTGCACGCTCTGCTGGGGTTGCATCCAGTTTAGGTTTGAGAGGTTTAATAGTTGAAGTTTGAGAGGTTTAATAGTTGTTGCTCTTTCTGAGGGGTCCACGCAATCAAGAACTTATTTCTGGTTCGAGTTGAATTTGTGAAGACGTAGGCCTCTTCAACAGACTCAACGCTGATTAACCCGTCGTCTACATATAAATTCTTCTCGATGAAGGTCGATGCTGATGGGTAATCAGCTTTGTGTTGCCGTGCTAGATACTTTAGTCCGAAGTTGGCACATCCAGGAGATGAGGCAGCTCCAAAGAGGTGGACTGCCATCCTAAATTCCTGTGGTTCCTTTTCCAAATCATAGGAATTTTAGATAATTCCGGGATTCTGGGGTGACAAAGAACTGGTGGAACATCCTTTCAACATCGCAGATTATGGCTACAGCCTCCTTCCTGAAGCGACAAAGGATTCCTACCAGGGAATTAATTAGGTCGGGACCAGTCAGTAGAGTGTAATTTAGTGAGACACCGCTGAATTTATCTGAGCAACTCTTAGCTTGTCTGGTATTTACATTTACATTTTACATTTTAAGCATTTAGCAGATGCTCTTATCCAGAGCAACTTACAAGATGTGCATTAATACATGGTAGGAACAATCATAGTTAGCGCACGAGATCAGTGCAGGAATACAGCAATAGACATCATTGCAGGCATCTGCGTACCATACCTGTAACACCGGGAAGGAAAAGGTTAGTGAATTATTATTTTATTTTTATTTTTTGGGGGAGTATAGTGTTGAACAAGTAAACAGCGGTGAAGACAATTTAGCTAGATGGACAGAGTTCAGTGGTAGTGGAGTCTGAAGAGGTGGGTTTTGAGTCTCTTGCAGAAGATCGTAAGTGATTCCGCGGTCCTGACCGATTGTGGAAGGTCGTTCCACCAGTGAGGGATCAGGACAGAGAAGAGGCGAGACCGCGAGGAGCGGCTGCCAGGCGCCTGGAGGGAAGGGACAGTCAGTTTACCAGAGGAGGCGGAGCGGAGGGGTCTGGGAGGTGTGTAGGGAGTGATGAGTGACTGGAGGTATGGGGGAGCAGTACCTCTGGCTGCTTGAAAAGCAAGCACCAGTGACTTGAATCTGATGCGTGCTGTGATGGGGAGCCAGTGCAGAGAGGAGAGTTGCTGGTTGAACACCAGACGAGCGGCAGCGTTCTGGACTAGTTGCAGTGGCTTGATGGCGCAGGCCGGCAGGCCTGCCAGCAAGGAATTGCAGTAGTCCAGACGTGAGATCACCAGGGCCTGGACCAGGAGTTGAGTGGCCTCTTGGGTGAGGAACGGTTGGATCCTCCGGATGTTGTGGAGGGAGAAACGGCAGGTCCGAGTGATCGCTGCAATATGGCTCGAGAAGCACAGCTGGTTGTCCAGGGTTACCCCAAGACTCCTGGCAGACTGGGACGGAGACACTATGGAGCCTTCCATGGTGATTGACGCATCAATCATCGGGGAGCCCTTCGCTGGGAGGAAGAGCAGCTCTGTCTTCCCCAGGTACAACAGGATGTTTCTCGTGTTTCTAAGCTGGAATTATTCATTTGAGCGCTTGTGTTGAGGGCTCTGGCTCTCTTGGGTAACCTATCGTCTGTGGTCTTAAAGTTTATCAGGAGTGGGGAGGCGATAGGATTACATGCTATTTGGGCCTCTTTATTCAGGAACTTCGTGAAAAATGCAAGACTTGGATAGTTTTCGGACGTGTCCAATTCATTTACAACGATTCGGCTCCACTTTCGCACAATCCACTCGGGTAGTTTTTTGAGCAACTTGTGGTTTTCTTCACAGTCATTTAGGATAGTCAGTCCTTTGACGTGGGGAATCGCCTTGTCGCAGCCTTGTAGGAAGTCTGCAAACTCTCTAAATGAGAAAGGATCGTTCACACTGATCTTAGGCTATTTCATAAGCTTGTCTCTGAAAGCTTTCTGTACGATAAACAGGTTCCCATACCTCTCTTGTAGGACTGTCCAGTCTCTGTAGAATAATCCCTCCACAGCCTTGCATGCTTCTCCAGTAAGGTACGTTTTCAGATAAAACTTCTTCTCACTTGCTGGGAGGGGCTTCCGATCAATAAGTGGCATGAAGGACATCTTCCACTCAACAAATTTGATGGGTTCACCATTAAACATTGTTGGTTCTGGCACAGGCAGACGATTTATGCTTAGTGACCTTGCGATTGCTTGAGCTAGACTGACAGCCTCCTGGTTTGCTGTCACTCCAGGAGATGCTGTTTGAGGTTGGAATGATGTAGCGCCAGAGTTTAGATACAGTCTTTTGGTGAGCAGAGTTCGTTTCATGGTTGTTCTCTTCCTTATAATTCTCCGGATCACTTTTGAAACCATCGTATGCCCTCACCCGAGCTGCTGCTACCTGGACTTCTTTCTCAACTTGTAACTGCTGTAGCTTTGTTCTCTCCTCCTCCAGCATGAATTGCATCTCCACCTTTTTCTGCTTCATCTCCGCCAACATTGTTGCCTCTTCAAGTCCCAATTCCCTTTCTAGCTTATGGAGTCGTGATTGCTGAGCCTGGGTTTCTTTCATAGCCTTTACCTGTTCTAATTCGGCTGCGAGTTCGGCATCTACTCCTTTGCTAGAGGTACTGGAGGTTGCGCATGAGTGGTGGTTTGATCTCTGTGATAACTCTGAGAATACGGTTTCAGTTTTTGTGTGACCAAAGACAGACCAGTACTCATTCTTATTTAGTGTTATTCTCACCCTCTCTAACTCAAGCCAATCTTTATAGTCCTCATCAATAGTCTCTAGTCGTCTACTCGCAAACTCAAAAATCGCAAAATCTCTGCAGTCAGAGTGACACACGCATCCATTCTCTTAACAATCTCTGGAGTGGTTGTACTGTTGCGTATAATGGGCTTGTACAGAATGCATACTACGTCATGTCTTGCTCTAATGTCTTGTTGAATTTTATCAAGGTCTTCTTGTGAACATAAGATTTTCAGTTTTTGACCTAGTATCACTTGCTACCTGCCTCCAGGAGTCATAAGCCTTGTTAAATGCTTAAATGCCTGATCGTGCATCTCTTGGCCTTTCTCTGTTAGTCCTTTCATGGGAGCTTGTCCTGACCTGTTGACTGTCTATGGGGTTGCTTGTTTCTTCTGTATGGAGTGACATTTTGTTATGCAGCTGTTTTAAATTGACTGTAGTCTCTGATTGCCCTGTGCCTGGATTCAAACTTCAGTGAGCAGTGATTTACCCTTAGTAATGAGTAATGCCACTATGATCAGACATTTACAAATTCTGGACATTCAAATTTTTTGTATAAAACAGGAACAAAACAAAATGTCATAAACATACTTTACCCTTTAACCCCCTGAGGTCGACTGGATCGCCGACGATCCGAGCAGCAAAAAAAGTATATTACTATTTCTAACGTCGCGAGATTTTATTATACACACGCGGCAAAAACATTGAAGAAATTTTTATCGATTTACACTGGCAAATAATATGGATTTTAAAAACATTGACAGAAACCTGTTTTTAGAATCATGACTTTCGATTTGAGCACTGGCAAATAATATGAGATTTTTTAAATTAGGTTAATTAGACCAAAAGTAAACCTTGCCTTTTCCTCTCTGTTTTACCTGGATTGTTGGTTATTTTGGTTTGTTTTGTTTATGTCTTTCCGTGTCCCCGGGTTTTCTATTGACATGGTAACTAGGTGCTAGTCTTGGGGAGGGGCGTGGGGCCATGTGCGACAACGGCTTTTGTCTTTGTCTGATGGCCGTTGAGAGAGAGATGGCCCATCTGACAGATCTTACAGGTGTGGACAACCCTCAGGTGTAGATCATGAATATTCAGGAAATTAGCATATAGCCCTCCCACAGCCTGAAATAAATTTGACCAGTTTTGATAAAAACAGGTTTTTAGCTGTTTACTCAGATGTGCTAAACTATTTTGACATCCTTACATAACCAAGACCTTGATGAACAAACGCATATTGGCAAAACAATTAGTCATTATAGTTTAGTGTGTGCTTTCACAACTTTTGTGACGGCAGAAAAATGCTCTTTATAACTTGTGTGTTTGTAGATCTATTTACAAGCTGCATATGATACTGACTAAACTATTGATGGCATATAAATGTAGCTGTGATTGTCCTTCAAATAAAAATATCAAACACTTTGGAGTAAGTGTGTGTTAAGTTGATGAAATTAAGATAAATATCAGACCACATCAAAATCACAAAGCTTCTCTGAGCTAAGCACAGACCTCAGGGGGTTAAGACCTTTCGTTAAGAGGTAGGTTCCAGGAATGACTTTTCTATGAAACAACACTAAGTTTTACCATACCTTTAGACCTTGTAGCGCTTAGAACTTACAAAAATGCTTTAACTCTTTAAAGCCTTGAAAGCTCAAAATGTTCTATACCATTGTTATGTGAGGTAATCCCGTTAAACTGTGAACTTGTATATGCATGGGTAAAGTCTCTTTTTACTGTCCATTGTCTTTTAAAGTCTCTCACTGCATCTGTAGCATAAGTACTTTGGGCATGCTGTCAGCTTCCAATCTTGCCTGAGTGTTGGGTTGATAGCTGTGCATCAGGTGTTCTTGTCGTTGACTCGTTGGAAGGAATGGCAGCACAGGATGCACAGATGTAGTGATGAGTTTTCACTGTAACAGCCCTTGGCTTGGATAAGCAAGACGCAGAGAGTTCCAAACAGGTGCCTTTGGTTTTTATTATATATTTGTCACGTTGTCACATCGTCTGAAGCACCGTGAAAACTTGTTCCGCTTACCAAGGGTGAATAATTTAAACGTTTTAAAGATTATTTTCCAAAGTTTGCATTTCAGCATTCATATGTTACGTTCCCTCGCTTACCACACATTTCCTCATTCTGGTCTCTCGTTGACCTTTATTCTGACCTTTGTGATAAACGTGAATCGCGCACATAATGAAATAAATCGCGAGACAACCAGCATTGTGCTTTCCCAATGGAATGAACGCAAGAGATTGCAAAAGGAAACGTGTGAGTAATAAAATAAAATATTATTTCTTCAAACCATAACAAACACAAGTCTCTCTATTGACATGAATTATAGAACAGTAGGTAAACATATCAATTACTATTAACGATAGAGGGCAGGGATAATTTGGGATCATCAGAGTACTACAACATATGGCATTACTCACGATTGTAAACAGTAGCCATATAAAGTGAAATTAAAGTGAGCTAGCGGCCATTTACAACCGGAGTAAACTCGTCACTGGGTTACATTTAACTTTGATTTAGCTGAAGTCTCCAATCATAAGACTGGGTCCGGAGGGAGTCCTACATCGAGTTAAGCACTTTCAGACACTTTAAGAGTGTTCACAAACAAATGACTTAGACTTGACTAGACTGCGATCCTTGCTACCCTACAAACACATGCGCAGCAGTGGAGAAGAACACGTCCTGGTCCAGCTTCCGAGCCGTGCGAGAGAGAGCGAACAATAGGTGCGCACTAGTTTTATGTAGCGTTACAGTGGGGGAGGTGAAACACTACTCTAGGCTAAGTCATTCATTGGCTTACAGTGTTTTGAAGTTGCCGCTCAGTGTCGCGTGCATGTGACGTCTGTCTGTCCATGTTGATCTGTCATGGACACATGGACCCTACAGCATACTGGAGTTACGGTGACCGCTTGGTGGGTTCTGGCTCGGAGGGGGCGGTGCTCTGTCGCATGTCACTGCCGGTTTCAAGCTACGGCAGTGAGCTCTCAATATGAGGTAGGGGATAATTGACATGAAAAAAGAGGGTATAATTGACTACTACATTTGGAGAAAATGGGGAAAAAACGGAAATAAAAAAGAAACTGTAAATTTGATTTGTCAACAATCCTTATGAAATAAAATAAAATAAATAAATAAATACAGTCCTAGCATGCAAATGTTCAGAAGAACAAAGAGGCCTTGGTTGCTATGGAGACAGAGGCCATATTCTCAAGTTGACTCCTATTCTGATATCTCTAAGCGGTTATCTTTGTAACTCTCAAAGACTCACATTCAGCAGATCTTTGTAAGATGTAATGTCAGTCAAAATATGCTAGTTTTTGATACATATTCAGCAGAACACCACCTGCTGACGGTGGGAGACTCTCAAAGAGGTTTCTGTTGAATACATAAAATATAGACAAAGAATAAATCAGCATTCTTTCTCTGTGTTTTGTCTTGAGCATCCAGGATTCCCAGTGCAAAAAAATTAATAAATGAATTGTGTTTTATATGATATTATCATATTTTATTACTGAGAACATTTAATTCCATGTATTAAAACAGAACACTACTAATAATAATATTACACTAATAGTACTACTAGTACTACTATTAATACTACTACACCTATTAATTACAATCATCATCATCATCATCATCATCGTCATCATCATCATATAAATAATACCACCAACAATAACTACCACAACAACAAAAATAATCACCATTCTTATCATAAAATGTAGGGAGGAGTATGTAAAATTGTAGCCCAGGGATGGCAATGTCTGTGGTGTGCTTGGGGTTGGAGGCAGTGTTCGGCAGTAGCGGAATTGCAAGTACTGGAACTAATTTATCAAAATTTTCCAGTAATGTGTGGTAGTTTAATTACTTCCAAAATCTAGTAGCTTTCAAGTAGTTAAATTATGTTTTTCATCAAGTAGCGGGGTAGCATGGCCAAAAGTTACAAGTTACATCTCCCCAGCAGCAGTAATATTATTATATTTATTTATTTATTTATGTGATGGTTTCAATGCAGCTGCTATTTAGTTTTGAGAAGGTGCAGCGGTACTCATGGACTAGGAGGTAGAACCACCATGGCTATACCTATCGCCATACATGAAACTAATAAAAGGCTGCCAAGTGCCAACTTTTTTATTTATTTTTTATTTTTTAATTTGTTTCTGATTTTATCCCATTTTCTCCCAATTTGGTAGCCAATTAGACCCGGTCAATCCCCCCTAGTAATGTGAACGTAGTCCTGTGACCGGTAGTGACACATCTTTCCATTGAAATGAATGGAGATCAAACGCATCTTTCCCTGGGGCGGACAGCCAATCGCCGCTGGTTCTCAGTGTGAACAGCTAACCACTGGACCACGGGGGGTGTGCAAGGTTGGCCGTTTAGATTCCGTCTGTATGCAGTGTTTCCCATAAAAATAATATTTTCATATCATGTGACAGCTAGTAGGTTTAGTTAATTATTTTAGTCCCCATTCCCAGCGCAAGCAGGCACATCTTTCCATTGAAATGAATGGAGATCAAAGCAGTCTTCTCAGTGTGAATAGCTACACAGGGTGGCAGGTTGGCCTAGAGCAGTGTTTCCCAACCAGGGTACAAAAGTCTGTGGAGATATATTGGGAATAGAATAAAAATAAAAACAGCTGTTGCCACACTGTGATTGACAAAACTTATGACTGAGAGACAGGCTCAATTGTCTCATTAGAGGTGAAATTAACTGGTTGGACCCACTTTTTCATTCACATAAACAGTGTGGGATAGAACATTGTAGAGTAGCTCACACTCAGGGTAGCTCACACTCAGCTCAGGATACCACTGACTACAGTATAAACCACTCCTGTTTAACACCCCCCCCCACACACACACACACACACGCACACTAAAGATAAGATGACCTAGGTACAAAAGAAAGAAAAAAGGAACAAACAAGTGCTTTCGCTCCACTGTGCATATTGGTGTACATTGTAAACTAACTATTTACTCCATGTTCTGGGAATTTAGTTAGAACATCTAGACATCTAATCTCACCCTGGGTCCCTGGGTAGAAGCTGCTTATTGTATGACATCAAACTGTTAATTATTTTTTTTTTTACATTTAACAAGTTTTAATTGTGTACAACAATATACTGTAAAGACATACACTACCGGTCAAAAGAACACCCCCATTTTCCAGTTTTTACTGAAATTTAAGCAGTTCAAGTCTAGTGAATAAATAATGTAGTAATAATGTAATGAGTAACTTCCCCAACACTGATTGCAGATTTCATTCTGAGGTAATGCGCTCTCCCATTGTATCCATAACCTGAATTGCTCTTGTAAATGCCCAGCTGTATAAATGTGACTGTATATCAGTGACAGTGGATAAGGGGCTGCTGCCAGAAAAATGAATAGTAATCAGTTGACCTCTATTCAACCTTGAGCCATCTCGTATGGGGCTGTCCTCGGAGGAGACTCACTTTAGGGGACAATATATTTTATTAGATTCTGGCACATTTAAACAATATAGACTTTTGAAATGATTTTCTGTTGTAGACTACATCATCATGGCTTTAGAATAGGCATTACATAAAAGGGCAACAGCGTGGGCAATGAAGCCAGAGGATTTATCCTCTGCATATCAATGCTGGAAATATTTGGCTAAAATGTTTGTGTAAGCCCTCATGTATGGAGGCTGTATTTCAGTTCCTTCCCAGGCAAATAAGGTTAACTCTCCCAGACATTTGAGTGTAGTCAGTCTAATTCATCAGAGGAACATGTAAACCCACGCTCTTCAATAATGAATTAACCCCCATTTCCCTGCTGAAAACGGGGTGGAGGTTGTTGACACCAGCAAGCATGCAAATTTGACTCCATTGACCGAGAGATGTTACCGGTGCGCCTGCCCGCTCAGGCTCCCCTCACAGGTGCAGATCCAGCCCTCAGGATCCAGCCAATTCCCATCCAGAAGAGGTTGCTATTGGTGATCGCCATCTCTGCAATTTGTCCAGTACCCTCAGGAGCCCTCATGGTTTAAATTGGGTTTGTCTCTGTCATTAACCATCCATAGACTTTCAGGCTCAGTTTTTTAAAATGTATTTATTTTTGTTTCCACCGACCACAGTTTATTTGTTTTGATTTGAAGTGCCGTGTCTTACCTCTGTTGCCAAGGTGTGCAGTGTACACTCAATAATTTGTCCCTAGTGTGCAGTCAGTGACACAGCTAGCAAGCGCACGTGAATGTGATACTTCCAAGGGTTAAAAACGACCACCACATCCTTTTTACTGCACTTCCAAAATTGAAAATCATATTCCATTACTTTTTTTTCTCAGGTGTTTAATTTATAAATTAATTATAATATTGTGCACAAAATAGTGGGCTTTTATAATGCAATTTCAATAAACTGAGAATATTATGATTTGTTCCTGGGAGGACTGTAGCTGTTACCTTTTAAATTCATTGTCCTTAATTAACACATAAACATGATCCATTAGCGATATAGTCTCAACGAGCAAAGAACCAGGAATGAGATCGACTCATGAACAAATTAGATTACATGAAAGCACAATTAGTGAACACCTAGAATGTCTAGTTTTAATTACCTGCAGAAACAGCCTCAGCTGCTGTTTTGAATAGCATCCTAACATAATAAAGAAACCAAAAAAAACAACTAAAAATGAACAGAGTGGAGCATCCACCTTGGCACCACATTAGGTTTTATTTCAACACTTTTATTTTAAGGTTTGTAATATTGAGGGTGTGGTGTTTGCAGAGAAAAACAAATGGCTTGGTTTTCAAGGTTGCAAAAACACTTTATTAGAGCACATCGCTCTGATCCAGATACATGCGTACTGCCACGTCAGGAAGCTCTGGACTCCCTCAATCCACTCCCCGCTTATCTCTACTTCCCGGCTGACACGTCACCTGTCAGGTGAGTCCGAGAACGTGGGCGTGTTGCCGCAGGGAATTCTGCCTCTCTCTCTCCAGTGCTCACTACACAAGCCCCCCCAGAATTTACTGTGGCAGCAAACCGCCTAGGGGTCTGGATTACACGGCCAAACCTCCCCAGTCTCTTGCCCGCAGCCCCGGACGGATCAGGACCCATACCAGAGTCAGTTTTAGGGCTGTCACCAGGGTCAGGGTTTAAGTCAGGGGCAGGATTTCTCGACCTGAGAGCGGGAGGGCGACCTCTGCGCGGAGGACAAGCGACCTCTACCGGCGAATCTAAATCGACGTGCGCCGGTTTTAAGCGGTCTACAGTAATGCGGTCAGATCTACCACCGATATCCAAAACAAAAAATTTCTCCCCGGACTTTATTACTCGAAATGGTCCCTCGTAAGGAGGCTGCAAAGGCTACGATGCTTATCTTGGCGCACAAACACAAAGCGCGCCTCACCCAAACCTGGATGAACGTGGGGAGCGGGGCAAACCGTGATGTGTCGTAGGCACAGGGGCGAACGATTTCAGACCGTCCCGCAGAACCGGGAGCTGGCACGTAGCTGACCAAGGCACCGAACAGCTAGGTAGAAACTCCCCTGGTACGTGCAACGGTTGCCCATAAACCAGCTCCGCAGAAGATGCTCCTAAATCAGCCTTAGGGGCCGTCCTAAGACCCAGTAAGACCCATGGGAGCGTATCAAACCAAGCGTCCCCCTGCAGTGCAGCGGAGGGACACCTTTAATGAACGGTGAAAACGCGCACATCCCGTTAGCCTGAGGGTGATACGCCGTAGTCCAATGCAGCGTCACCCCCAACTGCCGAGCTATCGCCGCCCACAACTCTGACGTAAACTGAGCCCCACGGTCGGAGGATAAATCGGCGGAACCCCGAAACGCGAGACCCACGCACTAATAAACGCCGAGCCACCTCAGCAGTGGTGGTGGACGTCCAGCGGTATTACCTCCGGCCAACGCGTGGTCCTATCTACAATTGTTAAAAGGTGTGTGTAACCCCGCGACGGAGGCAACGGCCCCACTAGATCCACATTAACGTGGTCAAACCGCCTTTCAGGGACGGCGAACGGCGCTAAAGGAGCCTTAGTGTGCTTGTGAACTTTAGCCCGTTGACACGCTAAGCAAGCATTCACCCAGTCACGAACATCCTTTTTCAGGCCATGCCACACAAACCTTCCAGACAATAGTTTTTGCGACGCCTTGCGGCCCGGATGGGATAGGTTGTGTAAAACCTCAAAAAATACGCCGCTGCCAAACCACCGGCACCACCGGTCTGGCGACCCCGGTGGACACATCACAAAGGAGTGGGGTGCATGAAGGACCAAAACTCACCTCCTGCAGCTGCAGACCTGTAGTCGCTGCGCGTAACGCCTGCACTTCGGGATCAGACGCCTGGTCAGCAGCCATTTGCCCGTAATCCACCCCTAAATTGACCGCGTCCACTATGGACCGCGAAAGACAGTCAGCCACCACGTTGTCCTTACCTGCGACGTGCTGGATGTCCGTGGTGAATTCGGAGACGAATGCCAACTGCCTTTGCTGACGGGCGGACCATGGCTCCTTAACCATAGCCATAGCTAGGGCTAAAGGCTTGTGGTCTACAAAAGCCGTGAATGTGCGGCCTTCGAGCAGGAACCGGAAATGACGCACAGCTAAATAAAGAGCAAGGAGCTCACGATCGAACGTGCTGTAATTGCGCTCAGCAGGACGGAGCTGGCGGCTAAAAAAGCAAGCGGCTGCCAAACCCCATTAACTAGCTGTTCATGCACCCGCCAACCGCAAAATCCGATGCATCCGTGGTTACAGAAACCGGCACGTCCGACCAAGGGTGCGTAAGTAGAGTAGCATTCGCTAATGCCTCTTTCGTTTTTAAAAAAGCATGCGACATCTCGGCCGACCAACTTACCAGTTGCTTTGCTGTAGCCCCTTTAAGGGCAGCGTACAGGGGCAGCATTAGCCGAGCGGCTCTGGGAATGAAACGATGGTAAAAATGTACCATGCCCAAAAACTCCTGCAAAGCCCGAACTGTAACCGGTCGCGGAAAATTTTGAATAGCCTCGACCTTAGAAGGGAGGGGCACCGCACCTTCCCGGGTGACGCGGTGGCCGAGGAAATCCACCACGGGAACCCCAAATTGACATTTCGCCAGATTAATAATTAACCCGTGTTCGCTGAGGCGCGCAAAAGGGCCCGGAGATGGGCCTGGTGCTCATCGCTGGTGACACTGGCCACCAGGATGTCGTCTAAATAAACGAAAAGAAAAGGCATATCCCGCAAAACCCTATCCATTAAGCGCTGAAAAGTTTGGGCCGCGTTTTTTAACCCGAAAGGCATTCTTAAAAACTCAAATAGCCCAAACGGGGTTATTACCGCGGTTTTAGGGATATCTTGCGGCTGAACCGGAACCTGGTGATAACCCCTGATCAAATCAATTTTCGAAAACAAAACCCTCCCAGCTAATCGAGCCGAGAAATCCTGTATGTACGGTATAGGGTAGCGGTCAGGAGTCGTGGCGTCATTAAGTCGTCGATAGTCCCCGCAAGGGCGCCACCCCCCCCCTGTTTTCGGAACCAAGTGGAGGGGTGAGGCCCAAGGACTGCTGGACCTACGCACAATCCCCAAGCGTTCCATGGAGTCAAACTCCGCTTTAGCCACAGCCAGCTTCTGCGGGTCCAACCGCCTTGCCCGGGCGTGGACCGGCGGACCCGTAGTGGCGATAAAATGATCCACCCCATGCTTGACGGCTGCCGAAGAGAACGTGGGCGTAGTGAGGTCCGGGAAATCCATCAGGAGGCGCTGAAACATATCCGCAGATGACAGGGCGCTAGACAGCTTGGACGTCCCGGTGCTGCTGGGAGAACCCGGAAGCATTGCGAATGTCTCCGCATTCACCAGCCGTCTGTTCCTCACATCGACCAGCAGGCTGTTAGCACACAGAAAATCTGCGCCCAACAACGGGGTAGACACAGACGCTAGCACAAACACCCACTGGAAATGTTGCCCATCAAAACAAAGGTCCACTGCTCGTCTGCCAAAAGTGGGGATAGTGCTGCCGTTGGCTGCCTCCAGAGGTGGTCCACGACCCCCAGTCTGTACGTCCAAAGCAGACGCAGGGAGGACGCTAACCTGCGCGCCTGTGTCATAGAAATCGCCGATCAGAAACAGAGTCCGTAACAAAAAGCAAACTGCTAGCCTTGCCGACACTCAACGCAGCTAATGGGCGTCGGCTCTGCCGTTTCCCGACGCGAAAGAGCAAGGCGGACGGCACTGCTTAGCGCGTGTGCCAAACCTGGCATGATAGTAGCAGAGGCCCGCTGTAGGTCGCTGCCGCTGGGTAGCGGCGATGACATCCTCCCGGATAGCCTGCACATCAGCAGCGCCAACCACCCTTACTGCAGGACCGGGCATCCGGCTGGAGTTTAAAACTTTATCGGCTTCCCTGGCCAGAGCCCTGAGGTCTTTCACCGGGGAACCTGCCAGAGTTGCACGCACTTGACTGGGCATCTGCTGCATAAACAATTCCCGGAATATGAAACACGGTTGGTGGTTACCCAAAAGTGTCAGCATATGGTCCATTAACTCCGACGGTTTAGAATCCCCCAAACCAGGCAGTGTAAGGAGCTTGCGAGCACGCTCAGGTTCTGACAGCTCGAAAGTCTCCAACAGGAGCTGTTTGAGAGCCAAGTACTTATCGTCTTCCGGAGGATCCTGGAGTAGGCTTAATACCCGCGATGCTGTCGAACTATTTAGAGCAGCAACCACGTAGAAGTATTTCGTGTCCTCCTGCGTTATGCCTCTCAACGCGAACTGCGCCTCCGCTTGAGCGAACCACACGGCGGCATGTTCCTGCCAGAACTCCGGGAGCTTGAGAGCGACGGCGTGCATCTTTCGTAGAAAAAAATAAAATAAATAATCACTTCGGAATCGTCCGAAGAAACGTCGGGGTCACCAATGTGGTGTTTGCAGAGAAAAACAAATGGCTTGGTTTTCAAGGTTGCAAAAACACTTTATTAGAGCACATCGCTCTGATCCAGATACATGCGTACTGCCACGTCAGGAAGCTCTGGACTCCCTCAATCCACTCCCCGCTTATCTCTACTTCCCGGCTGACACGTCACCTGTCAGGTGAGTCCGAGAACGTGGGCGTGTTGCCGCAGGGAATTCTGCCTCTCTCTCTCCAGTGCTCACTACAAGGGCTAATTAAGACCTTATTAAAGACTCAAACATGACTTCTTTAGACACTAACAAATCGTTTCTATGTGTAAGCCCTTAGGACTACATTCAGGTAGCATCTTATTCATACATTATTAGCCATGTGTCGAGGGCTTGTCGGGAATCCCCTGTGGCTCTGACTGACTTACACACACTCCTGGCTTTTCCTCTAACCTCTCCTCTGCTAAGTCTGCATTTTTCCTTTTCCAAGATTCAATCTTCTCTTTCTAATCCTTGAAAACTCTACTCTACGTTTTCCTCTCTCCTCACCCCTCCGCCTCCCCCACCCCCTCCTCTCTAACAGTGGATGACTTCGCATCCTTCTTTCGCGAGAAGGTCGATGACATTCGCAACTCCTTCCCCCCATCCTCTCCCTCACCTAATTCTCCCTCACACATATTGCTACCTAAACCTCTCACCCCTCTGTCCTCCTTCTCGCCCCTCCCTGACTCGGACATCCTTCAACTTGTTCACTCCCACCATCCCACCACCTGCCCTCTCGATCCCATTCCTTCCCCCCTCTTCCAGTCCATTGCTATGGATATCCTCCCCTTTGTCTCCAATGTTATTAACTCCTCTCTTTCCTCTGGCTCTGTCCCCTCTTCCCTCAAATGTGCTCATTTTGTCCCCCTCCTCAAAAAACCCTCTCTGAATCCTGCTGCCATTTCTGTCCAGACCTGTCTCTCTCCTCCCATTCCTCTCCAAAATACTAGAGCAGGCTGTCTATAACCAACTGTCTGCTCATCTCCTACAGAATGACCTTCTTGATCCTAATCAATCTGGGTTCAAGGCAGGCCACTCCACAGAGACTGCTCTCCTTGCGGTCACTGAGGCTTTTCACTGAGTCCCAATCCCTTAGCTCCGTCCTCCTTCTCCTCGATCTGTCAGCTGCATTCGACACCGTGGACCACCAGATCCTGCTCTCATCTCTCGTCGAGATGGGAATCTCTGGATCTGCACCGAGTCCTACCTAGCTGACCGGTCCTAACAGGTGGCCTGGAGAGGATCCCTCTCCTCTCCCCACACCCTCTCTACCGGAGTCCCGCAGGGCTCGGTGCAAGGCCCCATCCTATTCTCCCTGTACACCAAGTCACTTGGTTCTGTTATCTGTGCTCACGGTTTTTCCTATCACTGTTATGCCGATGACACTCAACTCTTTCTCTCCTTCTCTCCATCTGAGACCCAGGTCCCGGCACGGATCTCTGCATGCCTGGCCGACATCTCTGCATGGATGTCCACCCACCACCTGAAGCTGAACCTGGGGAAGACAGAGCTGCTCTTCCTTCCAGCGAAGGGCTCCCCGATGATTGATGCGTCAATCATAAGAACATAAGAACATAAGAATATATAATGACGAGAACGGGCCATTCGGCCCATCTAGGCCTGTCATGTCCTAATCTAAAGAGTATGCAGTACTACATCTAGCCTGGAATCTAAGTGGAATCACCATGGAAGGCTCCATAGTGTCTCCGTCCCAGTCTGCCAGGAGTCTTAGAGTGACCATGGACGACCAGTTGTGCTTCTTGGGCCACATTGTAGCGATCACTCGGACCTGCCGATTCTCCCTCAACAACATCCGGAGGATCCGACCGTTCCTCACCCAAGAGGCCACACAACTCCTAGTCCAGGCCCTGGTGATCTCACGTCTGGACTACTGCAATTACTTGCTGGCAGGCCTGTCGGCCTGTGCCATCAAGCCACTGCAACTAGTTCAGAATTCTGCCACACGTCTGGTGTTCAACTAGCCGAAGTTCACCCACGTCACCCCTCTACTCTACCCCCAGATTCAAATCACTGGCTTTTCAAGCGGCTAGAGGTACTGCTCCCCCATACCTCCAGTAACTCATCACTCCCTATACCCCAGCCAGACCCCTCCGCTCAGCCTCCTCTGGCAAACTGACTGCCCCATCCCTCTGGATAAGAGCGTCTGCTAAATGCTTCAAATGTAAATGTAAATGTGATGAAAGAGTAACAGTTGGACAAGAACGCATAAATTATCACTATATGCCGATGATATGATATCATTCTTTACTGTTCCCATTGATCACTCAACACTCTGTTACTGCAAACTAGCAATTACAATACCATGTGTGAAATTATAAATAATTTACCTAGGTTTAAAAATACAATACAATTATGACACTAGACAAAGAGACACTCATTTAAAAGGTGTGATAAGCCATGTTAAAAATAAAATAGAAAGATGTAAGAGCTTGGGGGTATAAGTAACATATATGTTAAAAAATAATGTTAATCCCCAAAAGTTATTTATGAATTGAAAATTATCCCTGCTTTGGACCAATGAAATGGATTGATATGCTTCATAAAATAATATCTGCCTTCTTTCCTATAAGGAAGATTTGATTGGTGGTGTGAGCTAGCATTAATTTTGCATTATTTCTTATTGGCAGTAATGTAACGCTGTCAGTTTCGAGCGAGTGGAGAAACAAGGTTTGCCAGACAAGAGCTGAGGAAGACGAGGGAGAGAAACAGAACCTTGTGCATGTGTGTGCAGGAATGATTCGAACTGAAGAATCCAACTCGAGTGAGAGCACATGTCACACATCACATGTGCGTGCATGCCCATAGTTGCACATGTATTACTATTTTTGTTTCATGTGTTCAAATGTTATTTTAATTTGCACAAACTCAGAAGTTGCACGCATGCAACACTTGTATGCACAAAGTTAGATTTAGAAATCATATTTTTCCTTGTGCAAGTTCTGACAGGGACATAACACCATACAAATGAGGAGACAAAAATAAATTATGCTCTTTGGCAAGGCTTTCTGCAGTTAAACATAAGAGTGCCCTGAATCTATCCAACATTTTCTTTAATAATTTGGTCAATACAGATGAAGGACTTATTTCAATCACCTCCAGTAAAAGACAGGGTCAAAACAGAATATGATAGAATCAAGGTCCTAAGTGTTTCATTTGATAGTCTTTACTTCTGTAAAACACATGGCTAAAATGGTTACTGATCCAGCAGGTTGGGTCACCAGATATAATAAGAACAAGCTGTCATAAACTGTTATCTTACAACTCTCTGTTTTGACCAACCACTTTGGAAGTCACCAAAAGTATTTCCTTATATATATTGTTAACGTTATTATGGGACTTATATAACATTATTAAGGTTATTACCATTAATGAAAATGGTATTACCATTAAGAGGCATTATCCTTTTTATGATTTTATTTTTATGCCCTTCATTTTGGAATAGAAGCTCTCTCTGTTTGGGGCAGACGGGACATTAAGATGTAGTATGTATGAGAAGTGTTGGATGGGGAATTGAAAAGTAAAAAATTGCCACCATTGGTAAAAATTCCTTTCTGTGCAGGTATAGTGCGTCATTAGTTTGCTATGCGAATTTATACATAATTTATACAAGTACAAGGGATGAATATACCCCCACAGTTTTGAGTTGGGAACAGTGTCTAGTTTTACAAAATGACAAAAGGCCTTCCATTCTGACACATACATACACTCACACAGACATGAATGCAGACACAAATACATCGCTTTATGTTTTATATCATGGCAAAGGCAGAACACACAAACACAGAGATGCAAACACATATATAAAGACAGCAAAGACAGCAAAGACAGCGCACAGCAAAAGCACCATGAGGTGGTTCTAAGGTGCTTGATAAAATGCATCAGCAGGTGCCAGTGAAGATGATAGGTCACTAGACTTAGTACGTAGCACCAGTTGGCTAGTCATGGTTGGGTCATGGTCACCACAATCTCAGCCTGGCCTGTGGGAAATGGGCCAATGTTAGCAACAGAGGATGGAGATCAGGGCCACAGGGAGAGATCCATGGCTACATCACAGCCTGCCTACGCACTCAAATAAAGGCACAATTAGGGTAAACTTTTGTTCCTCAGGGTACAAATGTGTCCATTGTAGCTTCAAAGGTACACATAAGATACTTTATGATATGGTTTTGTACAAATTGAGGAAGGTACAGGTATGTACCAAGGTAGGGTATCCTTATTCACACTGGCAACCATATTGGAATGAAAACGAGGCTTGTACAGCAAGCAACATTCTTTTTACTGCAAGGGTACAATGATGTTCTTCTGTCTAAAGGTATAATTCAGTACCCTACAAGGGATCTGCCACAGTGACAAGAATTAGCCCTGTAATAGGTACAACATGGTGCCTTTTTTTCTGAGAATGTAAGGTGAATTGCTTTGCTACACGTTTGCCGGCTTGAAGAGTATTTTAGAAATTGGCAAAACAATAATTTAGAACAGAAATGATCTTGATAGACCACTCCCATCAGGATAGAAATGCTTCACCATAGGATGAAGGTGATTACTCAGAATGGCTTTGTATTTATTTGTGCTTACCTGGCCCTCTAAAGGGTTATAAACCATGCCAGGAAAATGCACCCCACACCATCACAGAGCCGCCAGAACCCTTTCTTTACTCAAGTGATGGCATTTATTTGGCAGTTACCTGTATTTATTCTGCACAGAGGATTGTTTGTTGTTTAAGGTCATATTTAGGATTGGTTCATAGGGGCATAACACCATTAACACCATACCAGTTTACCTTTGCCTTATTAATGAATTAATAATCCTTTCATAAAAGCCCATGGATGCAATGGAAACCAACATGACAACACTACTGCTGATCCTGCTAATTTAACAGATGAAATTGAATATGTAATGATATTTAGGACTGGATATCATCTACATTTCTTCCTTAATGCAAAACACATCAGACTCCTTTTTTAACTATGATTTAGTTACTTCAGAATATGAGTCCTTTTTACATTTGGTGTTTCCCTTATTTTGTCTACCTCCTGTATTCATATAATGAAGAAAGAAGCAACATTGTTCAGTTTTCTGTAAGTTCAGTGCACTGTCACAGTTTGAGAGACGGTAGAGGTGTGTGCTCCTGTGTCTCCTCCCTTTCTGTGTGACCACGGCGATGGCGGGGGACGCTGGGCAGCACAGAGATGGACCAGAAACTGAGCAGAGGGAGCAGTGATGACTCAATCAGCCCTGAGCACCTGCTCCAACCACCCAGATTACCCAGCAGCCTCTTCACCAAACACAGACCCAGGGAACGGAGCATGCTGACGCACCAGGGACATTGGATTCGCTCACGAACGTGTGTGAAATTGTATATAACGTGCGTGTTTTCTTCCTCCCCTCCTCAAAGTCTTTTTGGAGTACTCTTTTAATCAGAGCTGGAATGGGTGGTTCCTTCTTTTGTCAAAACAAACTCGCTATTTGCTATTGGTATAGCTATTTCTTTGTTAGATTTTTTTAAATAATAATGGTATGCTGGTCAAAAGTTCTTCAGCATTTTTCAGCTGGAATAATCAGAACTCCTGTCGCATAATGGCAGAATATGAATTCTTTCCCCGCATTGAATAACAGAAGGAATTTAAAATGAGATTCTCTGTTTTTCAAGATGTTTCTTTTTTCTTTGTTTGCCCTCCCACTAGAATTTCAACATTGAAGTTAACTGCCAAGGTCATGCGTATTCTGGCTTTGAGCACCAAAGTTTGTGTCACATTATATTATATTTTCACAACAAACAATATTGATTCATGTTTGGAGTTCAAATGATAAGGTTGTCTCTGCGAGTATGTAACTACCATTTAGAAAACTGAGGTCATGACCTCCGTTTGTGTTTTTATTCTGATGCCCTCTCTTGGTTTCTAAAGAATATTATTTAATAAAATACCACTGGCATAAAGAAAAGACCAAACACAGCCTCATTCTTGTCTTTATTGCTTCTTTTGTATCAATGATGCACTTGCCATGCTGTAGAGGCTTCTACCCTTATGGTTGTCACTTCCACTATGCCACTATGCCACTTCCACTATGCCACTTACACAGTGCCACTATTCCACTGTACCACTTTCACTTTGCCACTATATGGTGGACAGAGGAGGCTGGTGAAATCGGACATATGTGTGGCACTGCGTAATGTAATTAATGACGCAGCAGTAGTAGTTTAGAAGATAGCCATTAACAATGGTAACAGAGAGACAGTGTAATGTGGGTTAGGGAACTGGGCTTGTAACTCAAAGGTTGCAGGTTTTATTCCCAGGCAGGGCACTGCCATTCCACCCTTAGGCAAGGCACTTAGATTGCTTTAGTAAATCTAGCTGTATAAAATGGATAAATTCTATGTTTTAAATACCCACACTGTGTCTCAGACATACAATATGATGAGCTGAAAGCAATCATGACCCCCACCCCCCATCACCCTTAGTTCAACAGAATCCGTAAACACGAATTACATTTTCTCCAATGGGAGATCGGTGGTTACAAACACATGCCATACCCCCCTTCCCCCACCCAAGGGGGCACCAGGTTGCATATTTATTTGTACCAGGACTTATAAAAGTGCCACCCCAACAGTTAATCGGGTCACAGCCATTCCAGCGGGGGCAGCCCGGCCCTAACCTTGTTTAATTAAAAAAAAGGATGTTTGAATTTTAGATTCCAGAATAATTACGGTGAGCTTTAACACTGACAGAAAATCGGTAAGACCAGTACCCTCAGGCGAAGAGACCTTTAGCAGATAGCGGCTTGCATCCCCTGTACACAATCTGATGCATTTCGTGCCCTTAAATAAACAAACTGATCCCACATCATACTGAATCCTTTTTATAAAAAACTAATCCTTGACTTATTTATTTCAACAAGCATACTTGGGCCATTACTGTTGTGAAATTTCCCCATCTGTCAAGGCCCATTGAATGGAAGTAAGGGCTTTTGCAGGTGCTGGTTATATTGCAGTAGATTTCACTGATTGTAAAACATTTCTGGTGACCATAAGGTTATTGTGGCGACCTTAATACATAGTGTTCATAGCAGCCTTGGGAATACCAAAAAACATAATAGTATATAAATAATGTCATATTTTTCATGTATTTAATATTTTATAATATTTCTAAATTTAAAGTAATCTTGAATAAAGCATTATTCCAATTGAAAGAAATAAAAAACCCTCCCAGGCTGCAGGCTTTCTTGCATAGATGAGGCTTGCTGGGTTTTTGCTGATCGCAGAGGTAACTTTATAACAGCCGGGTGCCAGGTTCATCCTGTAATTCATTTTTTAATTGAATAACATTTTCATTTAAGGTGACTTGGCTGATGAATCTGGAGGTAATTATCATCATATAATTTCTAAGCAAATTGATTGATAGATAGATAAATAGATAGATAAATAGGTAGGTTGGTAGGTAGGTAAATATAGATAGATAGACCTCCAGAGAACATTCTTTCAACAGATGGTGCAGGTGACTTGTTAACACACACTATACATTGCTTTAAGGACATTGATGTATTTTATCTTTGGCTTGGAGTACGGGGAACAGGATTGCACCTGGCTGTGAGGACCAGGGTGGTGACCACCTCAGTGGTCTGTTGATTGAGGAGTTACTTGATTGACTGATCCCTCGCTGGTGGAATGACCTTCCGCAATTGGTCAGGACCGCAGAATCACTTGCGATCTTCCGCAAGAGACTCAAAACCCACTTCAGACTCCACTACCACTGAATTCTGCACACCTAGCTAATTGTCATCACCACTGCCTACTTCCTCAACACTATATACCCCTGCTTACTCCATTTAATTAAAAATAAATGTACTAACCTTTTCCTTCCCAGTGTTACAGGTATGGTACGCAGATGCGTGCAATGATGTCTATCGCTGTATTACTGCACTGATCTCTTGCGCTAACTATGATTGTTCCTACCATGTATTTATGCACATCTTGTAAGTCGCTCTGGATAAGAGCGTCTGCTAAATGCTTAAAATGTAAAATGTAATGTAAAATGATTGAGTCCAACTCCACCCTTGATGATAGCTGGGCCATCAAGGCTTCCTTTGCTTGGAAATGTACTAGCTTTGTTCAATGTGGTCAAACTCTCACGGAACTGTAGAAAATCTTATCAGCATCAGGGGTTGTCGATATGTTGTGACATGACTACCAACCGCTTGCATTGCTGTTGCTACGCACTACGGAGCTCCGCTCAGCTGGAGATGAAATTTGACATGTGGCATCAAAGCATTGCTAAGACCCCACCCACTGCGTGAGAGGTGAGGTCTTTCCGGAAGACCACAGTGAGGTTATGGCAGGAATCACAAATAGACCGAACCATTTCAAATAATGTCCGTGCCCATGAGAAATATCCAATGTGCAGTCTTTGGCGTGCTATTGAACACACGGACAACGACCGCGGCTGAAAAGCTTAAATTCCAGACACAATGCTTCTCAAAAAAATATAAAAAGTCTCCATTTGCATTTATTTAGCAGATACTCTTATCCAGAGCGACTTACAATGAGTGCATTTAAAATGCCATTTAAAAGAATAATCACAGCTAGAGCAAGAGATCAGCACAGCAACAATACAACAGACGTTATCGTAGACAGATGCACACTACACCTAAAAAAGTTAGTACATGTTTTTTAATACATTCAGTGGAATATATTGTAACAATCCAGGGGGGTCGCTACGCAGAAATGTGTGCGGGGCAATATGGGGGAACATTATTGTGTGTTTGTTCGTTCCCCCTGTGTAATTGAGTTACTTGTGTTGTTTAACTTTGTTATATGTGTTAATGTTACCTTGTTTATGTGTTAGCTGGCTGGTCGTGGTGTGTTAAATGTTGAAGCCACCATGACCAGTATACCTGTATTATTTAGTGCAGTGCCTTGAATTTCAGGGCAAACGTTTTTGTCATCGATCAAGTGTTTCGTTGACTGAGTTTACTTCCTGGTTGTTGTGCTGACTAGTGAAGAAGTTTAATGGTCTGGCGTGTCCTTTTCAGGACGCGTCTGTCCCAGCAAAGTTCGCCAGATATTATCCGGGGTTGTGCGGTGTATGGAACACGGATAATTATCGCCAGATATTATCCGGGGTTGTGCGGTGTATGAAACACGGATATTTATCGCCTTTTAATAAAGTGGCTATTCGCGTAGCCATTTTTGCAATGCAGCTGAACTCTGTGTGACTTCTTGATACATCACCTTGCGCATGCTCGCTACAATATTGCAAAATATTAAAATAATAAAAAGAATAATAATACTAATAGAAATATATACATTAAAAATATTAAAATAATACATTCATTTAAAATTACAGCTCAGGCTTTGAGCTTATGTCAGACCATCTACAAACAAAAAACTGTTTATAGTGCAAAAATCCACAACTGATAACAAATCACCATATCTGAATAAGTGCCGAGATTGTGCAGTGAATGGGAATTTAGAGGCAGACAGGTCGGTCTGAAAAACGATTATTTTTAAAACAAAACTTTTACCTGAGATTTTTTTTATGAGCAGAAGAGGGGTTTATTTGAATCAAGCAATAATCAACAAATCAAATCCAACATACATTTGACAGCATAGCACCATAGTGTATGGCAGGGCTGTTCAAAGACTTCATGGGGACGAGATTTTAAAAATCAGTGCAGGTGCAGGTGAGCCAAACATTTTCCTTTCATTTGCCACATTTAGCTATGGTGTATGGTATAGGATAGTCAGGGTTGGGAGGGTTACTTTGTAAATGTAATTAGTGCCTGATTACTGATTACACGGCTCTGAAAGTAATCCGATACGAATACAGTTACATGTCTCAAAAAAGTAACGTAATCAGATTACTTTTAGAATACTTTTGGATTACTTACTTTTTCTATCACAGATGGGTATGTTTTGGGGTACAGGAGACATTGGGAAGCTGTTATATAGCCAAAGGTGGTGCTACTTAGTACTAAAAGGGTGCTCAAACTTTTGCACACGCCATGTTCACTTTTTTATTTGATCAGTAATACATTTAAATAGTTATTATGCATTACACTTTGAAAAAGGATGTCATGTTCAACTTTCCACTGTGTTGAGGTCAGGTCAGCTTCTGTTCATTTAATAATAAATACTAATACATTTGAGATGTCAATTTAGCTAAATATATGCAACATTGTATCTGCATTTTTTGTTGTAGTCGTCGTCATTAACATGTTATGGAATTAGAATGGACAGATTCAAAATTAATCATAATAAAAAGTAAAGGGATATTGAAAGGCAAGTTCTTTTACTGTTTTGATGGCTCATCATTAGCATAACTCAAACACAGCATCTAAAACAATGTAATAACTTTTGAAACTTTTTGGCACTGGAATAACAGCGACTTGTAAGGGATATGTAGCGGCGAATGCTCGGCAGTGCATAACGTAATTGACGTATAGTAGAGTACAATTGTCTACCAAATTGGGAGAAAACTGGGAAAAATAAAAAGAATAAAATAAAATGTCATCGTTTCAACAATAAAGAAAGCAGTATAAAATTAGCAGAGCAGTTAATGCGATGCCTCAAACCGTAGGCTAAGGTCAGGTAACAGCAAATTACTGCAGAACTGTGTTCATTAAACTGAAGGTTAGCTAACGTCGACTTACTCCAAGTGCTTTTTAAGATTCGAAGTCGAGTCTTTTGATGCCGACAGTATCTTTATTCCTGGAAGACACAAGGTACACTGGGCCGACAGATTTTTCCCATGTTCTTCTTTAAACTGGAAATTGCCACAAACTAAAAGCTGACTTTTTTTCCATATTGTCCCTATCAATGTTTGTCTGAGCGTGGGCGCGCGCTTTTTTTTTAACGCATTTTTTTTAACGCAGTTTTTTGGTTCTGTGCAGCGGCTGTAGTTTTCGTGAGCTGTGTGATGATAATCATGTAGGCATGATAATTTCATGCTGTAACTTTAGTAATGAATATCAGCTCATTAATGTTTGTAAGGAAAACTTTCCACCAAGAATTCCAAGAAGTAATCCAAAATGTATTCACTTCAGGTTTATTAAAGTAACTGTATTCAGATTACTCGTTTTTCAAATAACGCGAGCTGAATACAGTTACTTGATTTTTGTATTCTGATTACGTAACGCCGTTACATGTATTCCGTTACAACCCAACCCTGTGGATAGTAGTATATTATTCAATTTACACCATAGTAAAGTACAGTATGCATTTTGAATTGAAAGGCCTTCATGCATCTCCATTTTTATCCTATATTCTTATAGCTAATTTTATTGTAGACACGCACATGCATACAGACATATACATGCATACACACACACACACACACACACACACACAGTGTGGTTTTTAGATTTTATTATTCTGCAGTTCATTCTCACACTTTTCTCTTCTGTGAACCGATGAGGAGCTGGCTGTTCTGTTGCTTACAGCACCACGGTCTCACAGTGGTGAGGTTGCTGCGAGCCTGTTACTGGCACAGAATCTGGAGAAATTGGGAATCTGGAGCACATAATAAAATGTCAGAGGCATAGACTGAATTGTTGAGTGTGCCCCAGAGGTCGCTGGGATACTGATTGTGGTTCTCTGTGGCTCAGTTGGTAGAGCACAGCATTGGCAACGTTTAGGTTGTGGGTTCAATCCCCACTGGGGCCACATATACTGAAAATGTATGCATTCGCTACTGTAAGTCGCTTTGGATAAAAGCGTCTGCTAAATGGCGTATGTTATGTTATGTTATAACAATTGCAAATTGGCCTCCATGTTACCTGTGGTCTGGGCAATGTTGTGAAGAGGAGAGATGAGGAAATTATGTTGTGTAAAAAGATCTGTGCATAGAAAAAACAATAACAATGCGGGAGTCTTATAGAATATCTGACTATGGGAGGGCTGAAAGTAGATATTTAGATCATAAACACACGGGTGCACGCACACACGCACGCACAAACACACGTACGCAGACACGCACAATCATTAACCCTTTATGCCAAGACTTGCACTAAACTTATGTCTGTGAATGAAGTTTGGACACGGCATGAAACTGGACTTAACTACGCTAGTGATACACACATAAGCATGATTGAAAAGTGAATTGTACAGACAGCACAGCCACTGTGCCATAGAACATTGATAGAAAATTTGGGGGGTCGGGGGGTGAGATGCATAGTGCTTTTTTTAAACCTGTAACAGAAGTGAGTCTGTGATTCTGAGGATGTTTGGCTCCACTGGAGAAAAGGTCTTCATTGTGACATCTGTCTCGATGCTATCAGGAGGGGTTTTTCACAATTAGCAACTATGCAAGTGAGTGAGAAGCCTGATGCTTTTACTCAAACTCGCCTCTGTCACGGCCTCTTTCCGCAGCTCTTAAGATGGTTTCGCTTTGACATAGGCTTGCAGCTTGTGTCTTCTTCAGCTAACAAAGAAAGAAAAAAATAGATATTTATAAATCTGTGAGTCATCGCTTAGATTTTTCTGAATCTCCTGAAGGAGAAATGTGTTGTGAGTTTGCTGAAGCTGACAACATGCTTATGTTTTATGTCTGAGTGCAGGGCCAGCTCAAGGCACAGGCAATACAGGCAGCTGCCTGGGGCACCATGTCGGCTAGGGGCGCCAGGTCGCCCTCACAAAAAAAAAAAAAAAAAAAAAACGCTAGTGGCTGGTGTGCTCCTTTCCTCCCAATCAACAAATAAACAAAAAGAAATACACTTTGCACCCCTGTTCTGTTCCTCACACAATGTTTCATCTGGCCTGCATTTTGACTAGGGGTGCAACGGATCACAAAACTCACGGTTTGGATCATATCATGGTTTTGAGTCATGGATCGGATCATTTTTCAGATCGGCAAAAACAAAAAAGAGAGACAAATATAACTTTGATTTCCATTTATTCTGTAAAACACTTAAAGCAGTGAACATTTTTGCCCATTTACCATTTTTAAAAACGTTAGGTTAGTAAGCTGCCGTTAGCTAACTAGCGTCTATGGAGTTATCTTAGTCCTAAAGTAGCCAAGTACTAGCTAGTTGGCTAACTGATGTTTTCCAGAGTCTGAGTTGTAGGGTAAATAAGCTAGCGGTTAGTAAGCTCGCTAGCTATTGCTAACATTTCTTATACGGAGTTAGCTAACGGTAGCATAGACCTAGTCTTGGCTAGCTAGCTAGCGTATATCCGCTTTGGTATGTAGCTAGCCAATTCAGAAAACGTTCATGTTATCTATTGCTCAATTGAGCTGGCTATTGAACTTGAAAACTGCCATAATCTGTTCTACAAACTGTAGAAACGTTTAGTTGGTTGACACCATGAGCTGGCTCGATAGCTCGTTTGAAATACTTCACTTATCTTCCCTCTGCAAACAGCTTGGAAACGCATTAGCGAGCCTGGTTAACTAACATTAACCATCTAGCTAATCATTCAGCATAGCTAACTCTGACCTAGTATGTTTTCTTCTAGCTATGTTTAGCCAGCTAGTTAACCTCGAGAACCCGTTATCACTGCTTACACAATAATGTTAGGGGTAGACATCCAATCTTGGTTTCCTAAGCTAGCTAACAATTGCGAGCTAGTTAATAACAACTGTCAAGTGTCACTGATCTGTGTGAGGACTAACTTAACATAACCATTCTTCAATTGCTCGGGCATTTAACAACAATCAACAACCAGCAAGCAAGGCTGCTAAATGTTTTGTAGCGAGGCAGCCAAAGTAGAAATTGCTGGCTAACTAACATTGCGCATATACTGTATACTAAGAGATTATTAAACTAAATTAGCTAACAAGTTCACTGCACCCCTAAGAGTTGGCTAGGGTCACTGCATGCAAATGCCTAACGTTACTACTTTTTTGAACAGCTGACTACGAATGTCTAGAGTGTTTTAAATGTATCTAATGTTGGATAGATTAGGCTACAGGTAACCAGCCAATATAATTTACAGGGAAGCCAAAGTGCTCCCATACATGCGATTTAAATGATGCGGGAGGCTTTTCAAGTTCCTCCGCTCCTCCGCTAGCCATGACTTGTCTGCTTTTTGCAACGCGATAATCTCTGATTGATTCGTTGGGATTCAACATGACGTAAACACACAATGGCTGTTTTTGTGCATAATTAATCAATCGTTGTGCTTCAGAGCAAAACACAGCACGCACCTGTCTTGTCTATCTCTTCACTGTAACTCTGCATCGAGATTTAGGGAATTGTTACTTTAAAACGTAACAGCGGCAGAAAAACTGTATTTCTCTATGATGGTTCAATTTAGCAATTAATCCGCGGTTCATATGTGTGCCAAACCGTGGGGGGTGATCCGTACAGATCACGGATCAACTGTGTTCCGTTACGCCACTAACTTTGACAGAGATGCTGTTACTGAGGTGGGGGATATGATGCCTGGCTGCTTGCTGAAAGTGGGGGTTACGTGCATGCATCACAGGCAACCCAAGAGACGTGCTGTCACCTGTCGGGTCAAGCGCAGGTGACGGGGTCAGAGAGGCACGCACTACTGATGCAGTCAGGCAGAGAGCCAACATCAGCACGACGCAAGATAGATATCAGATCGATGACAGATTTTATATTTGCACAATGACAAGCCTTCTGGTGTGCAGGGGAGAAAACGGAGGAAGGAGGAGGAGGAAAAGAGAGCCCAATTAAGAGGTAGGCTATGTCATCAAAATGCCGTTTTGTTGTGTTTCTGTGTTATTGTAGGAGGCTAGGGAGCTAACTAGCTAAGTAATAAACAAGCTAATGCTAGCTAGATAATGCGATGCTAAGAGCTACTGCTAGACTCATACAGATTGAAGGATGAATGCATGCTGATGCTGAGTTACCCAACCCTCACGTTTTGGCTTGAAGCTTATTAGTACCCACCTGTAGTTATTCACAAAACTAGGCTACTACACCTGAATTGCAGAGTTGCAAAACCCTCATGCTTGCCTTGAGTCTCAAGCTTTATTATTAGGCTACCAAAATTAGTAGTAGGCTACAACATTATATCAGTGATAATAATGTGGCTAGCTTCCATGGTGATGTCTGATTGATGTTTGTTCAGACATCAAAATGTGTAGAGCCGGCCCTGTCCGAGTGCATAGGCGGAGGGTGTGTAAGGCTGGGCTTAGCCTTCCCCTGGCCACGGGTATGGCAATTTATATATACGTATACAATTAAATACAAATGCTAGCAATAGAGGATTCGAGGTGGAGTTAGCTCACTCAATCCACTGCCTACTGTGGAGGACGTAACTAAGCTGGCCAGCTGCAGCCGATTGCTGCATGGTTATTAGACTATTAACACTAGATATACTAGCTACTACTATTAGGCTCCAGTCTCATCCAACAACGTTACCCTGAAAGCTGAAGGATTCAGCACGGAGCCATTCTGGACACACACTCTCTGTTAATGTCAATAAAAAGTGTTATAAATTATGTGTGTGAGAATTATGTGTGTGAGAATTAATAAGGAAGTCATATATTACACCTACGTATTACAACCCCCAAAAAAAAAACACCTAGCATCAAATTGAATAAGTACACTGGTGTAATGTTAGTGAAAGTCAATGATTTTATTTGACTGAAGATTAGCACAGGTCCAAAACTCTGACAACTTGACTGACTTAACTTACTTCAACCAGTGGGGTTTGGCAGTGCGAGGCAAACGTTATGTTGATATTCAACTCACTTTTAGTAGCGTAACGGTGAGCAGTTAGCTTAGCCACCAACAATGCTAACGAATGTATTCGCCATATCGTGTGTGTGTTATCAGCAGTTGCTAGTTCTTGTATGTAGCCTAGCCACCACGGCTAATTTATGGCTCTGGCGCTACATGCTACGCAATGTCCCACAGACCTTTGCGAACGCTACAGCTATTATTTATTATTTAGTTATATTAACGTTTTACTATTTGTATAATTGTGGAATGGTGCTTGTATGAAAGTCTCTCCCTCCCCTGTTACAGAGGGTTATTGTATGTGACCCTTTGTGTTGTGCACCATGATAGTAGGTGTATGTATAGAGAGCGTTTGTCGTATTTTCTGTGTACTTCCTAGGGTCTCGATGCTTTGTTTAAATAAAGCCGGGAACACGACAACGTAAAAGTAAAACTTGCATCATAATGACTTCACACTGCCATCTACTGGTCAAACTATAGTGCATACGCAGAGAATGCGCATGTGCCTAAACTTTAAAATGCGCATGCGCAATAGCTTTATCCTGCAGTTGGTTCACCCTCCGCCTATGTCTGAGTGCTTTCTGTGCAACATGAAGAACAAACAACCACTGGTCTACTTTGCTATGTTAACTGTGAGGTGATCATTACAAGTGTCTCTTGTCCTCTTTTGTGTGTGTGTAATCTGAATATGATTGTGTTTACTGAATTTATGAATAAATATGTCTTTGTGTTGGTGTCTGTGCATGTTTGCACGTGTGTTTCATGGTGATTGTTTGTCAGTGTATGCGTGCATGTTTGGAAATGATTATTCATGTTTGTGTGTGTGCGGGGGTGTTGTTTGGTGGTGTTGCATGCTTATCATTTGCAGTGTGACACAGAAAGATGACTAAATCACTGACCAGTTTTCTTCTGCAGAGTCTCAATATTAGGTGTGAATCACCACTATGCCCCCTATAAGCATTTGCAGTGCTGTTGTTAGCATGACGGCCTGCAGGCTTAGCGTGTTCTGGCATGAGGAGGAGGAGGGGACGAGGCACAGTGTCAAAGGCAGGAGTGTCAATGGCTATATGATATGAGGACCATTTACCTTTCCTTTTATTTAGGAACAGAGGTGGCTACTTTGTTCTCCTTTGTGATTCAATCAATTTCTAAATCATGTCCAATCATTTTTGAATTTACGTCAACAGGTGGACAAATTTAATGAGTCAAAGTTCAAAATATTGATTGAATCCAGGCCTAAAACATCTCAAAAGGATGATCAGTGAAAACAGGATGCACCTGAGCTCAATTGGGTTTTTGAGCCCTTCTTGTCATAGCTAAGAAGAGTTGTGGTGGTTCCAAACTTCTTCCATTTCACAATGATGGAATCAACTTTATGTTTTTATACCCTTCCCCAGATCTATGATATTTTAGTTATTTATTTTTAATACATTTGCAAAGATTTCAATCAATTGAAAACAGGTTTTTCTAGAAACATTTGTCAACAGGATGCACCTGGCTATTGTGTGTAGAATTCTGAATAAAAAAAATTTTAGTTATTTATTTTTAATCCATTTTTAAAAAGAATAAGGCTGTAACCTAACAAAATGTGGAAAAAGTGAAGCGATGTGAATACTTTCCGGATGCACTGTACATGTTGTTAATTTTTTTTCATTATACAAGAATGTGCTTGAGGAGAGGGCTGTGAGACAAACTGTGAGCCATCGGACGGAGTGGGCTAATGAGATCGTTATCCATATTCAGTCGTCAGCCTTACTCTGGACTTTTACATTTCGGCGTGCGGGGGGGTGATAATGCCCATCTGGAGAACGGACAATCTAACATAAGGTTCGTAATGCAATTAAAATAAAATACATTGAATTGCCTCTGCTTTCCTTCCCAATTAATGGAGCTTGATGGCGGTTGAGGGTCAATAGCCACGGCTGACATTTAAGACTCTGTCCCGTTGCCATTTAAGAGAAGAAAAATGTTATAAATAAATACAGGCAGCACTAGGAGACCTCATTAAGCCGTTTATGACATAGCATGCCTTTAAAACAGTGTTCATGCGCATACATATTACTGTTTGATGTCCCGTTTCATGAATATTAACATTTTTATTTTAACGGAAAGGAAGTCAAGGCTGTTGAAGAGCTGGAGATTCCAGCTGAGAAGATGATTCAATCATTCTGGCCAATCACCTCGCTCCCACTCCTGCCAAACGCAAGGGTGCAATGCATTGTGGGGTTTTTTCTCCCTCCTAACATGCACACAGTTTTCCAGACTAAGAAACTGCAGTTATTTCCTGCTGGAATATTCTTTCTGCTTTACTGCAATTAAACATTGTTTTAAAGAGAATTATGTTCAGTTGTTGGGTTAGTGAACCCTGGCCAGAGATGTTTATGTTTTTTGTTCCATCCAAGCTGGACTACAGTTTTATCCATTATTTACAATCTGACCCTGAATACTGAGTCTGAATGGTGAAATGCTGAGTACCTCCAGCACATGGTCACCTGCATTAATTAACCCTAATAATTAATCTGGTTATTTAGGTAGGGATTTGGATAAGGCAGAAACATCTCTGGCTCTTCTGGACCAGGGTTGCCTGCCCCTGTTCTATCGTATTTCTCAATTTCCCTTTGATTCAACTCTTTAGTCCACCAGATCACATCTGAGCATGTATATGAATGCAAGTGTGCATGTGTGTGGTGGTGTCCATATGTGTGTGTGTGCATGTGTGTGTGATCATCTGAGTGTGTGCATGTGCGTGTACGTGTTTGTGTGAGTGGGGTGTGTGTGCATGTGCATGTGTGCGTGAGCATCTGGGTGTGTGCATGCTCATGTGTATGCATCCATGTGTGTGTGAGTATCTGGGTGTGTGCATGTTTGTGTGGGTGGGTGTGTGTGTATGTGTGTGTGTGGGTGTGTGTGTGTCCGTGTCGTGTATGTAAAAGGTATAAAACGTGCACAAAGACAGAGCAGTAAAAAGCAAGTGTGCATGTGTGTGTCCACGTGTGCGTGTGTGCATGTGTTGGTGGAGATGTGTGTGTGTGTTTATGTGTGTGTGTGTGCATGCATGTGTGTGTGATCGTCTGGGTGTGTGGTGTGGGTGGGGGTGTGTGTGTGCGTGTGCGTATGTTTGTGTGAGTGGGGTGTGTGTGCACGTGCGTCTGGGTGTGTGCATTTTGGTGTGGGTGAGGGTGTGTGTGTGTGTGTGTGCATGTCCATGTGTGTTTGTGCACACGTGTGTGTGCATGCAAGTGTGCATGAGCATCTGGGTGTGCGCATGTTCATGTGGGTGGTGTGTGTGTGTGTGTGTGTGTGTGTGTGTGCATGTGTATGTGTGTTTGTGTGCACGTGTGTGTGCATGCATGTGTGCGTGAGCATCTGGGTATGTGCATGTTCATGTGGGTGGGGGTGTGTGTGTGTGTATGTGTGTGTGGTCGTGTCGGTGAGGGTGTGTGTGTATGTGCATGTGCAAGTGTGTGTGTGTGTGCGTGTGTGTGTGTGCATGTGTGTGTGAGCATCTGGCTGTGTGCATGTGTGTGTACGTGTCCGCGTGTGTGTGAAAGGTATAAAACGTGCACAAAGGCAGAGCAGTAAAAAGCCACCAGCTTCTATACTGCAATGCTTAATCTGGTGTGTCTGCTAATTGTTCCGGGAATCCATCAAAGGGGCGCTGGGTAATTATGAAATATAAAGTATGTTCCCTGCCTCCCCTACCTGTTTACAGCTGCCTGACGTGGCTGACCTGTTTCTGCTAGCGGAAGAGGAAAGGCCTGTGGCTTCAGAGCCTGCAGGGCTCTGCAGGAGCCGCGGCTCGCCCTCCACTTCCTCCAGGCCACATGGGAAAGAGTGTCTGTGCCAGTTCCCACATCTTCCCCCCGTCTCATGCTCACTGGAAACAGAAACGGTGCAAATCAAAGGCTGAGAATCAAGCACTTCAAATACTGTTCATAGAACAGATGGATTTGGGACAAAGCAGCATAATGATTAGATGACACTTTTTAAAATAGTGGAAATACACTGTACATTAGGAAGAATTTTTATTTTTATTTAATCCATTGAAAACATATGGGGCAGGGGGATGAAACAATGATACCAAGGATGCAGGCATTCTTATTTCAAACTTATTTTCAAAATATAAATATAGCTTTGTACGTACAGAATCAGTGTCATACTGCTTTCAGGTCTTCTGTTCAAGTTAAATATGACTTTTTATGAATAAAACCATGACAATCTGATAGTTATCAAGCTGCAAATAACGGAAGACAAAATATTAATATTTTAGACACATCAGTGACTATTATTTATAAGTTAAAAATGATTTAATTATTATTTAAGTTTTGTGGGGTATGAAGGGAAAATGTATAATTTGATATTCATGTATGGTTACACTACCTGGCATTTTTGGGGTGGTAAAATCAGATAATGCAAAATGAAATAATACCATCTTAAAAGCTGTAAAAACCAATATGAACACAGTATATTCCTGTGCAATTAAAAACGACTTTTTAATCAATTTAGTTTAATATTTTCTTTTTCTGTTTTGTGTATATATTTTTGGTAAAAGATAGCATGTCATAAAAACACTGGTTACTAAAACATGATGGATATCAGGCCCCCAGTGCCTGTCTATATTTTTCTTTCTCTATCTCCCATTTATTCCCTTTATATTCATTACAATCGTAGCCTTATTTTTTATTTTTCTCTATGTTACCTTCTGTCATTCTGCTTCTCTTTCTGTGTCTTTCTTTCCTTGCCCGTCTGCGGGTCTCTCCCTCTCCATCTTACATTTTTTCCTCTCTTTCATTCTGTCTCTTTTCCACTTCCTCCATTCTCCTGTTGTTGTGCAAATGTAGGAAGTTATCTGGGTGTCCTCATCTACATTATATGTATTTTAAAAAGCAATGCAGATTTGTGTAGGTGGCGACAGAAGGGGGGGGGGTAATAAAAATGGAAATTATATTGTTAACAGGACCATCCCTCTTTTTGACATACGATGAATCTTTCAGTAAGATGCATCTGTGATGAATTTTTTGGGGATTCAATGCGGTGCCATAAACTTGCCTCAGAATGTACTACCTTATCCACGACATACTTTGACCAGAAGCACACAAAACACATTGCAAAAAGAAGAACCTTTGTTTAAATTAAAATAATTTGCCATTGCCACACTGATACATTTAAATAAACAAAACCCATTCAATTGCACTTGCACCAAGTCAAAGTGCAATGCAAACAGAAAAAGACCATGATGTGGTGTGACCAGTGCATGTTGTGTCATTCTGCTGTATGCATGCACCCTTTAACAATGTAACACATTTCACATTTTTGTAAACTCCGTGTAGGAGGCATGTGATTGAATAATTACTTGGACACTCAAAACAGATCTGTGTGGAAGGAGAGAATGTTCATACATTTGAATTGCATTAAATTGACATTAATCACAGGACTGTCTAAAGAGACAAACACTTCAGAATCTGGTATATTTACTTGAGTGACACTTCTTTATACCTTCATTAAATGTGATTACTAAATAATGTGCTATACATGAATCATAGCATGCAAAACATGTTAATAATTTTTTTTTATAAACAAGTACATACTGTGTGTGGAAAAAAAGTTAGTCAGGGGTCAAAAGACACCATCCACCTTGATACCTGACACAGTACACTTTATTGTGTCAGAATAAAACAGAGGGCAAGTCATTTATGGCCTAATTAATTACCGGGGTTCGGGGTGCACACCGGGCTATATTTCATGAATAATGGACAATGTTTTTGAAGGTCATTTAAAAAAGAAAGCGCCTCTCTTTCCAAGAAGAGACAGCCGCTTAACGAAAGTGCGCAGTGAAGGCTTGCAGATTACGGATGCCACCGCGTCAGGCCATAAAAAAGCACAGTAGGGTCATTTGTCAAATAGTCTACTGGGGCCATCTGTGCTACGGACTGACAAATAACTCCCTCTTTTGTTGTGAGGACACGTGTCTTACAAGTCCTGAATTAATGGGCCCTTTGTGGAACATTTATTTGTCACCCAGGTATTTATCTGAATTCTTGTCTCACTCCACTCATTTTCGAGTGTCGTTCTGACAGCCGAGGAAAGCAATTTTCCTTTATTCAAATCAGAATACAGCTTGCTGCTGGCAATTTTCTCATTCTAAAACGTGTTCGATGAAAATGAACATGACTGTGGATGACGACATTAAGCATTTTTATTTTCCCAATACTGAAAAAAATTATTTAAAACCCATTATCGGCATTTGAATGTTCAGTTGTGATAATATATATTCCCCATATTATGAAGTATAAATAAAATGTTACAGAATATGTATTTCCAGATTAAATGGTTTACATCAGACATAAAATCCATAATTTGGTATCATACAGGACGTATCATATTTTGCTTTGTACTTGTACCTACAGAGCTTTTTGTCCTTCACATTAAGTACGATTAAGATTATGAGTAAGGCCTAGGCATTTGGGTTTCTTTCGATATGATTCCAACCCGGCATTCTTGCCACTGCTATACATGCTTAATAAAGCATTACTCACTGGATTATAAATAATTAAAAATACACTATTGATGATTTGCCCACCATTAATAAATGTTAGTAAATGTTCAGATGGATGTGTGTTCAGCATAGCAACAGTAAATGTAACTGTATGTAATTTATCGCAACCTCCAGCAACACTGACCTACTTTTACATATGTACTAACTCTCCAGAACCCATATTGGCTGAAAATTGGCGCTTTGTAAAATCTCATAATGGCTGCAGCCGGTTGTGACATTTCTCAAAGTAGTTGAAGCAAGTCCACAGTTTGTACCATAGAAATATATGTACCCATGTAAAAATAAGTTTCTGTACTACAACAGCAGTGGAAACAACAAGTGTTACCATTTGAAATATCACAGATATTATACACATTGAAGATGATAGCAGATTGAACAAGTGTTTGGGTGATTCTGATGAATAATCTGATGAGGAACTAATTTAGCTGTGAGTGAAACGTAAGGAAAATATAGAGGATCATAAAACAAATAATGTACAGGTAGTGGCAAAAAAGGTGGAAACACTAATATTATACGACTTTGGTATCCTGCTTTTAGAGTTCTCGATGGCCCATTCTTAATGAAACTGCCTGCTTACACTATAGATTGACATTTGTAGTCAATTGATTTACAGTTGCTGGTCTGCTAAGCATTGCAACTTGTACTAATGCATGGACATCAAGATGATCCAGGAGTATGTGTTTCCAACTACAGTTTCCCTTTGTTCATCTCCACCCTGAGTTCCATGCCGACACCACCAATGCTCCTTGTGAAACATCATAAAATTGTCATCATTGAAGTTCATAATGCGCCCCAACACTCAACTCAACACCCCTCTTTCAAAGTCACTGACATCTCATCTTCTAGCCATGCTAGCCATAATTATAGGCAAACAGACCTGCCCAGCATTTATTTTACATTACATTACCCATGCTGAGATGTTAATTGCTTAACTCTGTAGCAACACATGTGGGGCAGTACCTGCTTTCAATATACTTTCTGTCCCTCATTTAATAAAAATGTTCCACCTTTTTGGCCACTATGTGCATTACCTACCTACCTTAATACCTGTGGCTGTTGCTAGTTCCTGTAATAGTCACTACTTCTAGATAACTAGCTAACAAGATCTAACTTTGATGAATTTAGCAAGCAAGCATTTTTGTTGCTGGTTCGTTATGTAGACCTAGATAACCTAATTAGCAAGCTAACTAATGATAACGTGAACATATAAATGATACATTTTTAATATGTTCCTTGTCCCACTGACAATTTTAATTAATGTTACTGTAGATACAATCGCCAAATTTTTTTCAATGTCTTCCTAGTTTGCCAGCTGGCTGATTTTAGGCTACAACTAAAATAAATTGGCTTACTTGGTAGGCATAGTGGACTTTTTAAGTTGTGGATATATAATCTTACAATTATACATATACATTTCTTCTTGAGATATATTTGTTGTCTAACATTTCAAATGTATTACATTGGGAAAAACACATATTCACCAATAATCGACAATGTATTTAGTCATGGGTTATAACATAGTTATTACTGCTTCATTGAGCACTTATTACCATGTCACATTCTAAGGTAGGCCTGCATTTTACTTTCATTTCAATAACAGATGACGTATGATATGAACTAAGCGACTTAAAAATTACACTTTTACCCTAATTTGTGCATTCATATATAGTTTATTTATGAATTAATTTATCAGGGAGATTGTTAAAAAAACAATGCTATTCAAAAAGCATTGTTAAAAAATGAAAAATCTAATAAGAAAGATAAAGAATAAGAACTCAAAATGGCAGGGAAAACCACACAGGAACACTAACACAAGGAAACAAACTTTTCAACAACAATTCAAGCCTCAGCACAGAACACAAAACACAGGCAACTTAAATAGACCAGAAAACGAGACACAGGAGGAATCACTCGAGACAATAAGGGAAACACAATAAAACAATTAAACAATTAGACTGACAATCAGGGAACACAAGGTCCAATGCTGCCCTCTTACAGTGAATGGGAACTGTGACAGATTTTCCTTAAGCTATGTTTTGACTGAAAACAAGGCTTTGCTCGTAAGTTGTTGGGTAAACATGAGGTAACACTATTAATCACAATGAGATTTTATCTCTTTCTTGAATCTTTTTGTCCTTGACCCAGCTACCTGACAAATGTTTACAGATTTTTTATGACAGGGACTCCTCTGAAAGCCATACCATCTGTGTCATTAAAACACTGAATTCAGTTAAATTTATTTCTTCGGGTTAAGAACATAACTTTGTTTCATTACATTTGATTTTGAATCAACTTTAATAGTTGTTGAGTTATGAGACATTTATTGTACAAAGAGCTACAGGTAACTGCCAAAATAAGGAAACACTTCAGTAAATGAAGGTTTCTGCTGGCTCTCTTATGGTGTGAGGTGCATTTCCCTGGCATGGTTTAGATCCACTCAACCCCTTAGAGGGCAAGGTAAAGGCCAAGAACATAAGCGCAATGAGTGGGGGGACAGGGGGGACATGTCCTCCCCAATATTCAAAACACTCATATCTGTCCCCCCCCAATAATTTGTAGATATAAAACTGTGGAAGGCATCGGTCTAGGAAGGGAAATCAGGGTGATTAACGCCCACTGGCAGGGCAGCTAGGGCACACAGCTGTGCAGCATTATCGAATTGTACATGTGTGCTTAAACTGCTCTGCTCTCTTAATAGTTGGCTGGAATATGGGACCTGAAAGCATTGGGAGAGAACCGAGTGAGACTGAACTAAAAAGTTGTAAACGTCTGTGTGTAGTGTAGTGTCGCATTTATCATAGTGTTTTGCCCAAAGGTGCTTTTATTTAGTTTGTTATTTTGATTTATTGTTTTTGGCTGGAATCCGTGAGGGGGACGGCTGAAATGTCTTATTTATTTGTAGAGTGTGGTTCTCTCTCTCTCCCCATGGGAGAAATAATAAATATTCCAGTCCGCAGACCGAACAACTCAATCCCTGCGTCCTGCTGTTCTGTTGCAATCCTGGTTTTGTCGTGTGATAAAAACATTCCCTTTCATTATGCCCCCCCAACCCCCATAATTGAATATGTGGTTACACCCTTGACCAAAAAATGCAAAGCCATTCTGAGTGATCACCTTCATCCTATGGTGAAGCATTTCTATCCTGGTTCCTGATGGGAGTGGTCTCTTCCAGGATAAAAATTCCCTCTATTAAGACACTTTATGTTGGTGTTTCCTTTGTTTTGGCAATGTAGGTTTTTGACACCAAATGTAGTGCCAATGAACAACCAAAGTGCATACATTACTAACTGTAACACTGGAAATATGCAACATGAAATCAGACAGAAGTTGTAAAACTGCATGTTCCTGAACAACAGAATCAGTATGTATTTTGAATTTTGGTTAATGTGTAAATGCCCCACATGACTCATTCAAAGCAGGAGCCTCTCCATTAATATGACATTGCTCATCTCCCCACCCAAGATCAGCCGGCAAAGATTTTATAGTCAGTGATGGGGGGTCCATTCCAAAATTGCTTTGCTCAAGCAACAGTCAAGTCTGTGAGTTGGTTATTGATGAGAAATGAAAGGGTTTCAACAACAAAAGTGATGCCACAGCATGGTATAGCCTTATCTTAAAAGTGGGGGTGGTGTGCCTGACAGCAGTGACTATATTGGAATGCATAGTATAGTTTTTTTTTTTTTACCAGGATAAATTGCCCTTTGTTGAGGAGCACATGTATGCATTAATGCTTCAGTCAGTGAAGATGCTGGCAATGAGTACAGACTGAGCCCATTGCCTACACATCGTAGGTTTGAACATGGGCTCTGTCATTGTTTGACTATTAACCCCCTGAGGTCCGTGCTTAGCTCAGAGAGGCTTTGTGATTTTGGTGTGGTCTGATATTTATCTCAATTTCATCAACTTAACACACACTTACTCCAAAGTGTTTGATATTTTTATTTGAAGGACAATCACAGCTACATTTATATGCCATCAATAGTTTGTCAGTATCATATGCAGCTTGTAAATAGATCTACAAACACACAAGTTATAAAGAGTATAAGAGTATACATTTTTCTGCCGTCACAAAAGTTGTGAAAGCACACACTAAAGTATAGTGACGAATTGTTTTGCCAATATGCGTTTGTTCATCAAGGTCTTGGTTATGTAAGGATGTCAAAATGCATCTGAGATGTAAATAGCTAAAAAACTGTTTTTATCAGAACTGGTCAAATTAATTTCAGGCTGTGGGAGGGCTATATGCTAATTTCCTGAATATTCATGATCCACACCTGAGGGTTGTCCACACCTGTAAGATCTGTCAGATGGGCCAACTCTCTCTCAACGGCCATCAGACAAAGACAAAAACCATCAGAGTAAGCAATAGTCAGTGAGCCATGCAGAAGACAGAAAAAAAAGTTTTTTTCATTTTGGAAGATTTATTGAAAACATCACACAAACTATATACAAAAAATTCAAAATTAAAACATGGTGAGACAATCTGTCCTTTCACAGTCTTTGGTGCCACTTCTCAAAACAGTTTCTGGTGAACTGTAGACACAAGGGAACATCACAAACCGTGCACTGTTGTTTCCACGACATCTTGCAGAGTACGGATTTCTTGCGACCAACAGAAGCCAGTTTGCCAACATCCAGAGTCTGTTTGGCAGTGGGCACAGGCACATGATCAAAAGTAGCCCGTTTTCTGGGTTTAAGATATTTATTTATCTTTAAACGTCTGTAGGAAAACGAAAGCAAAACCTGTGTCTGCGAAGACACGGAAAGACATAAACAAAACAAACCAAAATAACCAACGATCAGGAACAAACAAAGTAAAACGGTAAATCCAAAACATATCCAAAAACTCAGAATAAACTAAACACTGGGAATCTAAACAACAATAAGCACACATGAACAAACAAGTTCTCGAGAGGCAAGAAACATTAATCACAATAGGTACTATCAAGCTAAGCTAGATAATGTCCAAGCGCCGAAACAGAGAATGCCAGCTGGTTAAATATCCTCCCGTTAATTGTTCACAGCAGTTTGCAATGATTTGATTATTTCCATATAGCGTCACAAGACGCGGAATTCATATATTTTCACGAGTATTTGAAAACATGGGAAATAAAATAAATATCAGCATACAGTCTGTTGCTGGCAGATCGCAACCGTAAACACAGACAAGATGCGATATAATGTAGCCTATGCGTTGTTTACACGGCGATTTCACACATGGCCCCACACCCCTCCCCGAGACTAGCATCTACTTACCATGTCAATAGAAGGGGGACGGTACTTCCAGGTAAAACAGAGAGGAAAAGGCAAGATTTACTTTTGTTCTAATTAACCTATTTAAAAAAATCTCATATTATTTGCCAGTGCTCAAATCGGAAAGTCACAATTCTAAGGTTTCTGTCAATGTTTTTGCTACGTGTGTATGATAAAATCTCGCTACGTTAGAAATAGTAATATACTTTTATTGCTGCTCGGTCATCGGCGATCCAGTCGACCTCAGGGGGTTAATGGTGATGTAGGTGGAAGCTTCCTGTGAGTACTGGTCTGAAGTCTTGCATTGAGTACTGGTCTGAAGTTTGCATTTTTCTTCCTAATTATGTAGGTTAGGATTTGGGAAGGATTAGCTGGTTCTGTATCAGTGATTTGGGGTGACTTCCGCCTTGATCGTTAATGGGTGGTAGACACATCTGGGTTCACCCTGCTAGGGATAGGGTGGGGTTCAGTTGGCCGAGGCTCCTCAGAGTCCTGTTACATTAACTCATCTCAGACAGTTTACCACAGGCTACCACCTTGCCTCCAGATGGCGCTAGCCCTCCTGTAGTTCTGGGTGGCCAGTGGTGTGGAAAATAGTCACTGGAAGAAGAAAGGAGAAATAAAAAAATTAAAAGTTTTTGGTTAAAAAGAGAGTTGAAAATGATCCCTGAAAGAAACTTTCAATCAACATTATTATTTATCTTTGACTTCCAAATAAATGCAAGTGTTACTTTTATTTTCTTCTCAAACTGTTTTCCAAATTCAGAGATAAACAAAAATGTATGCACCAAGCTATGTTTGTAAAGAAAAAAATGAATACAGCTTGGTGCATTTCATTAAGAAACATTAAAGTTAACGTTTTAATTTCAACATCAAAGTTAAAGATGATCATTGATTGAATACAGGCTATGAAGTTTTGACATTGAATAGGTAACATAAACCTGAATGTAAATTATAATTATTTATACTCGGTATAAATAATAATATTTACAATATTCATTTTCTTAAACTCATTTTTTGGGTTGGTTGGTTGGTTGTAGAGAGTTGGTGGTAGAGTACATTTCTTACCCAACAGAATATGACACAGTATTACCTTCACTTTTATACGAGTTTGTATTGTAACAACTTTGGTAACAAGCGGTTATTACTGAGTGACTGAAATGCAATAAATATATAGCGATTGTTAGCTGTGTTCTTTATTACACATATGAAACAAGTCCTGCCCTGGTACGTGTTAGCTATCATTATAAATTATATTATAAATATTTATAATATAATTAGATAACTAATAATAATAATAATAATAAGAAGAAGAAGAAGAAGAAGAAGAAGGGTATAGTTAGTTATCATTCACATAACATGTAACAGGCCAGGCCTTCGAAGTGTGTGCTACTAGCGGCCCCTTCTTGACACTATGCATTCCACCAGCTGAGCTGCACATTAATTGCGTTGCAGCAGTACATGTTCATGCAAAGTTGCCATAGACAGACTGCAAGCAGAAGTGTTGCTCTTGTGTGATGAGATGGGGCATGCCCTACTCACTGAATTCCTCCCTCCCTTAGCAATGCCACAACCAATGGTGTGCTATATTGTGGGACTGCTAGCTACAGTGCAGGTGGAAGTTGCCCATGATCGCTGGTCTGAACTCAGTTTAGCATTTTTCTTCCTAATGGTTAAGGTTAGGATTTAAATAGAGTTAGCTGGTCCTGTGCTAAGTGCTTACAGGCAACTTCAACCTTGAGTGCCAGCTACAGTCACTGGCACTGGCATGGTCAGGATTTTGTTCCACGCTTTGGGGTATGTCACTATGTGCTAAAGCAAGACCACCCGACAGCTAATGCATTCATTTTTATCTGAGGAGATTTGCTGCAGGTTTCCAAAGGTAAGGTAATACAGTAATTTCGGACCATATCAATGACTCCCAATGATGACTCCCACTTCAAAATCTAGGAGTTGTCTGAGGTTAGTTAGCTAACATTAGGTAGTGGCTAGCTTGGCAGCTACAAGCAAAAAGAAGCAAGCTGCTAACATTAGCTAGCTAAACCCAAGCTAGCAGATTAATAAATAGCTATGGTTATTTATTATTACCTTTGAAACTTGCAGCAGGTGCATTAGAGTTCCATGAGAGCTGTGCAGTATGGTTGACCATTGTGGAGAAGAGAAGAAGGCACATCTGATTTTGCACCCGCCTTCGGCTCTTGTGCTCACAACTTAATTTTCTATGCCACTTCCCAGGCTCGGTAAGTTTTGTTGTCGTACAAAGACAAAAAATGAATGATGTTTTCCAATATAGGATGAGGACGTGCAAGTATTCATCTCAGAACCGTTTACCATCCTCGATTGCCTGAGGCCTTATTTTTTTACTTCTTGATGATTGATGTTGGTTGGGGATGCTCACCATTGCAGCAGATTGAATCAAAATGTAAAACCTGCCCACAAGGACAAATTGCTCTGAAAATGCTAACGACGGATGGGCTCTCTCTGGACGTAACAGCTGGTGCCTGCTAACAAGTCAAACCTGTACAGTGGGCAAGTCAAAGATGTAATTTCTGTTGACAGCCAGTGTATAACACATTGTAGCGCTTTAGTTTTAAAACGCAGGATGTTAGCTATGGTAATGCATGGGGATGTTTGTACTTGCTGGGCCTATTCCTGTTACTACTACAGTATGTCTGACTTTAGAATAGAGTTTCAGGTGAACTCATCAGCATTTATATCTAATTTAGCACCCAGGTAGGTGGGTAACTGGAGGACCAAATGGTGCCAGAATGTCAGATCATAAAACGATTGGGTAATTAGATAATTAAGAGCAGAAGTTAGTATGGAATCCAGACACAGATATGGCCCGCCTTGCCAACCCCTGACTTAGGCTTCTTTTTATTACACTTGGGTGTGAAATACTTTTTTATGCCCAGCTGGTGCATCCAGACCCGCGTAGTCTGTTCAGCACTAGGGTTGGGAGACCTCCTAGGTAAACCCGGATGGTGCTTGTAGGTGGGGGTCTAGTCCGGGGCAATCTCCTGTCTTACCGCTTTCACACTCAACTTACCACGTTATGCAAGCCAGCTTCACATATGTTTGAAAGTTCCCCCCTCTCCTTTTGTTATGGAATTCAGAGAAGTATCTTAAATAAGATAAGAAAGCAAGAAATGCATTTATATGAAACATTTGATACTTTTTTTTTTTGTGAAGACATTCACAGCCATGTTTGAAAAAAAAAAAACCCCATATATTCATCTGAACTCAGTTCACATACAGGTAACTGACAAAATTAAGGAAACAACAACACAAAGTGTCTTAATAGGGTGTTGGGCCACCACAAACCGCCAGAAACTCAAAAATACTGTCTCAGGCGCTGCTCCAGAATTTCCCATAAGCGTACAATTGGGTTGAGATCTGGTGACTGAGATGGCCATGGCATATGGTTTACATCATTTTGATGCTCGTCAAACCATTCAGTGCCTGTGGATGGGAGCATTGTCATCCTGGAAGAGACCACTCGTCAGGACAGAAATGCTTCACCACAGGATGAAAGTGATCACTCAGAATGGCTTTGTATTTATTGGTGTTTACCTTTCCCTCTAAGAGGTTGAGTGGACATGAACCATGGCAGGAACATGCACCCCACACCATAATATAGCTGCCAGAACCCTTCATTTACTGAAGTGTTTCCTTTATTTTGCCGGTTACCTGCATTGTAATGTTTAATAGTTAACATGTTGGTCAGAGGTTCTGGTCACTGTTCCCTTGCACAAATAATGTTATTGATCATTTTCAGATAGACCATTTACCATGTGTAACTCGCACCTGAACATTTAGGTAAGTGTAAAGGAAAAACACCATTGTAATCAATTAATGCTTTCACTTAAGGTTTTAAGAAGTCACCCCTATGGACAATAAATATTTTATTCATTTCTCCCTTTTTTTTTTTTTACAAAGGCATTCTGAAATCATGTAGTACTTAAATCATGGATAAACAGGAAAGGACATGTGAGCAGTGAAACCTTGACCGTTTGTCGTGTGTTATTGATCCCCCAAGTGACTGATTCATCTTGTTTTATAGTGCATGATAGGGCTTTTTTGTTGGCTTTGTGTCTATGTGTGTGCGTGCGTGTATATATGTCTATGTGTGTGTGCGTGTAGCCATGTTCTACATTTTTATTAATAAACCTTGGCATTGAAAATTCTGTATACTATAAACAGGGTGGAATGCATACTTGTAATGTTTGCTCTACCCAGTGATGCAACCCAGAACGTGACACTGTGAGTAGGTTTGAAAACATTTCCAAAAGCTAATATTTAGTTTCTGAAGGATCGTGATGCTGAAATATTACACAGCTCCCGTAAACTTGGTCATTAGGAGATTAATTCATCCAGGATTGCTGAAGGATTATTAAATTTGTCACAGCTGAGTTTTTTACTAACTGTGCACCTAGGATTGCTAATATAGATAATAGCCTTAACGTTGAGCAACACCTCAGGAAAAAAGCAATTGTTCAGATAGAACGGTAACCCCAGTGGAGGGGGGCAAGACAGAGTGGTTTCATTAATTCCATTTGTTTCAGTAAAGAGAGATTATACAGTGACCTTTGCCTAGACCACCCCAGTTTAATCATTTTTTATCATTATGCAGGAAGTAGATGAAATCCAAGCTGACACCTGACACCTCTGGGAGCAATTACAAAATAAGTGAATTCTCTAGAACTCTGTTAACCTCTTCAATGTGTGTCTCTGTACAAAAAAACAACAAACAGCCCTTAAAAAAAACCCTTGTAATTTCACTTTAGGGCTTTAGAGCAGACTGTCAATGCTTTCCTTGGCTGCAATGGTTTGAGGGGGGTGGTAAGTGTTGACATGCCTGTAAACCACCCATTTCACATAAAACATTCAAACAGAAGGGCATAAAGAACCAGCACTGCTGCTGAATTTCTTATTGATACTGTAGCACGGGTAAAATAGGCTCATAGGTGTGGAGGAACAGATAGCATGTCAATATTGTTGCTTTGTTTATCGATGGTTGAGGCAGGTTAATATGTAAATGAATTGGTTAAAGTGCAGCAAGGTATGGAGAGAAAATACTAATCAGGGAGACAATCAAGCAGAGAAAAATCAAATGTTATATTTATTTAAACCAGAATTAATCTACAACTCTGAAATTTGATGTTTACAGGCATTTTGACCATTTTATTTCCCAAAAAGTTACATTGAATTCCTTCAGAAAAGTCTGTTTGGACATATTGCTGCCACAAGGATCTCCACAAAGTTAGTCTAAATGTACAAATTAATTTCAATCTGATAAATCTTACGCTTAGTCCAGATTCAATCAAACTAAACTTTATGGTCATAAGGATCCACCTTGGATGGATGCTAATAAGGACTGAAAATTCAGGAAGCAGGACAAGGTGCAGCCTGAAATGTAAGGTTCCTGGTCCAGAGGCAGAAGGTTTTTTTTAAAGGGCAAAATATGTTCATCTGTCTCCAACTATTCATCTGTCTAGGAGGGACCTAAACACTGGTAGTTAAAAATAAAATTTTCAGAGTAAAAGCCATTTCAGCTGCTAATAGTAGAACTCTGATTTAATATATACATTGCCCCTTTAAAGTCTAAACCCGGTCTCAAAAATTCCACCTTTTGTTGCCCTACAGCCTGAAATAAAAATATATTAAACCTCTATTTACATAAAATGTTACGTGAAAAAAAATAAAAATTACTGTTTTTATAATAACTTAAAAACAGTATAATAGTATACTTTAAGTAGAGCACTATGTAATATAGTAATATACTTGATTGATTAAAACAGTTATAATTTTGAATAGATCTTCAGAAGACCACTGTTACATCCCAAAATTTGCCTGTGTACCAATAACCGGGGAACAACACTGGACACAACACTAAACCACCAGGAAACCAGTCCACAAGTAGTGCAACAAATGTCTATTACAACATATACCCACTAAACGGATACTAAGCAATAATCACAAAACAGAACAAATGGCGTTACCAATTCACGCAGAAGTTATAAACAAGAGAGAGAACATGGGGCTAGATGGAACGCCCTCCACAATCAGTAACAAACACAAACAGTGGGGTTTACCTGACTCGGGCAAGATGTACGAACACGTTCTTATATAAAGTTACCAACTAATTTCACTGATGTAAAATTTACGTTTTCTAGCAGTAACAGGAAAGGGTTGGAAATCATTTTGTCGTAACAACAATCTATTTTCCAATTGAACCGAAAAGCTTTGCCTTTGTACGGCAAACGTTTTAGGTGGATTGGTCCATCACAAACACAGAATTGTTTGGCAGTTACCTGTATATTGGTTTAATAGGGCATCACCACATCGTAGTAGAGCATCACATCCTTGTAGTGGGGCATCACCACTCTGTAATAAATCAGCTTTTATTTTAACAACTTAGAGTAAAGCATCAACACCTTACAGACACTGATTCTACAGACATGGCTAAAACACTTTCTGGTCAATTTCAATCAATCTCAAGATTTTAATTTCTGTAGTAAGAAGAACAGTAAGGAAGTTGAATGATACAGACAGCAAACATTTTGGGAGAAAAAAAGGGTCCACATATTATTTTAGAAATGCATATATTATTTCATACATATATTCAATATAACATTATGGTACAATGAACTTTAGCGTTTGATGCTAAACAGCTGAAGAGGAAGCTCTGGGCTCCCTGGCTCAGTGTTGTCATTACAATAAGATATGGAGTAAATAATGGGATGGAAACAGATGCTGTAATCTATTATTTACATTCAGCTCCTGAACCTCTTTATAAGGCCGTCAGCATGGCAGTCTAGGGCCGAATAAGCAACAGACTCTGGGAGGAAATGTCTCCAACGTCCTGCATATTTATATTACAGTCACATCTATGAGAACAAAATAATAAATATGCTGATTTGTTCACTTCACAGACTTGAATTGTCATTAGCTACTACAACAGAGCGTTCTCATACTGTTTTACATGAGTGCCATTTTGGGTGACAGACCAGTTACTAACACCGCAGCAGCTTCAGGTATCCGTGGTCTGTTTCCACATTATCTGTCAGCGAAAACTTTTTTTCTGTATATATTCTCTGCAATAAGTATTTTATAATTATGTAATTTTGTTTGATTAAATCAATGAAAATTATAACAATTGTGTTTTAAATTTTTCTGCATTTCCACTGTGTGAATTTCTTTCTTTTTTGGTACTGCACTTAATTATAACGAATGCATTTTATATAACAAAACAATGTCCCATAAATGTGTTTTGGCCATAAATAAAATTCAAAGACTGACAATTCATTCACCTGAAATGACACATGATGTGTCACTGTTTTTAAACATAATATTGTTCAGCTTGGTTCAAGGTTAACGACTCATAATCATTGGCTGCATTCGAGTGTACATTTTGCATAACTGCCGATTCAAAACTGAGCATAAAAAAGGGGGAGCAAATATCAGAGAAAAAAGTGAGCAAGTGGTCCCAGCTAAGGTAGTGTGCCAGTGTACCTGGAGCTATAACCAAAACCCCAGCAACATTAAAGTATATCAGCATCTGGACTTACATAAAAACGCCATCATTTCTGTATTATTGTGGGTTGTCCATAACTTCAATAAGTAAAAAGTGTACTTTCTGCATTTATTCTCCAGTGACTGCCAGACTCTGGACACTTTAATGAATCAACGGTAAAGGTAAAATATACAAAAACATTCATATACCTGTATCTGGTTTGGTAGTCAGATCGACATGGATATTTAATTAAGAACTCAGTTTCTACCTTGCTGTTGCCCAGTACCTGTTTTAATGTCAGAGTGCATTACAATAGTTGACAATAGAGGGAAGATAATGACTTTATATGGAACAAACTGTGTAGTAAAATATCATTGGAAAACTAATATCCAAGCATATGGCACCTGCTGTTCATCTAATGAAAGTTGTCCAGCATGCAGACAGTTTATTGATGTTATTTAGATTGATGTTCATTGTGTGAAATATGACTATATTTTATTTTCAGAGATGATTCCAGTTACGCTATGCTGTTATATAGAGATATATTGTATATCAGATGCCATAACGGGGATGACCAGGAAGGTAGCTATATGATGGACCTACCAGGAGAAACTCTTCATAATGTATAACAATCAGCAATTGAATCTATTATTCTTCTCATGGTGCTTCTGGAATCCACTGTCCAAAGCTAAACAGCAATATACAGGTAACTACCAAAATAAAGGACACAATTTAGTAAATTAGGGATGCAAAGTATATTGAAAGCAGGTACTTCCACACAAGTGTGGTTCCTAAGTTAATTCAGCAATTAACATCCCATCATGCTTAGGGTCATGCATAAATATAGTCCCAGTTGCTCATTATTTTGGCTACCATGGCTAGAAGAGATCTCAGTGATTTTGAAAGAGGGGTGATTGTTGACAGTTCAATGACTTGTGATGTCCATATTTATTTTTCCAGTTGCAGTCAGGGAATTTGGGCATGGCCCACGATTGAAAAATTGACTGAATTGTGAGTGATATATTGCTTATTTATATTGTTGTTTTGGGTGGGCTTAAATGTTGCAATGTTTAGGGCACAATGCAACGCCCATTGTCTGGTCCTGATTAGGTCTTTTTGCCATATAACTTTTCCTTTGAATTTTCCTTTCTATAAAATATACACTCAGTGGCCACTTTATTAGGTTTACCTTTCGAGTACTGGGCAGGACCCCCTTTGCCCCCAGAACAGCCTGAATTCTTCGTGGCATGGATTCAACAAGGTGTTGGAAACATTCTTCAGAGATTCTGGTCCATGTTGACATGATAGCATCATGCAGTTTCGGCAGATTTGTTGGCTGCAAATTCATGTTGTGAATCTCCTGTTCCAGCACATCCCAAAGGTTCTCTATTGGACTGAGATCTGACAGCAGATGTGACATGGCGCATTATCCTGCTGGAAGTAGCCATTAGAAGATGGGTAGAATGTGGCCATAAAGGGATGCACATAGTCAGCAACAAGACTCAGATAGACTGTGACATTTAAACAATGCTCAATTGGTATTAAGGAGCCTAATGTGTGCCAGGAAAACATTCCCCACACCATTACACCACCACCATCAACCAGAACCGTTGACACAAGGCAGGATGTATGCATGGATTCATGTTGTTTACGCCAAATTCTGACCATACCATCTGCATGTCGCAGCAGAAATCGAGATTCGTCAGACCAAACTAAGTTTTGTCCAGTTTTGGTGAACTGTAGCCTTACTTTTCTGTTCTTAGCTGATAGGAGTGGAACCTGGTGTGGTCTTCTGCTGCTGTAGCACATCCACTTCAAGGTTCGACATGTTATGCATTCAGAGATGCTCTTCTGCAAACCACTGTTGTAACAAGTGTTTATTTAAGTTACTGTCACCTTCCTGTCAGCTTGAACTAATCTGGTCATTCTCCTCTGACCTCTCTCATTAACAAGGTGTTTTCACCCACAGAACTGCTGCTCACTGGATGTTTTTTGTTTTTTCCACCATTCTCTGTAAACTCTAAAGACTGTTGTGCGTGAAAATCCTGTGAGATCAGCAGTTTCTGAGATACTTACACCACCCCGTCTGGCACCAACAATCATTCCACGGTCAAAGTCACTTAGATCACATTTCTTCTCCATTGGTCTGAACACTGAACCGAACTGAACAACTGAATCTCCTGAACTAAACTTGACCATTTCTGCATGCTTTTATGCATAGAGTTGCTGTCACATTATTGGCTGACTAGATAATTGCATTAAGGAGCAGGTGTACAGGTGTACCTAATAAAGTGGCCACTGAGTGTATATATTATTATTATTATTATTACTGATGGAAAAATACAATATGGGAGACCCCTCAGGCATTCTAAAATTGTTCCTTGTGAGGAGAGGTATGACATGTTGGGACTCTATCTTATGCTATTTGCAATTTGATTAGCCTTTACGTAGCACCATCAAATGTACAATGAGTTATTATCTGAGCCACTTTCTGAGTCTCAGAAGCAAAACCCCATTAAGAATGCAGGGACAGATTACGCCTAACCCTCAAGGACATTTTGATGCACTCCACTGTATGTAGTAATTGCCTATAGATTCAATGAAACCCACAGTGTGCTTTATAGTGTATTTAAAAGTGTAGAATAGATTTCTACTGCACTATAAATGAACGTGAAAATGTTCCATATAAAACGTAGAGCTTGCTTGGGATAGAATCACTTGCATGACCCTGAGTTCACTCTTAGAGCCTTCTGAGATTAAGCATGCATTCACCATGGGAGTGGATGATCCTTTCAGACATTGTTCACTGCTCACTGAATCTTTTTGGAACCTTTTTTTTTTTTTTTGGAATAATGAAAAGAAAGATTTTATAATCAGATAAAATGAAGAACGAATAGATGTTGGGGTGTCTGAAGGTGAAAAGTCATTGACAGGAGCCCTGTCTCAGCCCTGAGAGAGAGAGAGAGAGAGAGAGAGAGAGAGAGAGAGAGAGAGAGAGAGAGAGAGAGAGAGAGAGAGAGAGAGAGAGAGAGAGAGAGAGAGAGAGGGAGAGAGAGAAAGAAAGAGAGAGTCCTTCTGTTGCAGTCACAACGTTTGTATGATTACAGGCATAACGTCAAAGCCTATGTTGTTGAAAATAAATGTGGTTAGCTGTCTACAGTAGCTATGTCGGGTGGGGTTAATTACAGTTGCTAGCTTTTTAGCTGACTGATTCGGAGAGATATGGAGACTGTGTTTAATGATAAGTGGTAGTCAGAGGTATTTTCCATGATTGCATTGACATCTTGATAATAACATTTGTTCGATTAAATGGTTTGTAAAACCATGACAGTGTTATGTTCTGAGTGTCTGTTCTGTTGTTTTTGTACTTTGTTTATTTTTTATCAGTCATATTTCATTATTCTTTATTCTGTATTGCATTTTCACCGTTCTGTCACGTTCTGGTCCCTGTCTGTCTTTGTTCCGTTTATTTCTAGATCCACTCCTTGTCTTGTCATGCACTTCGGGAAGTTATACATTTCGGGTTTTCTCCGTCTTTGCTTATTATCTCGTTTTCTTCCTTCTTACTTTCTAGATTGCACTTTGTATATATTAGTTAGATGTGTATAGTACTAACCAACTAATCTACTAATGTTAGGGATTTAGATTTAGTTACTAACACTACTAATCACTAATTATCTCACGCTTCTAACTATCGCACATTCTCTCTCCCATTATCCTATCCCTGTTAGCTTTTCACTTTCCCTTTCATTCGCACGCAGCTTCTCTCTTTGCGTTTGTGGTGGATTTTTTGAGAAGATAGGACAGTAGGGGGTAGGAAACAGGACTCGTGACTCAGACGCCAATTCCCAGGTGAAGCATTGTATTATTATATTCCTGTATAATGCAATGGGACCACATCGCCGTGGAATGTGTGTACTCTCTGTTGTGGGCCGCTTTGGATGGAAGCGCCTGCTGAAGGGTATGAGATCATTGGTCACACTCTGCCTCTGTGATTCTAGAGGGGGGTTGTTTGGAGCTGGAGTTGTATGGCCGGCTAACTGCAGATAACCGCCAGCATGATGTTTTAGTATCACACAAACATAAATAGTGTCTGTAGATAAGGTAAAGTGACACGTTGAGGCCGTAAAACACGAGCAGGCGGCACAGATCACAGGCCTTAAATACAATGAACACAGAGAGGAGACCACATGTAAATCTGAGTTGGAGATCCACGGACCCATTAGTACAGTCGTAAGTTATTCCTGTCTAACAAAATATGTGCGCGGGAAAAGGAGTCGGACACCAGACTTGAAGTTGGACGGTGCCCCACTCATGATTTAATCAATCAGAACTCCCACATCATCAGACAGGACTGCCAGAGCCTTAGAGCCTGGGCCCCCTGTCATTCGAATTTATGGGCTCCGGCCAAGCGCTGCTCTTAAGCAGAGAGGGACAGAGCTAAATTCCACCACACTTTAAATGTTTAACTTTGTAATAGAGATCCTGTATATACATATTTTGCCAGCATTTGGGCTGCATAACAAGCATATTAAAATTATAGATCACTGGCATTAGGCCATTGAATAAAGTATGGGGCAAAAATGTATTCCTGTATTAATAAAGCTGTTATTAAGTTAAACAATTTAAGCAAAGGCATAATACACAGTTGGGGCAGCTCAAGGTTGGTTATATTTGTTTAGGGCCGTGTATGTCAGCCCAAGGCTGGTCATTTCTGCCTAAGTCTGTGTATGTTTGCTCAAGATTTGGCTATGTCTGTTTATCCTTTTATTAATCTGTTAAATGGGGAAAGAATGAAAAAGGCGAAGTTGAAGGGGCCTCAGAAGGATGGGCCTCTACGAAGTCAGAGGGAGGGTTGAGCCAGGGGGCGTGGTGGCCAACCTCCAAGGAGGAATGGAGGAGATTAAAAATGTGTGCACGGAAGAGGGAGGCAACTGTTTTGCGCAAATTCAGCCAGGTTGTTGTATCTAACTTGTGTTATATACAATAAACCGTTTTTACCTCAGACTCTGACGATTGTGCTGTTTTGGGGCAGCGTTCGAATTCTACAACATTTAATGGCGAGCCAGCGCGGAGAGGCACGAGACACGGAGATCTGAGCGGGACCGCTACTGTCGATGCAACCTGGCCATAGGGGACAAGGTAAGCAGAGCCTATTTCACAAATCTGCTAGATTGGTTGCATTTGGGAGCAGTGGGTCCGCTCGGGCTGCGTTGCGGAAGGTCTCTCCTCCAAAGAACCTAAATTAAAGGACGTACGGAGTCTGAGGTAATTTTATGTTTTGTGTGTTTGAATGCATTGAGGTGTATGCGAGTATGAGAGGGCATGTCACAAAGTCGCCTCTGCAGGGGAACTGGTGACACTGACTAGCGTCGTTGGTAAAAGCATAAGGTCCACGTCTAGAGCGCTTGCCTGTGTGCGCAAGCGACCAAGCGCTTCTAACATCGTTGTCGACAGCACTTGGTCGGGGTCCGGGCCGGACTGGGACCGAGCGCTTGCCTGTGTGTGCAGCGGCGTTGGTAACAACACTCGGCCGGGGTCCGGACCGGACTGCGACCCAAGCGCTTGCCTGTGTGTGCAGGCGGCCTGCCCTGTGTGCGGCGGCTGTCGAGAACAGACGGTCACTCAGGACTTCTGACATCGTTGTCGACAGCACTTGGCTAAAGTCCAGGGCGGACTAAAACCAAGCGCTTGCCTGTGTGTGCAGGCGGCCTGCCTGTGTGTGCGGCGGCTGTCGAGAACAGACGGTCACTCAGGACGGGTTCAGGCATCGTTGCCGGCAGCACTTGGCCAAAGTCCAGAGCGGACTAAAACCAAGCGCTTGCCTGTGTGTGCAAGCGGCTTGCCTGTGTGTGCAGCGGCGTTGGCCGGCAACAGATGATTGGGCTCAAAGTGAGTTACGACCAAGCGCTTGCCAGTGTGCAAATGACGGGGGGCTGTTAAATGTAATTACGGCTCGCGCTGCTAAAATTAATTGTAGTGCGCAGATTGCCCCGTGCCACTAACGGTGACTTGTGGCCGCTAGTCAGGTTTGAGGGAGTTGTGAAATTGGAATGAGTGTACAAACTGCTATATATGTGATGAAACTGTTGTATGTGTTTTGTGCAATCATACGTGAGCTGTATGTGCTGTTTGTGCTTTGCGTACGCTGTTAGTGTCTGTGAGTCTTTTGTGGTTTGGGACGTCTCTTTATGTTGTATGTTGAATCGGGCCGAATTATTACCAATATTGCCTGCTGATATGAGCTGGGGTTTGGATGTGTGGTGTGTGCGCTGCAGTGATATTTTGCAGAGTTACGCAGGTGTTAGATTACAGCCGGTATAAAGTTGTGGTAAACTTTGCAATAAGCTTGTCAAGATTCCGGTCTATTAGGATAAGGACTGTGAATAAATGAGCCCCAGGAAATAGTCAAATGAGCCCGTAAATAAGAGAGTAAAAGTTAATGTTCATTAACCGCATAGGAAATCCCGAGCGATAAAAATAAAGTATAAAACACATATTGTATTTGCCTTAGACATTACATCAAGGGGACTTAGTTACGACAAGCATTTACAATCAACTTTATGCAGGCTGTGAAATTAATTGTGGATATTTGGGTATTCGTGTTGTGGTGCTTTCTAGAATACAAGGTATACAGCGAGTTAAGTGTGTTGTTTCGCAAAAGTGCGGAGAAGGTTGATGCATTATTGTTGGGAAACACTTAATAGTTGGATAGGTTGTATTAACGGGGAATATTTAGTGTATGCAGCGTGGAGGCATTGTCTATTTGCGCTGTGATAAGCCATTGCTTTGGGAAGCCTCAGATAGAGGGGGGATTTCCTAGGTCTAGCTAGCGGGTTTGATTTATCTTCTTGCGTTGACAAGCTAACGGGCAGTGAAGAAACTTGGGAAAATCGGAGCTCCGTTTGTTAACGGAGTCAAGAGGAATTGGAGGTTATCAAAGCAGCACTTGCACGTTTTGAAACTTTGGCACTTCGCGAAGCGTATTAGACCCAGGGGAGATAATAAGAAGTGGCAAACTTTAGTGGTTTTAGAGCTGTCGGCATGCGCAGCTCTTAGACTACTGCTAGCGCAGAAGGGATTTTGGGGTTTCAGCGATTCGCAGGCGAATGCTTTACATCTGGCTTATTAGTAACCTGCGTGATTCTGTTGCTGTTCCTGACCCGCCCTTTTGCGTTTATTAAGTTTCCCTTTGCGATTTGTAATCTCTTAATAGTTGGAGTAGGTTTATCGAATTTCACTTTATCTTTATTTTTCCCAATTTTAGTGGACTTTCGGTGTTTATTAATAATTGTGTGTGGTTTATTATTGATTTATTGGGTAAAGTGTTTTAGTTTATGTTTCCACGTAGGGCATTTTCTTATTTTAATTTGATTGTTTCACGTGTTTAGCGTCAGTTTCCCTTTTAGTGTGTTTTCGTATGTTTTGGATTATAGCCTTTCTCTGTTTTAGTAGCGATAGTATGGTTTAGCTTTGGGATTGTCTGTTGAGCGCATTTATCGGTATTCGTATTTATACGCTTTTCGTTGATCCTTGTTCCGGTTTTGTTTTTCATTTAAACACGTTTCCTAGGTTTCGTTTGTGGATTTCCATTTACACCCGCCTTCCTAAATTTCGGGTTATATTTAGATTTTGGTGGAGGCGCAAATCATTGTTCACGTGTTTGGGTGTCTTTATTTTGATTTATTTTAGACTTCTTGTTTCCATCCATATACAGCGCCCTGGTTTCTGGTAAGAACTTCCCTTTCTGAATAGTTGGGTTTAGGTTATTTTTCCATTCCAACTCGCTTTTCTAAATTGTTTAAACTTTTTCCCAGGACAGGAGCTGGGTTTGGTATATGTTATCTTGTAGCCGATAGGGGTTGGTTTGGTTGTTCAGGCAAACGAAGTGACCTCCCTACCTGACCGGCTCTTGTTTCAAGGATAGCCAAATAAGTGCCAATAAAGCTTGAACATATTAGTAGAGTTGTGACGTAAGCCAAGATAAAGAAAAGATAGAAACAGGTAAGACACAGGTCCCGGTGATATTAGCCAAACCGCCTGCCCCAAGCCCGGCTGCACTGACTGCAATGGGTGCAGCAATGTCCCAGATGCAGCAACCCCAAGTATTGACGCCTGTGGCGGCAATGCCTACCTCACTGCCCCAAGTAACTACCCTAGACTCACAAGTTCCACCCGTGCAGGTACATGATACCCAGTCTGCGGGGGGCTACCAGCCCCCAATGGGAAGAGGGGCAAGGAGAGGAAGGGGAGCCGACGGGAGCGCCCGAACAGGGGCGGGAGAGGGGCACAGGGTGGAAAGGACGTGTGTTGGGGGTGTAATCAAACTGGGCATTTTAGAAGGGATTGCCTAATAAACCCATGGGAAAAACCATGGATAGGGCCAGCAACAAATGGCCAGAACTAGGGATGCCCAGGGAAGCCAGAGGGGGAAACAATATTACCAATGATTTCAATAGAATCACAACAAGAACCCACCCTACAAGTGATCCTTAACCAACAAGAGCATCAATTCATGGTGGACACAGGTGCGACCTACTCATGTCTTGGGAAAGCAGGGTCAGGCCTCCCCCTCTCTAATTCCTCAATCAAAACCATTGGCTTCTCTGGAAAGCCACAGATAAGTCCCCTGACACAGCCTGTCCCTATGCGAATTGCAGATAGAACTATAACTGCACCACTGTTATACTCAGCCCACACTCCAGTTAATCTCCTAGGTAGAGACGTTTTATGCCCGCTGGAAGCCAATATTGTCTGCACAAAGCGTGGCATTTATGTGGACTTCCCTAGTAAGTTACAACGTACGGTAATGCCTTTACAAGCTCAACCTAGTGCTCTACAGCCTGTAGTGTATTGGTTGTGCTTGACTCCTCACGAATCCATGTTACAAGAACAATGGAGACAGTGGGAACCGTGGGCGCGAACCCAGTTTAAGGCAATTACTGAACTGCGACTACCTTTACACTGTACCCTCATGTACGATGAATTACAATCGCATGAGGATTATAAGGCATGCTGGGAGGACTCCATTAACAAACGCTCTTATTCAGTTGTAAGCCAAGATATTTACATCGGTCCGCAAGGAGCAGCTGCAGTAGTAGTACTGCCGCCGTCCCTACACCACTGGTTCCAGGTCCCGAGATCTACCCCTCATGTAACGTTATTAGTAGCGGACGCCTGCATATTTCTCCCAATAGACAGCTCATTAGGAGCGCGGAGTGAGCGCATGAAGGGGGGTCAGGCGGAGTGGAGTGGAGAAGTCCGAGCAAATAACAGAGCAGGAATAAGAGTGGGTCTTGGTATTACCAGTTAAGGTGTTTTCAAATTCAAGTTTCGGTAGTTTGTCGGTTTTATTCATACACCATCTAAGTGTTACTCTTTTGTGCTAGTTTATCTGAGCCCTTTCAATTCCTAATTTTCAGGTTAATTTAAAATATATTTTTCTTCCCCAACTCGCTCCCCCGGTATAGCTAATACGCTGTCCAGTGTAGTAGTGAACCAGTGTAGAGCGTCAGTTAAGACAACGTATACTGAAGATAAAGGAAGGAAGTATATATTAAGTTAAGGAAATAAACAATGATTAGTCAAAATAATTATGTTCAAAGTGGGAATACTATTCTCCCGGCGCTGAATTTTGAGTTGCGGTTTGAGAAGCTTTTTTCCGCATGTTGTAAATAAACAGCGAACGACTTATTGGCATAACAGACTCATAAAATGTTATAAAGGGGATGGAATAACTAAGTAAAATTCCGGTTTACAACTGTGATGCTGTTAGATAAGAACAACAAGTGTCATCTCGTCGCAACTATTTTCAGCCCGAGTGGAAATGAAGGGTGAGCGTATTTGGAACATGTGTGTGTGACGAAACTGCGTGTTTGGACACTGTGAAGTGAGGATCACAGTTATTGGAAAAATGGTGAATCGTCATTTGAGACCGACCAAGTGATTAAAGAAGTGGGAAACAGATTATAGTAATTTGTATGCATGTAGTAGTCTCCCTCTATTTGATGGTCACTTTTTAGATGAGATCGGTAAATTAAAAAAAAATGTGATCTTGAAAACGGGATGAGTAATACATCATATCCCCACCACATGCTGAATAGTGACACTCACAATCACACTAGAGGGGGTGCAGCGGGTAGTAGATAGAGCTAAACTAAATAAAGCAGTGGGTTTTGAGGACCCCCATAATGAGGTCCTTAAAACTCCTAATGTGGTGAATATTTACATTGTTTATGTCAAACGTGCTTTCATAATGGCATTATTCCATCTGTGTGGAATAAATCTATAATCAAACCCATCCTTAAATCTTCAAAAGCTGATCCGAGAGTTCCTTAAATTATAGAGGCATCAGTTTGATCAGTACAGTTTATAACTTGTATTCAGGTGTCCTTAATAATAGACTTAATAATTACCTAGATTGTCATGGAATGTTGGTGGATGAGCAGAATGGTTGTAGGAAAAATAGGGCAAGTATTGATCATATTTATGTCATATCCTCTGTGGTGAGAGCGCAATTGCAAGAGGGTAAAGTCATGTTCGCTTGTTTTGTTGACTTTAAGACAGCTTTGGATTGCCTCAATAGAGATTTTTTGGAGTATAAGTTAATTTCTTCTGGTATTGATGATAAATTTATAATGCCATTAAGCCTGGTACAAAACCCCAGTTGCATGTCTACAGTTAAATAATTTTAGGATCGACTGGTTTCCTACTCCATTTGGGGTGAAGCAGGGAGATGTACTCTCCCCGACTTTATTTGCTTTTATGTGAATGACTTAGCCCAAGAAATCAAACAGGCGAATCTAGGTATATTGATTGACAATGTGAACTTAAGTATTCTGTTGTACGCTCATGACATTGTGTTGATTGCCGAGAAAGGGTTTAATCGCAAAACATGCTGAATCTCATGAGTTTATGGTGTAGTAAATGGAGACTTGTTGCTAATAGTGAAAAACATAGATTATACATTTTAGAAAGCAATACGAACAGCAGAGCAGTGATATATTTCAGTTTGGATCAGTGCCCTATCGACGAGTATTGATAATAGACTGAAAGATCTAGACTCAAAAATAACCGACATAAACGAGTTCAGGAGTGACAAAGTAATAATAGTGCCGCAAGTGCAAGCAGAATTAAGAAAACAGGAATAGATTAGGAGGGTAAAATGCATAGATAGAGACATTCAAGATGTACATTAGAATAAATAAAAAGGGAAAAGGAAGGGTGTTTTAATTTATTTTTGTCCATTTGAGCAACAGGATGAGCAACAAAGGAAGCAAGACGTCGTGTCGCCCTGATCCGCTGACCAGACCGGGGAAGGCGAGGTATAAGAAATGGGACTAAGGGTCGTGAATCAAGAGCCCTTACGACCCCATAGGGGTAGGGAAGGTCAGGCAAACTACTTTGGAATGCATGCTGTGAAGTAAGGTTCGGTGCCAGGCTATCGGAGATTGGCCGCAGCTGCATTCCCTTATCAAAAGCCTCCACTTTGACGATGGGGCAATCAGCAATACTATATACGTCCCATCAATTACATGCAGTACGAATACATGGTGGTTGCCCTATTTAACAAGGATGGTGGCGGCTCAAACGCTGAGGAGAGGGTGAAACCTGAGTAACATATAAGAACAGGAAGACCTTTGCGCCGATTGGGCACCTCCCACCACCTGATGCATGATAGACTATGTGGAGAGGATTGAACGAATTGAACAAAGCAAGAAGTGACATGCTAGTGGTGGTGGATAGGCTTAGTCGGTGGGTAGAGGCGACACCTACAAGCAGCGCAGATGCAGGATGACACAGTTGGGAGAGCAGGAGAAGGTAAAGGTAAGTTGTCTAGACACCCCTATGAATGTTCCACCAGACCATAAGGCAAGGAGTGCGCCCACTATCAATGCTATATCAATATTTTTCCCCTTGGATTCAAGTCATAAGAGATGCAGAGTGGATAAACTATTTATGGTGCAATCAACAGAAATTTAGTAGCCACGCAACATTATCATTACAAGGAATAAAGGAACAGTCGTAAGTGTGGAGGATAAGAACTGAACACGTTAAAATACATTAGGAGAAATAGCGAAGTGGGTGGGGTTGGTTAAATATATCTTGGAAAGTAACGTTGGGAAAACATAGGAGAGAGTATAGGATTGGTAACAGTGATGTTGTTGTTTGCCTCATGCTGCCTAATTCCCATTACCCAATCCCTAATAAAAGATAATAGAAATACAAGCGGGCAGTTTCTGGTTACAGTGGGCCCAATAAAGGACGTGGGGGATGCAGACGTTGAGGTGAAGTGGGTCACGCCTGCTGCCCCGGAATGGAGTGAACCAATGGACGTGTCGTCGCACGGCTAAGGGGGGTGGGGTGTTTCACTGTACATGTCATCCAAATAGGACCCAACAGTATCGAGACAGGAGAGGAAACCCGGTGAATGCCAGAGGGGACCCACTCAATTGCCCGTTCGGGAACCGCCTCTGCGAGTACGGTGTGAAAGGAGGCGCTGGTCGGGAGTGCTGGAACTACCATCCCCTTGCCAGCAAACTGGGGGAGGATCCCCGGTTCCGGGCCGGCTACGTGGGTGACAGCCCGGATGGAGGAGACGGCGCCAACGGGACGAGGGGCAGTGATCCGATACGTTGTACATCATGCGGGCTGAGGCGACCTCTCCTCAAGAATGACCCTCTACGGTGTGCAGAACACCTGGGTCGATGAAAACATTTACACTGAATACATACGCAAAATGAACTGAAGCGGAGTGAACACGCACAGGAGCCTGATGCTCCCTCACCTATGGCAGCTAGATTAACACACACACATAGTTATCTCACACCCATGCTGCCAGAGAAAATCATGAACTGCAACGAGTGAATGCAAGGCCACCTCTCCTCTGTCCATGGCTCCAAGGGTTTCGACGCAGGACCATGAAAGAAGAGAAGACATTACCCTGCTTAGCAATTATATGTAACCCCATGTAACTAAACCCTGGCTGGTTTTATTATCCCTGTAACCATGTATGAGGTTTAAATGTATGATGCTTAGGAATGAACATGTAATCAGGTTAGACCGAGCTCAGCTTGCATTGAGCATCGTTGTGAATTTATGGCCACGATTTACCCTGTAAGTGTTATGCAGGCGGTCTGAGCGATAAAGGAAGACTCCTACCACCATAGCGACAGGTGGTATCAGTGTGGAGGGGGGCCACACGATGCATGAACAACAAGGGTACTCGCATGCCCTGGCAACGTTCTGCAGCAAAGCTTGAGTCTGACTAAGTCGTGCGGGCGCAGCCTGAATAACGACTGCTGGGCTAATCGGTTTACTAGTGGCGCAAGAGAAGCAACAGAGTGGCCACTAGGGAATCTGTTGAGTTATTTACTCATCAACGAGCCGATGTGAGCTGATCAGGTTTATTCTATTTTGTTGGCATGATATGTATGACTGTGACTTGTAAGTCACAGAGGGGGGAATGTGGTGGATTTTTTGAGAAGATAGGACAGTAGGGGGTAGGAAACAGGACTCGTGACTCAGACGCCAATTCCCAGGTGAAGCATTGTATTATTATATTCCTGTATAATGCAATGGGACCACATCGCCGTGGAATGTGTGTACTCTCTGTTGTGGGCCGCTTTGGATGGAAGCGCCTGCTGAAGGGTATGAGATCATTGGTCACACTCTGCCTCTGTGATTCTAGAGGGGGGTTGTTTGGAGCTGGAGTTGTATGGCCGGCTAACTGCAGATAACCGCCAGCATGATGTTTTAGTATCACACAAACATAAATAGTGTCTGTAGATAAGGTAAAGTGACACGTTGAGGCCGTAAAACACGAGCAGGCGGCACAGATCACAGGCCTTAAATACAATGAACACAGAGAGGAGACCAAATGTAAATCTGAGTTGGAGATCCACGGACCCATTAGTACAGTCGTAAGTTATTCCTGTCTAACAAAATATGTGCGCGGGAAAAGGAGTCGGACACCAGACTTGAAGTTGGACGGTGCCCCACTCATGATTTAATCAATCAGAACTCCCACATCATCAGACAGGACTGCCAGAGCCTTAGAGCCTGGGCCCCCTGTCATTCGAATTTATGGGCTCCGCCAAGCGCTGCTCTTAAGCAGAGAGGGACAGAGCTAAATTCCACCACACTTTAAATGTTTAACTTTGTAATAGAGATCCTGTATATACATATTTTGCCAGCATTTGGGCTGCATAACAAGCATATTAAAATTATAGATCACTGGCATTAGGCCATTGAATAAAGTATGGGGCAAAAATGTATTCCTGTATTAATAAAGCTGTTATTAAGTTAAACAATTTAAGCAAAGGCATAATACACAGTTGGGGCAGCTCAAGGTTGGTTATATTTGTTTAGGGCCGTGTATGTCAGCCCAAGGCTGGTCATTTCTGCCTAAGTCTGTGTATGTTTGCTCAAGATTTGGATGTCTGTTTATCCTTTTATTAATCTGTTAAATGGGGAAAGAATGAAAAAGGCGAAGTTGAAGGGGCCTCAGAAGGATGGGCCTCTACGAAGTCAGAGGGAGGGGTTGAGCCAGGGGGGCGTGGTGGCCAACCTCCAAGGAGGAATGGAGGAGATTAAAAATGTGTGCACGGAAGAGGGAGGCAACTGTTTTTGCGCAAATTCAGCCAGGTTGTTGTATCTAAACTTGTGTTATATACAATAAACCGTTTTTACCTCAGACTCTGACGATTGTGCTGTTTTGGGGCAGCGTTCGAATTCTACAACACGTTCCTCCCCTTTAACTATGCACGTGTCTGCCTGATCTTCCAGGTCGTTAATTGTCTATATGTTTGTATGTTTCCCAGTCCGTGTCTTGCGTTTCCCCTCGTTATTAGATTAACGATTCCCAATGTTTACACCTGTATTCCTACCTCTCTCTCCTCCCAGTCACACCTGATTCCCATTGTGTTTCCCTTCCCTGCCTGTATATTAGTTCAGTGTTTATGTTCACTCTTTGTCAGTACGTTGATCCTTATTCCCTGTGCCTACTCTTATTCAGCCAGTGTTTATTGATTTTTCCGAGACATCCCTTCTGTTTACGACTCCGAGCCTGCCTAGCGATTCTGTCTGTTTGCCTTTCTGCCTACCTGTTTTGACTTTTTGGACTGCCTTTTTGTGACTACTCTCTGCATTGTGATTCTGTACCTTCGCTATATCTGACTCCTGGTTTTGACCCCTGCTTCCCAATAAACAACTATTTTGCCTAAGTCCTGATCTGCGTCTGGGTCCTTATCCCGATCGTCACAGTACGTTCTGACCAGGATGGACCCAGCAGATCCGGACCAGATTCGCTTTGCTCTCGAGCAGCAAGGTGCCATGCTCGGACGGCATCAGAACCATCTGGAGACGGTCACCCACCATCTGCAGACCCTCACCTCCAGTTTGGCGGAACTAACCCTGACGCTGCGAGCTCCGACTCCTGACCCCACACCTCAACCCGGATTTCCCTCTGCGCCGGTACGCGAACCCCGTCTGCCCCCTCCGGAGAGGTACGCAGCTGAACCGGGCGGTTGTCGTGCGTTCCTCACTCAATGCCAGCTGATTTTCCAACTTCAGCCATCTACGTTCCCCAGCGAAGTTTCCAGGGTCGCCTACGTCATCATTCAACTGACCGGTCGTGCCAAGACCTGGGCTACTACTGCGTGGGAGGGGTCGTTTCCCTACTGCCAGAGTTTTAGCTTGTTTTCCGAGGAGATGAAGAGGGTTTTCGATCGGTCTAAACATGGTCACGAAGCTGCCCGGGAGATGCTCTACTTACGCCAGGAGGGAGGGTCGGTCTCGGACTACACCATCAACTTCCAGACCTTGGCTAACTCCTGTGGCTGGGGAAGGAAGGCGCTGTACGACGCATTTATCTTCGGACTATCTGAACATCTCAAAGACGAGATCCTGACCCGTGACCTACCTGAGTCTTTCGACGACCTCGTCAGCCTGGCCATCCGAGTAGACTCCAGGCTTCAGGAGCATCGCCGTTTGCGTAGTGCCGGGGTTGTTCCTGGGTCTGAGACGGCCGGGTTCAGGACGCCTGCCAGAGTCAACATCCATCCCAGAGTGGCGTCTTCACCTAACCCTGACCCTGAACCCATGCAGCTGGATCGTGCTCGACTTTCCCGGCAAGAACGTGACCGCAGGATGGCTTCCAGGTCCTGCCTTTACTGCGGGGAGTCAGGGCACTTCATCTCTAACTGTCCGCTTAAAGGCCAACGCCCACTTGTGAGGAGAGGAGCACTAGTGGGTGTCATTCCTATTGAACGCTTCTCCAAACAACGGACCTGCCTGCCGGTTACTATTGAGTGGGAGGGTCAGAGGCGAGAGACCACCGCTCTCATTGACTCGGGAGCAGAGGAGAGCTTCATCGATGCTGGTGTGGTCACCAAGTGGGGCATTCCTGTTTCTAGCCTGTCACGCCCTCTTATAGCAAACTCACTCAACGGTCAAAGACTTGCTCACATAACCCATGTCAGTTCTCCTTTGACCTTGCGCATCTCCGGCAACCATCAGGAGAGAATAAGTTTTCACGTCATTGACTTTCCTCACGCACCCATTGTTCTTGGCCATCCCTGGCTAGTGCGCCATTCCCCCCGGGTCCCCTGTCCCCTAAGTCCCGTGCCAGCCTCCTGCTTGTTCCCCCATCACCCCTGTTGCATCCCTTCTTCTGTTCCGAGTCCCCTTCCGTTCCGAGTCCCCTTCCCCTGTTTTTCCTTTGTATATATTAGTTAGATGTGTATAGTACTAACCAACTAATCTACTAATGTTAGGGATTTAGATTTAGTTACTAACACTACTAATCACTAATTATCTCACGCTTCTAACTATCGCACATTCTCTCTCCCATTATCCTATCCCTGTTAGCTTTTCACTTTCCCTTTCATTCGCATGCAGCTTCTCTCTTTGCGTTCCTCCCCTTTAACTATGCATGTGTCTGCCTGATCTTCCAGGTCGTTTATTGTCTGTATGTTTGTATGTTTCCCAGTCCGTGTCTTGCGTTTCCCCTCGTTATTAGATTAATGATTCCCAATGTTTACACCTGTGTTCCTACCTCTCTCTCCTCCCAGTCACACCTGATTCCCATTGTGTTTCCCTTCCCTGCCTGTATATTAGTTCAGTGTTTATGTTCACTCTTTGTCAGTACGTTGATCCTTATTCCCTGTGCCTACTCTTATTCAGCCAGTGTTTATTGATTTTTCCGAGACATCCCTTCTGTTTACGACTCCGAGCCTGCCTAGCGATTCTGTCTGTTTGCCTTTCTGCCTACCTGTTTTGACTTTTGGACTGCCTTTTGTGACTACTCTCTGCATTGTGATTCTGTACCTTCGCTATATCTGACTCCTGGTTTTGACCCCTGCTTCCCAATAAACAACTCTTTTGCCTAAGTCCTGATCTGCGTCTGGGTCCTTATCCCGATCGTCACAGACAGGGCTTGTCCTTCTCTTTCTTCAGCTGCTATCAGCTGTTCCTGTTGACTCCTGGTGAAGTCTGGGACATACTTACATTTACATTTTAAACATTCAGCAGATGCTCTTAAGCAGAGTGACTTACAATAAGTCAATTTTAAAATGGCATGAGTAATCACAGCTAGAGTAAGAGATCAGTACAGTAACAATACAATAGACACCATCGTAGACAGATGCACACCATACCTATGAAACAGGGAGAGAAAGGTTAGTACATTCATAATACATTCAGTGGAAGTGTAGTCTGAAGAGGTGGGTTCTCAGTCTCTTGTGGAAGATGGCTACCAATTCTGTGGTCCTGATTGAGTGTGGAAGCTCATTCCTCCACTGGAAGGTTAGGGCAGAGAAGAGGCGAGACCGTGAGGGACAGGACAGCCAGTTTGCCAGAGGAGGCAGAGTGGTGGGGTCTAATTCGGGTGTGGGATGTGGTGAGTGTCTGGAGGTAGGAGGGAGCAGCACCCCTTGCAGTCTGGTATACCAGAACAACACATTGGATAGCAGCAGCCTGAACCATAGGCCTTGCACCGTTAAGGTTGATTACTTATCAGTCCGTCCCATAGAATTTCCTGGCTTCTTTTGTAACCAGTAGTTCCCTGCACACAGCACTACGAGGCCACTATAGTTTCTTCTCAAGCCCTCTTGTTAAACAATCATCCCATTGCAGTACATTAATCATCTGAATTAATCATCCAATTATCATAAGTGAAGCATGTGTATTGACTTTGAAGTAAATGTTTGCTGACACTTTATCACTTACTGTTCTACTCAACAGTAGAGGACAGACAATGCCCCAAATTAAAATAGAGAAGAAAGATATTGCATACTCGCCTGGGGTCATAAATCCTTACTGCTCTGAGACATTCATGAGTGAGCTGAAAGAACTCTACCAAACTTTAATTTCAGCAGATTAACTTCACTGAAAGTTTTTACACATATACAGTGTATATCCCTGCAATTGTTTTCTTTTATTTATAGATATTATAAATTAATTAATAAATACATAAATTCAATTAACTTTGTTTTCAGTTTAATAGTTAATTCATTTTGAATACATCTGTGTGCAAATGATAACAACATAACTTCCTCCATGTTACACAGATGGGAAATATTAGCTGCCTGGGAAACTGCAGTTGCTGTAATTTATTAATTCTTTACTTTATTTTTGAGTTTTAGTCAGATTAACTAGTGTAATGTAATGGTCTGAGATCATTCAACAACTAAACAAAATGAGTTTAACTTCAACTTGCACGGATATTGAAAATTTAAGATAATTTGTTCAATTTGGAGAAAGAATTGTTTCCAATCAACTTTTTGATAAATATGCATGCCCTAGGGATCTGACGTCAGGGCTACGCAATGGGTGGTGGACTGGCGAATAAAGTTAATTTCTTTTTGAAATTGACTAACATAATTTTAATGAAATTGACTAACGTTAACATTTCTGAAGGATATTTCACAGCACGACATCGTCACACAATTTAACGTTTGCTGACCATGCCACAGATAATTTTTGGGGCAGTCATTTTAAGACAGTACAAGAGGCTGAAGTTGCAGCACAGTGTTCAAGTAAGTAACCTGTTTGTGAAGTTTGGGTTTGAATTTTGCTGTGAGAGCCATAAATGTAGCTAGCTAGCTAGCAAGCTAACATTTTACATGATGTAACATGGGCTAACTTTAGATAACTTTAGTGCTAGCTAGCTTCAAAATGTCAAAAAAATGCTTGCACGCATGTATGAATGCACTGTGGTGTCCCTAGGGGTTGGGCGACACTCACGGACCATTGCAGAGGGCGTAGGCAGGGTAAATAACCCGGAGGAGGCAGTATTATAAACAAAACAATAACTTATTAAACAAATACTCTTGACAAAAAACACATAAAACAAAGGCCGGGGTATTCGGGGAATCCAACACACATAAAGTCCAAAATCCTACTCGTCGTCGTTATCCAAAATCCAATGTCGCAATCCATTTCAGTTCCATAATCCAGTCCAGTAATCGGTACACAAAGGGGGGTCCTCAAGTCAAGTCAAATCACAATAAACAATCCAATTCACTTTCACACTCTCTCTTTCTAACTCCCAGCTGGTCAAAAGACTTCACAGTTCTCTTTCTGCACAAACTCTTTCCTACTTCTTCGCAGTGTGATAGGAGCTGGTCCCTTAAATAGGCCTCCAAATTGCCTTCAGCTGTTCGTTAGTCCCAATCACTTTACTCCATTCAGCCGCTGGACTGTGGCCTGCTGGGAAATTCAGTGTTTCCTTGGCTCCAATGAGTTGAAGGCCAGGCAGCCATTTCCTTGGGCAGCCCCTAGGGCTGCCACAACAGGTAACAACTGGAAGTAGCTTTATATAATGCTTAATGCTATTCACCCTAAGTTAACTTAGAGTTTGGAGCCCTGTAGCTAGCCAGCTAACTTGGCTAATGTTGTAGCTATCTGACTGAATCCGTAGCTAATGTCCACTTGTTTTAAGTTTCTTGGTAAATGTTGTTCTTATAAAGCTAACCGTAGCTAATGTTAAAGATTTCTGTGTTCCTGCTTAGTTAGCTAACTTAGATAGCTAGCTACCTATGGTGTTTTACATGTTGTAACGTTAATGTGACTTGAGCTAACTAGCTAAGGTTAAGCAAAAAGCCATTCTGAAATGAGCATGTCCGGCCCACGTGTAAATTGGTCAACGTAAGCTAATGCTAGCTGGCTAATGGTAAATTCCGTTTGTGAAGCTTGGGTTGAATTTTGCTGTGCCTGACCCATGAGGTGGCGTTGTAAGTTATGCCATTTCTTCTCACCCAACCAACGCACTGTAATAACTCACTACAAACTCAAACACTGCCATCACGCAATGAGCTGTCCCCTACCCTGCATCTATGAAGACTGTGTGTGCTCATTTAGGACTGAACTAGCTCTGAAAAAACATTTGACCAGAGACCATACCGTTAGACTGCGACTTCAAAGCTAAACTGTGACTTGTGCAATTTCTCTGAGACCTGTAGTGTTACAAAGGATTTTGCTCGTCTAAAAACTCATATCAAAAACAAGGAGTAAAGTTTAGGTTACTAAAAACTGAAAAATAATGTACATTTCAGAGTTCCTTTTCAGGGAACAAGTAATGGGTTAACATGGGTTAACAGTCACTCTGTGCAAGTCGCTGACTCTGGATCCAGCAAAAGAACCCCAGACTATCACGCTTCCTCCTCCATGTTTGACAGTTGGTGTCACACACTGAGGAACAATCCTTTCACCAACTTGATAGCCTACAAAAACCTTTCAAAATTTCAAGATTTAAAATTTTGATTCATCGGTCCATAAGACCTTTTTCCAGTCTTCAGTAGTCCACTGGCGGTGCTTCCTGGCCCAGGCAAGCCTCTTTTTCTTATTTTGCCATCTTAACAATGACTTTCTTACTGCCACTCAACCTGTCAAACCTGCAACTCTTCTCTTCACAGTCTGGGCCGGTATTCACAAAGAATTTGATCTTACCACTAGGAGTACTCCTAAATCGCACTAAAACATTTTAGCTAGGAGTCCCCTCTTAAAACCTATTCACAAAGCTGCAAGGACAAACTCATACTAAGGAAGTCCTAGAATTTTCAAGCTAAGAGTGAGGGCGGGGTTGACGTTGTTGCTATGGATGATGTTGTGTCTCATGAACGAGCTTACTCAGAATGCCCACAGCGATTGGCTGATGTAGGGGATGGGTCTCTGCCTGCGATTTCAACCTAGAAAATAAATTATATGCTACTGTAAAGGGGTATGTAGGCCTACCTGTTCCTGTTATATTCTAGTGGTGTAACGGATCGCAGTTGATCCGTGATCCGTACGGATCAACCCCCACGGTTCGGCATGCATATGATCCGCGGATTAATAGCTAAATTGAACCATCATAGAGAAATACAGTTTTTCTGCCGCTGTTACATTTTAAAGTAACAATTCCCTAAATCTCGATGCAGAGTTACAGTGACAACCATGTATCTTTTGGTTTGGTTTGTTTTTCATACTAAATGCTTTCTGGGAGGCAGGTTTTTAGAAACGCGACCGAATTAAATAAAATTTAAACATTAGCGATCTTTTAATTTTTTATTCTATTAATTCAGGCATAAGACCACCATAGTTAAATCGCCCAAGGCGTACTGAATCTAAAAATGTATTTTGTGAAATTTTCGAATAAAGATTTAGTGAAATAACTTAAATTGAAAAACTGAAATTATCATTCATTCAATTCCTTGAGAATCGTTCCTGGTAATTTTTGGTGGAAACGCGCCTTTGGTCGCCGTTATATATTTTTTTGCTGATCCGAAAAATGATCCGATGCACCCCTATTATATTCTAATAAAGATTCTAAAATACAAATGTAGGCTACGTGTCACTGATTTAACATGAAACCAAGAATACTGACTAGTCAATTGGTTACATGTCTGCATCTCGTAAACAATCAGCGGCTATCTATATATAATATATATAATATTATATATATAATACCCTCGATTGAGGCGGTACCTTTTTATGAGCTCTGTATCATTCAATATCTCCAGTGTTGACGCGATTGCAACAGCAGCAGATTTTCGAATCGTTGTCGGTAGGTCTTTAGCGACTTAGAAGTCCTCTTGGCTGCTTCTAACTTCTCCTGGACTTAGGAGCTGTTTTTAGCTCTCAAACCCTTTGTGAAATACTCTTATCCCCAACATTTAGGAGTCCTACATTTATGAGTGACACCCCCATTATTTTTCGGAGTTGCTCCTAAATTGCGGAGTTACGACCAACTTTTACCCTTAAAATGCTTTGTGAATACATGCCCTGAAGTCTTCTCTTCACAGTTGAAACTGAGACTTCAACTGTGACATAAACTAGTGTCACTGTTTCTTTCGATGCCAACAGTTCTGGGCAGGGCAACAATTTAGGACAATGTAAACAAAGTTTGCAGTATTGGCTCGATTGCTGAAGAGTTTACACCAAAATGAATTGAAAGCATATTGATCAAGCACAACTATACAATAAGCAACTCAATCACACAGCCATAAAAGATAGTTTCAACAAATTCCCTTGTCTCCCTGTCAAAGAATGGTCCTTTTGGCTGTGAATACAAAAGAAACGCTTTTTACAAGAACAATTTTAAGGTGATTGAGCCTGTTAAATACATTTTGGGAAAAGTCCAGATGATCTACATTCATCTCAACATCTGTATCTTCAGAGTAGTCTTGAAAAGTCCTTTTCACATGAACCCTTCTGCATCGGCGTCAGCCCTACTCGGAACACGCCCAGCGCTCTCAATAGATTTTCTAATTTCCACACAATACAAGGATTTCCCTCAGATTTTCTGCATGACCTCTTTGAAGGGATAGTACCAATTGAATTATGTCTGTCTGAAGTCTCTGATTTTCAAACATTATTTTACATTAAATTATCTCAATTTCATCATCCAGTCCTTTCTTTTTATGGTTTCAGATAAAATCACAGACCACAATAAATTGCAAAAAACATTTACCCTCCGCACACAAGTCCACCACTTGTCACTATGAGGCAAGCCAATTCTCAGAGGGTAGCGAACCCCACCTCCTTCAAGACAGAATTCACCCACCCACGTTCTGTAGACACCCTTACGTGCTTCACGGCAAACTCAAGCTAGCTCACCCTCCTCCCTCCCTTCTGGGGTGAACAGCCAAATGCCACCCGTGATCGGGGCTAATGAGGTAAAGATGAGTTTCGACAGGCAGCGCACACCGTATCGGACCAGACAAAATACGGTGCATTAGACCACTATGCTATCCGCTATCTGCCGCCCAATGATACATTGTTCTACTTGGGAGTCCAACACCACTTTTTACAGGAACCATTTTTAAGGTGATTGAGCCCATTGAATATGTAATAGATTCATCTTCCAAAAGAGTATGCTTATATTACATTTTAGAAAATCTAGTCAGGGCTGTCAAATCATAACAATGTTCTAGATAAAATCTTGCAGACGGGAGATTCATAAGCTGTTACAGTTGGTAGAGATGGGCTATACTGCAAATGTAATCAGCTGCTCTCTTCAGAAGATTTAAACATAGCTCTAGGACTATACATAGTTACACACTTTGAAGTGTGTAACCAATTCGGAATGTCAAGAAAGAAGAATAAAGTCTGCACGGTTTATTGGGTAATTTCTCATTTACAAATACGGTATAGGTTGTCTTTACAGTCAATCTATCTGGCTTGCCTTTGTAATAGCAATGATGTGAGAAAATATGGCTGTGATGCAATTCTTGAACCATTGCTGAAAGACATTGAAGTACTTGAACAAGTTTAAAACAAGCATTGCATATACTATACTGTATATGTACTCTTCCTCCACCCCTTCTTAAAACCTCAGTTCAAGGGAGTCTCTACTTCCTTCCTCCCCTTCCCAAAAGCCTTGCAAATCCAAATGTAGTCTTGCTTTTCTCAGAGAGCTGCTTTTACACCACTTCTGAGGAGAAACCCCAAAGTATGTGTGTGTCTGATTCTTTTTTCTTTTTGTTTATTTTATTGACCTAACAAGCTCTAAATCCAATACTGGGACAGTGAAGAATTTGTATACTTTTAGGAGAACATTTTATTTTGTATATCAAACCAAGGTCTGTATTTTCAGTTTTAGAGCAACATTGTATCCTTGTTTTTCTAATAATTAAAGTGAGACAGATTTAGCAGAAGTGGAAATGGCACTGAAGGTATTTGCCCACAGTTGCTTTTCTGTGTGTAATTTTGTAATGTCTTTTTTGTACACTGACAGAGCTTGTCTTGGTCTATGTAAAACTGATAGAGCTTGTAAGTCATGTGTTTCCAGCAGCCTAGGTTCCTGACATCATCGCCCATTCAAAAAAGCCATTTGCTTTTTTTTTTCTTCTAAATTTTTATCCCATTTCCCAATTTTAGCCAATTAGACCTGCTATTTTATGTCAATCCGCCCTAGTAATGTGAGTTCACTGCCATAGTTCTGTGAATGGTAGTGACGAAGGTGAAGTAATGCCTCCTCCGAGACGGCACTCACCAAGCTGTCGACTGTAACCCGGTATTACAGGACCACTCTTATGTGCAGCGAACGTCATGTCGGCTTCCCTCCCCCCTCCCTGGGGCAGACAGCCAATCGCCGCCCCTGGTGGCACTCCTGGCCAGAGCCGACTCTGGTGAGATGGGGAATTGAACCCCGGTCTCCGTGGCCAGCGTCGGACGTTGTAACCACTGGACCACGCGGGAGGCCCAACCATTTGCTTTTTTTAAATTCAGTGATTTAAAATAATTCTGTTGCAAATATCTAGAAATCATTTACACATTTTGGTTAGGAAGTAAACAATATTGTGCCACTGTTCGGCTTTTCAGTCTTAGGGTGTTTTCATACTTGGTCCGTTTCAACCAATTCAAGGGGTCTCAAAGCGGTTTGTCAATTTTCATGTTTATGTGAGTGCTCCAAATGAACTCAGACCCCTAACATGCTGTGTTTGGATAATAACATTGATCTTATTGGCAAGGCTAAAGGCAAATGTTCACAAATTCAAACCTTTTTCTTGTGTGAATGGTCAATAAAAATCATTCTTTTACACCAAACAAAAGTTGATTGTTGTTTATTTTCAGCAATTTCATTGTTTTAAAAGATTATTTCAACTTAAATGACCTTGTTAATTATACTTATCTTAATTAGTTATCTTTTTGCTTTGACTTAGTTAAGTTGGGGAAACTTCAGTTCAGTAAACTTACTCGATAACTTAGTAAGATGAGTTGAGTTGTGAAAAAGTTCTACCAAGATGTTTCTAGTTGACAACTATTTCCATATTATTTGAAATAAACAGTTGAATCAATTAATTTCATGGTTGTCTCAACAAGATTTATTTAAGTTGAATTAACTTAACACTGAGTCAAAGCTAAGTTAAGTTGAGTCAACAAATAATTTTTACAGTGCAATTGTACCCTCTTTTAATTGTATTTCTTTAAATGTACCCTCCCCCACAAGCCAGCTGCCCTTCCTCCGGGTAAAGCCAATTCCCCGAGGTCAGCAATGATCCGCCTCCTCCGAGACGGAACTTGCCCACCCCGTCTTACAAGGATGCTCTTTCGCTTCTCGGCGTGCTCGTGCCGGCTCTCCCTTCTCCCTCCCCCTCGGGTGGACAGCCAATCGCTGCGCCCCTATGGGATTTGAACCCCAGCCGCAGTGGGCGACCTGCACTCCGGACGAGTGCTTTGATTGTTACACCACCCGAGGTGGTACAGTTGCTGTATTTTAACCCAAAAGAGGACTTAATGTTGCCTTTTGTTAACTGGAAAGACTGTTTTCGACCATTTCAGCTAAAGTAAGCTGAAGATTTTTAACAATTGAGGAACACAGACATTTGGTCACAAAAAAAACTATTGAGGAACACTAATGTGTATGCATTTTCTCCGTTTGATTTGAGGTAGTTAATGTGCTGAACTCTCTAAATAAGGGGTCACCAACCCGTCGATCGTGATTGAGTGGCCAATCTTGGAAGCTTTCCAAGTCAATCAAGAGACGTTTTCAGAAAAAATATAAATATAACATAAATGTCTGTTTTTGATTGAATTTCAATTGTGCTGCATTTATCAGTATGCAGTGTGATGGGGAAAACATATCTGTCAAATCGGATACTGTTTCAAGGTCAATGTCTGATGTAGATTACATTCCCTGCTACAGCTAGCTGCATTAAGTTCACAAGCTAACAACTGAACAAGACATGCCATGGCAGAGGCTCTGTGAAAAAAGCAAAAACTTAAAATTTCCATCCAGGATGGGAACATGACTTTTTGTTCACCATAGTGAAAGATAACTATATGCTTGATATTTCACCAGGTTTTAGCCCTGGTGAAAGGGGGTAACTTGGAGCACCACCACGTTACCCTTCATCCGAAATACAAGGAGACCTACCCGCCAAAATGCGCAACATGTTCACGGAAAGTTGGCGAGCTGAAGTTGGTGTTGAAGGCCCAGCAGTCGCTTTTTACCAAACCAACGGCTAAAAGTCCTTACCAGCTAGCCACCTCTTTGCAAAACACACAAAGAGAACAAAGAGAATTGCCGACACACAAAAAACTGAAAAAACTAAGAGGATATTAAAAATGATATTGTTAGTGTTCCGCTAGGCCAGGGTCGGCAACCCATAACACTCAAAAAAACGGTTTCCACGGAAAAGAAAAACTAAGAGCACCATATTAAAAATGATATTGTCGCAGCGAAAAAAAAGCTGCGACCAGTGTTCCGCGGACCGGGGGATTGGATACTTTTCCCAGCTACAGCAACATGAGGAAGAAAAGAGCCCATTATCTGAGGACGTGCTAGGCCCAGCTACAGTGACGAGAAGAATAGAGCCCTTATCTGAGGACGTGTTGACAAGTGCTTAAAGATTGATCTCTTTGCGAGTGTTTTTCACTCCCTGTTTTTTTCAGATACCTGATCAGCTGATGGTGTTTGTTCCCATGGTTTTTAAGGATTCAACAACTAAACTGTCCTCACTCTTATATCATTAAAAGAGAAGACGAGAGGTGAGGACATATACAGTGAGTTAAAACGTTATGTGTGTGATAACATTCCAATTCATAAACTGGTGGTGTAACGATATAAATACGTTTTGTTAAATTCCTGCATAATTGGCGATGCTGCCATCTACTGTCAGAGTAGAAAATGTGTTATTTAGTTGTGAGATTATGGGTAATCCACAGCAGAGCTATGGAGACTTGCTGTAAATGAGTTGAGTTGTCTTGGGATAAAAACTGTTTTAACCCTCTGTTTTATATCCAAGTTTACTATGTTACCAGTGATTACTGTATTTAATTTGGCGTTGAATAAGCCACTCTTTATAATACGTATACATGTTGAATTTAAGAAACTCCATTTTCCATGTGGATTTGTCATGCTAATTAAGCTAGTAGCTAGCTAATACAAAATTAATTTTGTTTAGCAGAACTGTATATCCCAACAGATGACAACCATTCTCTTATTCCAGTATTATGTCCCACTATCCATCCATCCATCCATCCATTGTCTAAGCCGCTTATTCCTGGTCAGGGTCGCGGGGGTGCTGGAGTTATCCCAGCATGCGTTGAATACACCCTGGACAGGTCGCCAATCCATCACAGGGCACACACACCATTTCACACACTCATACCTACGGGCAATTTAGACTCTCCAATTAGCCTAACGTGCATGTCTTTGGACTGTGGGAGGAAACCGGAGTACCCGGAGGAAACCCACGCGGACACGGGGAGAACATGCAAAATGTTCGAACCGAGACCTTCTTGCTGTGAGGCGACAGTGCTATCCACTGCACCACCGTGCCGCCCTATGTCCCACTATGGCGGGTAATTTTATTTGTTACGATTGTACATAGTATTGATGTATTAAGCTGTAATGTGCTTGCTAGTTTTCTAGTTTGAGCTGTAGCCTGGTATGCGTTAGCTCACTTGTTTGTCAACAAATGTTTATATATGTACTCTAACATTTCACAACTTTTATTATTCATTTTATGTACCTTGTTTATTAAAATGTATGATTGTAGTTATTATATGCTGTAGCCCTATTATAATAACCTGGAAACAGATACATTTATTTGTATTATTTTTAATTAGAGATTATTAATCCACTATACAATCACAAGAGCATTTCTGTGCAATAAGATTGGCCTTTTGTTTGTATATTATATTACGATAAACAGCAGAGCTATGGAGACTTGTTGTGGGGGAACTGCATATCCGACAGACAACGGACATTCGCTCATTCAGTATTATGTCCCACTATTGCAGGTGAATGTAAATGAAATAAATTAACTACTCATCCACCACTCCTTTGGTTGACTCATTGACTTGGGGGACGGGGCAGAGAGGTCACAGTGGCACTACAGAGGGTGCACCTGCAGTGTGTGGTGTCCATTCAGGCTTTATTGCACTGTGCCAAAATGACCCCGATTTCCCAGAGATTGAGTTTGTTTTCATAATTATTGTTGCATCCTGTCATTTTTCTAAATGTAGTTGGTGCTTCCATGTTTCATCTTGTTAACACTTCTCCTTAACTGTGTTATAATATTTATCCATGCTGAAAAGCATTTGCTAATTAAACCTTGTTGGCATAATCAGCCACACACCTGTTGTATATCCAATCATTTCTGAGAGTAGAGTGCCTACAGTGACGCCTTGAGGATAAGGCTTGAAACCCCAGTCACACACCTCTCAGGTCACATGGTCAGGAATCTCAAGCCCTGGTTTCAGCCCTTAGGAGGGAAAGGGGGACTCACTGCTGCAGTGGTGAATATTCATGTTTTTATTTAGATTTCTGTACTGTTCATTTTCTCCTTTTTATTTTTTATTTATTTTGCACCAGCGAATAGAACGGTCATGATGTTTTGCATTTTTGTTGTCTCCTGTCTTTCTGCTCTCACCACACGTCATGGCAGTCACATTTGTCACTGCGCCACATAAACCTGTGACGTTTGGGTGGCCCAAGTGAGGAACATTTTTCAGCATTGCTAGATACTGAGGTAGCTGTCTCTGTGCTAGTATGTCATTCAACTCCTCTCTGTTTGCTGCTGGTGTCGAGGCAATAATTGGTACTGACTAAGACTCCAGCTGAATTCCTGCACCCTGAGTCCTCAAAGAGAAAATTTGGTGAGGGAGAAAGCACCTTCGATGTCAGGTCTGGGTCCTAGCCTATAATATTTGCTGCGTTAGCTGTGTTGCTAATGAGGATGATTCGGTGAACAACATCTTTGGAGTTTTGTATTTTATTTATTTTTAGGTTTTTTGTTGTTGTTATGTGTTCGTTTTTTTTACTTTACTGTACAATGAAGATTGATGACAGAGCTCTGGTGCTCAACAGTATCACAGAGGATTTGAAAATCTCATTAAACTAATTATCGAGGCCTCTACCGCCAGCTACCATCAGCATTATTTCCTGTGCAGTTCCAGTGGAACTTGGCTGTCTGTACGCACTGGAGAGTAGAATAACAACTTTAAAATAACTACTTTAATCACATTTACATGTTTGAACTGGGTATGCTGTAATCAGTTACAGTACAAGAAGAAAACAAGGAAAGATTATTATGCGCCCTTTGTAAGTTTGTTTTTATGGCATGGCTTTAAGCGTAACAGTTTTCTTGACCTGTACATGCTAGGGGTGTAATGGTACACGTATTTGTACCAAACCGTTCGGTACAGAAGTATTGGTTTGGTACGTGAACCAAACAAATGCAATCTTGCTTTAACCCTCTGAGGTCCGTGCTAAGCTTTTAGATGTTTTTAGATTTTGGCATGGTCTGATATTTATCTCAATTTCATCAATTTAACACACACTTACTCCAAAGTGTTCGATATTTTTATTTGAAGGACAATCACAGCTACATTTGTATGCCATCAATAGTTTGGTCAGTATCATATGCAGCTTGTAAATAGATCTACAAACACACAAGTTAAAAATAGTAAATTTTTCTGCTGTCACAAAAGTTGTGAAAGCACACACTAAACTATAGTGACGAATTGTTTTGCCAATGTGCGTTTGTTCATCAAGGTCTTGGTTATGTAAGGGTGTGAAAACAGTTTAGCACATCTGAGATCTAAATAGCTAAAAACCTGTTTTTATCAGAACTGGTCACATTTATTTCAGGCTGTGGGAGGGCTAAATGCTAAATACCTGAATATTCATTATTCATTGTCCACACCTCTAAGATCTGTCAGATGGGCCATCTCACTGGGCCATCAGTGTTATATTCTGAGTTCCTGTTCTGTTGTTTTTGGTCTTTGTTTATTTTTCATTCAGTCCTTATTAATTATTCTTTATCCAGTATTGCATTTTCCCTGTTCTGTCACGTTCTGCTCCCTGTCTGTCCTTGTTCCGTTTATTTCGAGATCCACTCCTTGTCTTGTCATGCACTTCGGGTTTTTTCCGCCTTCGCTTATTATCTCGTTTTCTTCCTTCTTACTTTCTAGATTGCACTTTGTATATATTAGGTAGATGTGTATAGTACTAACCAACTAATCTACTAACGTTAGGGATTTAGATTAAGTTACTAACACGCGGAATATGTTTGGAGTCACAAGACGCGGAATTCATATATTTTCACGAGTATTTGAAAACAAGCGAAATAAATAACATTTTAGGCTGTTTGAAAAGTATTCTTCCATAGATCTTGTGTGCATATTGCAATTTGTTACGTTGCAACACGCGGAATATGTAGTCACAAGACCTTGAATTCATATATTGAATATATATACGAGTATTTGATAACATGGCAAATCAAATATAGTTACTTACTCTTCGTCAGTTATTGTCTTAGTCGCTTTTCATCAATACTCTCAAACACTGCAGCGCAGAAAATCTTTCCATCTTGAATAAAATTGTATGTCTGTATAAAATCTTGCTTCAAATTGTCGGGACAGTTTATGTGTTTACGCCGGCGTTTTCACACATGGCCCCACGCCCGCCCCACACACCTCCCCCTAAACTCGCACCTAGTTACCATGTCAATAGAAGGGGACGTTACTACCAGGTAAAAAACAGAGTAAAAGGCAAGGTTTACTTTTGGTCTAATTAACCTAATTTAAAAATCCCATTTGATTTGCCAGTGCTCAAATCGGAAAGTCGCGATTCTAAGGTTTCTGTCAATGTTTTTGTCGCGTGTGTATGATAAAATATCGCGAAGTTAGAAATAGTAATATACTTTTATTGCCGCTGGGAGCGGCGCCGCTCCCGTCGACCTCAGGGGGTTAACCACTAAGGCACGTGCTGAACTTTTATTTTGTGTGCAGAATTTAATTTCAAAACTCGGAGTCCCCCCGTCCAAGATATAACTTGCGCAAAGGGCCGGATGTTGTTCGTTCAGCCCGCGTACGTCTATGGCATAGATATAATTTTTTTATATCTATGGTCTATGGCACACCACTGAACCAGAGAAAATAAGTTTGCACAGCTTTGTAGTCAGTATGGCGAACACAAATGAGTAAAGCAATAACAAACAACGTAGGTGTTTTTATAGCAGCTGTGGCAGCCCGAGGGGCTGCACAAGGAAATAGCTGCCGAGTCCTTCAACAAATGGGAGCCAAAAACACTACATTTCCCAGCAGGCCACAGTAACACCTGAACGGAGTAAAGGCAATGGGACTAACGAACAGCTGAAGACCATTTCAAGGCCTATTTAAAGGGCTGAATCCCATCACACTTGGAGAGGAGTAGGAAAGTGTTTGTGAGGAGTTGGTGAGTGTGGAAAGGAGAGAAAACTGTGAAGTCGATTGACAAGCCAGTATTTGGAGAGAGAGAGTGATTGTTGGAGTGTTTTGTGTATGAAAATTGGATTGTTTCAGGACCCCCTTTGGATTTTGACGACACGAGCTAGGATTGCAGACTTTGTGTGTTTGTATTCCCCTGAAGACCCCATCCCTTTGTTTTGTGTTGTCAAGAGTTTATTTATTAAATTATCATTTTGGTTTCTGAATACTGCCTCATCCTTGTTCTTGAACTTGCCTACGCCCTCTGCAAGATCCGTGGGTGTCGCCCAACCCCTGGGGACACCACACAGCGTATCTGTGACCATACTCCGTTGTCGAGAACACAGGTTTTAAGCATATGCTGAAAGTGATTGAGCCCCACTATGAAGTTCCCTCTCGTCCGCATTTCAGTACTTTGTTCAGTAAATTGTGGCCAATTAGCCACTATTTAAAAGTTCATTATAAATGAAAATCAATTTCAAGCAAGTTTTTTCCCCCGCTGTACCGAAAACATACCAAACCATGATTTAAAAACCGAGGTACGTACTGAACCATGATTTTTGTGTACCGTTACACCCCTAGTACAGCACATACATATTGTAGTAATGTGTGCAAATTGATAGGGGTGAACGCACACCAGATGCAAAATGTGCCTTGTATGATGGCATTACTGATGTGAGGCAAATATTAGCTCATATTATGGAGCGCCACGTTGCTATTAACACATAATAGAGCTATCACAATTCCAGGCTTCCTGTCATCAAACTGAGGTCAATAATCACCATGGGGGAACACACAGTGGGCGGCTGTGTGCACAGTGGTGAAGAACGTAGAGAGCACACAACTACATGACCATAGTCATTTTGATCAGCATGCACAAAAATGGCTGAAGTTGCCTTAGTATTGATTGATTTATTTATTTATTTATTATCAATTTTAATCCCAATTTTTAATTTTCTTCCTGTTTTGTGCCCGATTGTTATCAGAGGCCAGTCTCATTGCAACACCACGATTGCCTCTACGTTTCAAGCCTCAGTCCAGCAGTGAAGCAGCACAGTCATTCCATTGAAGGAGCACACTTCACGCACAGTTTGACTAGACAAATTTCTTGCACATGATTGAACAGATCAACCACAGTTGCCCCCTTCAGTCCTGCCGACCACACTCGGCTACCTCAGGTAGCAGATGGTGCATGTCTACAGCATGTTCCTGACATGCTTCACTCGCAGCTGCGCAGTGGCGATGGAGTAGTCCACTATAATAATACAATAAGTATTAATAATACAAATAAGTGCATAAGGGCATTTTGAATGGGAATGAAAACATCAGTTTATATCTAATTTATATTTTCTATCGGGCCTATCATGGGGCCCTTGGCTGCTGGGGGCCCCAGGCAGTTGCTTACCTTGTCTAATGGTAAAGTCCGCCCCTGCGGATCTGCCGATTCTCCCTCCACAGGATCTGACCGTTCCTCACCCAAGAGGCCACACAACTCCTGGTCCAGGCCCTGGTGATCTCACGTCTGGACTACTGCAATTCCTTGCTGGCAGCCATCAAGCCACTGCAACTGGTGCAGAATGCTGCCACACGTCTGGCATTCAACCAACCCAAGTTCACATATGTCACCCCTCTAATCACCTCCTGCACTGTCTCCCTATCGCATCACACATCAAATTTAAATCACTGGTGCTGGCTTATCAAGCTGCTAGAAGAACTGCTCCATCCTACCTCCAGGCACTCATCACACCCTACACCCCAACCAGACCTCTGCTCTGCCTCCTCTGGCAAACTGACTGTCCCATCCCTTCCGAGCGCCCGGCAGCTGCTCCTCGGTTCCCTGCGTACAAGTACAGGTATACAGTTACCAACCATTATGTCTATTACTGTATTACTACACTGATCTCTTGCATGAACTATGATTGATCTTACCATGTATTGTGTAATGCACATCTTGTCGTTCTGGATAAGAGCATCTGCTAAATGCCAAAATGTAAATGTAATGTAAATGCGGGTGGCGTTGGTGTGTGCCGGAACACGGACAACCCGCCCAACGGAATCCTTCCCTCCCTGGGCTACGCCACCACCAATTATGCGTCGCCCTGTGGGGTGATACCAGACCTTGGGGCTCATCCATACACTAGAACAGTGCCTTAACAGGATGTAGACCATGGGGCTCATTCACACACTAGAACAGTGCTTTAACATGATCAGACTGTTTCATCACTTGTGCAAGGATGTGGGCCCGCATCAACAGATACTGTCAGAAAAAATGGTTTGTCTAATTTCTCTGCCTCACAATTGGCTTTGTGCTTTGGACTGCGCACACTATCTAACCTGCAAGATAAGGAACGATATTTAAAATCGGACTAATTATAATTTAGACTTTTGAAAAACAGCTAAAATTTACTAATTCCAGTTCATATTGAGGGTTGCTGACAGAGGTTCACTATTCCATTGTGTATCGGATAGCCTTCCCCCATGCCTTAGTGTATTGTAGAAACAATTAACCATTCACACAACCTTTTCTTTTCACACAAAATACATTCTATCAGATGCCTTTCCCACAGAAAAAGCATATAAGCAAATGAAAGACTATAACAAGGTCAAGGTCAACTTTATTTTGCCGGAGGGAAATATGGGTTGCAAGCAAGGTTCAGGCAAAAATAAAAAATAGACAAACAATGTGATCATAAAGGGACATGACAAAATTAAGCTCCGCCACACTACACACAGCAATATATAAATAAATACTCTACACTAAAAATACATAGCATGCGATGTCAGTATTGGATAGCAGCATAGAAAACCTTATATTGGCTGAGATATAAATTGTCAGGGATGGCTCTATGCCTTTTTTTAATTTTTTAATTTTTTATTTAACCATTCTTTAACCAGGTAAAAATCCCATTGAGATTAAAAATCTCTTTTTCGAGGGAGACCTGGCCAAGACAGGCAGCAGCATATAAATAAAAACAGTTTCAGATACGAACACAAAAAGGAAATAAAATTACAAAGAATAAAACAAGCATGGGGAACATTTCAACACAGCAGTTTCCAAGGAATCAACCAGGTACATCAAAAACATTGGCAACGTAAGGAGTCTGCCTATAATTCATTCATTTTGAACTTAAAAGCACTCAACGACATCAACCGATCAAGTTTCAAAACACTCTGCAACTTATTCCATGCCGAGGGAGCAGAATACACAAATGCCCTTTTTCCATTTTCGGTGCGTGCTTTTGGTACATTGAGCAAGAATAAGTCCTTAGAACGCAAGGAGTACTGTCCGGCACTTTTCAGCGTGATAAAAGCACATAAATAGTGTGGGAGCAGACCAAGAATTGCCTTATAAATAAATGTGTACCAATGACAGAGCCTACGGGAGGCCAGAGCAGGCCATCCCACCCGAGAGTATAACTCACAGTGGTGAGTCAGAGCTTTACAGTTGGTAATGAACCTCAAGGAAGCATGATAAGCTGTGTCAACCTTATGAAGACATTGAGCAGAGGCATGCATATATAAAAGATCACCGTAGTCCAGCACAGATAAAAAAGTGGCAGCAACAAGTCGCTTTTTTACATTAAAAGAAAAACACAACTTATTTCGAAAATAAAAACCCAGTTTTAGCCTCAGCTTTTTCACCAGGTTCATCACATGTGGCTTAAAAGTGAGGGAGTCATCAATCAAGATACCCAGGTACTTATAAGAGTTTACAACCTCAATTTCCCTACCCTCAAGAGTGACCACCGAAGGGATAATTTGAGGCCTATTCCTAGCGTTGGTAAACAGCATAAGTTTAGTCTTATCTGCATTGAGAACAAGTTTCAGCTGGAACAGGGTATTTTTAACAACATTAAAAGCATTCTGCAAGGATTCAATGGCCTGTGCAAGAGTTGACGCACAACAGTATATAACCGTGTCATCAGCATAAAAATGAAAATTTGCATCTGAATCTGACACATTTTGACCCAGATTATTTATATAAATAGTGAATAAAAGTGGACCTAATACAGAGCCCTGTGGTACCCCCTTGCAAACAGGTACAATATCAGAACATAGACCTTCATATCTAATGCACTGAGATCTATCACCCAGGTAGTTAGAGAACCAAGCGACTGCCTGCTCCGAGAGTCCTGAGTTAAGAAGTCTAAGTTTTAAAACACCATGATCAACTGTGTCAAAATCTTTAGACAGATCAATAAAAAGTGATGCACAATGTTGCTTCTTGTCAAGTGCAACAGAAATGTCATTTACCACCTTCAATGCAGCTGTAATGGTACTATGTTTTTTCCTAAAGCCTGATTGATAGTTTGATAAAATGGCATTTGTGTATAAAAACTCCTTTAATTGATCACTCACAAGAGCTTCAAGAATCTTTACCAGAGCTGATAAGTTAGATATTGGCCTATAGTTATTTAAAATAGCTGGATCGCCCCCCTTTAATAAAGGGAGAACAAAAGCAGATTTCCATATCCTCGGATTTCCTTACTTTCCACTGTAAGATTAAAAGATATGCAAGAGGCCCTGCTATAAAATCAGCTGCCAATTTCAGAAAGTATGGCTCCATAAGATCAGGTCCTGGGGACTTTCTATGATCTAAGGCTTTTAGGGCTTTATGAACTTCCTGCATAGAGAACATAACAGAGGTAGGTACAGCTTGGGAGTTTTTGCTCACAGAAAGGGATTTTATGGTTTTCCAAAATCTCTTAGGGTCATTTAGATTTTCAGTGGTGACAGACAGATAATATTCTGATTTGGCATTCTTAATAAGAGAGGAGCATTTGTTTCTTAATTGTCTAAAAACAAGCCAGTCAGTAGTAAAACCTGTTGTCCTTGCCTTAGCCCAAGCCACATTACGCTCATGAATAATATGTGCTAGCTCAGGAGAAAACCATGGGTTGTCCCGCCCCTTTACTCTATATGGTTCTGAACTAAGCAGTTTAGGCGACTTCAAAGCCAAACCCAGATAAGAATATTGGGTAAATACAGAGGAACAGACTTCAGAATAACTTGAGGGCAAGTACCAGGGGGGGAGGCAGACGCTCATATCCAGAGTGACAGTTCACAATTCTTTACATACATTTTTACATACATCCAGCTATTTATATACAGCTGGATATTTACTGAAGCAATTCAGGTTAAGTACCTTGCTCACAGGTACAGCTGCAGTGCTGTCGAACCTGCAACGTTGGTGTTACAAGTCCAGTTCCCTAACCATTATACTACTCTGCTGCCATGTCATGTTTGGTCTTGTCACATAGTAGCTCAACCAACATCTCTGTATAAACCAAACTCTCTTCCCCAAACCCATGTTTTGGGTCACCACAATATTCATAATGAGAGGATAATTTAAATGATAACCTGGAAAAGATGTCTTGAGTTGTTAAGTGACACAAAATAAAAATATAAAAAGGGGTCCGAGCCAGCCCTGTGTTAGTCCTTGTCCAAGTCATAAATTAGTCATGCATAAGCTAGGAATAAATTCCTCCGCCCCCTTCAAACACTTAAAGTATGGTCTGTTTATGGCTTGGGTCATTCTAGTTTTTGATTCTACACATTCTTGCATTCTTGGGATTTTGTCCTGGTTGAGAGTTTGGTGCTCATTTTTGCCTTGTTTCCTGGATGCTTGTGTGTGTATTTTGGGAGAGACAAGCTTGGTTTGGTATAATCTTCTTCCATTTAATCTCTTTCATGATTGTGTGTCATTTTTATGTCTAGGATTTAAGGTTTGTTAAGGTAGTAAACCTATGTGTGTAGATTTGACAGCAGGTCTATGGCCTGACAGGGTAAACCCCCACTTTGAGTCAAAGAAGACAGGAAAGGTCGGATTTGACATAAACTTAAAGTTTTATGGTCAGCCACATTATATTGGGCTAAATGGCTAGTTAAAAAAGGCATGTTCATCACACAAAACCCTGAGAAATATGTCAAACATGGCCTACACACTTATGAGGAAAATTCAACTAAAGATTCAGATTCAACTAAAATTTGTCCTTAAATTCAACACATAAATAGATTAAAGTATTGCTCTTTTTCAGGGCATACACTTTTTGCATTCATTTTGGTGATCGCAAAACACTAAACTTGTTTGAGAAGAAAATAAATTAACACCTGCATTTAACTGAGACTCAAGAACAAATGTTGAATCTAGACCATAAATTATTAGAAAGCATTATTACTGCACTGCTAGCTTTTTGTAGGCTTGATATTTTATATGAAACTGTGGTATTAATTAATCAATAAAACATAATTAACCTTTGTTAATATTAGAAACATAAAAGTAAAAGTAGCTTTGTTGTTCCTGCCATAAAGTAGATACTACTCACCCCTTATAAATATAATATAAATATATACTATGCATACCATTAACATAAGAAATATTGTCCTAAAGCCATTTGTTAGGGGTGAGTGCTTTATTTCTTAGGACAGACACTGCTTAAATGCTAATAATGTTTCAATAATGTATTAATCCATGCTTAATTAATAGGCATTTAATACATAGTATTTGCAGAAAATATTTTGTGACCCATTCAGATTGTTTTTCAGGATGTTTATGTCCCATTCTATGTTAGTTATGTGCTGGGACAAATAATGGAGTGTGATTAAACATGAATCCGTTATCAAATCAAAGCACACATACTAGGTATAAACTGGTGCCCACACAATGTGCCACGGTGTTAGATTTTTAAAAGCATGCAGACTTTGATAATAAATTAAAGCTTAATAAATTCTGTAAAAAAACAGCACCTGTGATTTGTGCTGATCCCTTTCTAAGGTCAAGTGAACAACACTACATGATGGTGATGATTACAAACTACCCAGCTGCCCTTTTACCCTTATTATAATTGAATGTGTGTTTCATTTACCACTTGTATCGATTTAATCATGATAGATTTATTCAAATGCTCATTGTTAAAAGGTTAAAAAAATATACCATGGGTATATCTGTTTGATGATGATTCGGCCAAAATTGCCTCAATAGAAATATCAAGTGTATCTAGGTAACTGCTCGAATATGTTTTAAACAAACATTTGAATATTTTGAGCACAAACAATGACAAAGTAAGGCTTCATGGTACAACTGATCAGAAATACTGAGAAAATATTGAGTAGACAGCAATGATTGTAATTTTCTCTATTGGAGGGATGCTATACCTCTCTTCCATGGGGAATTCCATAATTTGGTGTTTTGTTGATCGTGGTGGAAAACGTTGTCTCATGCACCACTCAAGAATCTCCCACAAGTGTTCAATTGGGTTGCGATCTAGTGACTGAGACAGCCATGGCATATGGTTTACATCATTTTCATGCTCATCAAACCATTCAGTGACCACTCATGCCCTGTGGATGGGGGCATCGTCATTCTGGAAGAGATCACTCCCATCAGGCTTGAAATGCTTCACCATAGGATGAAGGTGATCACTCAGAATGCCTTTGTATTTATTGGTGTTTACCTTGCCCTCTAAGCCGGGGTTGAGTGAACCTAAACCATGTCAGGAAAATGCACCCCACACCATAACAGAGCTGTCAGAACCCTTCATTGACTCAAGTGTAAATTCAGGTGCAGTTAACTGCCTGTATTTTGGTAATAAAATACATTCACATGAATTAATCCCTTTTTTCTGACTTGGATCAGAGTGGTGGGTAGCAGACCGAGACTGCCTGTTCACCAGAAACCCTCACCATCCACAGAGCTTTCTAAGCAGGCAGCTCTACAGTCTTTACTATGAATATGTCTTTCATCAGACCAAACACCACCTCTCAAACAAGGCTTTGAAGTTGAATCCCATTCTATTGTCAGTAAGCACCCTTTCACAGTCCTCTGTCCTGTGTCAGTAAGCACCCATTGCCAGTCCTCCTGACAGACAGACATATTTTCATACAGTTTTAACCCATATCTACCAAACTGCGGGAAATAATAACAATAATATGTTGAAGCGTTAAATATGACATACCGTATATCTTATTATTATAAATTATGTACAAATACATATTTTCACATTTTCATAATTTGTATATGTTTTTCAATGGCAACATTTTTGTGATTGGGCATAACACATCAGTTTATACATCAAAATAAAGATCATTTGGGGCCTCCCGCGTGGTCCAGTGGTTACAACGTCCGACGCTGGCCACGGAGACCGGGGTTCAATTCCCCGTCTCGCCAAGTGTCGGCTTTGGCCGGGAGTGCCACCAGGGGGCGGCGATTGGCTATCCACCCCAGGGAGGGGGGAGGGAAGCCGACGTGACGTTCGCTGCGTATAGTGGCCCTGTAAGTACCGGGGTTTTTGGCAGTGACGTCTCGGAAGAGGATTGCCTTCGTCACTACCAGTCGCAGGACTACGGCAGCGAACTCACATTACTAGGGGGATTGATGTAAAAAATAGCGGGTCTAATTGGCTACCAAATTGGGAGAAAATGGGATCAAATCAGAAACAAATTTAAAAAAAATAAAAATAAAATAAAGATCATTTAATGGTTTTTCCAATCATACATCATTTGCCTATTGTTTATCTTATTTCCAATAAGAGGGAAGTGTTAGACTGAAGGTTGGCTGAGTGTGAATGAGTGTGTTATGTGGCTAGGCACACACCGTGTTTATACAGAATAATGCATTAGGCGGATATGGGTTAAGGGTCTCATTATACCATGGAAACTACCTTCTGTCTCGAGCTGCAGTACCCTTGCTTGGTGTTGACCTGGAAGGGTGTAAAATGCAAGCACAGGTGTTGTCAAGGTGGTTGATGCAACAGGGACATTTGTTGAAATACAGTTCATCTAATCAAATAAATAAACAAAAGCTAAAATGTTGTTGGTCTGACAAAAATAATTAGTAAGTATTTATTTTTACACACAGAGAGTTGTCAATGTGTGGAACATCTTGCCAGGTCATATAGTAGAAGCAGAGACTCTTGGGGTGTTGAAGTACAGGCTTGACATAATGCTGGATACTCTAGACTAAGGGTGTCCAATTTTATCTGAAAGGTCCGGTGTTGGTGCAGGCTTCTGTTCTAGACCAGCAGTACAACACCTGATTCAACTATTTCACTAATCATGGTCTTCAATCAAAACCTTGATTAGTTGAATCAGGTGTTTTAGTGCAAGGCTAGAACAAAAGCCTGCACCCACACTGACCCTATTAGACTGTAGGTAAATGACAAGCCTAAATGTGCTGAGAGGCCTGTTACTGTCTTTATGTATTGGTATGTTCTTAATGTTACAAAGAATCCAATTATAGAAGTTGGCCCCGCCAGCCTCTATGATATCAATCAATTGATCCCAACCCTGATGAATGGACACACCCACGATATAGTCATCCTACCTTTTATCAAATATTCTCATCAAAATGTTGTGCTTTTGTTATCTTTTTCATGTTACTATACTGGTAACTGTCAACTGAAACACCAGCATAAAATGTCTTAATATGGCGTTGGGCCACCACAAGCCACCAGAACAGCTTCAGTGTCTGGGCTTCATGTTGAGCACTGTGTTCAATGTGAAGTTGTTTCCTAGTGTGAATACCCTATACATAAGAACTTAAACTTGAACTTCGTTTGGTGATACGAGCATCTAGCACTGTGTCAATCCTGATCTTGTACACCCCGAGAGTCACTGCCCCTACAAGCTACACCTGTTGTTGACGTTCTAAGAAAAAAATACTTTCTGATATCAGTGCAAAACTAATTTCCCACTGTGTTCCTAATTTTCAATTGACAACTTAACAAACCCACTGTATTAATCCCTTTTATGAATTTCAATAATTCAACAAATAGTCTCCTTTTGATGAGCCTGATGAGATGTTGAGTACTTCTTTGTAACTTCCGCTGTGTCACACAGTGTAACATATTAAAGCCGCTTCTGATATAATCTTGTGTTGTTATTTGTGGCAAGTATAGATATTAAAGAAGCTGGCAGGGCCTCAAATCTATGGATTTGTTGTAATATTAAGAACAAAATAATGCATAATTCAACTCATGAATTGAAAAAACAATCTCCACCCCCCAAACGGGACTGCCGGCCAGAGCTGGGCTGGGGACCTGGGCAACCGCATGCACTTCCGGAGCGCCGTAGGAATGGCTGCTTCGCCGCTAGCTCCCGAGCTAACACGCAGTTTTTTGTTTCTTACTTTTTTTATAGTACTTATTTTTATTCAAAAAGTTAGCAGCCTTATCACCTATGACAGACGTACACTTCTGGAGATTGGATCGGCAATCGCTCGCCGCACACCGGAGTTTTTCAACTCTTTTGACTCGGACTCAGGAGCCTTTGTTGGATTAACCCCGTGTATCTTGGGAGCGATCTCACGCAAGCGACGCCGCCGGAGGAGAGGGAAGCGAGCCGG